>JAJQWJ010000021.1:3966680-4554180 GCA_023637945.1 Phaethornis superciliosus
TATAATCCAAGAGTCAGCAAATTCCAGACAAAAATTTTGCACAGCAGGATGTGCTAACTATAACTATATTCATTTTTAGAACTCACCTCATTATGACGAGTATTTATCCATAATTCTCAAGTGTGCTCCCACTTTAGGAGCACACAAACAAATAAGCCCAGCCTCTGGAGGGATTATTGGCCACTTCCTTCACAAAATCCCTACACATTAAAGCAGTTGTACCAACTCAAATGTCAGCAACCCACCTGGGTGATTTAAGTCTGGGATGCAGCTCATGGTTGTCCAGATGCTCCCGACACCAGTGGACACACACAGCTGCAACATGCAATGCATGGCTTATGCTATCCAACAGCACTTGCAACAGCTTCTAAAAATACCTCCACTGTGAAGCCTGGCTAAAGCAGGTTAGGCTTCAGGTGCAAAAAATTGCCATCAGATAAAGACTGGTTCCTTCAGACTGGAAATTCCCAAAAATAAAGACCCAAGACTGACGTCTCCAAAATCTACCATTAAATTTAAGCATTCATTATCCCTAATACTATGGATGGAAACCATTGACATGAATAGCCATAAACAGAGGTAAAACTACCTGAGCCTTGACAGCAGATCAGCTGTGGTCAAAGTGCTGAGACCTGTGTTTGGGCAAGCATCATGTGCAGAGTGCAAGAGACCCTGGCCAGCTGGGTGCAGCAAGGGAAAACCCAGAGAGGAGAGCATGGCACCAGTGTTAGGTGGCAGCTTTCCTCCCAAACTGCAGTTTGGGCCATTTCTTGATGGAGACCATTACTTAACACATTGGTCACAGTCATAGTCAAATGCCAAGCCTGCAGAAACACTGACAGAGAGAACCTGGAAGGTCTGGATGTCCTGAGCACTTCCAGCAAGTGGAAGGTGCCATGGGGGTAGAGCTCTGTGGAAAAGGGTGTGCTCCCAAAGTAGATGTGGGCTTGTTACAGCCACAAATACTGCAAAATGTTGACACTATCCCTGTGTGATTATACCACCATGGTATAATCCCGTGGAGCAGCTGTCAGAAGGAAATGGTGACACTGCCTTTGGAAATTTGTGAGGCACCTGGAGCCCCTCCCGATATAATACAATAATAAATTATGCAAAGGGCCATGCCTGGTACTTCTTCATTATGAAACTGCACAGCAGGAACTGTAAAATACACAGCAGGGGGAAGAACTGGGAACAGGTTTAATAGACTTATTCTTTTTTTTTTTCTTTTTAAGTTTAGGAGCCTGCACTTAAGACTAAAAAACAAGGAAAAAATATCTGCCCTTGAGACCTTGGCTTAAGGTCAATGGAAAGGATTTAGTTTCTTTGGATAAAGCAACAAGTATGCTTCCGTCATTCCTCTAGCTACCTTCTGCCAGAAAAGTGGCAATGTCAATCACAGCCTGCATCTCACCAGCTCTGACAAACACCTCAGACCATCTGCTGAAAGGCAAACAACCATGGATGGGGAAGAGAAGAAGGAACCAGAGGATGAGGAGGCTTTCTTCCACTTTAATGCATAATCATTTGGGGGGCACCAACTGATTCTGTCCACCTTAGCATTACTGTATCAGAGTTTTAATTCTGAAGACAAAAAAAAGACTACAAGCAGATGCTGCTGAAAGCAAGAAACAGCACTGGAAGCTGGGAATCTCTGTCCTGCTGTTCACAGGGAAGGACAAGGAAACCCCTCAGCCAACAAGCCAGGAGACATCTCCTGAC
Source organism: Phaethornis superciliosus (assembly GCA_023637945.1). Lineage (NCBI taxonomy): Eukaryota > Metazoa > Chordata > Aves > Apodiformes > Trochilidae > Phaethornis > Phaethornis superciliosus. The sequence continues at coordinate 3,968,403 of JAJQWJ010000021.1, forward strand.
ACAGCAGTTCTGGATTTCCTAAGTGTAATTTCTGAGAACTCTCCATCAGAAGAGGTGCACAGGGAAGTGACTCACTGTGGTACCAGGAGGGATTAGCAGAGCAATCCCACAGAGCAAATGTGGACTCATTTAAGCAAAACATTCCCCAAAGGCCAAGAGAAATGAGGGCAGTGTCTGGCTCCATCTCCTGCACACATCTCCCTCTCTTGCCTCTTGCTCTCCTCCCAGTGACTGTCACAGGTTTCCAGCCCTTTGCTATGGCTGGAAGAACCAAGCTGTGGAAGGGACCTCAGTATCCCTGTCCCTATCTTCACCTTCCCCAGCTCCCTCCCTGTCGTGGTGCTGTTCTGCCACGCCACAAGAACATTTTGCTTCATATCACTGTGACACAAGAGGCTTCATTTTTGTATCTCCCTGTTAAACCAAGCAGGTATATTTTTAAGCCTTAAATAATCTACGCAGGGGACCCTGCCCAGCAAATCGCTGCTTTTCTGAGTGGGTTTCAGCACAGGGTCGGGCAAACAACACCAACCCTGAAAAGATCCTGCTGCTGGTGCAACTCAACATTTACATCTCCCCTTAAACCAAGCCCTTGGCAGCCTCTGTGCCATGTGTGTAGGTACCAAAGTGCTACCAGAGAACAGAGACAGCCCATCTGCTCAGATGACCCTGCAAGCAGCCAGGCAGGGAACAGGACAGGACACAACCTTCTCCCTGATCAGAGAGGGAGAAGATAACCCAGGTAACCCAAGATGCAAAGGATGAGTCAATAAGGCTGGTAGCAAAGGAGTGGGCAACAAAGTGTGCCCAGCCAGACCTCAGCCTAAGGATGCCACCATTTTAAGTATCCTTGCTTGACCTCTAAGCCTAGAGAACAGTGCATGGTGCACACACACACATGGATGACAGCACTGTCACCTCATTTCATCGTAAAGCCATGAGAAGTACACAGCACACTAACAGAGAACATATTTAAGAAAATGGATTAATTGTTTTGAAACAGCAACCAGTCAAATTGGGCAAGGGAAGGTTGAGAGGAACATCTCAGGAACACTTTAGAGGCAGGAGGAAAAAGAACAGTGTCCTGGTTTGGGCACATTAAACCATGACAGTCACCAGCACATGGCACCTGTCACCAACTGAACAACTCTTGAGGTAAAGTAGAGACCACTTGTGTGTGTGAAAATCTTAAAAGCTGCAATAACAGGCACAAATGAAATCCTGGAAAGAAATTGTGCCAGGGTGGAGAGATTGGCACTGGAGTGGGCTTCAGATTCCACTGACCAAGAGTAATGCTTTGATCCTAGAATTGGCTTACTTCTCCCCCTGACCACAGTTTCCACAAGAAATAATCGTTTGCAAGGCAAGAAAAGCAGATCACACTGGTTTGAGTTCAAAGGCATCTTAAAGATCATCCAGTTCCACCACCCTGGTATGGGCAGGGACATCTTCCACTAGACCAGGTTGTTCAAAGCCTCATCCAACCTGGCCCTGAACACTACCAGGGAAAGGGACATCCACAACCTACCCCTGGGCAAGATTATACAGTGTCTCACCAACCTCACAGTCAATAAGTTCTTCCATTATCTAACCTATATCTCCTCTCTTCAGGCTTAAAGTCATTACCTCTTGTCCTACCATTCCATGCCCTTATCAAAAGTTCCTCCCCAGCTTTCCTGTAGCCCCATTAGGTACTGGAAGATGCTCCAGGTCTCCCCACACCTTCTCTCTTCTTGCCTTGTCAAGTACAGGATAGGCAGCAAACTGTATAATGTGTATGCTTTTTTTGCTTTTATACAACATGACATTTTAATTCCCATTTAAGTCCCACATGTCCCTTGAAGGGCACTATGTACTCAACACACGATGTGGTAAATAGTGCTTCAAAAAGATTAGCAAGACAGTGCTCAAGAGTGGGAAAAGTTACACCAAGTTGATTCATTATCAAAACAAAACCACAAAACTAGAGAAAGTAGCTGAAGGAAAGCTTAACAAAAGCACAACTCTTGATGCCATGGAAATAACACAGCTGTCACTCCAAAAAGCACACATATGCACAGTATTTAAAAAAAAAAAAAAAAAGAAAAAAACAGAAATCTGGCACAGTAGCCAAAGCACTGAAGCAGCTAGCCTACAAATATACACTTGTTCATGGCATTCCCTTAATGTCACAGGTTCTCAGAAGGAGAAATAAAATCACACTGGGAAGTGATTTAAAAATCAAAGTCTGGGAACTGTACTTCAAGCAGTTTTGATGTTTGCAACCCCAAAAGAAACAGGAAAAAAAACTAGAGGGGGGGAAAAAAAAACGAAAAAAAAAAAAAAAAAGAGAGGGAGAGAAAGAACAGGCCTTGACCCTTTTGGTATATGAGCTTGTCAGCAAAAAATAAATGTTTAGGTATCATCCCTGGGAATAGTGCTGCCCCAGGAAAGGGCAGGTACAGGCACCAGCAGGATCCCAGCTACACAGGCACTGAGAGTGGGCAAGAATCAGCGTGGGGAAGGTGAGGGGACCAAAGCCTTGGGAGGTTCAGCACTGCTTTCAGCTGCCCTGGGGAGCTGCACCCCAGTGTGCACAGCAGAGGCCACTAATCAAAAGCTGTTCTTCTCAGGTCAGTGGAAGTCGGCTGTACCACAACCTTTACCCCTCATTTTATAGTTTATTAATAAACTGAGCATTTACTGATGTGTTCTCTCAAATACAGCTCAAAAGAAAATCAACAGATCTCGTGCCTCTACCTGACAGCACGCAGTTTTGCAAAATTATTCGATAAGGCAAAGCTGTCATCCTGAACTGAGACACTTACAGCTGTTCTCCCATGAAAGAGTTGTAGAGTTGTGGATCAAATCCTGCCACTTCTCAACATCTTAAAAGAGAAATTCAGACATCTGTGTTACATTCTTATAATTTACAACAAAGAGAGATCTGGAAAGCATCCTGCTCCACTGCATACCTTTGATCTTCCTGCACAGAGAACAGCCTTTTCCTTTCTCTGTACAAAAACTACCTTCAGATTAAAGGTGACATGGTGTTCCTCTGGCAAAGGAGTGGATCCAAAGCAGGAGCCACTACTTCCCAGAAGAGAGCAACAGCTACGTGTGATCCAGCACCAGAGCCAGTGAGACCACTCCTGCCTACTCCCCACCACCATCAGTGTCACTGCCAATTGTTACTGAGCACTGACTGTGGACTTGAATTAAGTAAAAAACAATAGAACCTGTCATTCTCATTAATAGCTGCTAAACATGACCTACGAAATTTGCCTGTGAAACAGAAAGCCTTAAAGTGGGTAAGAGAATTCATAAACACATTAACCTTACCATCACCCTTTCCTTTATAATAAACGTGACACTTGCATGTCATATGAGCAAAGTCAGCTAATACACGCCTAACACTTTAAAATGTAGTTTCAAAAGAAAACTGCAATGAAATCTACTCTAGGGGGTAGTTCAAGTAAACACACTGTCATTATGTAACAGTCAAAAGTATTTTTAATGGAAAATACCCAACATGAAAAACTGACTTTGCTGTAGACAATTTTTGCTAGGAATTTCTTCTCTCAAAAGTGTCTTCTTGAGTCCTCTCCTAATGATTTGCTTTTTAATTCAACCAGTTACAATCCACAGGAAAAAGCCACCACCACCTCTCCCAGCTCTCCAGCTGAGCTCATGGCACAGGCAGCTGCTCCAGCAGCACCAGGGTCCCTGGACTTGGCCAATGGTCCCCCCAGTTTAGGGCTAGACAAGGCCCCTTCACAACCCATCACTGCTCTCCCAGAACCTTGCCACCTTGGGTTAAATTTCCTGCTGACAAAATTTAGATCCTCCAGTGATAGCCTGAGAGAGGCTGGACATAAGGAAGAAATGTACAATGAAAGAGGGGAGCCCCTGTCCCAGGTTGCCCAGAGAAGCTGTGGCTGCCCCATCCCTGGCAGTGTTCCAGTGTTGGATGGGGCTTGGAGCAACCTGGGCTGGTGGGAGGTGTCCCTGGCCATAGCAGGGGAGTTGGAAATAGATGATCTTTAAGTTGTCTTCCAGCCCAAACCAGGCTGAAATTCAATGACTAACTCCAAGAAACAGCAAATCAAACATCTTTTACACAGATTTTCAAACCAGGCCAACAACCCAGCTCTAGCAGCTGAGCTACACAGTCTTCTCCTACCACCAGCAAACAAGTTTACACATTTTTCCTACATTTTCAGATAACCACCACAGTCAACTGAGCAGCTCAGAAAGCTTCACTGGTTATTTGGTACTTGGCTTACGTAGGCTCAGAGCTCACCCACTCCTGCAACAGGAAAACAAATTCCCTTTGGTAAGACCCCATATGTCACCCCTTTGTTTAAGGAGCTAACTACCATCAGACCCAGCTGCAGAGCTTGGTAATACCTCACTGTTTCACAAAACCCTCTGACAGCAAAACCTTTTTGTTTCCAAAATATCATTTATTGAGGATACACAGCAGATTTCAACCCCTCTAATGCACAGGGACTTGTCTATGCCTGACAGCAGATCCCAGCTGCAGATGAAATACAGTGAAGGAGAAGGAACTGCAGAAGCATTTTCAGTCTCCTTGATGTGCCAGACAACTGGGTATTAGCAAAAAGACAGACACAAAAGCAAGCCACCAGCCTCAACAAATATTAATCAACGTTCTTAAGCTGCCAGGCTTCACACAAAGCATGGCATGCCAGCAGCAAGTCCCATCTCTAACTCAGTCTCACCTGCAGAGCTGTTAAACACCCAGACCCCAGCAGCTCATGGCTGGCCTGGTGGCTGCTCCTCCATCATCTCTTCTCTCTTTCTAGTCCATGGCATCTCTGGGATTTAAAGGCCTAAAAGTCTAACTCCAGTCATGCCACACAGCTCTAGCTTGCAGGAGATTTGAAATTCCTGCTTCAAGTTGCCTAAAGATTTGTATATCCTGTGCAAGTAGAAAATTATTAAAGAATAAATATGTTTTCCAACCCTGTCCTTGGGGAGTAATTCTGCACTGTGACACTGGAGCGTTCATCCTTCTCAGCTCTGTGAAGACAGAAAAGCAGAGGTCTGTGAAAAACTATGGACAGCAAAGGATTTTCTCTATAAATGTATCTCAGAATACTGAGGAAAAAAGCTGAAGACAGCAACTATTTTTAAAAATGTTAATTATCTCTCTATTAGAATCAGTGTGGCAAATGCATGTATAGAATGCAAACAGAAAATATCTAAATGCAAATTGAAAGAAATGCAGTAACAACATTTAAAAAAATAAATAAACCACAAAAAAAAAACACAAAAAAAAAAACAAACAAGAAGAAACTTGGTTTCTAATAAAGCTCCCACCTTACCACTCAGGGTACTTCAAGAGAGTGTCTGAGCAATGTACATTTCGTAGCAATTTAGCAGGCAGCAAAACCTTGGTCCTCCACCTACAACCAGTTTAACTGGAGGTTGATGGAGTGCTGCTCTTCTGCTACAGCTGAAGGTATAAAACCTCCTCAACAATTAGGGACATTTTAAGAGTCTTAACTGAGCTCTTTCCTAACACTATGAACAACGGAGGCTATGGTAGGAGCAGGACTGCTGCAGCTGGTTAATTGGAAGAAAAAGTAGATGCATTCCCAATACCAAGGTTGATAAAAAAGGCAGGATCATACTAAAAAATGTGCAGGTTTTTCTGTGCCTTTAAACAAAAGTTTAGCTGAAATCTAAAGCAAAAACCACCAGTTCTTGTTCATTTACTGCAAGTCAAAGAAGTGCATCATTGCTGAGAATCACTTTCTCTGTTTCAATATTAACTCTAAAGTATTTAGTTTATTTATTTATTTTATTTATTTATTTTATTTTTTTACATCAAACAGTAGACTGCATTTCTTCAGATACAGAGCAATCACATCATGTCAAGATCCATCACTTTATAACCCAATCTGAAGAGACAGCACTGCTCAACAACCATCAAGGGAAGCAGCACTGGTACCCAGCAGGCAGAGGAGCTCAGGGTGCCATCAGGAGTGTTGGTTTTCACCAGCTGTTTCAATAGCTATTTGGGCACTTCTTGCAAATTGTTATAAAAAGCTTACTTGAACAGAACAGCTCTATTAGAAGTCTGGTTGTAACAAGTGACACTCTTAAAGCCTGAAGAGGTGGTTTTGTTCCCAACAAGTCCCATGCTTGCATCTGCTCATAGTCAGTGGTCTCTGGAAACACTAAGTCCAGCTGCACATGTTCAGGCTGTTTCCCAGCAGAATTCCACCCCTGCCACCACAGCAGAGAGCAGAGCTGGCACAGGGAGCAGCAGCACACCCCCAGAACAAGGGAGGATGGGTACACTGTGACTTCCTGCAACACCCCAACATGGATGCTGCTAACAACTTTTCACAGTGACCCAAGGGAGCAGCTCCTTGCCCCCAGCCCAGAGCTGCCACCCCCTCCTTGCCCTGCCTGCAGCCAGCCCAGGGTCACACCAGGAGTAACCATACTTTAGACCTGGGCACAGATCTGCTGCCTGACATATATCTCCCTGGAGATATTTAAAAAGAGCCTGGATGTGGCACTCAGTGCCATGGTCTAGCAACTGCAGCAGTGGGTCAAGGGTTGGACCTGATGATCTCTAAGGTCCCTTCCAACCCAGACAATTCTATGATTCTATGATAAGGAGCAGATGATGGCAAAGCTCCAACTCTTCAAGCAGTGAAGACATCCCACCCACACTCCTCAGAGGTCCATGGAATCCAGCAAGCTATGGTGGTGCTGGCACTAAAGCAATGTGCACAGCGAATTTAGCACCACCTCAGGAAGCTGCAGGCTGCCGTTTCTGACCATTTTACCTTTAAAGCTGACAAATTAAGGGCTGAGAGAAAACAAGTGTCACTAAAAGGGGATTTAGCATCACCCCAGACATGGGTAGCACAGTGCTCCCTGCAGTACCTGGAGTGGAGCATCCTCCACAGGCACAGTGTCCAGCCAAGGATGGGCAGGAGGTGCCAGCCAGCAGCAGAGCCAACACCAGTCCTGGCCCTCTCTACCACTGCTGATCAAGCCAATGGAGATTCCCTCTGACTTCATCTAGGACATGAACATCTGAACCAATACCATCACCCCAGAACCTGTACAAGCCACATTTAAGTCCACACGGTGCATTATGACCATGTGGGATGGTGGCTTTTCTCTATAGCAGAGCAAACACCATCCTCTCCACTGCATCACTTTGTCATATGGCAAGGAGCAGTCCCAGGGAGAGGGGACCTGGCTGGAGCTTATTCACTTCCCCATGGCAACTCAGAATTGCAGAGACAGATTTTTGGGAAACATCTGGCACAGCAGAGATGAGTGCATCGATGGCTCGTGCAGGTGTGCCAGGCACACACAGGGGAGAGCACAAGCACATCACCATTACCAGGCACCAGAATAAGAAACATCATCTGCCATGGAGGAAGGTCTGTGCTCATCAGCCAGCATAAGGCCTTGAGCCAGGTGACTATTTCAGCTCTCAAAACCTAATCTGTGAGCTACAGGCATGTGTTGATTTACACTGCTAAACAAAAATATGAGACCTTTTTGACCTCAGTTCAAGAGTGAGAAGTGGACACAAACTACAACCCAACCCTGTGGGAAGGGAAACAAACAAACAAACAAACAAAAAACCCAAAAAACCAAAAACAAAAAAAAAAGCCATCCTTGCTCTTCCCCACTGCAGGTCCTGTCCAGCAGCACAGCATGTTCCCCCTGGACTTTACCACAAGCCTCACAAGACCTGGTGTCCCCTCACACCAGCAGCTACAATTCACACGATCTTCTGAATGAGACTCTTCTAAACTGGTTTTCTATCTACAGTAGCATACAAAAACTGAAAAATAACAAAAAAGCTGCCACACAAGCCTAGCAGTATGCTCAGAGGACAAGAAAAAGGCAAGAATTTGAAATGAAATTACCTACAGAATCATCCTGTCGACTTTAAGGCTCCAAAATCTTAATAATGATGGTTGGTGAAAATAAGAAATGTATCAGCTAACCACCTGACTAGTAAGAAAACATGAAAATTCAAAAGAAAAAATCCTCATGTTATTCAGCAAGGAAAGTTCCTTTTACCCTTACAAAACCAACCCAGTTTTCTCACTAAACTTGCAAATTCACTTTTTTGGTTTAAAATTTCTTCCCATTCCTTCAGCCCAGCTCTCTATCCACTACCTCTGCTCTCCCCTGTGGAAGCACTACTTTCTCAGCTGCAGGTTGTGAGACAGACATACACACTGCACTGTGGTTCTTCAAACACGTTTTGAAGTCCAAAGAGAAACACTGAATGCATTTAAACTTCAGAGATGGTGAATGCCATTTTCATTTACTCTTAGTTTTCTTTTGAATCACCTCCTTACTTCCCTTTTCAGTCATGTAATAACATGATAATACGTAGTAATAACATGTAATAACACAAAATAAAGCAGTACACCAGACATAATTCTTTTCGGGTGTTACACAAGTTTTTTCATTCTTTCTAAGTCCCACAACTAGAGGCAAACTTTTTCTGCTGAAGAAATAAATACCATAGAACCTCTGAACAAAAAATTCCAAGTCCACTAGATTTTGAAAGCACTTGAAAAAAAGCTCTACTGCTGTGCAGAGGGCAGGCAGGTCTTGGGTAAGGAAGGAGCCTGGGAGTCTGCCCAGCTAATCCCCACAGTCTCACGCTGGGTAATAGAAGACTGTTGCAAAAATATCAGCCAGTAGCCCCAACACAGATCCAGCTATCTTCTTCCCTTGCCCTCACCCCCATTAACTCCTTCCCCCTTAGAACTCCCAGAAAAAGGAATTCACGTCCCAGTACTGCATACAAAATCTAACTGCCTAACACAAAATCACCAAAGGATCCCTCTGGCTCTCATAAGGTGTCAGCACACCACAAATAAAAGTTTTCCACCTTCACAGCCATGTGTGTACAGTCTGCAGCCAGAGCCAATGCTCTTTGCTGTCTGCCTTAAATCTCACCCCAGATAAAATAACCTGCAATGCTTTGGTTTAAGCTGCCATGATTTCTCCACTACAGCAGGACCCATAGTTTTTCACTGAGAGGGTGGGGGCTGAGTAATGTCACCCATGTCTCAGGGATACTGGGCTCATCTCTGCTCATGGCTGATCAGATGCTGCACAAGTGCAGCCTGGGTCTGCTGCTGGTGCTGCTGCCCTGGAAGACACCCAGGAAAGGAGGAAGAAGCTCAAGGCTTCAGCCTGGTCCTGTTACCCATGACTTCTGTCTCACACAAGGGCGTCAGCAAATTCAAGAGATTAAGTGAATTTTAAAGTCACCATAAATAACTTCCCATCAGTGGAAACACAGCATCTGTTCCCTGAAAGGGTGGCAGCAGGCTCAGACCAAGGCATGCCAGGGCAGGAATACCACCACACCCTGAAACACCTCCAAGAAACTGGCATTCCAGATGGCATAGCAGCATGAATGTTGAAGAGGACAGACTGACAGCTACACAGTCACCATGAAATCACCACAGCCTGGCAAGTGAAAAAACCATCCCCAGCTAATGACTGAAATTATCTTCTGGAAAGCAAAGAGTCCAAGCTGTTTTCAAAGAGAAGCTTGATATGCTTACCTATGAGGTAGAGAGGGGTAACTACTGTGACAAAATATTAAGCTTGTGGCAGGATTTCTTGGGTATCCATCTTGCTGGTACCTCTAAGGGAGAGTGAAGGGCTTCTCTCATCAGCTGGGCTCTAGCTGACCCTGGCAGTGTGAGTGTGTGCACCCACAGGGGAAGTGTCAGACACTCTGTTCCCATTCTGTGGTAATTTTTACTTGTTACTTTATTTCTGAAGATATCCCCAAGGGTCTTTTGTCTTCCCTTGAGTCCTAACATGGACCAGATCACATCAATCTCAGCTGTCTAAGGGAACTGCTATACCTGAAACTGCGAGGAACGTCTCTAGCATATACTGGCTATCTTGTTCCCCTGATGAGGCACCAGGAAAAATTACTTCACAGGATCCCCTGCAAGTTCTATTCACAATTACTGTTTCTGCAGTATCCAAAATGGCACAAATTGCCTCTTCCTCCGGTACATCACAGTGGCAGCTTAAGGACTTAAACTATGGATATAAATTTGCAAGAAACTATTGCTGTGAGCCTGCTGCAAATGCAGAGAACTCTGTACCCCACAGTGAACAGGGACACTCAGTCACCCCACAGACCTCCAGGGCCAACTGAGCAGACATTCACTGACTGAGCAGTCACTTGTTCTCCTGGTACACGTCAATGCTCCTGCTGGGCAGCCAAGCAGCAGCAGCTCCTGCCAGCTTGGATAAAGATGACCCAATCTTCACCAGTTTAGCTGCCATGGAGTAACCAATACTCCTAAACCACAACTCTTGAACACGATGCTTGAAAGGACCGAAAGATTATGACCCCAGTATTATTAAGTCTCCAGTCCAGTGCAGTGCTCCACAGTGTGGTCAATCAACCTGTTGAAGAATGTTGCCATGGTGTTCACTGTGTTTGGTTTGGGTACCTCTGAGGATATGAACACTGGGCAGTCAGAGCTTTGCTGCCAAACAAGTCAGAGTATTAAGCAGATTTGAGAGAGAAAGCCAACAGAAAACTTCCCAGAAAGCTTCTATTTGCTGAATGGAAATAGCAGGGTGGACAAGCAGCTCCTGGACTCCATGCCAGGTTCTGTGAGAGCAGCACAGTGCTCTGGCACAAGGCAGGGTGCATCCAGACCTTTGGCAGCTCTGCAATGAAGCACGTTCCCTGCTGCCATTTCAGTTACAGGCTCCTGTTCAAGTCACTTGTGACTCATAACCATCTAAAGCAAATGACCAGCCCCAGAAAGAGTTTGTGTCTTCACTGAAATAAACTCTGCATCCACTTATTATTCATTTACTTTATTTTTGTAGGGCAGGAAAAAAAACAGTTTTTGCGCTGACAAATAAGACTTGGAATTTCCAGTTCCAGTCAAGGTCCCAAATCATGTCCCAGCTGAGCATACACAGACACATATGGGCCAGATACCAGCTCCCACCACTCCAGTCTCAACCTTCACCACTTCCATGCTTGCTGAGAACAACCTTCTCCCCTTTGCTCAGCTGGATCCTTGTCAACAAGATCAGCAGGGATGAAGCCCGGGGAACAGGTCAGAGTAAATTCTTGTTCTCTGCCCCAGTGACATGTAGCACTGATGCTCAGCAGCAAAGCTTAACCTGTAGGAAGTGCATTTGGCCATGGCTCTGGCAGACAGCTGGGCAGATAAACTATGAAAGTTACTCCAACTCTCCTAAATATGAAATAAAATAATTAGAAATATATTTTAAAATAGAGTTTGAATTTCCAGAACGTTGGCAAGCTTGTTCGGAAACTCAACGTGTGCTTCCAGTGAAGGAAGAACTTAACTGCCAAGCTGCTGTCTGAAGCAGCAGCACACCTCCAAACCTCAACATCCAACTCCTTCTTCCAATAGAAGTCTGAGCTCATTCACAACTCCTTTGCATAAACTTGCATACATACTTCTACCATACAGTCACACTTCCTAGTTTCTTGTTACAACAGTGACTTCCATCAGATCAAAAAGGAGAGGTCTGACCTCTGCTTTTCCTCAAATCATCAAGGAAACCAGCTTTAAAAGCAGCCATTATAACATCCCAGGTGTCACACGCCAATTGTTCCTGCTACCCCAAGGCAAAAAGTATCTTCAAGAAAGGGCATAACTCCATCTGCAGCTTTGGGACACCATTCCTGCCCAGTCATCCAAAGAGCTGCTGATAATCTCTCCCTCCCTACGCATCCTTGTTTCTGAGTGGGGCAGGAGGAAAGAGGAGGACATCCAAGGTAGGGTGAGGTTTCCAGTGACTGGCATGAGACCAGATCCTGAACTTCCACTGCTCAGGAGGGGAACTGGTTTTTAGAAAAATTCAGACATTGTCCCATCACCCCCCTGAAGGGCCTTCCAAATACAGTGCTTTTATCTTAGTCCATAACCCTTCTCAGGTCAAAACAACACAGCCATGTGTTTTTAAAGGAAACTGTTTTATCTCTGTCCACAAACCTCTCCAAAGTGCAAACATTTTACTCTCTGATCCAAAAGCAAAGTGATGGCTAATTCAGTTCAGATTTTTGCTTCCAGAGAATTATGTCCAAAGCAAACCCTTTGGTCCAGAGACAAAAATAAGCCTAGACAAAAACTGATAAAAGGACCGACTCTCCATCAGCTCAGCTCTGTCTGCTCCCAACAGCCATCTTCCTTACACCACAGGGCATCTCCTGAAGCACCTCAGAAAGATCAATTATTCAAAACACAGACTAATTCCTGGTGCTTGGACTCTTTGTTCACTCCAGGATCAGTGCAGCAGGCTGCTTCCTGGAGGGCTCTCTCTGGCTCCAATAAAGGGCAAACACAAAGGTTTCAATTTGCAGAAGAGGAAATCAATTTAGCAGCTAATAAATACACAATTTGTGCAATATACATACTCTCTGTCTCCCCTGATGCTCATACAAAAGTTAATGGCTGTACCCTGCTAAGCACAAAGTTATTGCACGTGTTCATTGAACAGAGGCTCGTCTGAGAGCAGAACTGGGAGGGAGACAGGGAATGGATGCTTGGCAACACCGTGTTCTATCTCCCCACAAACAGCAATAGGAAGAGATCCCTCCACAGAGAGCTCAGCCTGAGGAGTCCAGGTCACACATTTTGGAAGATGCAAATGACATGTCCTGATGCAAATCCAGGGCAACAACATGTCACAGGCCAGGCGTGGAGCAGGCAGTGAAGAGAGCTCCACGTGGACCTTTGCTTACTGATAGTCTGGTCTCCTCAGAAATGCACAGACTCTGCACACAGGAACTTAAATAAAACTGTGACATCTGATAAAAGTCATGCTTGCACCTTTTCACCTAACCATGGGGAGGCATGAACTGCAGAATTTCTCTTGAAGCAACAGCTACCTAAGTAGACCAAGAAATGCATACCATGGATATCCTCAAGATCTAAAGCCTCCACTCAAACAAAAAGAATCCCAGCAAGATTGCATATGTCCATGAGACAGCTTAACCTAACTTTGCTTTAAGTGATAAGTTTAAAACCAAAGTCAGCAATGCAGCCTATCCAGGACTGTTTCTTCTGGGCACTGATGCTCAGGGTAACATAAAGTTTGATGCTGTGGTTGAAGCACACACAAACACTGAGACAGAGCAAGGTTTCAATCCTCCCTTCCCTTCTTATTGTCATGTCCAAATGTGCTTGGCTGCCAAAGTTAGTCTGTCCTCTTTTACATCCTTTGGTGCTCTGAGTTTACTATATTAAATGACATGAATTAGACCAGGTCTGCCCCATCGCAAAACTCCCTGCAGACTGTCTTTTCCTTCAAATCCAACGTGTCTCAGAAAAAAGCCCAATCCAGTCAGGCACAGTTACTAACAGATAAAACACAGAGATTAAAGGCAGGCAGGAAGCTAATTAGCTCCAATATGGCACTCTTCTGACTCAAAGTTATTGTTCCCCAGAGCACTGATTTCTTACACTTACAGTTTGACAGTGCAAGGCAACTGGAAATTTACTTGATTCCTGACAAGTGAAACACACACACAGTAGAACAGGAACCAGATGAACTAATTGAACCTTATACCAATGATGCACCATTGTGGTGCACCACCTGGGGAGACCACACACAGCTTATCTTTGGCAGCCTGGCAGCAGAAGAGCTCCTGAGCAAGTCAGAAGCATCAGGCTGTCCCCAGACACACACTTCTGCCCTGCCAGCAGCACCAGCTGTGAGGACAGGATGGCCTGGGCCACCACTGACACAGCATCGGCACCAGACCTTCTTCCTCACACAAGCAACTGACCTGGGCTTAGATATCTTCAGTGGTCAGGGGATGTAGGATGAACATAACATCTCGTGTGCTACACACGGTTTGACAAGTGGTGGAGCGAAGCCACCATGCCATCAACCAGCCTCTGGGCAGGCAGGTTCCTTCCTCCTGACACCCCCATGGTCTGTCCTACCATAGCCCAGGTGCTATGCCCTTGGAGGGGAAGACCAGCCACAGCTCGAGTCCTGTGTCCAGTTCTGGGCCCCTCAGTTCAGGAAGGAGATTGAGGTCCTGGAGCAGGTCCAAAGGAGGGCAACCAGGCTGGGGAAGGGATCCAGCACAAGTCCTGTGAGGAGAGGCTGAGGGAGCTGGGGGTGTTCAGCCTGGAGAAGAGGAGGCTCAGGGGAGACCTCATCACTCTCTACAACTCCCTGAAAGGAGGCTGGAGCCAGGGGGGGGGTGGGCTCTTTTCCCAGGCAACTTTCAACAAGACAAGAGGACATGGACCTACGTTGTGCCAGGGGAAGTTTAGGTTGGATATTAGAAAGAATTTCTTTATGGAGAGGGTGATCAGACATTGGAATGGGCTGCCCAGGGAAGCAGTGGATTCTCCATCCCTGGAGATATTTAAAAAGAGCCTGGATGTGGCACTCAGTGCCATGGGCTGGGAACTGCAGCAGTGGATCAAGGGTTGGACTTGATGATCTCTGAGGTCCCTTCCAACCCAGACAATTCTATGATTCTGTGATTCTATGAAAACTGCCATAACATGGGAGATGCCTCCATGGTGAACAGATAGAGGTATGTCCATGCCAGCACCTGCAGTCAACACAAAACTTGTAAGACAGGACCACCCCTTTGAGAAGCTTCCACATGTTATGCCACTTGCAGTGGCAGTTTTCCAAACATCTTACCTTCAGTAAGGCCACCTAGCAAAACCTCAGCAAGAGATTTGTAACTGAGATCACATATCCAACAAGTCAGCAATGGTACAAGGAGTTAGGCAGCAATATAAAGCAGGGTTCAGAGTCACAGCAAAAAGTACTTCATCTTGTTCAGACAACCAAAAGGACCCCAAGAAAAAACAAAGGGTTCCAGGCTGTACATATCCTTCCTGCAACCTCATCCCAGAAGAAGGAGGTGACATGCATCCTCCTTGCAAATTCATGCTTTATGGACAACCACTTAACCCCTAGGCACTTTCAGAATAACAGAGTACTTTATTTCTATATTATTTTAAATAATATAATATTTTTATGTTTTAATAGTTACCCTAAGCATCTAAGTCAGTTGTCTACTGAGAGCAGTGAGCCTCACAGTTTTTGTTTCAGATACCCTCCAAATAGAAGTGCCATCATCAACAGAAGCACAAAGAGAAGCACGTACCCACAGAGAGATAACTCATGTATTAGCTATTCCAAAGCCTAGCAGAGATAGTATTCAAGTTATCTACGAGTTGTAATGAAGAAACATAGGTGAAGTGTCTCCCACTAGTGATTTACCATGCATTAATTACTGCATGTTAATTAATGCATGTTACAGCAAAACATATTCTTAAAAGGAAGAAATTTTTCAGTGCTCAACAGGCACTGCTCTATCATTTACTCATGGCTCACAAGTTTCTTCTGCAATCAAACAAGCCTGCAACATCAAAAGAAATCTAGAAGACAAAAAATCTTTCACAGGGAATGTCAGCAGACTCGGATAACATGGTACAGGATTCACATCATTGAAGGTGTTGGCCAAGTGAGGAGCAGTGACTGCACAGGGAGACTGATGGAAGAGGGCTGCTCCACCAGCAACCAGTAGCCAGAAACCAACCAAACTGATGCTAAAACAAGTAGTTTTAAAATACAGTAACTACTCAAACAATTGACACAAAGACACCAATTCTCCCAAACTGGTGTGTTCATAGAGACTGGGTTTCTCCTTGTAGAACAGACCATAAATCACCAGGATTAACACAGGAATTCACAAAAGGTTTGTTCATCCCCCCAGAGTAGGAGATCAGATAATAATAATCCATCCTAACCCCAATACACATGGAAGAGACCACATCCCAAGGTGACAAACCCTGAACCACAATGGAAAGTTTCAACTGCCAAAATCAATCAGGTTTTCTTCATCCTGCTATGCCCACCCCCCTGAGCAGGATGCTGTTGTCACAGCATGCAGCAAAAGGTCAACATCTAAAAGAGCACTTATATCTTTTGTGGATACAATGCAGCCCATTATAAGTAAAAGTACATGAGATGTGGGAACATAACCAGCACCTTCTGAAAGCTGGTCCAGATCAGGGCACTCCAGGCTATGAGAGGATGCCAGAAGTATCACATCCATTCAGAGATTTTTATACCTTCTATATAAACATCACTTCAGTGAAACTTGGATGGGCATCTGCTGCCAGTTCCTGCCCTGCAGGCCAGAACCCTACATGAACAACCAATGCTGCTTCTTTCTCTCAAAGTTTTTCCTTCCACCTGCCACAAGCTACAGCAGGTACTTCTCCCATTGGGAAACGGATCTCTTCTTGTTTTCTTTCAACTCACATAAAATCTTACCATGCTTAAATCCAACAGAAGACAACTTCAAAGGGACCTGTATGATGCTAACAAGGTGTTTATGCTTGATACACACAGAGCTTGATGTGTATCAAGTGATGTGTGTGGTTACACAAGACTCCTGTAAGTAACATTTCACTGCATACTAGGACTATGAATAAATTTAATTCAGGAGACTTCACAACAAAATCAAGTTTGGGAAGTACACTTTTTTTTTTCCTCACAAAACCTCTCTCTCTCACCACGTCCCTCGTTTTGACAGGCAACAGTGTGATTTCCACTCCCATCAGCTCCATCAAATCAGCATAATAACTGGAAAATATTCACAGCATTCGATGAGGCTAAAAGGAATTTCTGGGTTGCCCCTTTACCAGGAAAACAGATCTATTAAGGATGTCAGCTGATTACAAACAAATCAAAATGGAAAAAACATACACTTACAGCACTTCAGGTGCTGGTGCAGACCAAGACTCAAACACAAAGCAGATATGCTCAGCCATATTCTGGCAGAGACACCAGACAGGAATTACCTGGTAGGCACAAATTAACTGAACTATACTACACAACCATCTTTACCTTCCATAATAAATACAAACATGCCCAAGTAAACATACACTCATCACTGAAAAATCTGACAGTGTCAGCCTGCACCAGTGGCATACACTAACACACACCAGTTTCATAATTTTACTGTGGGCAGGAGTAAATGCAGTCACCTTCTGATTTTCTTCAATCATTTCCCACCTGCTAAAGACACAACTCACTTTGCCTACACTGGAATAAGAACAGTGACAGACAATGCTTGTGTTACTATCTACTGAGGAAAAAGATCAGTTCTTCCCTCTAGTCCTTTATTTTCTTCTCTTGTTTTCTTACATCATATGTTTCATTTTACCTGACCATTCATACGCTGCTTCATACCTCATCTGCTGCTTGCTTGTGGCTCCCTTTGTTTCACAACCCCTCTGTCTCTCCGCTGTCTTTTCAGTCCCCAAACTCCCCTCTTTGAGGTTCCCTAAACAAACTGCCATCTTTACCGGGGCTTCTCTTGCTTTCTCCATCCATTATGCACCTCTGCTCAGAGAGGTAAGTCCACCCTCCAGCCTTCTGACAGTCCCCATATTGTACCTCAGCAGATCAGACATCTCAGCATTGAGGCATCAGCATCTCATTCCTCTGCTCTTTCCCGACCTGGGTCTTGGAGCACCTTCAGCAGCAGGGAGAAGAGATGCTCTGTTCTCAGTCCTTGCACTCACAAAGGCACTAACACAAAGAGGGGTATACAGGAGTCATGATGCCTCGTACTGAATTCTTGTACCAAGGTTCATGCCAGTCACAGTGATGCCCAAAAACGTTTTCAAGCAATATTACTTTTTGCTATTGATAGCACTATCTGAAGTCATAATGATTGTTCCAAAGACATAGTGTAGATTACACACGGACACTAAATTCATCTGATGATGGTGACTGACAAAGTCCATCGCAGTGCTCACCAGTTCTGTCATCTGGCAAACATGAACAAGCCTTCAGTTCTTAAAAAGCCTCCCACAAGCTCCTTTCTGCCAGGCAAAGAGAGGTACCATACAGA
Organism: Phaethornis superciliosus; assembly: GCA_023637945.1. Taxonomy (NCBI): domain Eukaryota; kingdom Metazoa; phylum Chordata; class Aves; order Apodiformes; family Trochilidae; genus Phaethornis; species Phaethornis superciliosus. The sequence goes on from JAJQWJ010000021.1 coordinate 3,986,341, forward strand.
GTTTCCCCACACACAAGGTGAGACTCATCTCCTAACTCCAGTAAATCACAAATGTCCTGAATGACACCTGAAGGTGAGAGCAGGACTCAGGTTGTCTCCTGATGCACTCACACAGATACCCCTCAGCAACCTTCCTGATCAGGCCCCTCATCCCATAACAAGAGGACTCACAAACCAGGTATAGACCTTCTCTGTTTTGGTTTGTTTTTTTTTAAAAAGAACAATTATGGCCGGAGTGGAGTAGAGTGCAAAGGTCTCAGTGGGAGAGCAGACATGTCACACATGTGAAAGGAACTGAGAGTCACAAATTCCAGCTGAGAGGCTCAGGAATTCCCACCCAAAATATCTGAACCATCATGTAGATTCTGAAAAGATACAGACAGTAAGTATGCTTCACTTTTGAAAGACAACAGAGCATACCAAGCAGAAAGTGCTTTAAGAAGTCACAGCTACCTCCAGTCTTCTGAATACCAAACAGAAGCTGAACCCATAACAGCCAGAAGTTCCAGCTCCTGCTTGGCACTGCAGGTAGAACAAGTGAGCCACAGGTAAAATTAGAACTAAATTCTTCCTATACCTTAGAACCAATTACATTTCTAAATTTCAAACTGCCATTCTTCAAATGATAATTTTCTACATAATGTCAGCAGTAAAGCCTATTACTAATTTTGGCAATGACAGAAAGGCAGAATTGCTCCAGTTATATTTTGAGTGTTGCTTTTCCTTAAATCATTGTCAAACTTTGCACAGAATCTCTGTTTTCTCCACAAAACACCCAGGATACTATGGAGGTCTGCTCATGGACTCTAAACATAACTATGAAGGACAATTCTTCACTTGAACAGCTACTGGTATCCAGACAGACTCCAGTTTGCATGCAACAAACAAAAGATACCCATTCAAAAATTAAGAAATAAGGTCTACTTACAATACTTAGAATTCTGCCTCTCCTTTGAGTTATCAATTGTGCCTTAAACACGGCACCATCAACCACACTGGCCAAGGGGACCCCTTGGGATGAAACAAAGTTCCCAGGTTCACAGACATGAACAGCTGACACGAGCAGAAGACAGACACAAGCATGCAGCTGCATGTCCTGATTTGGGCCAGGATAAAGGTGATTTTCTGGTTTGTACTTTTGCTTTCAGCTCAGTCTCTTGTAAGTAGCTGCACTTGCTGAAATTAACAGCAAGTTTCTCAGACAGTGTCTGCTTCTGGGACTGATCACACTCGATGTTTATAGTTACTGCCAGAGCCTGGTGTGCAGAGCCAAGGACACTGCTCAGCTCTGAGGAACATTTTGCCTTCCAGAAGGAGTAAAGAGGTCCCACCTGAACCCCTCCTTTGGGGAGGAGCAGACAAGATAGATGTCAGAATTGACCAAACAGAGTATTCCATCCCATACACCTCATACTCAGTATAAATTTGCGGGATCACAAGGGTCAAACCCCTTCCTGCTCTTCATGCTTCCCTTCTTCACCTGTTCCCTGTTTTGCTTCGGCATCCTGGGAGGATTCCATCCATTCCTCTGCCTGTGGTCCTGATCCATACCAGCCTGAATCTGTGTGTTCCTGCCTCCAGCTCCCCACTGCTGCCGACTCCAGGATTCCAGCCTGGACTTTCCCAGGGCTGCCCTGCAGCCTCAGTGGTGATGTGAGAGTTATTGGGGGAAAGGGAGGAGGGATGTGGTATCAATTTTCCTGTATATTTGTATATATTTAATAATTTTACCTATTTATCATTACTGTTTTATTAAAGTTGTGTAGTTTAGTTTCCAACCCATAAGTCTCTCTCCCTCATTCTCTCCCCTTTCTTCATCAGGGAGGAGGGAGGGGGATTAATAGAGAGCATTCTGTTATTTGGTTTAATTGCCAGGCCAGTGTTAAACCGTGACACTACAACATGCAAAACACTGCGAGCAAGAAGACCTGAAGCAACGCCTTGTTCGATCACAAGGCTGGAGAGCCATGCCTGCACAGTAAACTCAGCATGAGGACAGTTAGGTATCCCTTCGTCTCAGTACTGTCACCTGGAGAGGCTTTAGCCTGTGTCATCAGAAAAACTGTAGGACATTGAATTAAAACCAAAACAGGGTGGCCAGCAAAAGACCTTCTGGATCTGCTGCTCAAGCTCCAGGCCTCAATTTCCATTCAGACTTCTCCCTAACTCCAAGACCCTGTCAAACTCCATAAGATAACCCTTATGACACCCACCAGCCCTCTTACCCAAACAGAAACCCCCCTGTGAGAGGCTCTTAGCTCAGGCCAACTTTCTCAAGCATATGTCCTTTGCAAGCAATGGATCACTGCCCAGAGGGGTACTGCCACAGCCCCTGGTGTGGGCTGAAGCCACTAGAGCCAACCCACCCTTTCCCGCTCCCACCACTTCCCTGGCATCAGCAGCAGTTCCACAAGTTGGGTCACAGAGTCTTTTCTGGCTGAAAATTAACTGAGCAAAATTTCTTTAAAACTATAATTACTTGTTTCCAGCTTAATGACTTCCCTGCTCCATCTTGCCATACCGTTTTAAGCCAATTAAATCAACACTGACAGTCCTACCTACTTTTCTCCCCACCCAGCAATGAATTCCTGCACCAGCCTCGCATCAGTGCCCACCCAACCCCACCACAAGCAAACAGTGGGCACCCACACTGCAGAAAACTCACTGCTTTTTGATGGGTTTGCTTTGGGAGAGCTCAGCTTGCCTGGCGTTATTAGGGAACCAGTGCAAGAGACGTGCCTGGGGAGAGGCCAAAGTGCCCCTCTGAGAGCAGAAGGATCAGCCTTGGTAAACTGCAGATACATCCAGCCCCTTCCCATCCCACCCAACTTCTTTGGCTTTGCACAGGAAGGGGTCATTCGGTGACAGAGGGACCCCCTCCTGGGGCAAGGTACTGACTCCAGGAACCTGCCTTTACCACCACAGCAACCTGCTTCTCCAGATCCCACCCAGGATGCTACACACAGCTTCTCCCAGGGCAACTGAACACACATCTGTTCCCTTAAAAAAACCACACCACCTCAACAACAGCTTTCACCACATCAGCAGACTGGACCTATCATCCTGAATTCATACTTAACCACTTTAAACCAACTACAAGAGAAACAATTGCTCCTCATCCACCTGCAGAAATAATGTACATACTACATCACCACAAGCTTTCAGGGCATCACAGGGTGAAAAGCCAACTCTGAGCCCTGAAGACACTTGGGATTCAGATGAACTCTTAAATATTAAAATCAGAAATCAGATATAAGTACAAGGGGCAACACAGAGAGGTGTAACCGCTCAGCAACAAGGGTATTTCTTCTTTTATCACAACCACTTTGACAAATGGCAGCAAAGTTTTTAATCCATGCACTTGATTTACAAGGTTGGGGATCCTTGTTTTTGAAAGGTGTTGTACACATGGACAATACCAACTTCCCAGGGCCCTAGTGATATCAGCTCCATCTAGCCAGCACATAAGTAAGCACATTAGCTTCTCACAGGGCAAGCTGCAAGCACTGACCGTTTTATGCCAAGCGTTTAAGCTCTTTGGTTCCTAGCATCAGTTCTCTATTCAAACAGGTCCCCCTTACTTCCAGTGCAGCCTGTCCCTGCAGGACAGAACACAGACTCCACAGAACATAGCAAAAATCTGTGACAAACATTATTCACCGGTTGTTCCAGCTCACAGAGTGCACAACCTTTCTGTCTTCTAACAAAAAATAAAGAGTTCCCAAAAACAGGGCAAACAGTTTCTTCATTATTCAAATTTCTGTGTTAAAGAAAAACAAAACAAAAAAACACCAGCTCTGTGTCATCTTGGCCTAATGAGGCAGATGTTGCTCAAGTCCAGGGTACTTTTAAATGGCCTAACTTTAAAGGAAACACTCCAACGGTATTTTCTGTGGCTTTTCTGAAAAATAAATATCCACTGTTTTTGCAAGACCGCTCAACCATCAACAAGTGCAGGCGGGAACCCTGGCAACACGGCGACAGTAAATTTCCATCAGAATAAACCAAAGAGACGTTCACCGGAGCACGTTTGTTACTTACACACCTGTCTCGAACAGAACACAGGGCACACCGGGGCCGGGCAGCCCGAGTCCTCCCGCCACGGGCACCGGCCCAGCCTCTCCCCCCCCGCGGGGCTCCGGCAAGGGACTTGGCCGCTCCCGCCCCGGCTGCCCTGGCCCCCCGAGCCGCCCCCGGGATGCTGCTGCCCGCAGCCTGCGCGGGGCCTGCCGGAGAATCCGCGAAATCCTCCCAGGCTGGTGGAAGCCGGAGCCGGGGCCCGCCGGCCTTTGTCCCGCCCCACGGCCCCCTCTGCCTGCTCGGGACAGCGCAGCCCCCGCCCAGGGGTGGCTTCCTCGCCCCTTGGCAGCCTCGCCCGGGCAGGGCAGTCCAGTCCTTCTTTCTTCCTGCCCGTGAAGCCCTCCGGGTGCGGCCGGGACGCCGAGTGGGGCTGGAGGCAGCCGCCGTATGGAGCGGCGGGGCAGGCTCGGAGCAGGGCATGCCGGGGCGGGCTGAGTCCACTCCGCAGGCACCCCCCGACCCGGGGCCGCGCCGCTCCGGACGGTAGGAACGGCCGCGCCCCAGCCGTGCCCCGAGAGCCGCCGCCCGCCCGGGCCGTGACCCAGTATAGGGGACGTAGATCAGCCGGCACCGCCAGCTCCCCGGCTCCCGCCCTCCCGGCTCGGGGGTCCGCGCTCGGCCCAGCCAGGACGAGCCTCGCGGCGGGCACCGCGCTCCCGGGGCCCGGCCCGGCCCACCGAGGCCTAGAGCGGAGCGCGCCGCTCGGCCCCGGAAGCGGCGGCCGCGCCGCGGCCTAGCGCGGGGCTGCTTACCCTGCATGCTGCCGGCGGCGGCGTGCGCCTGCGGGCCGCCCGCGCCCGGCCCGCTCCCGCCGCCCGCGCCGGAGCCGCTGCTGGGGCTGGGAGTCGCCATTGTGTGCGCGAAGCGGGAGCAGCGCGGCGGCTGCAATGCAGCAGGGACCCTCCCAGGCAGGACACCTAGAGCCCCGCCGCCGTATAGCAGCAGCCGCCGCCGCTGCCGCCCCGTCCGCCCCCGGGCTGGGGCCGCCGCTTAACCCCTCCCAGGCGGGGCGGCCAGGCCCAGCGGCAGCCGCTGCGGCGGGCGTCAGAGGCGCTGCCCCCGCGGGGAGGGGGAGCCCCCGCCGGGCCCCTGCCCTCACCGGCCCCGCTGCCAGCAGCTCCGCGCCTGCCTCCTCGGGCGGAACGGGCATCGCCCCCTCCCTTCGCCCGCAGCCCCGCCGGGTCGCGGCTTACCCCGGTGCCCTGCGCCGAGCTGGGCCCCCGCCACCACCGTGTGTAGCAGTCTCTTACCCCGGCAGCCCCTGGACCTGTTCTCCTCTCTCCCACCTGCGTGCCGGGGGAGGCCCCTTGAGTTGGTGGTCCAAGCACTTGGATCTCATCTTCACCCATGACTTTTCCTCCTATGCAGGCAGCTGCTTACAAGGTTCTCATGTCTTCCTTAAGACCTCTACCCCAGCCACCGCAGGGCAGAACTTCCTCCAGTGTTTTCTCCATGATACCCAAAGAACATCTGCCACCATCAATATCGTTTACATTATCTTTTCTCCCTCAATCATTGCTGTGCATTTCAGCAGAGTTTCTGATCCTACCTCTAACTCCAGCAAATCTGCAGCCTCAGCTTGTAGCGACAGAACACACCAGGAATTAGAGCAGTGAAATGGGTCCTCCAGAGATAGGAGCTCTCTGCAGCCTACAGCATGACTTGGGCAGGTCCCTTCATCTACAAGAGTCTTTGTTTCCTCATCAATGTAACAAGTAATACTGACCTCCTTTAGGAATTGAGATCTGCTGATGAAAGAGCTGGACCTCCAAGTACTAGACAGCAGTCTGTGTACTCTTTCCATTGGCCAGGCTTCTCCATGCTCCTTATGAAGGTGGTGACAGCAAACACCTCAAGTCCTGAATATGGAATGTGCTCTGGGGGCATCTCCAGAAGCTGCCAACCATTCTGCTTTGCACAGATGCAAATGCTATGGGAGTAAGAGAAGCTGCCTCTCCTTCTGACCTTCATTTTTCCTTCCTTCTCCTGCAGCTGGGCTTGTATTTCTTTATCTCATCTCGTGCAAAGGCTGAGTGGCTTCCATCTTCTTGCCATCTTCTTGTGCTTTTGATTTTTTTCTTCTTCCAGTGCTTTGGGTTTGGGAAAATATCTTCTCCTTTCCAAGAGTCTTCTGGTTTCCTGCTCAGCTGTATGTGCTGTCATGGAGATCGTCTGAGACACAAGAAGTAGCCCCTGGGGAACAGAAAACCCCTAGACTTCTGCCTGAACCCTGCTCTCACACTCTGCAGATCTCCTATGGCAGGAGAAGAGGGCAGAGCTGGGCCTAACCAGCTCTCTGTCAGGGGTGCAGCTTTCCTTTGCATTGGGGAACACCATCCCCTCCTCATGCACTAGGATGAAAATCCCAATAATCTATTCGGTGAGTTGGACTTAAGTCTTCTGCCCTGTGCCATCCCACCTTGACCTCTGCTCTCCCTGGGGACATTGCTCACTCTTTCAAAGTTGTGTGCACTGTGTCCCCTCCACCATTTCAGCTGGAGAGGAGTGGGAAGCACTGAGTCAGCTTCCCACAGGAACACCCCTTCCTGAATATGGTTTGTGTGGGCACCATCAGTGGTAACCATCAGTGCCCAGTAGAGCCTGTAATAAAGGCCACGGGCCTCATGGCATGCAGCAGCACAAGCACATGTATCCAAATGAAGGTGTGTCCTTATTCTCTCATCCCATATTCCCAGAAGGGACACATAGCCGTCTAGCACAAAGCAAGATCCCAACCAAAACTCAGCAAGTTTGTTGATGACACCAAGCTGACTGGTGCAGTCAACATGGCCAGCAGGACCTGGACAAGCTGAAGAAATGTTCATTTAATGAGATTAAAGACAGTGCCAAGTGCAATATCCTGCATCTGGGTAGAGGCAATCCTCATTATTAATACAGGGTGGGGGATGATATAATAGAGAGCAGCCCTGCAGCAAAGGACTTTGGGGTACTAGGGAGTGAAAAGATGAACATGAGTTACCAATACACACTTGCAGCCCAGAAGGTGAATTGCATCCTGGGTCTACATCAAAAGAAGCAAGGCCAGCAGATCAAGAGAGGTCATTCTGTCACTCTGCTGTTCTCTGGTGAGGCCTTACCTGGAGTAATGTGTCCAGCTCTGCATATCCAGAAGGATATGGACCTGTTGAAGTAGGTCCAGACAAGGGCCACAAAAATGATCAGAGATGAAGCACGTCTCCTACAAAGAGAGATTGAGACAGCTGAGGTAGTTCAGCCCAGAGAGAAGACTTCAGGGAGACCTTATAGCAGCTTTCCAGCATCTGAAGGGGGCCTACAAGAAAGCTGGGGAGGACCATTTACAAGCTCATGTAGTGATAGTATAAGGGATAATGGTTTGAAACTAAAGCAGGGTAGATTTAGATTGGATATTAGGAGGAAGTTCTTTATTATGGGGTGGTTAAACACTGGAACAGGTTGCTCAGAGAGGTGGTGGAGGCCCCATCCCTAGAGACATTAGAGGCCAGTCTTGGCAGGGCTCTGAGCAACCTGATCCAGGTAAACCTGATCCAACCTGACCCCTCTCACTGCAGGGGCATTGGACTGGATGACCTTTAAAGGTCCCTTCCAATTCTATGATTCTGAGACCCCCGGTTAAGGTCTGACTCATGGTCCAAGGCATGGCCAGGCACAGCAGCAAAACAGCTGTAACATAGCTTAGGTTGGAACTGAAGCAAAAACTTCAGCTAAAAAGAGCTCCCAAGTAAAAGAGTGAAGAGTAGTGTCTCCACTACCCTCCCTGGCTTCTTCCATCTGCTTTTTTGAAGTGCTCCAAAGCCACCTGATCCTTACTATACCACTTGCTCTTACAAGCAACTAGCCTTAAATGCTGAGAGTTAAACTCCTGGAGAGCGGAGTGCAGTTCAGGTCCTGACACCAAAAACATGCCCCTGCCTCCTCCCTGTTCCATGACTTGCCTTTCTTTTCCATTTCTTGCTTATGCCTTCTCTTTCTCTCTTAACCGAGAGTGCAGGTCCAAAGTTGGCATCTTGAAGGCTGTGAAAGAGAAACCCGTTGCCTGCTGGCAAGCACTGAAAGAACCTGACAGCTGGGCTCACCTCTGCTTTGTGCCATCTGCATGAGGTTTGCTTACAATTGGTTAAAATCTTACTGATTATCCTTCCCCCACAAATCTGGGAGGATCAACAATACCTGTCCTGACAGATGTTTGTGAAACCTGTTCTTAAAGACCTCCAGTGATAGAAATTGCAGCATCCACCAGCAATCTGTTCTGGCACACTTCTATCCTGACATTATCTGAAAGCCTAATTTAAACATTTCTGTTTGAGCTGAAATCCTTTACATCCTGCCCCGTTTGCTACAGCTGTGACCTCTTAGGCACATTTCTTAGTTTCCCTCCCTCACTCCAGGTTGTCTTCTACAGAATGCATCAACTTGATTCTTTCAGCCTTTTTTCAAGTTTTCATTGCCTCCCAGCATCCTCACTGAACTTCTCTTTTTTTCTGTTGATCTGCGTTTTTTTTTTAAAGCACAGTGTCCTAGACATATTACTCCAGTTTGTTGGAGGCTAACACTCCTGGCTCACATCCTCCAGGGTGGTGTTTGCCTTTTCTATTGCTGGTGCTCATTAAGCTCTCCATTGTACCTTGGGCTCTTTTTAAAAAAACTATATCCACCCATTTCTTCCCTTACTTGTATTTTTATTGCTCACATACATAATGCTTCAAGCTGTATCTGTTTAATTTTGCCTTGTAGGTTTCAGCCCATTTCTCCCATTTCTTAGTCTAGTGCTAAATTCTGCTGTCTTTGTTGTCCTTCAGAGCCTGGAGTAATTTGCACGTCTAACAAGGCACTCATGGGTGTTAATCGTCCAGGCTGTTAACTGAAGTAATTAAAAAGATCTGGCACCAGAATGGACCCCTGCAATAATTTGCTCAGTATTTCCTTCCATTTTGACAACTACTGATTGTGTTGCACTTGAGGTACGATTGTCTCACCAGTTTTGCACTCACCCTGGGGTCCAGTCTTGTTAAGAGAGGGTCAGGACAGCCAAAGTTAAAAGCCTTCTAAAGTCAATGGCATCCTCTTAAATCCATGGCATCCACTAGTTCTTCCTTTGTGCCTGAAAAACTGTGCCATCCCAGGACATCAGACTGGTTTGTCAGCATTGGCTCCTCATGACTTCATGGTGGCTGTTGTCCATCCCCATGTTGTACTCTAAGTGCATAGACTTGTTTAACAAGTACTTCTAGAACTTATCTGTGAATTGAGAAAGTTCAGATTGAAGAAAGCAGCTGACAGGACTATTTTTGGTGAGCTTTATAAAATTAATGAGGTAAGAAGGTATTAATATATGATTTTAATGGCAAGAATGTCAATCTATTGAAGACTTCAGGCATGTATCCTCAGTAAATAAATAACTAAATAACTAAACCCAAAGCACTTTTCACAATATCAGCTGTGTAGCCATGGGTTTGTCTCCAGATGTCTCTGAACTGCAGTCAGGGTCCTGGGGCCAGGAAAACACCAAAGCTCCTGAGGCCTTCACCTGTTCACTGGGAGCCTCTTAACTGGCTTTGATCTGATCAAAACCAATCAGTGGTCACTCATGGCAGCAGCACTGGTGTCCACCAGGACGAGTGCTATTATGGAGTGTCTCCCTGGGATGGGTGACTATGGCAGTGTTTCAGTGACATCTCTGGTACAGGAAAAGAGTCTGGCTCTCCCAGCACTGCAGCTTGGCTGCTGGGCTCATCCCTGCAACACTCTCATTTGGAAGTCTCTGTCCTCTGCAGGTGGAGCTGTCAAACTGAAGATAAGCTTCAGCTCCTGTGGGCTAAGTAGCAGACTCCAGAGAGACATAAAGAGGGAAAATGTTTTCTCAGATACTGAGGAACTAATTTTCAAGTATTTCAAATTATACTCAAGGGTACTAAATGTTCTCGGCCTCCCTATGATGGGAGAAAGCAGCGTTGCTGGAGATATGCAGACAAGTCTCCCCTTTTCTTAGAGGAGGGTGGTTATAAAAAATCCTTGTGATAGTTGGTAAAACTTTAAAGTCAGCAGTTTCAACCTTTTGTGTCCTCACAAGAGACAGACAGACATCTGCCCTCTCTTTTTCTTGTATCACTGCATTTTGCTCACTTCCAGGATTGTCAAACCCTCTGTATTGTCCCTCCCAAGTGCCCAGGAGAAGCTTCTCTCTGCCAGCTCAGCAGGCCCGTGTCCTCTGCAGAAGTCCTGTCCCATCCCAGGCAGGGCTCTCGATGTTCCCATTTGGCTGTGTCTCTGCCTTTCTCCCAGCTGCTCTTCAGAAACTGTGGTCTTCCCTTGAGTCCTGCATCTGGCACCCAATGGGGCAAACAGCAGCCCAGCCGTGGCACAGAAACCAGGTGGGCTGTGTAAGCTCCTGCAATAACTTCTAACCAGACCAATGAAAAAGTCATAATCACAGCTGAATTTTCTTTTTGCAAGGTGGAAAAAAACAGACAGTGATTTATAATTTTGTTTCCTACACGAAGAAGAGCTGGTGTGCCTGAAAAGCTTCTCTGCTTTAATTTTCCTGTCATATGAATTACTTTAATGAAAGACACACTGCCTCTTACATTTCTTCTTTCTTATTAACACACCCATTACTTTTCAGTCCTGGACATTTCAATTTTCTGGTCTGAGCTATGGTCTCTCCCTTACAAAATACATTCAAAAGTCTATGTGGGACCTGGAAACAAAGCATTAAAGTGATTAATTACTAGAGAACATCATGAGATTCATTACTAGAGCACTGCTCTTTCTGAGGTGAGGGGAAGGGGCTGAAGAACTGGGCAGAGGTTAAACCACAAAGACAAAAGTCACTGAGTGATCTCCAATGAGGTTCTGCCTCCTTAAAAAACCCAAACCAGGAGTTGTTCATGGTGCCTTAGTGATGGAATAGAGCTCGCTGGGGATCTACTGTCCTGGTTTGGGCCAGGATAGAGCTAAATCTATGTCTTTTAATTTTGCTTTCAGCTAAATCTCTCAGAAGTAGCTGCACTTGCTGACATTAACAGCAAGTTTCTCAGTCAATGTCTGCTTCTAAGACTGATAGCACGATGTTAGCAGTTATGGATGGAGAATGGTCTGCAGAACCAAGGCCACTGCTCGGTTCTGAGGAACATCTTATGCTCTGGAAAGAGAAAGGGAGTAAGGAGGTCACACCTGCAAGCCTCCTCTAGGGAGGAGCAGACCAGAAAAACAAACAAAATTGACCAAACAGAGTATTCCATCCCATACCTATCATACAAATTTGAAGGATCAGGAGGGTCAAGCCCCTTCACTTTCACCTTTGGTCTTCTCTGTGGCTCTTTTTCACCTGTTCCTGCTTTCTTCAGCATCCTGAGAGGATTACATCCATTTGTCTGCCTCTGGTCCTGATCCATGCCCTCCTGAATCTGTGTGCCTCCAGCTCCTGACTGCTCCTGACTCCAGGATTCCAGCCTGGACTGTCCCAGGGCTGCCCTGCAGCCTTGGTGGTAATGTGGGAGTTATTGGGGAAAGGGGGGAGGAACATGGTATTGTTTTCCTGTATATTTGTGTATTTTCAATAATAGTTTCCTTTTTTTATCAGCAGTGTTTCATTAAAGCTGTGTAGTTTCATTTCCAACCCATAAGAATCTCTTCCTTATTCTTTTTCCTTTCTTTATCAGGGAGGGGGATTAATGGAGAACATCTGTCATTTGGTTAATTGACAGCCCAGCATTGAACCATGACACCTACCAAGAAACTGCAGGGAAGTTTGGACTGTTGGTCTTGCTAAGCCATGCAACAAGGTGGGTTTTGGTAAGAGAAGAATAAAACATGGAGTGTAGTTCCACAGATTTCCTTTAGGCATTTTTAGTCCCTTCCCAGAGTGCTTGTGAACAGGAAAGTTATTAAGGGTGCCTGTAGAGAGTTGTTTAATTTTCCTGGGCTCTGGGATGGGAATGTGAATCAATTTAAATGTCAGGAGGGATTTAGTTGTAGTGAACATGGCCTGCTGTTCTGCCTGCAGCTGCCAGCAGTTGTTTAATGTACAGAATACCCCAATTATTATGAACCATAAAGCCTATTCAGTGGAGCTGTAACAATGGCAGCCATTTACAAAGACAGCTCTTACTTCTCTGTGAATTTCTCTGCAGTAATTTATCTCTCATAACCTGCTCAAGGAAATACTCAGTTGAAAATAACAGGAGCATGAAATAACAGAAACAGAAAAACCAGAAAATAATGAGCATTAATCCTCTCCGCAAATCTGGACGTATTCACATGTCCTCTGCATAATGGTTCAGGAAGACCTAATTCTCTTGGTGTCTGAGAAGGCTTTATTAAAGTGTTAATGAAATCAGGCTGCAAGATTTGCAGTAGTAGTTCCTGATTTTGTCTTGCTTATGCTGAAAAAAATGCTATCTAATCCTGCATAGTTCTCCCTGACCTCAGAGATATCCCTAAAAAGAGCAGTAGTAGCTGGTCCCCACCCTGCAGTGTCCCCACTAACAGTCTGACCTGCTGCTGTACTGCCAGCCACTGTTCCCAGTCCTTCCCAGTTCAGCCATGCCTCAGTACCTGTCATCTCACCATGGTGACTGATGGTGCAGCTCCACAACCACCTCAAGCTCAAGTCTCTGCACTCCAGCCCTGCCTTGCTGCCCTGAGAGCAACTCCCTGCCCTCTGTGGTCACCAGTACTGACTTGGGTCAAGAAACTTGTAAGGGAGCAGCAAGGGCCAGCTGCACCCTTAGGGATAGGTGCTGGAAGGGACACAACTGCTAACGTGGCATGGCCAAAACCCAGGGACTGCAACCAGGTACAACTGAGAACCCAGATCACCAGCCACATTCATGGAGGTAGTCAGCCTGAGATGTGAACCCTATGGGCTGGGGGCAGGATCAGGCCCAGTGGGGGTAAACAGCATCAGATATAGCCCAGTGATGGCCCCAGTGATGGCCAGTGAGATCCCCAGTGATTGACAAAGGCCAAGCTGGGAAGTCAACCTCTGGATCAAGGTCTGTCGGCAAACATGGGCAAGAGTGTATGCTGAGCCAGAGATGGTCTTTCCTATAGCAGATCAGGGACCACAAGTTTATAAACTCTTGAGGCTTTTATACTTTTGGACAACTACTTGCACAAAGATCTAATTCTCTTTCAGGGACGTGAGTTATGCCAGAAACATGGAAATGTTGCTATGAAAGCATGGCTTGAGTCCAACAGCCCAGTTGAAAGAAAACTATCACATCAGATCAGGTGAGCCATGGCTTTGTCTGGGTAAGCTTAGGGAATCTCCTCTAAATAGAGACCACACAGCCTGTCTGTATCACCTACTGTAGACTGCACAACCCTCCTAATGAGGACGTTGCCTTAATGTCCACTCAAACCCTTTCAAGGCACAATTTGTGACCACTGCCCCTTGGTATATCATCTGATGCAAGCAAGGAAAATATCATAGAATCATAGAATCATAGATTCATAGAATCATAGAATCGGCTGGGTTGGAAGGGACCTCAGAGATCATCAGGTCCAACCCTTGACCACTACCACTGCAGTTACTAGACTAAGGCACTGAGTGCCACATCCAGTCTCTTTTTAAATATCTTCAGGGATGGAGAATCCACTACTTCCCTGGGCAGCCCATTCCAATGTCTGATCACCCTCTCCATAAAGAAATTCTTTCTAATATCCAACCTAAACTTCCCCTGGCACAACTTAAGTCCATGCCCTCTTGTCTTGTTGAAAGTTGCCTGGGAAAAGAGCCCAACCCCCCTGGCTCCAACCTCCTTTCAGGGATTGTAAAGAGCGATGAGGTCTCCCCTGAGCCTCCTCTTCTGCCATCCCTGCAGCCACCCTACAGTTACTGGATTTTGCTTCTTCTTTGCCCTCTTCTCCTCGAAGGCCTGTTCTCTGGACTCCTGACCATCCTGGCTGTCCTCTGCAGAACTCCAATCCAGTTCTTCTACATCTTACCTCACTGGGGATCCTGGACAGGACTGAAAGTTACGGATACACCAGCACCACATCAAGGAGAGAACCGTAACTCCCAGCAGCCTGCTGCTCACCCTTATCTTCCTGGAGCCCTGGACGCTCTCAGGCTCTGGCTGCTGAGCCGATCACGGGCAGACCCAGGGCTGGGGTCCCAGGCGATCCCTCCCTCTCCTGTCATTACGCGTATCGCGGCCGCACAGCTCTGGCCTTTGGCTCACTTTCAAAATCATAGAATCATAGAATCATAGAATTGTCTGGGTTGGAAGGGACCTCAGAGATCATCAGGTCCAACCCTTGACCCACTGCTGCAGTTGCTAGACCATGGCACTGAGTGCCACATCCAGTCTCTTTTTAAATATCTCCAGGGATGGGGAATCCACCACTTCACTGGAAAGTCCATTCCAATGCCTGATCACCCTCTCCGGGAAGAAATTCTTTCTAATATTCAACCTAAACTTCCCCTGGCACAACTTAAAACCATGTCCTCTTGTCTTGCTGATAGTTGCTTGGGAAAAGAGGCCAAATGAGCCCTTGTCCGTCCCCTCTGAAACACCGTGGCTGCTACTCCCGCCAGGCCACCCGGCCCGGCAGCCCGGAGGAGAGGGCAGGCCCGGGGGCGGTCCCGTCCCGGCGGGGTGGAGGTGGTGTCGGCCATGGCGGGGCTGCTCTGGCGGCTCTGCAACCTCCTCATGGCCGCCTTCTTCGGGCTGGCGGCCGCTGTGCAGGTGAGGCCGGGCTGCCCGCCCCTCTCCACTACCCACAGCTCTCTCTCTTCTAGCGGGGACGGCTGCGGGGTCTCATTCCCTCCTTCTCGCTATAGGTGAACGACCCCGACGCCGGGCTGTGGACTGTGAGTACGGCCCTGATCCCCCCCTCCCCGGACCCCTCGGGGCAGTTGCAGCGGGCGGGGGCCAGGACCGGGTTTAACCCCTTCTCCTGGGCTCCGCCTGCCCCGGGCATCCCGGCGGCCCCAGCCCCTCTCCGCTACCCCCATTCCCCCTCTCCGGTGCCGAATCGGGCCCGCGGGGGGAGCCTGGCTCCCTGCTTAACGCTGACGAAGAAGCAGGCGTCTGGAAAACAATCTCTGCTGCTGCGAAGGTCGGAATCGACCGTGCTTCCAGGATCTTCCGCATTTCCCTCAGATTGCCCCAGCACAGCCCCGGCTCCCTGCGCAGAGCACACCAAGTGCCTGTACTCCCCCTGCCCGGCGCCAGGGAACCCCCTGACCCGGCGGCCACTTCCATGGTCACCGCTGCTTGCCCTGAATTCCCTCCCTGCCTTGGGCCGGGCCGAACCGCTTGGCTGCCCTTAGGAAACCCCTGCTCCTCGGGCACACCCTCAGCCCCTGGCCCGGTGTCTTGGAGCTGAGGGCACAACAGTGCTGTGTGTGAGGGGCTGTCCCCTGCATGTCCCTGGTGCGGGGGGAACAGCCCCTGTGAGCATGAACCCCGCTGGCAGCAAAGGGTGCTCCTGCCCCAGCACAGGTGGAGGGGCTTGGGGGGGCTGGGAGGTGTCCTGTAGGGATCAAGATGCAGTGCAGGAACGAGGGCTGGCACTCAGCTGATGGTCCAGGATTTTGGGTGGTGATGGTGAAGATCAGCACGAACAGTGCCAGGCATGCCAGAGTGGGAGGGATTGGCAGTTGGTGTGGCCATGGGATGTGAAGGGGTAGTGTTGAGGTTGATGGGCACTTCTGCCTCCTACCTTGCTCAGTTTTGCTACAGGATGCATTCATGTTTCATTAACAGGTTGTCTACTTAGTGCCAGCTGCCCTGACACTGCTGGTAGGCATTAACTCCTCAGTAACAGGTATGATATTGGTGTGGAGAACCAGAGCCCCTGCTTAGATTGTGGGATTTCTTTATATATTGAATCACAGATTAAGATTAACACACGTGGAAACACATGCTACCTTTTGAGGGCAAAAAGCTCTGGGACCTGCCTCTACAAAAACTGTTCTGTAGTTTAGTGCCCATGGCTGGATGTTCTGCAGATGGAGGTAAGAGCTCTGCAGAAATGCCTGCTCCTGGGATGGTCTTACCTTTGCATGCTGATCCCAGCACTCATAGCCTGAGGGAGCCCAAACTTGGGAGTGGGCTCTGAACCTGGCTCTGCTGTTGGTGTTAGCACATTAATTTACTTTATTTCCTTGTTGTAATTTGCAGTTTTGCTTATCTGTCTCATAGAAGAGCAACTGAGCTTTGCACAGTGCTTTAAAAAAGGTGAAGATCTTGTTCAGTATCAAGGATTGTAGCTACTCTGTGAAGCACACAGGCAGCAATGGGGACATTTAGAGGTCTCAGTGCAGTGGCTGCATGTCCAAGTGTACTAAGGGGCCTAGTACCACATCACATGCTGACAGGACCAGATTTGGTCCAAGGCTCCAGAAAATAGTTCATTTTTTGTATTTTTATAGAATCATATAATTTTCATGGTTAGAAGGGACCTTTAAGATCACCCAACCTCCCTGCCATGGGCAGGGACACCTCCCACCAGGTCAGGTTGATCAGAGGCTTGGCCTTAAAAACTTCCAGGGATGGGGCTCGCACCACCTCTCTGGGCAACCTGTGCCAGGGTCTCACCAGCCTTGTGGTGAAGAACTTCTCCCTAACATCTAATCTAAATCTCCCCTCCTCTAGATTGAATCTCTTCCCCTTACTCATATCACTACCTGACACCCTAAAAAGTCCCTCCCCAGCTTTCTTGTAGTCCCCTTCAGGTACTGGAAGGCCACAATAAGGTCTCCTTGGAGCCTTCTCCTCTCCAGACTGAATAACTCCAACTCTCTCAGTCTGTCCTCATAGGAGAGGTGCTCCAGCCCTCTGATCATCCTTGTGACTCTTCTCTGGACACAATCCAGCACATCCATGTCCCTCCTGTAACAGGGGCTCCAGAACTGGATGCAGTACTCCAGGTGGGGTTTCACCAGAGCAGAGTAGAGGGGAGAACCTCCCTTGACCTGCTGGCCATGCTTCTCCTGATGCAGCCAAGGATACGTTTGGCTTTCTGGGCTCCACGTGCACACTGATGGCTCATGTTGGACTTCTCTTCCACCAGCACCCCCAAGTCCTTTTCCCCAAAGCTGCTCTCAAGCCAGGCACTGCTCAGCCTATATCAGTGCTTGGGATTGCCTCAACACAGATGCAGGACCTTGCACTTGGTCTTGTTGAACTTCATGAGGTTGGCATGGGCCCACCTCTCCAGCCTGTCATGGTGCCTCTGGATGGCATCTCTTCCCTCCAGCGTGTCAGCCACACCACACAGTTTGGGGTCATCAGTGACCTTGCTGAGGGTGCACTCAATGCCACTGTCCATGTCACTAACAAAGCTGTTAAGCAGGACTGGTGCCAACACTGATCCTTGAGAGACTCCTCTTGTCACTGGCCTCCACTAGGACACAGACATGTTGATAGCCACTCTTTGGGTGCAGCTGTCAAGCCAGTTCCTTATCCACCGAGTGCTCCATTCACCAAACCCTTATTTTACCAGCTTGGAGACCAGGATGTCATGCAGGGCAGTGCTGAAGGTCCAGGTAAATTATGTCAGTTGCTCTTCCATTGTCAGTGTTGTCATCATTTCAGAAAAGGCCACAAGGCTTTTCAGGCACAATTTTCCCTTGGTGAAGCTGAGTTGATTATACCAAATCAGCTCTTCAGGAGGATCTGCTTCATGATCTTACCAGGCACAGAGGTGAGTCGGACCGGCCTGTAGTTCCCCGGATCCTTCTTCTTAAACATGGAATTTATGTCTCCCCCTTTCCAGTCAGTGGGGATTTCACTGGAGTGCCATGATTTTTGGAATGTAATAGAGATTTGTTTAGCCACCACATCCCCCAGTTCCCTCAGTACCAATGGGTGTATCCCATTGGGTCCCATGGACTTGTACACTTTCAGGTTCTTGATGGTCATCAACTTGATTTTCACTTACAATGGGCAGTTCTTCCTTTCAACCCTCAATGATTAGAAATAATTTTTAAAAACATTTTATGTATAAAATGAGTATTTTTGAATATTCATTCTGATGAAACTAAACACCCACCCGAAAAGAAAATCATCCAGATTGCATGCTGTGTCACAAATCACCCTGCTCTGGCAGCAGGCTTGGACTGGATGATCTTTCTAACTTTGTCATTTCTGTGAAATCACACCATTGCAGTCTCTCAGCATTCTGTCTACCTTAAGCATATAAAGTGGCAGCATTTGTAAAACCAAAACCCGCAGTAGTTGGTTGCCTGTAGTTCTGAACATTTCAGGGGAGTTTTTTTTTTCTCCGGAAGGTGTAGCTTTAACATAATGGCATTTGACTAGTCAGGGTAGCTTACATTGTGTTAAACTTACAAGTAGGTTTTTGTTGCTTGTGCCACAATCTGTGGAAAATAAGGAATGAAACAGCACAACTATTGCATAACTTGACATTTATGTACATTCACCAAGTGATATTTGCCATTCAAGTCTGAAAACCCAGATTCTGCCTCTGCTGAGCTGCAGTAAGTTCAGCTGAATGGGGATCCATTAGAACCACGGGTCACACTGAGCATTTGAATTTTGGCAGCCCATCTCTAATGCTTGTCTGGAGGGGTCATTGGCATTGCTCATCATCACCACAAGTCAGGCAGAGCCTTGTCTGGGAGTGTGAGCCTGGGCGGTCCCTTGAGGGTGGTGGTGGCTCAGCCCCTGAGCTGGTGACTGGCTGGGAGCTGGGGGCTCATTCCCCTGGGTCCCGGTGGTCCCTGGGGTCACGCTGAGCATCTGGTTGGTGGCTGTGAGCTCTGGAAAGGCTGTTCCTTATGCTTAAGAGAAGTGGAATTTGTAATACCCCTTGGGGGGCTTTTTCCATGCACCTTAAATGCTGGAGCCTGTTCTGTTTGCTGGATGGAACAGGAAACCGTTTTCACTGAGGTGCTGCTGCCAGCAAAGGGCGTTCCTAGAGCAAGCCCCAAGGCCAGTATTTATTTTCAACAGCACTTTTTAGCAGGTTTCCTTGGTCATAAAGTTGCTGGTATTACTTTCATCTTCCTGCAGAAGGTGTGTAGAAGTTTTCTGGAGGCATCTCTTTTTAGCTACTCAGTTGCTTACTTCAATACTACATTCCAGTTGCTGCCAGTCTATGTTTTTCCTCAGATAACGTGGTTTGGAGGAGCCTCTGTGACTTCCATCGTGCTGGCTGTATTGTTGGCACCATTGCCTTGGCTTGCTCTTTGTTTCCCTACGCTCAAGGAAACATTTTACACGAGGAGGAAGGCAGGTAAGCAGTGGGGGTGGTTTTCCCCTTGCACGAATTCAGCAAGCCAGGCTATCTCCTTTGGTGATCAGCTTGCTAAACTCTGCTGGGAGTTTGCAGTGAGTGCTGTTGGTCCAGGGGCATCAAACCAAGGAGGAGGGACCAACGATTTGTTGGACAAGAGCTCAAGGGGAGCGTGAACACTCATGATCACTTGCCTGATAGAGGCATTTAGATTTAACTTGGGGCAGGTCTGGCTTTCAAAGACCTGGGCACAAGCACACTCAAACAGATTTGTTTTCTCTTGCTGGAGCTACAACAATAGGAATGTTTTAAAAGTCTGGAAGTGATACCATATGCATGTTTGCCTGGCACGGTGGCTGAGTCCTCTGAACTGCCAAGGGATTGAGGGGAGGAGAGGATTCCTCTCCTGGACATGTGGTTGTTGCCTATAATAGGTGCTTGAACAGTTCTGAGGGGAAGCACCGGCAGCTACTGCCGCTGTTTATGGAATGGAATGGTTTGGAATACTGGGGGATGCTGCTTTGCCCTGGGTTAATGTGGGAAATGTGCTGCGGAATATAAATTGAGCACGGAAACAGAAAGTGAAAGCAGGGATTTCTGCAGCTCTATAGCCAGGTCACGTGCATTTGTTGATTTGTGGTAGGAAGTGAAATTACTCTGTGTAAATACCTGTAAATTATACTCCTAGTAAAATATATTTAACTTGTCCAAACAAACGGACACTAATATTTTGGAGGCAAAACCTGTGTAAGTATCTGTTATCTGTTTTTCTGGTTTTATTTTCTGATTTGTTTCACTTTTCAGAGAGTTGTTTGGTCTGGTGATTATTACAATATGGATGAGTCTTTGTCGCAGTTCAGCAAAGTAAGTTTTGTTTCCTTTTTTTTTTTTTTTTTAATCCATTGATACATTGGTATGTTAGTGACTAGCTTCTTGAATCAGTTGATATTGACTTTTATGCTTCATATCACTGTCTGAGCCCTCTCAGATACTTGAGCAGTAGTCGATGATGCTACAGCCCATAGGATCTTGCACAGGTGTAAGTCTGTGGGGGGAAAGTAAAGCTACATGAAACATTTTTCCTGTTCCCCTTGCCATTGTTGTCAGGGTACATTGACCCTTTTGAATAAGAGCTCCGTGTCCCTTCTGTGGAACAGGAGAGGGAACATTGGCCACGGCCGCTAATGAACTGCAAAGCCATTTCTGCCATTGCTCACAAGTCACAGAACTTTCCAGTGAGGTTCTCCATGCTGGTGTCCACTGTATCCACCAGAGCAGGGAGGTGATGCAGGCAGAAGTGGCAGAAGGCTCTGGGCTGGTGGCTGGTTGCCTTAGTGGCTTCACACTTTGCCCTTTCAGCTGCTTTAGAGGCTACTGCTGCAGCCGTTTTGCTAAATTCCTGTTAGCATGAAAAATCTCCATCTGCCAAACAATACCTTTGTGCCAGGAAAACACATCACAGATACTCTGGGTAAGCAAGGTGATTTTTTTCATCACCTGGTCTATGTAGGATAAGGTGGCAGGAAAACTTGACTCTCCTGTGAAGGAGGCTGCTTTGATGCATCCCCAGAAGCTACACTGAGTCTTGTTCCAGCTTCAGACAAGTGTGAATGTCAGAGTAGTCTGATTTGAAGCAGCTCTCTTGCATTTGCTTCCTTATAGGAGTCCACTGAGTGGAGTTCGCTTGATGGCTGCAATCTTTATTGCCCTCTTCCCCTTTGTTTCATGGCTGTACATTTATGTGAACAAAGAAATGAGAGCATCTTGGCCAACTCATTGTAAAACGGTGATTTAATAGAGTGGGAGAAGTCTAGAATATTCTGACCTTACTTGCCTTGGCTTTTGGTTCATAATGAAAGGTTAGTATCAGTTTGGTAAGACCCAGGAATGCCAGGCTGCTTCCAGCAGTGCAGTTTGAGATTTGGTAAAAAAAAAACAAGGACAATCACATCAGAGCAGAGAAATTTTCTACAGAAACTGTTGTTTACTGTCTTCTTTGGGTATTTTCTAAGCATTGTTGATCTACTGTGTGTTCTAATGGCACATTCAAGATATCCTGGCATCCCTGGATCTCCAACCACCTTGTACTTTCAGAAATCTACTGTTCTGTAACATAAGGGAAAAGTAAAGCAAACACTTTGTTTCATTAGATTTATATATATAGCCATAGAACTTCCAGATATCTGCCTGGATTGTCCATTGACACTTACTGAAGAATTAAGTAGTCTGTATTTCTGTTCTTGTGCTAAAATCAATTATCAATTAGATAGATTATATAGGAAGAAGTATTTTTGCTGTTATCTTGGAACTGAAAATTACTGGTTTTATGGAGTAATAAATACTATTTTTCTAAATAAAACTCAAAAAAAGCTTCTGTATCTTTCTTTTCTGAGATGTATACTAAAGACTGCTACAAGCAGACATGGTACCAACTCTGCTTCTCACAGGATTTCTGCTCATGGAAAGCAGAATCCACACAGCAGCCCAGCCGTGGAAAAGGAAGCTCAGGCAAACACTCTGGACGTAGGAGCTGGCTGGGAGAGAGGACAGGTCAAGAAATAACACAGCAGCATGCTCTAAGTCCTTCCATGTTGGGGCTTCTTTGCTGAGTACTGGTGGAGGTTAATACAGCTGTACTCATGTAGATCCCAGCTGGTCTATCTGCAGCATTACGTGGTGAAGCATAGATGGGTCTCCATTTTCCTTGGGTTTTTAAAGATTATTTTGGTCTTTTAAAGAAATAAAAAGGACTGAATTAGGCTACACGGTAGACTAATTCTGGCAGATATGAAACGTTACTATGATGTTAAAAAAAATAATTTTCAAAAAGGTGGCTGGGCAGGTACAATTCTGCATCTTTCAATTCTGACCAATTTAACAAATAGCTTTTTGGAGGGACAATATTCATGACAAAGTTTGCATTTTTTCCAAGTAAGTAAAAGTCTACCCAGGACTGGACATTTCAAAATTCTGCATTCAAGTATATTTATTTCAAACATGGTTACTGGCCTTCTGTATTCTCAGTGAAGAAGCTAGATCTGTTTTCTTACAGAAACATAACTTCTAAAATTCAATATCTAAGAAAAAAAATATGTAAGTTTCAGCTGTAAGAACAGCCATGCACAGCTTTCTACAAGCAAATAATAAGCTGAATCTCTCTCTTTTTTTTTTTTTTTTTTTTTGTCTAGTACTTCCTGAAGAAAAGCAATTTGTATTTGCAGACAATTTTCAGAAATGCATAACTCTGTCTGGAACTCTGCCCCTTCCTTTTAGTATCATTTTATCTTCATAGACATAAATAGTTCCAAAGGCATTGCTTTCCGGTGGAGTTTCAATAATCCCCTCCAAAGTCAGATGATGAACTCCATGAGAGTCTAAACAATAGCCACCATCATGCAGGTGCCCTGCAAGGAAGCAAACCACACACTGATGGGAGTGTATGACTGAAAGGGCATCTTTGTAATTCCAGGCTAGGCAAATGTTGTTTGAAGCATCTGGATGAACTGGCAGATGAGCTAAAGTTGAGAGGGAAAGAAGCAGAAGAGTTACTTTAAGTATAACCAAACTCTCCCTGCATTGCTGGGAAGTTCAGACATCTGACTGTATACAGAAAGCTCACTCAAGTGTGAGACCTGACTGCTATGCTACTTCACAGGTTACACATGTACGTCAGAGCTACAAAGTTCCTACGTTTTCCTCAGATAACATATACTGGCTACATAAATTTCCTTTTTTTTTGCATATACCCCCATATCCACCTACCCATAACTACCACTTTTTCTTGGTTTTCATCAGAGAACTTGAGGACTTCATTGAACCAGTCCAGCTGGGCTTGGCTAAATCCTCCATTAAATTCTACAAACTGAGGTTCTTTGAGTCCTGCAATGAAGAAGAAGGTTAGGCACAGGTGCATACACCTCTTGTGGCTCCCCTATCTGCTTGCCTTATGTAAGTATGTGTACAATCAGTGGTTTATTCTCACAAACTTTTTTGTTGTTGCATCTCTTGGATCAAAAATCCATCTCTTTAGACAAAAGAGAGAAAGCTGTTTGTTAATGTTCTAGGGGGGCTTGGTCACACTGCACACACAAGATTCCCACCCTGGGTCTCCCCCCCAACATGGGATAGTGTGGGTATCACTTGATGCTCTGCAGTAGCAACTGCTCCAACAGCTGCTTCTTATTCTTATTAAGGAAGTGATTCTGCCCCTGTACTCAGCCCTGGTGAGAGCACAGCTCGAGTCCTGTGTCCAGTTCTGGGCCCCTCAGTTTAGGAAAGATATCGAGGTCCTGGAGCAGGTCCAAAGGAGGGCAACCAGGCTGGTGAAGGGACTCGAGCACAAGTCCTGTGAGGAGAGGCTGAGGGAGCTGGGGGTGTTCAGCCTGGAGAAGAGGAGGCTCAGGGGAGACCTCATCACTCTCTACAACTCCCTGAAAGGAGGCTGGAGCGGGGGGGGGTCTGGGCTCTTCTCCCAGACGACTTTCAACAAGACAAAGAGGACACAGTCTTAACTTGTGCCAGGGGAGTATTAGAAAGAATTTCTTTACAGAGAGAGTGATCAGACATTGGAATGGGCTGCCCAGGGAAGTAGTGGATTCTCCATCCCTGGAGATATTTAAAAAGAGCCTGGATGTGGCACTCAGTGCCATGGTCTAGCACCGCAGCGATGGGTCAAGGGTTGGACTTGATGATCTCTGAGGTCCCTTCCAACCCAGCCCATTCTATGATTCTATGATTCTGACACAGCACAGCACAAACCCATCTCAGAAGCACCAGAGCAGCACGACGGGTATAGCACCTGCCCTGAAAGCGGCTGACTGACCCTCAGGGGACAGCAGGGAGGAGGAGGGCAGCCATGGGGCCGTGCTTCAGCCCCAGCCCAGCAGCCCCAGGAGCCGCCTCATCTCTCTGGGGAGCGGAGGTTCCGCTGCCTCCGCTCCCTGCCGCAGGGTGGGGCCAGGGGGTACCTGTGGGGCTGTTGAGGTTGTCGTTGGGGTTCTTCTCTCGCAGCAGCCGCAGGGACTCCTGGTAGCGGGGACTGTCCGGCTCCCGGCCCAGGATGCTCAGGTCGTAGGCATCGAGCACGACGACGCGGAACTGCGCGGCCGGGCTGAAGTGATAGGCCTGGCAGTCCGCGGGCGGGGAGCCGGCCATGGCCCCGGCAGGACGGCTGCTGAGGCCGCTGCGCATCAGGCGAGCCCGGCTGAAGTTATAGAAGTCGTGGTTGCCCCATGTATGATGCACCGGCACCGGCAGCCGCCCCAGCACTGCCAGTACCTGCTCCAAGGCGCTCTCAGCCTTCCCGTTCTGGGCGTTGAGGCCATCGATGCTGTCACCCAGCTGCAGCACGAAGGCGAGCGGTGGCCTCTCTGCAGCCCACGCTTCCACAGCGTCCCGTAGTAGGTTGAGGCTCTGCCGGTAATACCGCCGCCGGTACCCTTCGAAGTTGTAGCCGTCCTCCGCGTCGGCATACTGGATGTCCGAGATGACACCGAACGCGAACAGCGGCGGCACCGCCTCCATGGCGGCCACTCCCGGGCGGAAGGGGCGGGCGCGGCAGAGCGGGCGGAAAGATGGCGGTACCGCTGGCACTGCGCTCCCGGCTGCCGGTGCTGTGCTGGCGGCTGCCGGGCGCGGGAGGTGCTCGGCCCCTCACCGGCCGCCCTCCGGGAATAAGGGGCTGGGCGGTGCCCCCAGCTCCCCGCAGCCGCCTGCTGTCCCGCCCGTTGTCCCACCTGACGCCGGGCCCGCGGAGGGGTGCGCAGAGGAGGGTGAGTGTGTGCGGGAAGGAGCGGGGGAGCCGCGTCCCTGCTCAGCGGAGCAGCGGGATGGGCCGAGCCGCCCTTTTTCCTCTCTAAAAAGCCTCTCCTCAGCAGCTGGTGACGTGGCGGTCGCTGGCGGCCACCTTCGTGCTGTGCGGGGGCCTTTTGGCCGCCATGAAGATCGTGAAGAGACGGAAGGAGGAGGGTGAGTGCTGGGGGGGGGACACACACCGGGTCCCTCCCGGCTCTGGGGCCGCACGGTGCTGGCAGAGGGAGGAGCCGCCGGACCGCTGGGTTCTGGTGATTTGCTGGGTTTATTTAAATGTATTTTAACCACGCGTCGTGTTGTAAGTGTATATAAATACTACCGAAAGTTTTCAAAAATGAGAAATAAACCCCAGCTTCCATGTTAAGCATTAAAATTCATAAATCTGCCTTTGCTGTTGGGGTAGTTGCATTTGATGCTCGCGGCTGCCAGACACAAGGGTTCCTGTGCAGGCTGTACATGCCTTTCCCTGCCCATCGGGAACTGCCCTCTGGTTTGATTTTCTCATTTTTAATGCTGAAAATCGAGTATATTATAGCTTTTAGGGTATGTTCCGTTTGCAAAGGTGCTGATTTTTCTGTTTAACCCTAAGCCACCGACCTTTCTTACTGACTTTCTTCCTTGCTTGCCTTCTTCCTTGCTTTCTTTTGTCTCCTTCCTTTAGTAAAAATACAATCAGGTGATAATGAACGAGATCATGTTGATAGATCTTGGCATTTCAGCGCCCTGGGCTGTGACTCTGCAAGGTTACCTGGCTCTGCACTGCTCCTCTATCTCACCTGGGAAGCAGTATGGATTGTGGCATGGATGCGTTTGATCCCATTTTGTTTTTTCTAGAGCTGGAGAAAGAACGAAACAGAGGCATTGGGAAACCACTGCTAGGAGGGCCCTTCTCACTCATCAGCCATGAGGGACAGCCAAAGACCAGCAAAGACTACATTGGCCAGTGGGTGCTGATCTACTTCGGCTTCACACACTGCCCTGACATCTGTCCTGATGAACTTGAGAAAATGATTCAAGTGGTAGATGAAATTGGTATGGGAATTTAGTTGGGTTAGTTGTCCTTTTTATGGGGGGGGCCAGGTGGAACATGGCACAAATGGTAATAATTGGTGATACTTTTTTTAAAAAAAGTATTAGCTTAGGGTACTTGATTGCTTGATTTCATGGTGGTTTTTTTATTCACATATTACATAAATTAAGCTGTACAAAGTAGCTGTTTTGCATCACTTAGGGTGGCTTTGAATTGATTGAAATAAGTTGGCCATGAACTTGTTTGAAGGGAGATGAAAAATGACTCCTTAATGATTTTATTATTATTGTCACAGATAGAATTCCATCTTTGCCTAATCTGACTCCACTCTTCATCACCATTGATCCTGAGAGAGACAATGAAGAAGCCATTGCCAAATATGTTAAAGGTATTGCTGTTTTTTTTTTTCCTCAGTGTCTTATAGCATGTAATTAGAGCACTGAAAATGAAGCTCTAATGGGACTCTGTTGACTAAAATGTCTAAATGACTTCTTTTTATCTAGAATTTTCTCCTAAACTGATTGGATTGACTGGTACCAAGGCACAGATTAACCAAGTGGCCAAAGCTTACCGTGTGTATTATAGTGAAGGTCCCAAAGATCACGACAATGACTACATAGTAAGTAAATACAGGGCCTTTGCCTAGTGAAAGACTTTGGATAAGAGCATAAAAACACACATTTTAAAATCAGAACACAGCTGTTGCAATCTGTGCTGAAGTCCTACATAAAAGAGCCCTGTTGCACTGATGTGTTAAGATGTGTTTGAGAGATCTCGGTGGGAGTCAAGGTGCTGTCTTACAAGTTCAAAACCTTACTGAAACTTATTCTAAAAATGTACAATCCCAGACCTACATACAGAATAGCATATAGCAAGCCTGGCAGTAATGGGAACTTTTTTCTGTATGGTTTGTGTAATGGCTGTTTTTCTGTGTGAAAGTGGAACTGGGAAATTGGGGCAGTAGGAAGAAGGGAAAATGAGAGTTGGAGGTGAGTAACAACTCATTTCCTGCCAAACTGACATCAGGGAGTGGGGTTTTCCTGGCAACAGACTTGGATGATGCAAAGTCTGCCTGCAGATACTGTGGGGGTCTTCCTTCTGTGTCAGACTTGGGAGAGCATGTTAATGCTAAATAAAGTGGGAATAAGATCCATAAAGTAATGGCGTGAGGGGGCCAAAGTAAACCACATGTGAACTCTAGCAAACCACACCTGGATTCTGGCATGGCTCTGAAGGGAAAGCATGGAGTGTTAACTGTAGGTGACAGCAGCTCTAAGAGAGGCTATAACAGGTTCTGTTTCCTCTGTAGACTGCTGTGAGGAAGAAGTTCACTACAGCCAATTAAACTTTGCTGCTTTTTTTTACTTGAAAAGAGCATTGGAATAAATATTTAGAAATTCTCATTTCTAAATATCTCTGTTTTTTTCAAGTATTAACTTGAATATTATGACTAGTTCCTCTCCAATTTTAGAAATCTCCATATCAGAATATCCAGTTTACTTGTTTTGTTCTGTGGTTTACATGATTGCATTGAAACACAAATTCGGATCTCATGTGCATACAGTGGGATCAGTGCAGGCTTCAAGCACAGCTTGAAAAACTGTTTTTTGCACACAAACTGCACTATTTCATCCTGACTGCATTTAATCTTCCATAGGCTGAGGAGTTGAGATGCTGTTAGCAGGCCACTTATTTTTGTTTGGGTGGTTGGTTTTGGTTTTTTTAATTAATTAGTTTGGTTTTTTTATACTTTTGAGTTGAAGGATCTAAACTGTGATTCAGATTCCTTAAAAAAAAGTCTATTAGAACTTGATTTTGTGATCTTATCTCAAACATTTGAAATTTTATTAAAGGTTTCCTTCAAATATTTTAATTTAACCTTAAGAAACATTCTTTCAGTGACAGAAATCCCATGAAGTTTAATGCATCTTTTTAGCTTGTGGTACTGGAAATGTGACTTCTTACTTCAAACACAATTGTACCCTCAGTGCATAAATACATTTCAGTTCCTTTTCCCCAGTGGCAGTGGGATGATGTACTCACTGAAGCCATTTATGGCCTCTGTTTTAAGTATTTTTAAAAAAATTTAGAGTGGAGTTAATTTTTATGCAAGTGAAATTGCAATACCTCAAACGTTCAAGTTGCTGTTCCTTTGAACATTTTTAAGGTCATTTCTATTCGGACACCAGAGGGAGCCCCCTCCCAGCACACACATTTCCCTCCACACCATCTCCCCCACCTGCAGCTCCTCTCTGCCATGCTCCTGCTTCCATTGTTTGTGCTGACAGTGACCTTGCTTTAGTGAAATATCTGTCTGTGCTGGATTTACATCATAGAAGCAGCAAGAGCTTGAATACCTTGTGGGGCCATGGAGCAGCATGGAGAGGGAGGCTGGGAAAACTGAAGAGGAGAGACCCAGCCTTGTCTGTGCAGCAGCTTGGGGAAGACCTGCCTGATTAAAGTATTCCTTCACATGTGCTGAGAATGCAACTGATTTTCTCCATTTATTTTCTTGGGTAAAACCAGGGAAGGTTGCTGAGGTGATACTGAGGCTTTCCTTATCTTACTTGTTGGTGAGGTGTCTTTCCAGAGAGCTGGAGCAAAGGCTGAGCAGGATGCTGTTGCTGCTGACTTTGAGAGATGTGTGGGATCTTTTATATTAAGCTGTGATGTGCTCTCTTGCAGGTGGATCACACAATTATAATGTATCTCCTTGGGCCAGATGGTGACTTTGTGGACTATTATGGCCAGAACAAGAGGAGCACTGAGATTTCTGCTTCTATTGCTGCACACATGAGAAAATACAGATCCTAAACCACAAGGTCTTCAAAGACTGATGTGACCATCACCTAGAGGTTTGTCTGTAATTGGGCACTGGAGTTGTCACATCCTGTCATCACATGCTTTTATTCCAAATAAGAAAGGCAGAACTACTTCTGCTAAATACCATTGTCAGAAATCTTTATAGAGTCTTCCCCATGGATATTATTTCCAGAAAGATCTAGACTACAGAATAAAATCTGAGACTTTTCTGGAACATTGTTGGGAGTGAAAAATGGAAGACTCTTCATTTGGGAGGAACATCTGTATTTCTGGTAAAATAAATGGTATCTCTTGGCATGACATCAGCAAAGGATGGTCTCTGGAGGAGGATGAGTACTTGGTGAAAAGCCATGTGGGGCATGGCATTCTTGGAGGACTCCTGTCCTCTTTTTTTTTTTTTTTTCCTGCACTGTCTGGCCTTCTGGGAGAGGCAGTTTTACAGTATCATAAGTAGGACAGCCCTAAGAGTACTTCTTTATTAAGTTTAAGAAGGTGAAGAGCACTGAAAGCATCAGAAACTTCCATGCATGGGACCAGCCCTGTAGTGTGTGTGATCTCTTACTCATCTGAATGCAGGGATGAAATGTTATTTTCTTGGTCATTTTCCAGGTGAACACTATTAGTTTACAAGGAAATCAACAATGGGTTGCAAGTAGGTTTTTTTTTCTTGTCTAAATGATTTTATGCGTAGTTGGCCTGATTGTCGTATGCTGAGTAGTGAAGTGGGGAGGATAAAGGGGGGTCTGTGTCCATGCATAGGGCTGTCAGATATGTTTAATGCAGTGCAGCATTTGAAAATAAAGATTGATTTTTATAGGCAATGTGTTGTGGTTTTTTATTCTCTTGGTTAGGTTTGATTAGAGTATCTTCAGAACTTTGTATATTGGTCAAATTTCCTATTTTTCCTCTGTTTAATCTCTTTTTGAAAAGTGCTCTTGATCTATGGTACTGCAAACAATAAGCTGAATGTGCTTTTTTAAGGTAGCTGGATCCCAAAGAATGGCCCACAGGAGGAAAACCAGGAAATTTCTTGGTGCAACTCTCAGGGAGTTTCAAACTGAACATGAGTGTTGTTGCTGGCAGCACTGGTGTTCTTAGGAGAGTGGTGTTGGAAGAGAACGTTCCTGTCTGAGAGAAGGTGCAATGTCTATGGTAAATTTCCATCTTTACAAAATCTTGAAAAAGATTAAACTTAACCTGTTCCAGAGTAGCTGTAAAACTTAAGTGGTGCAGTCTGCATCAGCTGCCCTGTGCTATGGTGACCTCCGGAGGGTATCAGGAAGATTGCAGTGATAGAGCACATCGAAGACTGCATTCCTGTCAAGGAAGAAAGATTCCTGAAGCTGCAAATTGTTTTTTGTTTGTTTTTTAAATCTTCTTAAATTCTGGATAGTTTAAAGAAGAGGGTTGGTTTTTTTTTTTCAATGGATCAGAATTTTTTATGCCAGTTCACAGTGGGAGTTTAAAATTATGTCTTACTAGAATTAAACTGAGAAGCTGAAATTAGTTTATTTCCCAACCCAACGTCCACCCAATGAAGGGAACATGTTCCTTATATGCTGTGCACATGGCCTGTGGAGGAGCTGAACTAATGAATGATAATTGATCCACACAGATGAAGCTGGCTGTTTTATGAGTGTTTTCACCACCAGCATGGGCAGAGCCAGGCACTGAAGAATTTCAAAGAACGTGGCTTTAAATGTTTCTGAAACCCAATCTTACATTTGCAGTCCAGATCTTTGAATAATTCAAATGGGAATGAACTTCCAGAGGTCTGTATACCAACCTGATGCACAAAGCAGAGGTAGCTTTTTTGGTCAGACCAGGTTGCTCAAGGTTTTAAAAAGTCAGGGCTTGAGAACCTTGGTGGATGGAGGCTGCACAACCTCTCTAGATGGGTAAAAAACTGATTTTCCCACTAGAGGATTTTTTTTTCTTTACATCCAGTCTTAACTTCTCATTTCAGACAACATTTTTACTCTTGATCTTTCACTGTACACCAGGATGAAGAGCCTACCTTCTTGATAACCTCCTTATAGGTACTGGAAGGCTGAACTTTCTCCTTCCCAGGCTGAACAAGCCCAGTTTCCTCAGCTTTGCCATATGTTGAATGTGATGGCTGTCTTCAGGCCCCTGACCATCTTGACCTCAAATTCTTCTCACCAGACTGTTCCCTAGCAAGTCAGTTCTCAGCTTGTATTTTTCCAAGGATGTTTTCTTTACCAGGTGCAGAACTTTGCATTAGTTCTTGTTGAACTTCACACGGTTCCTGTCAGCTCATCCCTCCAGCCTGTCTGGGTCCCTCTGAATGGCAGCTCTGACCTAGAGGGTCAGCTGTTCCCCCCACTGTGTTGCCTACTTTATAAGCAGGTGTGTTGTTGCCTCTCCCAGGTCATTGATAAAGGTGTTAAACTCCCAGGACTGAGCCATGCATGTGACCCATTGACAGCTATCTGACTCTACAGTCAGGTTCTTTACCCATCTGGTTGCCCACACCTCCAGATCATAAACATCTAGCTTGGACACAAGAATATTGTGGCAGAGCTGAGGTTGGGTGGGATCCACTGCTTTCTCCACATCCATGGAACTGGTCATTTTATCAGAACAGGCAATCAGCATGGTCAGATGTGATTTACCTCTTAGTAAATCCACACTGACTTCCCAGTCACCTTCTCTTTATGTGCTCAGAAAACACATTTTTCTTCCTCTTTACTGATTTTTTCTTTTCTGCACTT
Source organism: Phaethornis superciliosus (assembly GCA_023637945.1). Lineage (NCBI taxonomy): Eukaryota > Metazoa > Chordata > Aves > Apodiformes > Trochilidae > Phaethornis > Phaethornis superciliosus. The sequence goes on from JAJQWJ010000021.1 coordinate 4,018,033, forward strand.
GAAAAAGAATCAGGAAAGCAAGCCCTGACCTTGGCTGGTGTCTCCTAGGAGGATGTGGGAGCCAGGCTGGGCATCAGTCCACAGTCACCAGAGCAAAATCTGAATCAGGTTTTAATTTTCCATACTCTGTCCCATGTGTACTACCAGTGTGAAAATACTCTGTATGCCTGCTGTGATAGCAAAAAGGGCTCAGTTCAAATCCAGTTTTGATCTTAATGAGACCTGCTGTGGATCAAATGCCTGTAATAGAGAAATTCATCAGCTCCCCAGCTCCTGATCCCTGTGCTCTGCAGCTGACAAGCTGGCTTGTGCCCAGAGCAGGTGAGGCAGCAGAGAGGACGTGGGTCCCTGGTCTGATTCAGTCAGTGCCTGGTCCTCAGCATTCATTTCACAGAAGCTTCTTTTGACAAAGAGCTGCTGAGCAGCCCTCATCTCCTGTGCTGAGCTTGAGCTCTGCCCCAGCAAGGGACCAGGTGCAGATCTCCTGCTTCAGCCCATTCTTGGAGCTTGGGCTGTGAGGACTGCCTGGGTCACACAGTTTTTGACCACAGTCCCGTGATGTGTCTGAGTAGTGGGAGTGTCTATAGTCACTCATGTCTGTCTCCAACCAGAGTAACCTGCTGTGCTCTGGAGGGACTGTTCAGGATGATTCCAGGGCAGGTATTTCCCACAGCACTGGATTGTCCTGCTGCTTCCAGGTGATGGAGTAACTCACGTGAGGGAGAAAAAATAGGTGTTTCTGCTCTCTGGAAACAATGCAATGTCCTGGTAGGCTTTAGATCCAGACACCAGTCATCACCCCTGAGCTGATATTTAGAAAATGCTTCCTGGTGTTGCCAGCTGAGACTATGTGCTTCCAGGGCATGGTGAGTCTCAACTAGGAGCTCACTGGCTTGGGGTCTGCAAACTGCTCTGGGGTTGCTGACTGAGCAGTCACCAGACAAGTTCCTCTCAGTACAGATTTCTACTACCACTTTCTTTAGAGGGAAGGCAACCTCCGGAACACTCCCAAGCCACTCCAAAGCATGAGCTCTTCACCTCCATCCCTGGTAAGGTAATGAAGCAACTTGTTCTTGATGCTGTCTCCAGACACATCAAGGACAAGAGGCTTACCAGGAGCAGTTACCATGGCTTTACTAAGAGGAAGTCAGGTGGATGGATGATGGCAAAGCAGTCAACAGAGATGCTTTAGTTCTTTCTCCCTTCTGCCAGTAACTTTGCAGGTATCTGAATTTTCTGAGCCTTTTCTCACTTCACTAGAGCTGCCTGATCATAGAATCATAGAATCATAGAATTAGCCGGGTTGGAAGGGACCTCAGAGATCATCAAGTCCAACCCTTGACCCACTGGAGCAGTTGCTAGACCATGGCACTGAGTGCCACATCCAGTCTCTTTTTAAATGTCTCCAGGGATGGAGAATCCACCACCTCACCGGGCAGACCATTCCATTGCCTGATCACCCTCTCCGTGAAGAAATTCTTTCTAATATCTAACCTAAATCTCCCCTGAGATCTAAGCACTGAAGCTCCCATGACCCCACAGCCAGGACTGAGGGATGTATGAGGGGGTCTCACGTGCTCTTTGGTGAGCAACAGGATGGAGCTGAGGGCTAAGCATGGAGCTGGGCTCTTTACCACAGCTGAAAAATCACTGTGGATCTTTAGTCAGATAAAACAAGTGATGCACAGACTGCTGAGGAGTCAAACAGAGCTGTTGACAGCCTGCCATGATGGACTGAGGTTGCTGGTTGAAAGCCAAGGTGTTCCAGTCCTTGCTTGCCTAAAGATCTGGGAGCTTGTAGCTCTGGGATGGTGTCGGGGGGGCTGGAGGTGTGAAGCAGACATTCTGGGCTGTGCTATAGTGGGAATGGCCACAGCCTTTGCTATTAGATATGAAATGGCCAGTTTTATTGGGTTGGTTTTAGGCTGATGGCCTGAAAAGAAAAGCAAAAAGATATTTCTCCTCAGATGTTATTTTTAAAGGCTTGCTTTGAACACCAAGTTTTTTAAAAGCAAGCTATGCTGCCCATGGAGTATCTAGCACAAGGTTTCTAGCAGCTCTGCATCAGTTGTACATGCTCCTGGGAGTATGAGGTTCTGTGCTGGGAAGACCTGGGAAGGCTGCTTGCATCTGTCCCTGTGCAAGAGCCAGCTCATTACATGTTTTAAGCTGTGTATAACTGGCTTATTAAAATAAGTTCCTTCAGCATGCCAGGGAACTTACTCAGCTGCAGCTTACAAAACCTTGTTTTCCCAAAGTTCTTTGTGCAAAAATAGATAGGCACCAACCAGTAAATCCACCTTTAATTTGTGGGGGTATATTGAGTCATGAGTGCCCTTATCAGAATAAAGGGCATTAATTAAAGCTCCCTGGCAACTCCAGAGCTACAGAGCCTTGCAAGGCAATGCAGCTTCCTGTGGTAGCACCCTTGTGACCTTCACCTCAGGAAAGCTTTGGTGTCTGCAAATCATGTTGGCAGCATAAAGCAACAGATATAACTGCAACTGCTGTTCCCAAGGGCTCTTACCAAGTAGATGTGCACCCACATGTGTGTCCTGGGACTTTTCTGCAGTGCTCTAAGAAGGTTTTGGTGGTAAAGGAAGGTGGCTCACTTTCCTCTGTCTCTGAGAAGCTAAAGTAGGCCTGGGACTCAGTCTAAACCCCATCTTTTCCTGGGACATCATTTCACACCTGCCCAAATGGGCTCTCCCCACCACTCAGTTCCCAGTCCTGACTGTAGTGGGATGGTGTCAATGCTTCCTCCTGTCCCAACCCCACCTGAACTTGGCACATTTGCAGGAGCAACACACCATCCCTGCCTTTGGCTGGCTTGGGAGGAGAGACAGGGGGGTCCTGGGCAAAAGTAGTACTGAGTCCAGGGAACAAGCAGTCCAGAGCTCTGAGCTGAGAGAGGAGAGCCAGGCACTGAACAAGTGAAACCAAAAGGCTGCTTTTCCCTATCCAGCTTTTGCAAGGCCAGGGAGTAAATATCCTTTGGTTTGTAAGAAAATATTGGGAATGAATGTCATCCAGTCTGTGTGACACCCTTGGCTCCCTTGTCCTCTAAAACGGCCTTCTTGTGCTTAGACATATCTACAGCATCAGCTGGGTAATGTGGGAGCCCTCACATTCTAACTGTTGAGCTTGAAATATAATTTCTGGGGTCTGTCCTTCTCATTTTCCATACCTGCTGAGGGCATGGTGCAGTAACCAGCACCCTGGGTGGTCACTGTCCTCCAGCAGGCTGTGGTCTCTGCAGCTCTTTATGGGTCTGCCCACCAGTTGCTGAAGATGCTCCTCTGTCAGACTTGGGCTCAGCCTCAAATCATAAATCATATGATTTATGAAAATGATCAAATCATAAAAAAGGACTCTGCAGGGAGATCATTGTGGCACAGGTTGGTGTTGGTGCTGACTCTATCGTCTTTTTGGTTTTGGGGCTATTTTTCCCAAAATAGCCCAAAAATGTTGAAGAGATCTTACCTGTGCTTGATTGTATGTGTGCAATGTGCTCCAACCCTCTGTCCCAGAAGTCATAGATGTAATTTACTGAACTCTTCATGAAAACTTTCACCATAGACACCTGGAAATGAAGAGGTCAGCCCAGTCCTTTTGTATTCAAGAAAGCTGAAAGGGATTGAAACCAGAAGCTGGTGAACATGAGGAGGAATAGAGCAGTGAGTACCATTCCTTGTGACACAAAAGACAGCTGCAGTGATAATTCAGCAGCAATTTGATGCAGATATAATCTGTATACTTTATTCCAGTTGTTTTTAGTACCTGAAATGCTGGAAATAGCAGCTTCAATGCAGAGCTGCAGTACAGAAAAGGGTGTAAGGCCTTTTAGAAAGGCCTTTGACAGAGTTTCCCACAACATTCTCCTGGAGAAGCTGACTGCTCATGGCTTGGATGTGTAATCCCCTCACTGGATAAAAATCTGGTTTGATTGCTGGGTTCAAACATTTGTGGTCAACGGAGTTAAATCCAGCTGGTGGCTGATTATGAGTGGTGTCCCCCAGGGCTCAGTGCTGGGGCTGCTCCTTTTTTACATCTTGGTTGATGATTTGGATGAGGGGATAGAGTGCACCCTCAGTAAGACTGCAGATGACATTAAACTGGGTGGAAGTGTTGATCTGCCCGAAGGTAGGGAGGCTCTGCAGAGGGATCTATCTGGACAGGCTTGATGGATGGGCCAGGGCCAACTGCATGGGTTTCAGTAAGACCAAATGTTGGGTCCTACAGGCTTGGGGAGGAGTGTCTCCTCCCAGCAGAGATGGACCTGGCATTGCTGATTGACATACAGCTGAACATGAGCCAGAAGTGTGCCCAGGTGGCCAAGAAGGCCTGGATCAGGAGCAGTGTGACAAGCAGGGAGGTGTGTGACCAGCAGGACCAGGGAGGTGATCTTACCTTTGTACTCAGCCTTGGTGAGGCTGTACCTCGAGTACCGTGCAGTTTGGGCACCACAGGAGAAGAAACAGGAGGCTGAGGGGAGACCTTATTGCCCTCTCCAACTCCCTGAAAGGAGACTGTAGTGAGGTGGGTGCTGGCCTCTTCTCCTCAGTGACAAGTGAAAGGACAAGAGATCACGGGGTTGATGTTGCACCAGGGGAGGTTCAGATTGGATATTAAGAAAAATTTCTTTATCAAAAGAGTGGTGAAGCATTAGAACAGGTTGCCTGGCTGCTGTAGCTGGTTACATATCAGAATTACTTAGAGATCTGAAATTTATTAATGTGTACTTTTTTAGCTACTAACCCTTGCTTGGCTGCAGAGAGCAGGAGTGACACTGCAGCTTCTGGACACCCTGATTTAGAACATCTGAGACTATGGCTGCAGACAAATGAGTTTATACAGCCCAGTATGTTCTTGGTGCAGTGCTCAGGAGGTGCCTGGCTAGTTGGCATCAGGGGATATCTGTAGGTCATTGCTCAAACTGTTCTCCTACACTCTGCTCCCACCTGGGCACCCAGAGCAGCCAAAGCAAAGGGACAGAATGGCTCTTGGTCCCTGCGTGTGCTCCTAGCTCTGGTCCCACAGCTGGGTGTGGGGAGGAGGGTCCAGACCCTGTCTTTTGGGTACATCTGGGAGCAAGGACAGTCCTGTCTGAGTCACGCTAACAATTTGGTATGAGGACAAAGCCCTAAGCTGGTAGCTGGTCTGGTGTGTCTTGGCTGTTTGAAGACAGTTAGTGCATCCACTGTGCTGAGTTCAAAGGGCTGATCACAGGGGATGTTTGCTAAAAAAAACCCTTTCCCTCATCCTCCAGGCTTAGGGGGATTCTAGGAATTCATGGTTCATGAGATATGTGGCTGTGGTATCCATTTTTAATGACCTTAAATGAAACTAAGGGCAACACGGAACACATTTGTCGAAACACTAGTGACAATAATGCTCCTGCAAGATCATAGGGTCATTTTCCTTGAGCAGTAGGGCCAGCCATAGTGTCTGAAGGACGAGATAAATGTCCCCCATGCTGCAGAAGTAGCTGCAGGTGCCCCAGGATGCACCAGCTGGAAGTATGCTATGGATGGTGACAGGAGCTATCTGGGATAGGGTTCTGCTTCACACAGCTCCTGTTGGTGAGCTGCAGTCCTGGTGCTGAGTGTTAGATGAGTGTCCATGGAAGTGCAGAGGGTGAATGTGTGATACTAAACAGTGACAGGAGCCACCCAAAGTAGGCAGGATACCACAGGGTGAAAGGAGACCCTTCCACTCAGAAGGGGTACCAGGAGCTACCTCTGTCCATGCAGCCATGAAAGCTGCCACTGCTCCTGCAAACTGCTGTCCCCACTTGCTCTGCCATGTGAGCTGTTTGCAGCCATCGCCTGTCTGCTATGTACCAACTAAAGAAAGCATCTGGGACTGGAAGAGCTCCATCCAAAGCCCTCTATGGCCTAAAGAGTGTTCACGCCTCCTTTGCAAGAGATTATGATCCAGTTTTGCAAGAGCCAGAGGAGGTTGTGTCTCATTGAAAATGCACAGCTCTCAGCAGGTTGCTGAGTCACAAAGCAACCCAGCAGAAGCTGGATGTGCTGCCCACTGGTCATGGTGCAACATGGCTTCTGCAGCTCCTTTTGGAAGCAATGGTAGGTTTTGGCAACATAGGCAATCAAGGTGATATTTGAAGCAACATTTCTGTAGGTTATTCAGGGCTTGGCATTTGTGAACCATCATCCCTGACACTAGATCTGGGCATTGTTCTTTTTGATAAGACTCCTGTTTGCCATTGTTTGATACATGATACATCATTCGCAGCCTCTTCTCCCATCCTCCTTGACCCATGCGCGATGCAAAGCCACAAGAAATATCACTAAATATCACTATAACTGATCCTACAGTAACCCTCAGCAATTTTTTCCCTTCCTGTGACCTTGCCCTCCATCTCAGGGGGAGCTGCTTTGCCCTTGCCACTGTACAGCTCTGCCCTGGCAGCCCACGAGCAGGAGTGGTGGGGTAGGTCCCTTCTGGACTGTTAATTCTCTGGCATATTGGTGAGAGCAAGTATGAGTGAAGTCCCTGGTGGCAGCTGGCAGGAAAGCATGGTCCCAGTAGAGAAAGTTCTCACAACAAAGAGTCTACAAACCACAGTTAGGTCCCAGAGTTACTAAATCTGGAAAAAAGAGCAGCTCCTTTCTATACATACTGTATATGGCAGAAAATGAACACGAAGTGGTGAGCAGGAATATGCATTCCAAATATGGGGAGGGGGCTGAGCTAAGGGAAGGGACTGAGCCTATAAAAACTGTGAGGGTGAAAGTCCTGGGTGGTGGCTCCTGATCCCCTGGTTGTGCTCCTGGCCTTCTGCTGCAGGTTCTGCTCTCTGTGCTCAGCTCCACAGGGCTGTGGCACTGTGGTGGGAAATCTGCTGTGCTGTTCCTTGGGTAAGGAAGGACTGTACCTGGGGTTTACTTTGCTGGTCCTCAACTGGAGTGGTAACTGAGAGGTACTGGACCTTTGGAGGGGCTGTAGCTTAACTGGAGTCTGATCTTCCACTCTTTCTCTTTCAGAGAGCAGAGAGGTCATCCTGTTCTTTCCTTCTTTCAGTTGTCTGATTGTTAAGGTGAGAATTAAGGCATGAAAGCTAAGAGCTTGCCCAGGCTGACCCAAACTACCTCTTACCTTGTGCTCACTGTGGTCAGGTCCCCATTCTTCCTCCTGCATGGGTTGCTCTAATGGGCCACAGCATTTGTCCACTCCTGCCCACTACAGCTGCCCACCAGAGGACTAGGACAGGGTCCATGCTAAAGGGAGTGTGGGAGATCACAAATGCAGAGGAAAACAGGTAGGAAAACAGGTCCCAGGGCTTCAGTCTTACTAAAGACTCTGTGAATCCTTGAGAGATCTCTCCCCTTTGCTGCATGTCCCCAGGGAGCCCTCCTGCTCATTTGGGCATGGATCCCCTTTCCTTGAGGTCATGAAGGGTGGCAGCTCTTCTTTGTATCTTCTTAGCTTTTGTACATTCCAGCAAAATAGGCAAATACCTCCCTTAAGCCCTTGTGGCATGTGGGTTTGGGAAGGGTGTTCAGGTATATGCTCTCAGAGCACCTGACCTGGGAGATGTGGTGGACATTCTGCTGTGCTCAACACTGCAGACTTTACAGGGGAACACCATAGCAGGGACTGTCTTTCAGCTTCAGCCATGAGCAGAGACCCTGGCATGGAAATTTTTGGTGAGGCTGCACCATACCTGCGCAAATCAGAGGATGAGAGAATAGAAGCCCAGAATCGGCCATTTGATGCCAAAACCTACTGCTTTGTGGCTGACCCTGTGGTGGAGTACACCAAAGGGAAGATCAAGGCTGCACAGGATGGGAAGATAACTGTGGAGACAGAGGATGGCAGGGTAAGTGCCCTCTGGGCCCTGCTCCCAACCCTGCTGGGGACCTGGGTGTTTGCTGCTGTGGGTAAGGAGCACAGAAAGCACCAGAGCAGCTCAGGTGAGAAATCTTCCCTGCCCAGCATCTGCCCTCTGACTGGGACCAGTACAGCTCCAGAGGAAGGCATTTCTCTGGATGCTGGGAGGAAATTATTCATTGGATAATTATTCTTGGTTTAGGTTTCAAAGATCAATGCTCTGAAACAGGTTGGGTTGTAGTCTTGCCAGCCTTAGCAAGTCTGTGCTTTTAACCCTTTCTCATATCCATTGATAAATTCCTTCCTTTACTGGTAACAGAGCAGGCAGCTACTTTGAAAATCCTCTTTGCATGTGAAATTATTATCAGTGTCACTGGATGCACTTTCCTAGAGAGGCCTCCAAGGTGTTAATCTTGCAAAATTGATGAAATGTCTTAGCAGCTTGTGGCTTGTTAACTTCTGTAAGAATAGTTGCAGCAGCCCAAAGAATCACTTCAATCAACATCTTGATAGTAAGCACTACCAGATTTTTAGGAATGAAAGAAATAAAGAATAAATCAGTCATCCCCAGCCTTTAGCAGTCACAGGTATGTGACCAAGCAGAGGCTGCAGCAGGTACTGTGTACAAGGACCTGCTTTCCTGAGGATGGCTTTTTCACATCCATTTAAGCTTTTTGCCTCCATAGTGTCCTGTGGTAAACCTTTTCAGAGTTTAAAATTGGAGTACTTGTACAGTACTTCCTTTTTCTGTTATAAGCAGACTGGTAATTTCTGCTTATTTTCTCACAAGGAGAAAAAGTTCCTTGTTATGGCCGTGGCTGTCTGCCATTCTGACTGGGCAAACAGCAGAAGTCCAAATTAAGTAATACTCTTCTCATACAAAAGCTGTTTCATACCTGTTACCATCTTTGTTTCTCTTTTCTAGATGAATTCTATTACATCTGCAGCCTTTCTAAGAGGTGTGATGAAAGTGTGAACAAACTGACGGACACATCCTACATAACACTCTTTTATTTTTTCCCTTTATTTCTCAGTATTCTAGATCCTCTCTTCTGATCACTGAACTGACATTATCTTAGAAACCTCTCTAGTGACTCTCGGATAATGTCCTGTCAGTGGTAGTTAGTGTACCATCCCTTATTGTATACTGAGGCTTCCTATGAATCCTCATTACTCAAGTGTTTGAACATTTTACAAAGGTATTTAGGGACGCATATCCCAAAGTTGCTTTTGAAATCTGTGCCTTTAATTCTTCCTTTCTCAAAAGAAGGCCAAGATCATTCCACTAGTCAGGACCTGAGCTTGGAGTTAGGGTACTATCTTTCCAAATCAACTATAGTGGCAGTAACACTACTTCCTCCTTGGACAGGAATAGTCATGGATCAGTCAGGATCAGTCCATGGCAGCAACAGTTACAGCTTAAAAATAGTGGAAAAATAGCAAAAGCCATCTGGACAATCAGCAACAGGATTTTCAAAGTCTTTCATGGTTTAGTGTGGTCATCTGTGTACATCTGCTTTTCTGCACATCTTTCCCCTCCCCTGCCATATCCTCAGGCTCCAGCTGTGCAGCAGGATCATTGCCCACAGCGTGAGCCCAGGAGACAGTGCTATTTGGCAGGGCAGAACCTTTGTGGGATTAGGAATGGCAGGAGTGGGAGGAATCTGTTCCAAGGCAGGATTTGTTGTTGCAAGATTTTGTGCTGTTGGTGTCCTGTATCCCCAGCACTGTGCAGTGTGGAGGCTGGAAGGCTGCCCAGCAATTGTCCCCAGAGACTACAGCCACAACCAACAGTGACCTGGAGAATAAAATCAGCAATAATGTGTAGGAAGATCAGGTCCAGCAAAAATTGTGTCTGTGTTGTAGCAATTCCAGGGCAGTAAATTCACATCTTGTAAATTTGCCAGTGTTGTAGGGCTCCTGGCTTGCTGGACTGTCTGTCCTCTTATAGCCATGTCCTGCTTTGCTCATCTAAGCAGGAAGAAAAAATCTGAATTAGAGCAGCCTTACAGAAGTGATCACTTCTTTGTGTTTGAGTCTCTGAGTGTACACATGGAAGGAGCATTGAAAGCTGCTGGATCAAGATTAACTCTTTCTTTCTGAATTATAGATGGTTTCTGTCAAACCTGATGATGTGTATGCCATGAACCCACCTAAGTTTGACAGAATTGAGGATGTGGCCATGTTGACTCACTTGCATGAACCTGCTGTCCTCTACAACCTCAAGGACCGCTACAGCTCCTGGATGATCTATGTAAGTTTCCTCTCATGGCAAATGAGAAAATCCAGCTGCCAGGACATGGAACTCAGTGTCTCTTCTGTGCTGTTTCCTCACAGACCTACTCAGGTCTCTTCTGTGTCACTGTCAACCCCTACAAGTGGCTGCCAGTGTACAACCCGGAGGTGGTGTTGGCCTACCGAGGCAAGAAGCGTCAGGAGGCCCCTCCACACATCTTCTCCATCTCTGACAATGCCTATCAGTTCATGCTGACTGGTGAGCTTTTTGTTTCTGACCAGTTAAAAGTGTGTTACTCTCTCACAGTGCTAGCCCAATTCCTGGTTCGGGGTCATGTTGTAAATTATATGCTTGGGCTCCCAGTTATTGTATTGTGGAAATAGATGGGCCAATTTTATGTCTGGGTGATGCAAAACCAGCTACAGACTATTTTCCCTGTTTCCTGAAGTTATTTTGGATTTTTTTTTTGTTTTGTTTTGTTTTGTTTTTTTTTTCTTTTAAGTGCTGTGCTGTTGTTTGAAGTGCTGATGAAATTATCTATATTAGCTAAGTAGTAGGATAAGCACCATAACAGGAACCACTGCAAAGAGCAGTTGCAATTGCATAGGCCACAATGTCTGATCAGCACAACAGCACTTGGCTCCAAGAAACAACAGGTAAGTTCAGAACAGAGATGGAAGAAGTATTTTCACCAAAATACATGGTTTTAGTTTGAATAAAATCCTGTCCCATATTAAATAATAACAAAGGTAAAGACAGAAGCAAAGATGAGTATTCATGATGGAGCAGAAAAGGAGAGCAGTACAGAGAGGGAAAAACAGGAGGAGAAAAACACTGTGCATCTTTCCACACATCTCTTTGCAGAGATTTTGTTTCTTTCCCTCAATGGACACCAAGTTACAGGTTGCCTGAGAACCAGCACTTTTTCCTACAGCTTCTCTGACTGCAGTTATTTTTCCCTTTGACAGATCGTGAAAATCAGTCTATCCTAATCACGTAAGTACATCTGTCATGTTGAATTTTGTCTCCAACCAAACAAAGGCAGACAATCCTTCACTCCGTTCTGTCTTTCAACAGTGGAGAATCTGGTGCAGGGAAAACTGTGAACACAAAGCGTGTCATCCAGTACTTTGCGACAATTGCAGCAAGTGGGGATCTGGCCAAGAAGAAGGAGACCTGGATGAAGGTTTGAGGAAGGAAAGCTTGGCAGAGGGGCAGTTGAGGATGTTAGGAATTTTTGTCTGTGGACAGGACAGCACTGGTGATAAACATTTACCTGAAACTGTGAAATATCTTTTATTAGTCTCAGCCACTCTCTGAAGTCAGCAGGGCTGCCACTGTCACTGTAGCTTCACCTGGATGGAAACCAGGTCTTGAGGGATTGGTGTCCAGGAAGAAGTAAAAGCTCCAGTTTCTTAACATATCTGTTCCTGTGGCTGAGAGATGAGAGCTCTGGCCATGGGAAAAAAGTGAATTATATACAATTTACACAGAGTGCTGGTTCTTGGCACTGGAGCTGAGAAGATGCTGTAGTAACTATGTGCAGCTGAAATGAAGGGCACGTAGTTCCACAAGTACTCAGGAGAGCTGCAGTGTAGTCATTTCTTTTGGCATAGCCCATTATATTTTTCAATAAATATTCAAATATTTCTGAAGGGTACACTCGAGGATCAAATCATCATCACTAACCCACTGCTGGAGGCCTTTGGGAATGCCAAGACTGTGAGAAATGACAACTCCTCACGCTTTGTGAGTCATTTTGTTTCTCTCTGCCTTCCTGCTCTTCTGGCCCTGTTTGCCTGCTTCTTTCCTTGTGAGGCACTGGGCTGGGAGTAATGTTTTTGCTGACAAATTTCTTGGTTGTTTGTCAAATGCTGATGTGTTCACAGCTATTTCACGCTCATAGCTGCAACAAACTGTTCCCCTTTATCTATCTGTTAATAGCTAAGATAATTCAGATTTATTTGGAGATTCTGTCACTGAGACTCAGGAGAGAAAAACCACACATGCTGCACTGACCACCTTCTTTTTTCTGCTTGTCAGGGTAAATTTATCCGTATTCATTTTGGTACCTCTGGAAAACTGGCCTCTGGTGACATTGAGACCTGTGAGTAAATGAGGGGAATTTACTGCTTTACTGTAATGTGAAGAAGACTTTGAAAAATTGATATGTGTATTACAGACTTGCTGGAGAAGTCAAGAGTCACTTTCCAGATGAAAGCTGAGAGAAGCTACCACATCTTCTACCAGATCCTTTCCAATAAGAAGCCTCAACTGCTTGGTAAGGACAGACATCACCTGTTGGCATTTTACAGAGAAACCAGTGTGGAAAGCTCCTTCCTAAATATCCCAGCTCAGTGACAGAGGGTCCAGTGGCACATACTGGCCTTGTAACATGTGTCACAAGCACCAGCTTCCCTTTCAGTAGATGTCTGGAGCTGTGCAGAGCACCAAGGCTCTGACCGTATGCTTATTTATGTCACCTGCATGCCAGCACTGACAGTAGCTGAGTGACCAAACTTGAACACAGCACTTTTGTCACTGTGTAATGTTTTGCACTAGGGGTTAGCCTCCAATTTATCTCCTCTGGAAGTGTTCAGAGACAAACTGTGTTGAGGTGCAGTGCCTTACACCCTGCTGCTCTTTCTGGTGTGGAAAGTTCATTGTATCTCGCCCAGGTCCAGGTGTATGATCATCAACAGAGAGGTGAGAAACTCCCTGGGTGCAGGATGGTCAGATGTCCTCATCTACAAACTGAACTCTGCCTCATATACTAGAAATTTTTTCCCATTTTTCCCCTTCTCATATCTGTGACTTATCATACCCATGTCCAGCATCTATCCTAAAGCCTTTTGTGGCACACTCAGCCTCCCTCCACTGTTTCCATCCCTCCCAGCTACCCACTGGACATTTCCCAAGGTGATGATCCTACACCCATTGCCTCACTATGTGCTCTCCCAACCTTTACTTCCTCCCTCTTCCCTTCACAGAGACACTGATGTAAGCAAGGAGTCTGTACAAGGACACAGATTTATCTTTAATGTCAGAAGGGTTTCCTCTCCTGCACACTGCACAGTACTGATGCACACTTCTCCTCTTACTCTGCCCTAGGATTCAGGACTGAAAATGAATTATGAATTTTGGCCTTGATTAAATAGAAATACACACGTTTTTGTTACTTATGTGCACCAGCACCCAACCCCAGAGGGTGAGAGGGGCATTGAGGCTGGATTAGTGTATGACATGTATGATTCTTACCTAAAGGTACCTTTCTTAAAAGCTGTTTCTTTGGTTGGTCCCTGTTCATTGTCTGCCATTACTGAATGTTCAGCTCCCAGTTCACCGTGTATCAAACTGGTAGGACTGAGAACCTGACCAGAACTCTCTGCTCTGGAGTTCATCTGTGGAAGGCCCATGAATGGCTTTGCTCTGTCTGTCATGTTTCTTAGTAGTAAACCAAGAGTCTAGGAATACAAAAGGCAAAAGCCTGTGAAACCTTGCTGAGCCATTGTCCCATTTTCATTGCCAGGATCTGGCTCTCATTCCTATATTTGCCTTTCAGAGATGCTCCTCATCACAACCAACCCATATGACTACTCCTTCATCAGCCAAGGGCAGATATCAGTGGCCAGCATTGATGACCAGGAAGAGCTCGTTGCCACAGACGTGAGTACTTTTAGCAAGGAGAGACCATCACCATCACCACCATTGCAATAAGCTGATCTATCCTGTCTGCAGGCAGCCATGGACATTTTGGGCTTCAGCCCAGAGGAGAAAACAGGAATTTACAAATTGATAGGGGCAATCCTGCACTATGGGAACATGAAGTTTAAGCAGAAACCACGTGAGGAGCAGGCAGAGCCAGATGGCACAGAAGGTAAGCCCTTTATGGATTGTAGAGTTGTATTTCCAGCTGGTTAAATACAATTTTTTCACTAGAAATGCAAGAATTCTGGAAAAGAAGCAGTTGTTCCTTGATGAACATAAAAAGGTTCAGCCTTCAGCTTACCACCTCCTGTAGATTCCCTTTCTGTATCCACTTTATTTCTGATGGCTTTGCTGAAAGACCTTGTTCATGGGACATGTTATTGTAGTGTTTGACAGCTTCTGGTACCATGTCCAAGCTTGTTCTGCTTGGGTGATGCAATTGGAGAGTGATTGGAAGGGAAAAACACTGTTATCCCATCAGCAATGCAGCTACTGTTTTTACCACACCTCTTGTTGCTGCTGTAGCCACTCAGTCATGACGACCAGCCCCACAAAGCTGTTTGGAAAAGTAAATGAGAATGTTAATCAAGTTTTGTGGGTTAAGGTAAAGCCAACCATTTTGCCAGGTTTCAGAGTGAGCTCTGGCTGGCTACAAAACATTGTCAGTCCCAGCTGAGAAGACAGTCGTTCATCTTAGTCTTGTTTTTCAGAAGCTGACAAAGCAGCATACCTGATGGGCCTGAACTCAGCAGACTTACTGAAGGCTTTGTGCTATCCTCGGGTGAAAGTGGGAAATGAATATGTTGTGAGGGGACAAACAGTGGATCAGGTGAGTGTCAGGGAGCAGCAGGGACTGTCCTCTCCCTACAGGACAGGAGTGGAGGCAGGTCACAGCCACTAGTGCTCTTTGTGGGTTGAGTGTATCTGTGCATGCTGGAGGGATGTTTTATTCTGGTGATGCACTAGCAGTGCCCTGACCCAGCTGTGTGAAACATCTCCCTGCAGGTGTACCAGGCAGTGAATTCCATTTCCAAGTCAGTTTATGAAAAACTCTTCTTATGGATGGTGATGCGCATCAACCAACAGCTGGATACAAAGCTGCCAAGACAACACTTTATTGGGGTCTTAGACATTGCTGGCTTTGAGATTTTTGAGGTTTGATTTTACATAGTACTCTCAGACTTCTGTCTCTCTCTAAAAAGTTTGTTGTTGTCTTTCTTATCTGATCTCTTCTCCACCTCACCCCAGTGCAGCCCTCAAGAATGGGGAATCTCTCTGAAGCTGCTTATGCCTTTGTAGATTCAACACACACTTTGTAAGAGAAAAGAAATGGCAGAAACATAGCCATCAAGCTCCTGTCTCCCTCCCCACAGTTCTGTATTTAGTGAGTCCAGAACATCAACAATGCAGACTACATCAACCATGTGCTGCACAGCATTTCTCTAAGTCTGGACCACCCATGAAATATCCTTTACACTAGTATCAAAACCCTTCAGGGATAGTTTGGCTGACCTTGCCTTTACATTTCTACTAAGTAAGTTGACTGGTGTCAGTTTAACAATATTAACACATTTATTCAAATATTAGTTCAACAGCTTTGAGCAGCTGTGCATCAACTTCACCAATGAGAAACTGCAACAGTTTTTCAACCACCACATGTTCGTGCTGGAGCAGGAGGAGTACAAGAAGGAGGGAATTGAATGGGAGTTCATTGACTTTGGAATGGACCTGGCTGCCTGCATTGAGCTTATAGAAAAGGTGAGTTTCTTACACAGCTTGTGTAATTACACATCAGATCTGGAGGGATTCTCATGAGTGGTTGCATTGAATGCTCTCAGCGCAGTCTGTGAAGACTCCATGTCTCCTCCCTCCCTTTAGACATAATCCTTAATTATCCACTGACTGGAAACTTATTCTGCCTTCTAAAAAGACAATGCTTTTTTTTTTTTTTTCCTTCCTTCCTAATCACTGTAAATTCTCATTTCTTTATCATGTCTACCCTAGTTGTTCTCTGTCTACATATTGGTTCCTCTTCAGTTTTTCAGTCAAATTAAATATAGAAAGCTTCATATTTAGTTGCTTTTTGCTCCCTCTCAATAAGAAGTCTGCCCCATATCCCAAGAAGATACTGTACATTTTTTGTTTGGCTTTTTTGTTTTTTCAGCAACAGTATGGATAGTTCAAAACCCTATTTATGAAAACATGGTGCTTTTGAATATCTTTCCAGTTGTTTACAGAAAGTCTTCCTCGCCTCCTCCTCCCAAGCTAATTCTTTATAAAACGCCTCCAGTAATTTAATCTAAGCATTTCTTTTATTCTATATTAGTATAACTTGAATGGATCGTATTTGAAAACGTGTTTTTTTCTATTCAGCCCAGAGGCATCTTCTCCATCCTGGAAGAGGAGTGCATGTTCCCCAAGGCAACTGACACCTCTTTCAAGAACAAGCTCTATGACCAGCACCTGGGCAAGTCCAATAACTTCCAGAAACCCAAACCTGGTAAAGGCAAGGCTGAGGCCCACTTCTCCCTGGTGCACTATGCTGGCACAGTGGACTACAACATCACTGGCTGGCTGGAGAAGAACAAGGACCCCCTGAATGAAACTGTTGTGGGACTGTATCAGAAATCATCTATGAAAATTTTATGTAATCTTTATGCCACCTTTGCTTTCATGGATGAAGGTAAGCTCAGAGGGCTATGTCTCCAATTGTAATCACCTGACTTGAATTAGAGTTGAGACAGTATTCATGCTCTATGTTTTAGACTGTCATTTCATTTTCCAGATGCAGGTGGTGGTATTAAGAAGAAAGGAACAAAGAATAAGGGCTCTTCTTTCCAAACTGTTTCTGTACTCTTTCGGGTAGGTGTGTTCTCTGGCACAGCATGGGTCAGCTGCAGAAAACACTGAGAAGTCAGCTCTGTCTACACTAGGTAGACTTTCTCTATTGCCATATGATACTGTGAAATATTTCCTTTGGCTTTTACTAAAGGCTAATTTGAATTCTACTTTGCTGGTGAGGTCCAGTGGTTGAGAGGAGAAGTCATATGCTTTGATCAAATTGTACCCAAAAGCTACAGGGTGCTGTGGGGCAACCAGTGCCTTGCAGCCAGTATGGGAACCACAAAATACATTTTGCATCTCATTAATGCTGCTGTGGTACATCCATATCCAGGGGCCATCCAGGAACAGGCTCAATCCTTCATGGCAACATGAGTACAGCATCCACCTGGCTGTGATGTGGGCCATAGTGTATGAGAGCTATTCTGCAGAGCAGATAACTTCTGATGTCAGAGAATTTTTATTTTCCATCAGAGTCAAATCAAACTGAGAATATTTGCATTATGACTTGAAGTAGTATAAAGGTTATAAATGATCTATTTTTCTTACAGGAAAATCTAAGTAAGCTGATGTCCAAATTGCGAACAACACATCCTCATTTTGTGCGTTGTATCGTTCCCAATGAAACCAAGACTCCAGGTAATTCATAAAATACAGAGTAGAAGTAGAAGAAATACAGAAAAACTAATTTGCTGGTTCTTGTGAAATGAGTATTTCCCCATGTTGCTCTGTCATAGGTCTGATGGATCACAAGCTTGTTCTGCACCAGCTGAGATGTAATGGTGTTCTGGAGGGCATTCGAATCTGCAGGAAAGGATTTCCTAACAAGATATTATATGAGGATTTTAAACAAAGGTCTGTAATATTCTTGTGTTTACATTGAGCCACGTTCATTAGAGAGAACACCCTTGCTAAACAAGTCAAGAAGCTGTTAGGAAAAGATTATTTCAACATTTAACAGCAAAGTAAAGTCTGAGGACATATCTAGTAGAAGGGTCTGTGTGAGCAGTGCTCACCCAAACGCCTTCCTGAATACTGAATGCCAGAGCCTATTTTCACTTCATTCACATTCAGCTGAATATTTGGGTATTCTTTGCTTAAATTTTCAAATTTTACACAGGCATCTTTCAGCAAAAATATGGAGTGTGGTTTATACTACATCCTGTATTTAATAACTTTCTAGTAGAAGTGTGAAGAATGTTGTTGAAATTATTTTAACCAGAATAGTTTTAGTGAAAGGAGATTTTTATTAAACCTGATGACACTTTTTCATGAAATTACACACTTGCAAATGTACTTCATTAACAAACAAGACTTTAGCAGGACATATAAACTAGTTCCATGTGACACTCATCTTCTACAGGACTCACATTTGTAAATACTCACATTTTCACAGCATCTTACCTGTATTTTTATATAGATTAAAAATAAATAGATGAAGAATTATAATTCAGGAAGTGCCATGGAATTAACACATTTAATAAAGGGTTGCTAAATTTAGGGCAACATAACCAGGATAATCTGTTCTATTTGAACAAAGCGACTGTATGCTCAAGTATCTAAGAACAAAGTACAGGTCCAACCACATCTCTGGGCAACCTGTGCCGATATCTCACCAGCCTCATGGGGAAGAACGTCTTCCTAACATCCAAACTAAATCTTCCCTCCTCTCCCATGTCCTATCACTACTGACATCCTCAAAAGTCCCTCCCCAACTTTCTTGTAGAACCCTTCAGCTACTGGAAGGCCACAATAAGGACTCCTCGGAGCCTTCTCCTCTCCAGTCTGAATAACCCCCACTATCTCTGTCTGTCCTCATAGGAGAGGTTTAAGTATACCTTTTCTACAATGAGAGTGAATGGCTTACCTGGGGTTGTCTCAAGGTTTCAAGGCACCAGTATTAGAGTTTCTTAAATCCAGGGAACAGACCATCCATGCCCTCAGTCTCAGCAAGTGTTGTAACACATGCTAGAATTTTCCAAGCTGACCTGCTTCTTACTGGTTTGATATTTAAGGCTGGAGGTGGGAGTCAGACTCAGCCTTTGTATCTGCAAAGTGACAGCTGTTCTTGTGGCATTCTGTACACTAAAGTGACATCAAAAGTAACATTTTATTTCCTTTCTTTTGTCAGATACATCCTTTTGAATGCTGGTGTCATCCCAGAAGGACAGTTTATTGACAGCAAGAAGGTGTGTGAAAGGTTGCTGTCTTCCATTGAGATAGATCACACGCAGTACAAATTTGGACACACAAAGGTAAGAATTTAGTTTCTGTCACACCACGAGAAAACATTTCTTACATTAAAATAGAAGCCCAGAAACGACTGATCTCTGTTCTTTGACTGCAGGTGTTCTTCAAGGCAGGTTTGCTAGGTGTCCTGGAAGAGATGCGAGATAATTGTTTAGGAAGAATGATCACGCGGACACAGGCTTTGTGCAGGGGATACCTCAGGAGACTTGAATTGCAGAGAATGTTAGACCGAAGGTGTGTGACTTTTGTTTCTAAAAGCTGTGGGTTTTTTTCCCAGTACTGATGAATTGCTTTGATTTCAGGGAATCCATCTTCTGCATCCAGTACAACATCCGTGTATTCATAAAGGTCAAGCACTGGCCATGGATGAAGCTGTACTTCAAGATAAAACCACTCTTAAAAAGTGTGGTAAGTGACAAAGTAATGGCCAAGATGAAAGAAGAGTTTGAGAGAACAAAAGAAGAACTAGCTAAATCAGAAAGGAAGAGGAAAGACCTGGAAGAAAAAATGGTGACTCTGGTGCAAGAGAAAAAGGAACTGCAGCTGAGAGTACAGAGTGTACGTAATTCAAATTCATTTTTGACTCAGATTACATCAGTTTTCTCTGAGAGTTCAGGAAAGGGCTGAATGGAAATTCTGTTGTTTCAGTTGCTAAATGAGCAGGCGATTTCTGCACATGCCAATTGCAGTTTTTGACAATGAAAAATTTTTGTTTTTGTAAAAAGGAAAATGAAAATTTGGCTGATGTTGAAGAAGGATGTGGCCAGCTGATCAAAGCAAAATTCCAGCTGGAAGCAAGAATAACAGAGGCAATGGAAAAACTGGAGTATGAAGAGGAGATAAATGCTGATCTGATAGTCAGCAAGAGGAAACTGGAGGAAGAATGCTCTGAGCTAAGGAATGATATTGATGAACTTGAGATAACATTGGCCAAGGCCGAAAAGGAGAAGCATGCTACAAAAAACAAGGTACTTTTTATTTCTGCCTGTTTAATAATTGTTGCTCCGTATGTACAGGTGCAGCCAATTTGAACAAGTAACAGTGTTTTACAGGAAATCAAGTTTATTATATTTGGTCTCTTCTATTGTGAAGGAAAATCAATACATAAGAGTACAAGGCATTAAAAAGAAAGCTCAGAATTGTTTTGTGACATCAGTAGGGCTCATACGTAAGCAGAGAGATGATATAGTTTGACCATATAATGGAACTAATTAAAATCTCTTTGGTAGTCTACACATGTGTTGATTGCCTTTGTGTAATCAGTAGCCTATATAAAAGCCACAATTATTAGTATTTAAATATTTTGCCTTACAATAGGTTAAAAATCTAACTGAAGAAATGACAGAATTGGATGAGTCTACTATGAAGTTAGTCAAGGAGCAGAAGGCCCTCAAAGAAGCCCACCGACAGGCACTGGATGAACTGCAGCTTGAGGAGGAAAAAGTTAATTCCCTCACCAAAGCCAGAATCAGGTTGGAGCAACAACTGAACCATGTGAGCATCTACAGTGCAAGGAGAAGGCACATATTCTTCAGTTGTTCCACCAGTCATCTTTATATGTATTTATGTTACAGGTCGAAGAATCTTTAGAACAGGAAAGAAAAGCTTGTATGGATCTTGAAAGAGCAAACAGAAAGCTTCAGGGGGACTTCAAACTTGCCCAGGAAACCATTGTGGTGCTAGAGAATGATAAACAATATTTGGATGAAAAATTAAAGAAGTATGGGAAAAACAAACAGAGTAATTTAGTTTGTTTTGTTTAGTTTTATTATTAAAAGAACATTTTCTTCACAGGAAAGACTACGAATATAACAAGATGCAAAATAAAATTGAGGAACAACAGAATGCTGTTATTGAGTTACAGAAGAAGATCAGAGAATTGCAGGCAAGAGACTTCACATAACCACTTCATCATTACTGTATGCTTGTTTAAAGTGTAACTGCATGAATAACACTTGAAATCTGACTTGATCACAGTGGTTTCCCTGATACATTTTGTAATAATGTTCTCCATACAAAACCTGTCATCTATAGTTAGCAGGAGCTGCTTCATGGGTTGTTTCCTGCTGCTAAGCCTTCACCTACAATAGCAAAAGAGTAAAATGCAAAGGGAAATTTTGCTTATAGAGCAAATGAGCTTGGTATTTTACTATGACAAATACACTTTAACCTAAGCATTTCTCTTCTCTTTCCTCAACATACAGGCGTGTGTTAAGGAGCTGGAAGAGGAGACTATGAATGAGAGAGCTACAAAGGCAAAAGCAGAGAGGAATTGTGATGAGTTGGCTACTGAACTCAAGGAAATCAGGGAAAAAATTGAAGAAGCAGGAGGAGCTACCTCAGCTCAGATTGAGATGAACAAGAAGCGTGAGGCAGAATTTCAGAAGATGCGCCGTGACCTGGAAGAGGCCACGCTGCAGCACGAAGCCACGGCTGCTGCCCTGCGGAAGAAGCACGCGGACAGCACGGCTGAGCTTGGGGAGCAGATTGACAACCTGCAGCGGGTGAAGCAGAAGC
This sequence comes from Phaethornis superciliosus, assembly GCA_023637945.1. Lineage (NCBI taxonomy): Eukaryota > Metazoa > Chordata > Aves > Apodiformes > Trochilidae > Phaethornis > Phaethornis superciliosus. Next base: position 4,039,442 of record JAJQWJ010000021.1, read on the forward strand.
TGGAGAAGGAGAAGAGTGAGCTGAAGATGGAGATTGAAAACCTGGCCTGTAGTACAGAGAAGATTACCAAATCCAAGGTATTTCTTCATAAGTGAAATACTTGAACAGGCAATATTTCTGTCTGGTGGGAATTCAATGCAATTCAAACATGCATAACCAGATTCCACTTTGTTACTCTCTTTCAGGCTAATCTGGAAAAAGTTTACCACACCCTGCAAGACCAGGTGAGAGATATGAAAGCCAAATTTGAGGAAAAACAGAGAAATATGAATGAGATAGTTATAGAAAAATCCCAGCTCCAGACAGAGTCTGGTACGTAAGGCACAAAGGTTTGCTGAATGGATATATTTTTTTTCCCTTCACTAGCAGAGAGACCCTAAGACATAAGGCATTCTTAGAATCCTCTTCAAGCATTTCATAAAGTAGGAGTGAAATATATAAATTGGTTATCCTTTGTGCTAAACGAGCTTGTAGCCAGTTTAAACATCTTGCTCCAAGGGATCATGATGATGATGCTGGCCTTAAGTAAAACAGCCCATCATAGTGGTAATGGCAAAACCAGCCCTAGAAAGCAGTGACATTGATCCATAAGCTGAGACATGCTGGTCAATCACTCAGTTATGGGTAGGACAAAATACAACACGACAGCCACCCAGTCCTGGTCAAGGACAAGTAGCACAGAGGTCCTCTGGCAGCAGCAACGAGTAAGGTTCCTGGTACCACTGGGTGCTTAAACACACTGCACTATATATTGCAAACTATATAGTGTGTGAGAAAAATATATATGAAGTCTGGAAAAAAATACAGAAACCCATCTGGAATCGCTTGTGAAGATGGTACAGAATATTACTGAGTATTATGAATTTCATTTAGGAGAAAACGAAGAAGACGGAAAAAAAGGCATTTCCCTACATGAGCCAAGCAGGACCAGAAACTTACAGTAACCCAGCAGATGAACAGCAGAGAAAGTTTCCAGAGCAGATGAATCTAGGAAGGAAAGATCAAGCAAGCGTTGATAACAGAGATAGGAAAGCAAAAGAAATTGACTAAACTGATGTGAAGAGGTGGAGAATATAAAAGTATTTAGTAGAACTCATTGTAAAAAGGAATGGAAAGAAAATGCAGAGTAAGTTAGTGACACAAATCAAAGAGAAACATCTAGATTTAGAGACAAGATTGCCAATTTCCCTAGTTTTTTTTTTTGGAAAAGGGTGTCTGTAAAGAAGACATCTAGATAAACAAAAAAGCAAAGGGAAAGGAAAGTTTGAAACCGATGGGAAATCAAGTGCTGTGTGACAGAACTGGGGGTTAAGCATGGAATGCTGAATGAACAGTCAAAAGTGATTAAAGCAGAATGCAAGTAACATTGGAAGAGATAGAATAGATTGGTGTTGGAGGAAACTCGTCTCTGTTTCATAATTTCCTTATAAATCCCTGCGTTACTGTAAGAGTAAATATAACATTGTAAAAAAATATAAGCAATGAGAATTGTCGAACAGAAATGGTATAAGAATATATAAAGGTAACAACTGATGGATGACATTGTATGATTCCACTTGTCTATTAGTGATTATTATTATATATTAATGTTTTCAGGATGCTTAATCATGCCAGTACTTGAAACTCATATTCTCTTGTCACAGGTGAACTAAGCCGTCAGCTCAAAGAAAAAGAAAGCGTAACATTGCAGTTGTCCAGAAGCAAGCAAGCAATTACACAGCAAATAGAAGATCTTAAAAGTCACCTAGAGGAAGAGGTCAAGGTATGTGATCACATTCTAAGGCTTCAAAATCAGAAGCCTCAGTTCTTTTCAAAAACACTTTTAAAAAATGGTAAGTATTGTTGCTCACAGCCTAACAAAATAAAATTACTACTGTGTAGAGTGTGTTCAAGGAGCACTGAGTGTGTTTTGCTAAGATAAGTAACTGATATGTTAAAAGTGGCTTCTGTTTTGGTTAATTTTTTCACACCTTGAAGGCATGGTCTATGTGATTTCTTTTGCTACTCTAGCCCCAGGATAGAAAAGCTGCAGTATATGAAAGGGTGAGGGCAAAAAGGTCTTGATCCTTTTTCGTGCTAGAGCTAAGAAACCTTTGTTGGACCTGAAGATAGCTGTCTTGGCAGCTGTAAATCTCTGGTCTTTGTCTTCTGCCAGGTGTGGAGGTCATGGGATCACCTGCTGGTCACAGCTAACGTAAATACATGATAGTATTTTTAATTTTTAGGCCAAGAATGCCCTGGCCCACGCCCTGCAGTCTGCTCGCCACGACTGTGACTTGCTGAGGGAACAGTATGAGGAGGAGCAGGAGGCCAAGGGGGAGCTGCAGCGTGCCCTGTCCAAGGCCAACAGTGAAGTGGCCCAGTGGAGAACCAAATACGAGACAGATGCTATTCAGCGCACAGAGGAGCTGGAGGAGGCCAAGTATGCAGTAGATGAGATGAACAGTACATTGTGGGTTTTTTTTTTTCAGTTTTACATTGTGCAGAAAAAAGACTTACTTTTAGTAGGTTGACATATATTATTACATTTTTTTTTTTGCATATACATTACTTTAAAAAAGCCCAGCTTGCACTATTCTGCTTATTAACTGCTTATTATTCTGCTTATTAACTAATGTAGCGATACATTATTTTCTTGAATCCTATGCTTTTTTCATTTGTATTCCTTCAGGAAAAAAGTCTCTCAGCGTCTCCAGGAAACAGAGAAGCAGGCACAGATTGTGAAGTCAAAGTTTGCATCCTTAGAGAAGGTGACATTAAAGTTGCAAGGGGAGGTGGAAGATCTGACATTGGACATGGAGAAAGCAAATACACTGGCAGCAGTCCTAGACAAGAAACAGCAGAATTTTGATAAGGTGATAAGTGAGCACAGATTCGTTTACATCTAATCTTTCTAGACTTTCTAGGCCAAACTAATATTTCCTGCTTAGGTCAATACTGAAAAGAAATTAAAATCAAGTGAAATCCAACATTTATAAGCTACTCTAGAGCATGGCAATAGGAATTTGTCTTGATTTCAGACAGTATTTACTTGATTTCAATGAAGTATTTATCTAGTACAGAAAGTACCCACAAAGAAAGTATCATTTTTGGTACTTGTAGGAAATGAAACATGATGTCTTTTTAGGCTGTGGCAGAATGGAAGGGAAAGTATGTGGAGAAACAGCTAGAGCGCGAAGCCCTCTCTAAGGAATCAAGCTCACTGAATACAGAGATTTTCAAAGTAAAAAATGCCTATGAGGAAACCTTAGATGAACTCGAAACAATTAAACAGGAAAACAAGACTTTAAAGCGTAAGTGTTTGACTCTGGTTTACCATTAGCTGTTCAATGCCACCAGCACAATGCTGTTATTTGTTTGAGGTACGCCGAGTTACACGACTGTGTCTTTACTTTTCTCTCCATTTTAATGGAGAATATAACTATCTCACCAAATGGAGTCGGGCAAGTTTGTAAGGCGCCTAAGCTAATAAACTAAGTGTGCTAGGTCTCCACTATCTGCTGCAGAGATGTAAGATCAAGGGCATTGAGGTGCCACTACCATGTGAAGGTGGTGCACAGCTTGTGAAAGACACTTTTAACAGATACACTGTGCACAAACAATGGAAAGACCTGCAGAGTTATGGTCATGGCCTCTCCAGAGGCATAAACCCATGCTGGTGTCTTCCAGGATCTTTGTAAGGAAAACTATGAAACCATATCCTGGCACCCTGCATGACTTGGGTGTATCTGTTTTTATCAGTACAATCATAGATGATCATGTACACATATAGGAATGTATAAACATATGCAGAAGAGCTGTTGATCACAGGCTAAACCTGATGTCATTCTTATCTCAGAGGAAAGAACAGATCTGACTGAACAAATTACCAAAAATGGCAAAATGATCAGAGACCTTCACAAAGCCAAAAAGCAAGAAGAAGTAGAAAAATCTGAGCTGAGGATAGCTCTGGAAGATGCAGAGGTGAGTTGTTATTGGAAAAAGCTCCTGGGCAGTGGCTGCATGCAGAGTGAACTGCCACAAACTATGGGAGTCTTTGTGAAGCCAGGAACATCACAATCATTACTTTCTCCCTTTATTTTCCCCTTTTTCTTTGAAAGGCGGCTCTTGAGCATGAAGAAGCCAAAATCCTTCGTGTCAACTTAGAAGTGAGTCAGATTAAATCAGAAATCAACAGAAAGATTACTGAGAAAGATGAGGAGATCAGCCAGTTAAAAAAAAGCCATCAAAAGACTGTAGAGAAAATGCAAAGTGCTTTGGATGCTGAGGTCAGGAGTAGAAATGAATCCTTAAGGCTGAAGAAGAAAATGAAGGGAGACCTGAATGAAATGGAGATCCAGCTGAGCCATGCCAACTGCCAGGCTTCTGAGGCACAGAAACACCTGCACAACATACAGGGAGTTCTCAAGGTCTCAATTCACCTTTTCAGTTGATTTAGATTTTAGCACAGTATCTGAGAAATTCATTAGTACAAAACTGGCTCTTCATGTTTAGGAAAAGCAGCTGCACTTGGATGATGCTCTCAGGACACAACAGGATCTGAAGGAGCAGGTGGCCATGGTGGAGCACAGAGCAAACCTGCTGCAGGCTGAAGTTGAGGAGCTACGGGCAGCCCTGGAGCAGACAGAGCGGTCAAGGAAATTTGCTGAGCAGGAGCTTCTGGATGCCACTGAACGTGTGCAGCTCCTCCATACCCAGGTAGTTTGCTCTGGGATCCAGAGATTCAGAGTAAGAACAAATACTAACTCGTGGTCTCTGTCTATAATAAGCACAAATAGAGCAGCAAAAAGCCTCTCTTTCTTCCTTTGCAGAACAACAGCCTTTTTAATGCAAAGAAGAAGCTTGATGCTGATATGGCACAAATCCAGACTGAGATGGAAGATACTACTAATGCATCAAAAATAGCTGAAGAAAGAGCAAAGAAGGCAACCACAGATGTGAGGACGTTACTGTGTTTCTCTTTGAATTTTCAGTTTGCCAAGAGTACTAGCTGTTAATGTAAATCCTCTTGTCTGCAGTTGGATAACGAAACAGTCTGTGGGCCTGCTTAAAGAGACTGTGTCAGAGGAGGATTAGAGCAACAGGGAACTTCTTTTACAGACAGATGAATTATTGCGGCTGCTGTCATCATCATGAACTAAGCCCACACTGAGTCAGTCTGAGCCAAATAACTTTCTCCAGAGTTGCATAAAAATGTACACAAGGGGAAAAAAAAATAATCTTGCAGTATTGAAACCAGGAAAATGTTTAATGTATTTAAATATTTATCTTTTCCAAATCCTATTTAGGAACTCTCCAAATGAGAATTGTGAAGTACCAGTCAAAACTGCCACTATATCCTCCTGTGCAAGTCTCGTGAAGCTCGGCTGGGTGAAAGGGCTGCTTGGACCCAACCTGTTAATGATTTTTGATGCATAGGATCAAAACAAAATCTTAACAGTTAAAAACATTATTTGTCGTTAAAATAGAAGGAAAACATCTCTCTGGAAAAGAACAAAAAAGTGAAATAGATAATTTTACTGTGTGAAAAAAAAGAGAAATAGAGCCTTAAATACACACATATATAAAATTTTAATGTAATTATTTTATTTAGACTTATTTTCTGCAAAAAAATTTATTGAATTTTCCATTATTTGTACCTCGGTATCAATGGATGTCAGAGTAAGGACTGTTCAGTAGGACAGTGCATTTACCTTCTCTGTCGTTCCAAGTGCTGCATCTGCATCCTTTTTCCCTCTTCTTTCCTAAAATTTTTCTGTCACTATCATGTCACTGAAAAAATGAAGCAGAAAATGCAATGGAAGGAATGGTGAGCAGGAGGAAGAAATAATAGAGCATACACTGGTCTTTGATGTTCTAACAGTTTTTTGTATCATGTCTCTTCCAAGGCAGCCATGCTGGCAGAAGAGCTGAAGAAGGAGCAGGACACCAGCACCCACCTAGAGAGGATGAAGAAGAACCTGGACCAACCCGTGAAGGATCTGCAGCACCGTCTGGATGAGGCTGAGCAGTTGGCTCTGAAGGGAGACAAGAAGCAAATCCAGAATCTGGAGACCAGGGTTGGTATTAGCACTGAACATGGGTGTCCAAGATACCTTTCTTCTCTGAGTCTTGTGTGAGCGCACGCCAATTCTTGATTGATTCACTAGATCCGACAGTTAGAAACTGAACTAGAAGAAGAAAATAAGCAGTCAGCAGAGGCTATCAAAAATATCCATAAATATGAACGGCATGTCAAGGAGCTTACTTTCCAGGTGGGTATATATAGAAAGCAGTTCTGCTGTAGTTTTTCTCCAAAGGATGTATAATTGCACATTCACTTTCCACAGAATGAAGAAAATAGAAAGAATATGATGAGGTTACAAGATTTGGTAGATAATCTGCAGATGAAAATCAAATTCTACAAAAGACAAGCTGAGGAAGCTGTGAGTCACTAAACTGAAGATTTTACTTGTTTACCAATTTCTAGGACTGTTAATTTAGAACTTTCTCCAACATGTTTTCACATGTTTTTTTGTTTTGACTTTTAAGGATGAACAAGCCAAGATTAGTCTCTCCAAATTCAGAAAAGCTCAGCATAAGCTAGAAGAAGCTGAGGAAAGGGCACATATTGCTGAAAGTCAAATAAACAAGCTCTTATTTAAAGCCCAAGAAATCCCTTTCCACAAGGGTAAGCCTTTATTGCAGGATGCATGTGTGCAGTTTTTACTCCATCATTCAGAAAGGGCAGTTGTGAAAGGAACGGACTTCAAAGATAGGTTGAGAGAGTGGGGGTTGTTCAAACTGAAAAACAGAAGGCACTGATAAGACCTTACACTGGCCTTTCAATACATAAGGGAGTTTATAAAAGAGACAAGGAATTTTTACAAGGGCATTGCGTGATAGGTCAAGGAGCAATGGCTTTTAAAATGAAAGAGGATAGGTTTAGCTTGGACATAAGGAAGAAATTTTTTATGATGAGGATGTTTGCCCAAAGAAATTTTGGGTACTTTATCACTGGAAGTGTTCAAGCCCAGGTTCAGCTGGGTTTTGAGCAACCTGATCTACTTAAAGATATCCATCTCCATATTAGCAGGGTTGGAACTGGATCATCTTTGAAGGTTCCTTCCAGCTCAAATCATTCCTGTAATTCTGTGACTGGCTTTTCAGGCAATGGCATGAAGCATGAGCCCTTTGGATAGATTCATCATTTTACTTTCAAAAACAGCCTCAGAAAGTGAAAGTAATAAGAGCCAGTCTGACTCTGAACATTCCTAAAATAAACTTGCTGTGAGCCTTAGGCAGAATTAATGTTCTGAAAGAGAAATACACAGCAGTGCTGTGTCTTTAGCTGAGGTTCCCAGATCGCTTTCTCAACCCAAGTCTGGTACAAGATCTAGAATATATTTTTCCTATTGTGATGTTAGCAGATGTAACACCTTCTGAGTGCACTAGTCTAGCTCTGTTTGCAGTTAGAGGTAACGCCCTCAGTCCACATTTTTGAATGATTTACTAGTCCTAGTGCACAGGGAATTGAGAACCTTGGCTCCAGGCTGCCTTCGGCTTACCCACAGTATTCTCTTATACTGCATTTTAAGTCTGGAACTGATGCTATGGAGGACATGCTACCTCCTGAAGGCTCTGGCCTGAGATTGAATAGACAATGCTTGTGCTGCCAGAGGCTGGTGTGCAACTTTTCAATGTCACTTTGGATACAATAGACTGATACATCCTTCTACTCACTTCCAAGCTTTACATTCACTTCTGTAAATCCTGGGATGCCCTTTGTCCCAGAGAATGGATGTGTGGGTAAATTAACAACTGCAATGGTAATGTAGCACTTCAGAAAAGCCAAGAAATACATTTCTCAATTTCAGCTCATCTGTCCTACAGCATGACATTTGGTGATGTATGGTCTTAAAGGTTAGACACTGATTTGGGCTCCACTTGCACATCATAGCTGGACAGTAATGACTTTATGGACCAAAAGACTTGAAATATGTAGACTAAACAAAGACTCTCCTTTCCAGGTGGAATTAAGAAGTGAACGATGAGCTTCCTCTGGAGAACCAGAACATACAAATAGTATCTTTTCAGCTGCAGATTTATAGCGGTTAGAGCTGTAAATCTTCCATTTGTATACGGACATCAGCATTCTCTCTCAGTCTGCTGCTGTAACAGTTTCAATAAAGTAGATATCTGCAACTTCATGCACCAAATCTTGATGTTCAGATAACAGTAATTTTCATTCTAAGTTAAGCATAGGCAAAACTGTAGGTTCAAGTCTTACTGTTGTTATGATCCTGTTTGAACAAGTTTGTCCTGACCTTCAGATCAGGTGTTTGACAAGTTTCCTCCATACCTGTTTCTTCGAAGCTGATATTCTGACCTTGTTAAATGAAGCTGAGAATAAAATACTGTATGTAGTACTAAGTTTACATAGTTTGACTACTATATCAAACTTGTAAATTAGAAAAAAAATTAGTGTTTCTGCTGAGTTTCACTGCTCTATCTCTGCATGGGAGAACAGGACTTGTCGAGCCTCTGAACCCACAGCTACCTGTATGCATTAAATTTCAGTTATTTCTAAACTCCTTGTAGCCAAACGTCACTTCAGAAAATTGTCCCACTTACGAGCAATCAGTGCTGCAGGTCTGAGCAGGTGAGGATTTTAACTTAGGTGTTTCACTTACTTGTTATGTTGCAAATAGTTATCAAATCATCTGTAATATTAGCAGCAAAGTCTGAGTAGCTGCTTGGAGCACAAGACGCTGGGCCAAATAGAATGCTGACACTGCCAGGAAGTTCCAGCTGACTGCTTCATGTCTCTGTGCCCAGGAAAGGATCTCAGCTTACCTGGTTCCAGGACACAGCCACATCAAGTGCTCAGGAAGCAGTCTTGTCTGCTTCTGCAGTCAGTAACATGGATGAGAGAGGAGAAACTCAAGATGTTCTGTCATTCCTGTCTGAAAAAGAGTGATGGGCATCACCTCTCTCTGTTTTACACTACAGTGTTAAACCCAGCAGACACTTGCTCCTCCCATTATGCCTTTGAATGTTTCACCTTGGCTTTGTGTTAGACTCCCGTTTTAAAAAAAATTTCTTTATCCAGTGCACTCATACTCCTTAGCAGAGTCAGGATGCCCCTACTATCATGGTCAATGTATTTGCCTCCTCCTTAGTGCTGCAACATTACCTGTGTATGAGTTGCTCCTGTTAGATGGCAGATTTGTTTCTTCCACTACAATGAAATGGGCAGGAGCTTTAATCACCTGGCAGCCACTCTATCTGGTCAACAGTTCACCTGTATACAACACTCCTCTGTACCACATTGCCCTGAGGTCCTGTGCCAGACACATCTGACCTGGATTTGTACTTCTGTTTGGAGGAAAGGAGGCAGAGCTATGCTATAGATGGGACCCAATGCTGAAGATAACTTTATCCAAACAAACTGTCCCCTGTTCCAGCCTACATGGATCCAGCCTTCTTGGACAAATAATGTGGAGATTCATATCCCTAGTTCAGTCTGCATGAGCTACAAATGATCTCTCAGTTTGAGAGCAAAACCCTGGAGAGTTCAGTGGCCGAGGTACCACATAGAGACCACTGGAGAAACCAAGGTGATGTGGCATGGGTTCCCAGGACTGCTATGCCTGCAGAGCCAACTGACAGAGCTATCCATCAACTCGTAACTGCTTAGACTCTAGGAGACTGAAGGTCTTTAACATTTCTCGTTTTTTGCACATATTAGAGAAAGCTGAAGTTGGAGGTGATCTCTGGAGGTAATCAGGTCCAAATCCTCCCTACCCCATCATTGCTCTCTTGCCCTTAGAGGAGAATAAGAATCATAGAAAGTTCGAGGTTGGAAGGGACCTCAAAAGACCATCTAGTCCAACCCCCTGCCAGAGCAGGTCACACAGGAATGTGTCCAGGTGTAAAACTGTCTGCTTCATAAAAAGTGAGGGGTTGGAAGGGACCCTGAAAGGTCATTGAGTACAATCCCCCCTGCCAGAGCAGGGTCACACAGAAACACATCCAGGTATGCTTTGAATGTCTCCAGGGAAGGACACTCCCACAACTTCCATCACCATCACAGTGAAAAAAATTCTTCATAATATTTATATAGAACTGCCTGAGCTCCAGTTTATAACCATTGCCCCTTGTCCTATTGTTGGTCACCCCTGAGAAAAGCTTGACTCCATCCTCCTGGCACTCACTCCTTACATAGTTACAAATATTGATGAGCTCACCCCCCATTCTCCTCTTCTCCAAGCTGCAGAGCCCCAGCTTCCTCAGCCTTTCCTCACCAGGAGATGTTCCGCTCCCTTCATCATCTTGGTCCCTCTGCCCTGGACTCTCTCCAGCAGTTCCCTGTCCTTCTGGAACTGAGGGGCCCAGAACTGGACACAATATTCCAGATGTAGTCTCACCAGAGCAGAGTGGAGGAGGAGAACCTCTCTTGACCTACTGACCACCCCCTTCTAATGCACCCCGGGTGCCATTGGCCTTCTTGGCCACCAGGACACATTGTTGGCTCATGGGCATCCTTCCACCCACCAGCAGCCCCAGGTCCCTTTCACCTATGCTGCTCTCCAACAGCTCAGTCCCCAGCCTACAGTTGTACCTGGGGTTGTTCTTTCCCAGATGCAAGACTCTACACTTGCTCTTCTTGTAATACATTAGATTTCTCCCTGCTCAACACTCCAACTTATCCAGGTCCCTCTGAATGGCAGCACAGCCTTCTGGGGTGTCAGCCACTCCTCCCTGTTTTGTGTCATCAGCAAACTTGCTGATAATACACTCTATTCCCTCTGTCTCCAGGGCACCTACCTCATTCAGCAGCAGGCCTAAATTTTCTCTAATATTGGTTTCATCTTCTGTATAGTTGAAGAAGCCATTCCTGTTGTCCTTAACCACTCATGCCGGGTTTAATTCCACGGAGGCTTTAGCTTTCCTAGTTCCCTCTCTGCATAATTGGACAAATATTCCTCCCAGGAGCTTTCTCCCATTAAAAAAGAGGAATTAGCTTTCTTTTGGTTGAATGCTTTGGCTTTTACTCCCAATGAGGCTGACTGAATGGCAAGTGGAGGAGCCTGGCTTTCCCACCTGGCAGCCTTGAGTCCCTAGGTCCATATCTGCAGACCATGGTGCCTGCATTGGCATAAAATGCCATATGTGTAAATTTGTCTGTCTGGTTTCAATTAAGTCTACCTAGAGCAAGACTACAGAATTTGGCTCAGGGCTTGCTGGTAGCAATGCAGCTCTGTGGAAAGCCTGTGGTCTGTTTTGTGTTCTGCCTCTAATAAGAATAAAATGGAAAGAAATGCATTGCCAGGGTCACAAAGTTTCACAGCTGCAGTTACTGCAAGTAAGCTTATCCCATGCTGAATTGTGATGGTTTAGGGCAGCATGAATGGGCGCTGCTGGAGAGATAAGGAAGAGCACACAGCTATTTTTGATATCCCCATCATACAGCCTGCCACACCAGGGAGGTGGTTTTGAGATCTTGGTCAACTCTCCACCTGGCAAGGCTGCTCTGTAGGAACATGAGCTTCATTACGTAGCGTCAACAAGGGAGGGGGGGGAATGGGTAGGTGTAAATTTTTTGTCTTTATTGCTAGACTGGTCTTTAGATAAGCAGCCAAGGGGCTGATCACACTGCCTGCACCCAGTTGTACTGTCTTTTGATAGACACAGGGGGATGCCCAATTAGCACAGAAGTGCCTGACAACACCAGATGGCTGGGGCTTGTTGGAGGAGTCAGTTTAACTTGTTAGGCTGCTGAAAGACTAACTTGTCCGTGAATTTACAGTTGTGCCAACAAATTGCCAAAGTCTCCATCTGCAGGATTACTGAACATGGCGATGGCTCAGAAGGCTAGGACTGTGCCAAGGGGACTTTTTCCACAAGGTGGCATCAGATCCATCCCCTGAAGGTGTTGGCTTGCATCTAGGGGTAGCACTTAATACACATTCAGTCCTTCCTGCCTGCTAACACTGTTGTTGTGCATTGCTTCAGTGGATTGTGGAATCCCAAGGGAGAGTGACTTGGCCATTTGATTCAGGTGGAAAGCTTTTCTGGGAGACTATTTTCTAGGTTGTTTTTTTTTTTCCCCTGAAGACAGTTTAATTTACAGATCTTTTTTTCACAAAACAAATAAAATTAAAAGATTTAAAAAAAAATAAAAAAAAAGGCAAAAATAAACTGGAATGAAAGAAATCCAGACTGTAACAGGATAGAGGATATTACAACGATGGCAGTAAGTTGAGGAGGGGGTTTGTAATGGTTGGGAGGAGGGAAAGGGGCCTCTCAAAAAATCCATGATATTAAATCTAGAGTTAGAGCCCTTCAGGCAGTAAGAGGTTAAAGTCCTCCCAGTTCCAAAGGATTTGTGTTTGACCAGCACAAGGTTATACACCCTGGGAAGTCTGTTCTGCTCAAGGACGTGGTTCAAAATGGATCAGCAGCCACGTGCCCTCAGCTAAGGGCCAGGAGCCAACCCTCAGGTAGCACTTGCCCTAAGCCAGACTGGGCAGTACTGATGGGACTGAGACCTGGCCTTGCATCCAGTAGATTCACAGCTCCCTCCTGCCCTCTGCCTCCTGGGCTCTGAGGTCCCACCAAATTGCCCATCAGCCTTCACAAAAGCCATTCCCAGAGGAGGACACAAGGTCAAAGCAGAGAGCTTTGGAGGGTGCCCATGCCAGGAGGATCAGCCTGCCACTTGCCTCCCTTCCTCCTCAATGTCAAAAGCTCAAAATAGCTCCGCTCCTGCAAGACTCCTGTGTGGGGTCATGCCTCTTTGTGTAGATGATACACTTCCATTAATAGCTCCCGAAGACATTCCTGGGCGGGTAGGTTGCCTTCTATATCTCAGCACAACGTGCTGCCATGCAGGAGCTGGACAACTGTGCCGTGTCCTAAGATGGCAGATGCTATTCTTACCCCAGAGAGGCTTCCTCCAGCACAGCTCTTTTCTCAGCTGAAGTGTTCAAAAGCAGGAGCAGGCCTGAGGGTGCTCTCCCTGGTAAAAGTAACCAAGAGAGGACCCTCTGCAATGATCCTGTGCCAGTCCAGCACCTGGGTGCTCACCATAGTGTGTGCTGTGGTAGGGGGGACACAGCAGCTGCCCAGGTACTTCCAGCAGTCAGCTGGGGCTCAGTTTGGGTTTCTCTTGGAAACCAACAAATTGAAACAATGCCTGTGACCTTAAATTTTATCAGCAAGAAACTCCAGTCCAAGAATCATATCCCTGGCGAGAAAGGGGTCCTCCTCCAAGCTCACTCCAGGATCAACAGCATTGCAGAGAGCTATGTCCACTCTCCCCCTCAAGTTGAGCAGAAGCAGCCGATGAGCATTTGCAGATCAAATACAAATCTGGGGCAATACAAAGCATGAAGTGAGAAGCTGAATTTACCTTCTTGTGACCCTTGCTGAAGAAAAAGAAGGTGATTAATTAGAGAGAGGAAATAAGAGTAAACTCAGTACTGAGGTAGCATTGAAATTGTGGTGGGGAATACAGGGAGGAGTTTGAGAGAAAAGAGATGGATGTGGAAGAAATGACAGCATCAGGTTTGGAGGAGAAACGTCATGAGAAATCTGAGGGGTAACTACTGAGAAACATTGCAATGACCAGAGGGTCTTTATTTTGTTGGAACAGACCTTTACAATCATCAAATTAACCCAGCACTGCCAAGTCCACCACTAAATCATGTGTGCATTGTAAAGTTTTAATTTAGTTTTGAAGAATTATTGAATTTAATAATGTAACAATTTGCTATGTTTTAACTGTAGGGTAATGGACTATGGTGTTTCATTAGTCGTGCACATGGCCTCACTTGTTCCCACACTCCATGGTGAGGAGAGCTGGCTGCACCGTGGAGACAGCATCTTCGGCGAGTACTTCCCAAACCCAGGAGAACAAGTTAGGCTGGAAGGAGGCCCTGAGAAGCAGCATCTTTCCAGAAGGCTGAAGACTTTAGGGACTACTGGCAAACCCCAGCTGGAGTCTGGATAACAAGGGTCACTAGCCCAGCCTGGGTTGGGATCCTCCAGCCCCAGGATCTGCTGCTCTCTCTGGCAATGGCATGGAATGGTGCAGCATGGCCCAAGTTTTGAGCAGCCACCCCCCTCACAGGGACCCAGCTTGTAACTCCTTGTGAGCTCAGGCTGTGGCTGATACCCATGCATATGTGCTTTGAAGAATCTTCCAAGAAAAACCCAGCAATCAAGAAGTGGAGGAGGAGATGGAAGCAAAAGCCAAATCTCCACTGACAGTCACAGGTACAAAGCCTTCTGGATTAGCAGGAGCAAAATGGGGCTCTGGTGTGAAGATGAATTGCTCACTGCTGTATGGAGAAAGAGAGTCTATGACATTCTATCTGTGGAGTGAGGTTTCTTGTCACCTGATAAGGGTTTATGCAAAGGCCTTGAGAAAAGTATCAGTCCATAGTGGCCATAAATGACCATCTCAGAGAGAAAGTTTAAAATAGATGCAGCTGATCAACTCATATAGAGCTGCTCTCCCCTATGGATGTCCAAGGATCTCAGGAGCTGAAATACAGCTTTCCAGCAGCAGGAGAGCAATTTTTTGCAAACATTTCACTTTAGAAACTATTTCTCAGTAATGTCAAATTCGACAGGCCACATTATCAGCTCTTGCTAGGAGTCTCAGGAAAGGAAGGATAACCTGAGCCTTGTTGTTTAAGTCCCTCGACTGTGGTTAAGGCTCTTCCTCTTCCCAACCCCCTTGGAGCACAGCACTGCTGGCAGAACTGTAGTTCAGTGCACATGAATGCTTTGGGAGCAGAGCCCAGAGGTGAAGTCCAGGTTTAGCTAAGGTAAGATGCAGGGGGAAGTGAACGATCAGGGGATTATGCTTTGAGACCTGAGGCCCTCTCAGGGAGCAGCGGATACTGTGAGAGACCTGAAATACTGGCTTGGGAGGAGGGCAACCTACACCTATGGTGCTCAGGAAAGCAGAGATACAGTGAAGTTGTCACTGCATCTTGAGATACCGAAGAGTTAGCATACATTTTCTCAGGCCACAGCCCTGATTGAGATGTAAAACACCTTGACTGCTGAGTATCTGGTGACATGTTCGCTGTCACTCTCTCCTGCTGGTGATGCTTTGCTTTAGACTCTCCTTCAGAGGGAGAGGGGACTTGTATCCTTGGAATCTCAAATGGATGTAGAGAGAAATTAAGAAGGGGGGGCACCAAGGAAGTCTATCTGCTAATTTAAAATAATGAGGCTATTGGCAGATTTCCTGGTGATGCAAAAGGAACTTTTCTGCAACATAAGAAGTTAGTTCAGAACATGCTGTTAGAAAATATTGCTGTGTATCCTGCAGGTAACTCTGGTACTCAGAAAATCCCATGATAATCCAGTGGCCTCTCTTAACCTTCTAAAGTCTAATGCTCAAAATGAACATATATACAACATACAAATTATACAATCCAAATTATCCCAATAAATTTTCATTTACAGCACTGAAATCTGCCCAGCAGCTGAATTTGTGCATCTGTCACAGATAAATGTCAGCCTAAAAAGGTATCACCTCATTGCTTTTTTTTTTTTTTTTTTAGGATACAGCTGTTGGTGCTAAAATTATGCACCTAATCCTGATTTTCCTTCCCTCCCCTTCCTCCCTCCGCTTTTGCCACTTACTCTTTTTTTCTTTGTCCTACCCAGAGGCATCTTAACATGCCCACCCTCCTCCTCTACTCCGTAACAGGAGCACCTCAGCTGCTTTGGTGGGTGACAAGAAAGGGCATCCTGAATGTCACTTCCTTAGGCAGTTCTGTGGATGTTTGCCTGGAGCAGGAGGAGTCTGAGTAAACAGCACAACTCTGACTCAGTGAAAAGGTGCTTACCCCCAAATAAAACTTTACGACCTTACCTGTCTCTCCTGTGTTCCGTTGGCTGGGCTGTGCCACTTGAGTCTCAGTCTCTGTAATTTTGCTGAAGGCCATTAAGAAGGATATTGCCTACTACCAGTTATAAAAGTCCTTCATGAAGATGAAACAGAAAATCTTGTTTTCTGTCCTTACACTGGCTTTGAGCCGTACATAAAACAAATCCTATAGCCTCAGAAAGGAGGACCAGGATTAGGAGATAGGAAGGCTACCAGAATAGTTGCCTGCAAGCATCAAGTCAGTGCTCACTGGTGGCCACAAACGGCAAACAGAGTATATGGAATTACTAGGATCAACTGAGAACAAAACATAAATCACTGTAACAGGCCTACAATCCCCCTGCTATGTGCAGTTTTGTCCTGTGAAAATAGAAAAGATAAAATTAATGGGAACACTAGAGAGATAAGGTATCTAGACTATGATCTTTCACCTTGGGAAAGAAACAACTACATGGGAAGATGATATATTTAGTATGCAAGAAAAGAATTTGGATTTTCACCAAACATCTAACACTAATGCACAAAATATCAGCATGACCTTTGCTCTAGGTGGATACAGCTCTCTACTTATTTTCAAATTTATGAGACTATCAGATGATTTTTGCCTGCTCTGGTGTTCTCACCACTGATCAAGCCTCATGTTTTGTTTTCACCCAGGAGATGGACACACAGATGCAGTCTCATATCATCTCAAAAGAGCTAAAGTTAGATTTTGTATATCAGCTGGAAAAGCAAGTTATTTAGGAATAAAATTCTCTGAAAACTTGGGGAGGGGGAGGAAGGGAGTAAACCAAAACTCTTCTGTTTAAGAAAATCCAGTTGTAGCCATCAGTGTTCAGAAGCAGGGAGTAATAACCACATAACTCCTAGCAGAGTGGCTTTGCATATGGCTGACCTCTGCAAGGCCAGATTATTGCTGCGGGATGGCACTCTGAAGGAATGGGTAGTGCTAAACAGCTGCTCCCAGGAACCACAGCCACAGCTTTTCCCCATCTATCCCATCAGCTGTCACCTGTGATCTCCACACCTACACATCCTTTTTCAAGCTCAGCCGCTTCCTCCTCCCTCTGCAGGAACAGGTTTGTCCCGACCCCAAACCACCAAACAGCTCTTACCTCCGGTGCTCTTTTTCAGATAAGAGGCAGCAATGCAAGGGTGAGGATAGTTTAAAACAGCACCAGACTTCCTTTAATAGGGAAGTGTCCTAGTTGCTGTAGGAACTGAGGCAGTTTTTGTCAAACATAAAGAAGAAAGTGAAAGTGGTGTTTGTTCTGGATAAGCTCACTGTCCAAGCAGTTTCTTCCTTACTAATGACTATGCTGAATCTTCTTTCTCTGGAGATTTTGAGGGAGTATATGCTAATTCCTCTGAAGATAAGTATCAGATGCAGCAGATGGAAAAAAAAAAAAAAAATCTTTGAATTTCTCACCACCAGGTCATATTTGACCACTATAACTGGGAGAAAACAAACTTGAGAAGCGTGTCCAAGAAAAGCTGACTAGCACACTGACTAGATGGAAGCAGGGCAGAGTAATCACCAGTACTTATGTGCTACGTGCAGGTTTGGCTTCATTTCACCTTAGCTCTGATGAGTTCTCAGAGGAGCAGCACAAATGTACAGACATTCCTGGTCCCTCCAGGTGCCTGAGCACCTTCCAGTCTCTGGATGGGACACTAGGGATCCTGATCACCTGAGAAGGAGCAGCTGAAGTGACTTGTCCCCAGACATGGGAAGCACTGCTCTCACTGTAGGCACCTGAGCCTGCTCTCCAGGCCACTGACCCACAGGAGGAGGTTTCCAAGTGGAGCAGAAGCTGAGCAGCCCTCAGGTCTCTCCAGCCAGAGCTCACTAACAGGTTGTGCAAAGGGATCCCTTTTTAAGGTGCTTTATCACATGAACATTACAGGCCCCATGTGAGGGGACGCTGAGACCTGAGAAGGCTTCTTAGGCTTCATACACAGACAGCAGGAACATGCCTGTTCTTCTGTTCTCCATTATTGACAGTGACACATTGCAGAGATCAGCAGTTTCCCATGTGTGCCTTATTTAGATTTTGCTCCAGTCACATGACATTTTTCATCATCTTGAAGTTATTTGTGTTCAAAGGCTCCACCACATGGGTGGGACATTGTGTGGAGGGTATCTGGAGAGACTGAGATGATGAAAAATGCCTCAGGTGTGAGAGTCTACAATTCCCTTCTCTCACCCCATGCAGCCATTCCCATAATCACAGAATATTTTGGGCTGGAAGACACTTTTAAGGGTCATCTAGTCCAATTCTTCTGCCATTTTCAGGGACATTATATAATCTTATTTCCAGATCCCTTAATTCAAGCTAGGGAAATGCTTACCAGCAAATAATTATTGCTGTGAATATGTCCAGCCTGTAATAACAAAAGTACCTTCCTATAGTCTGCCTGCCATGCTGCTTCTCACCTGGTAGAACTTTTTTCTGATGTGATATGATACACTTTGCTTGACAGTTCTCTGGCTGCCTACAGGCCACATTATTCTTCAAGCACTGAAAGCTACAGAAGCCCATTGCTGCTGAGAATGTTTCCAGGTACACTTGAGAGGCAGTGTTCTGGAAGAACATGCTTTGTCAAGCTGCATGGAATTCTCTCCAAGTGAGATCAAAGATTTGTGCCCAGTGGTGCACTCATGACAAGCTGTTTTCAAGACTACAGAAAAATATCTGTTTCTAAACATGCATGTGAAACTGCAAATACCTTTTCTGGTAAGCTCTATTCTCTTTCAATGCACAGAGAGAATCTCTACATTAAAGCCAAAGGAGTCAAACTTTAGCAGTTTGAAGGAACCTCTAGAGACCACTCAGTCCACCCCCCCCCCCAGTCACAGCAGGATCACCCAGGACAGCCCACACAGGAACACATCCAGGGGGGTTTGGAAAGTCTCCAGAGGAGAATCCACAACCTCTTTGGGTAGCCTGGGCCAGTGCTTTCTCAGCCTCACACTCAAAAAGTGCCTCCTCAGGTTGAGGTGGAATTTCCCATGTTCTAGCTTCAACCCATTATTCCTTTTCTTGTCACTGAGCATCACTGAAAAGAGATTGGCCCCTTCCTCTTGACACCCACTCCTCAGATATAGACATTAATGAGATCCCCTTTCATCCTTCTTTTTTCAAAGATAAACAGCCCCAGGACTCTCAGTCTTTTTTCACAGATGTTCAAGTCCGTTCATCATCCTTGTAACTCTCTATTGGACTGTCCCAAAAGTTGTTTCCTTTCCTGAACTGGGTAGCCAAAAACTGGATACAGTATTCTCAAGAGGGGGTAGGAGAACCTTCTTAGCTTTGCTGAACATGGTTTTCTTAATGCACTCTAGGATACCATTGTCCCTCTTGGCCACAATGGCACATTGTTGACTCATGGAGAGAGAATTTACTGTTCACTAGAACTCCAAGGTCTTTCCCTATGGATCTGCTTTCCGGAAAGCTGCCCCCTACTCTGTACTGGTGCCTGGTGCTACTCCTCCCCAGATGAAGGACTCTATACTTGTCCTTATAGAACTTCATGATGTTCACCTTTGCCCAGGTTGTCCAGAACTGAATGGAGAGCATAGCTTTCTGGTGAAACAGCCACCCCTCCCAGCTTTGTAGCATCAGCGAAGTTCCTGAGGGTACATCTTCTTATCCAGGTTGTTAATGAACATATTGAACAAAATTTGACACAGTACTGATCCCTGGGGAACACCACTGGCCTCCAACATGACTCTGGGCCATTGATCACAATCCTCTTAACTCTATTGCTGAGCCAGTTCTCAATCCACCTCAAAGTCCAGTCATCTATACAACATTGTTGTTTTTTGTTTTTTTTTTAAATGAAGTTTTTTATAGGAGACCATGTCAAAAGCATTACTGAAGTCGAAGTATATGACATCCACTGCTCTCCCTTCATCTATCCATTTGGTCATACCATTACAGAAGGATATCAGGTTAGTCAAGAAAGGTTTTCCCATAGTAAATCCATGTTGAGGGCTCACCACTGTCAAGCAAAGGAAGAGTAGATTCTTTCAATCAGCTGATCACTTTTCTAACAAAAGATGCTTGGTTCATCCTGTCTGCAGTGAGAGCACTTGTATTCATATTAACTACAAAGTCCTTCCTCTTGCAGGGCAGTCTGCTCTTAGCAGAACAGAGTACCTGAATAGTCCCGGTAGTGAATTTTCCCCATAGTGAAAGACTGGGGATCAGCAGACTACAGTAAAATATTCCTTTTCCTACTACAAAACCTTCTTCCTAGTTACATTTTACTTTTTCCTGATCTTAAGGCTAACAATCCTGAACACTCATGAGAGGGAGTTTCCCACCAGCCAGCATGCAGCAGTCTGTAGGCACTTCCACTCTCCACCCTGACTGTGCAACCTAGCTAAAGAAATGCTTGCTCACTCCTTGTCTCCCAACTAACCAGAGGGATTAGAAGGAGAAAATACACATCAAGGGCTGGCAGAAAGAGAGGCAGCTGCTTGATCTCTGTCTCAAGAAAGATTTATTTCCAGCACAAATGAATGTCCTCCAACACTAGGGGATGAATTCAGAGTTCTCAAGTGAAAGTTGTCAATACTTTAACATTTTTACCTTCTTGTTCTGACTGTCCAAAAGAGGTAGTCTAATGCTGATTCTTCCAGGGAAGAAAGCTAGAATTGCTTTGATCTTCAGTTTGAATGTCACTGCACTGTTTAATACCAAATTCAGTCAGGACCCTGTACGTCTGTTGGTCCAAGCTACCAAGATTATTTTTGTCTTACAGTGCCTCTGAAAGAGAAGTAGGCAGAAAGACTTGATGTCATCTACAAATATTGCTTCACGGTAGAGGTAGTGCTATTTAATGTAAACTTTTAGATGAAGTATGCAAATTGTTCTTAGCATGAAGGCCATATGTCTGTATACAAAAACTCCTTGGAGAGTTTTGTTAGATTTCAGTAATACTTCAGTCTGTTGAATAATTAATACCAAGCACCTTTCAATCCAATATATCAAGCAAAGCCCACATACCCACAGTCATAGTATGCTAACGCTGGGGTTTATAGTGGTAGTGAGGCATAAGTACATAGCTGCAGCCCTTCTCCACCCTGAACAATCAGGTAGCATTCCCAGTCTGACTTATAGGATATTTGCCTGCATTTTTCTGAGTTGTCTCATGTAAATCCCATATCATTTCTTTTTACTCAAGGTTGTTTTCCTTCCTAAGGTCAACAACAGACATAGACTGCCTGGACTGTTAGATCAAAAAAGTCTTCAGTCTCACACCAAAGAGAATAGATTGGAAGAAACTTTCTTGCCTGTTGACTCTGGGGACAGGAAACCAGTTTCAGAGGAATTGTTTTATACCTGCCATTTCTTTGTCGAGAAACATGGTGATTCTTTCTCGTGTTAGTAAAGCTTCCAGATTCACACTTTAAGATAGCGATATGAGTTCTTCCACTGAATGGGGTCACAAGGTTCCTTTCAGGATGCCTCTTTCCACGTGGCTGTTATGGTGCCCAGTTGGAAACAGAGTGGGCCAGGAAAACTATTAGAACTGAATTCTGCTGGCTGCTAGTTCTATACTACAGATTTTCCTCCAGGGATCAAGGAAAGACTAACTTCTGTGAACTGGATGGTCCAATACTTGAGATAGTGACAACTAAGTCCCTGAAGCCAATGGCAAATGATTCAAACTCTAAGCCAGCTTATACCTGATAAAGCCTGTTTGTATGCAGAGCATGGAGTTTACTACAGAAATATAGAGGACCTTTTGCTCCTTAGTTGCCTTTATGTGATGTCACAGAGGGTATATATCTGGAACTCCACATATGATTTAGTTAAGTAAATTAGCAATGCTGGTAAATGTGGCAGAAAGACTTGAAGTCTTCGTGATTCTGCAGTTGTTATGGCCCATTTAACATAGTGTTTTTTATGCAAAGGCTGGTGTGCATCTGGAGGAACTATCCAGAGGACAATACTGGGTCAAATAGTGTGAAGGAAGTGCAAATCCTTACACCTGGGAGGAACAACCCCATGGAACACTTTGTGTTGTGTGCTGACCTGTTGGAAAGCACCTGTTCCAAAAAGGACTTGAGGATCTGGATGGACGAGCCAGCACTGTGACCTTGCTGCAAAAAAGGTGAATGATGTCTGGGGCTGCATCAAGACGATGTTGTCATCAGGTTGAGAGAGATTATTCTTCCCCTTGATTCAGAATTCCTGAGGCCACACCTGGAGTGCTGTATCCAGTTCTGAATTTCCCACTGTACCAGAGTTACAGAGCTATTGAAGACAGCCCAGCAAAAAGCCACTAAGACAACTAAGGGACTGGAGCATCTCTTCTATGAGGAAAGGCTGAGTGAGTAGGGAGTATTTAGCTGGGAGGGGAAAAGATCTCATCTTAGTCTTCCCTCTTTCCCTCATCCCACCACTCCAGGCCCTTGTCCACAGTCCCTCACCAGCTTTTCTGTAGCCCCTCCAAGATCTCTTCACAGCCTTCTTTTTTTCCAGGCTGAACATCAACAACTCTCTCAGCCTGGGTCCAGAGCAGAGCTGCTCAAAACTCTGACCATCTTCCTCTGGACTTGTTCCAACAGCTCCGTGTCCTTCTAGTGTGGGGGACAATAGAACTGGATACAGCACAGCAGTATTTCACCAGAGTGGGAGAGGGGGGGAGGAGAATCCCTCGACCTGCTGGTCACACTTTTCCTGCACCCCACGATATGCTGGAAAACCACACAGGTTACTTTTGAACATCAAAACATAATTTTACAATGTGAAACTGAGCACCAGCACAGGTTTCCCAAAGTCACTGTGAAATCCCCATCCCTGGAGATATTCAAAAGCCATCTGGATGAAAAATCACTCCTTTACAGGAGTAACAACATCCTTTAATGTCTTGCTTCTCAACTCTTTTCTAAGCTTTTGACCACTTTCAAAAAAGATTGGCCTACAGCGACCTACTGACACTGAGTTCAATCCCTAAAGAGCTTCTTAGTGACTGTCCACACGTGAAGGCAGCCCAGTTTACCACCCGCTTCTCTTTCAAACTGGACTTCCTCTTGGCTGAATGATCAGAGCTCTGTGACCATGTGTCTTCTGCATATTACTCATCTGGGTCCATATTCTACAAAACAGAAAGAACACAGACGACCTCTACTAAGAAGATTAGTTTTGTCATTGGTCTTCAGGAAGTTGAAGACTTTTTGTCCCCAAAGTCAGATGATCTGGCATAGTACAGTCTATACAAATCTGGGCAAAGCCTGAGGGCACTTTGTCCAAGCCTGACAGCACTAAGACAGATTTTCTGTGTGCTGCTGGGAACACGGGCCTGCAGAAAAATCAATAGCAGCGACATAATACTTGACCTGATGCTACCAGAGGATGCTGTATTTACAGTGCGGATGTTATAGCTTTCCTGGGAATGGAAGAGCAGAGCTTCCTCCTCAATCTGAGGGGAGAAACTTTCCAGCTCCCATGGCCTCGGAGAGGCCTCAGCCATCCCTTGCTCTTCTTGCATGGTATTCAAAACTACGAGGTTTTATCTGCCAGGCCTTCTTGTATTGCCTTGGCCAGAACTGGTAGTCACTGGTTTCTGGACACGATGTGGAACCCTGGCACCCCAGGGACTCAACTGCAAGAGCACCCCAGACCAACACTTGCTGGCTCCAGGCTAAGAAGCTTAGCTGCACTCTGGGTCCCACAGGAAGCAGATTCCCCCTTAGAGGTAGGCAAAAGAAAAAAACATAGGGGGTTATCCTTCCTAGGATTATAAGAATGTATATAAGGTGCCTGTAACCCTAGGAAACGCCTGAAAAACCTAAGAAGTTGCCAACAAAATAAAGGGACATTTCTTTCTCACTAGCACTGACCTGCAGACCAGAAGTCTTACCAGGATTAAACCTTACCAAAGATTAAGTTGGTGCACAGGGTCAAAACATTTCTTGGAGAATCTCCCATTTATTTGCAATATGAAATGTGTACAGGCACAGCCGCACCTACCTCTGTGTGTGTATGTACTCTTCTTGATAACACTGTAGCTGCCTCACAACTCTGTCAGAGGCATGAGCTTAAAAGCCCCTGTAGAACCCAGTGTCTGACTGCTGCTGTGCCTGTAACACTGCTGAACTCTTAAACATCTGTTCTGCCTTCAAGATTTTGCCATCACAAATGCAGAAGGTTTTACTAATGCTCATTTATATTTTGACACCATGTTTTATCTATTGTACAGCTGGGCTATATAGAATGCAGACATACCAAGAAATCCACCCTGGGTCGTACAGTGAGTCGGTGGAAAGTCAGCAGTAGAACCAATAAGTCCTGCATCCAAGTTCTCTAAGTGCCTCAACTAGTCCAGATTCCCTCCTTAACACCCTTGTCAGATTGTTTATAGAAGATGTATTCATATAGTCAGTAAGATAACAAAATTTTCTAATTATATCTAGTCATGTCAAATGACAATTATGCCCTTAGTTTGCCAGACAATGAAGGCAAAGAAGGTTTGCCAAAAATATTTTGACCGAAGAAAGAGTAGGCATCTGTAGCATCTGCAGAGTGGATCGTATAAAACATCCCCGGGACAAATCTGTCCTGCCTCCACGGAAAGCTTCAAGGTAAGTGTATGGGGTCAGCAGGCTTGCAGGAAGAGAATGGTGCCCTTATGTGCCACAGCATTCCTGCTGCCTACAATGCTCATTTTCAAGACGGCACATAATTTCTCACCTCAGGTTTTAAATCTTCTTTCAGGGCATCTGCATATTTTCACTCTGGATTTCTGTGCAGCAGCAAGTAGGAGGCTGTCATTTCTTTTTTTACAGTACTGACCAGCCAGCAAGCCACCCACTGGGTGTTACAAGAGGTAAGATCTTGATTTATTGATTCTTAAAGAGCAGAGAAAGATCCTTTTGAGGGGGATATCTGAAAGGTTCACTGTTTCACTTTATGTCCAGTCTTAGTGTGATTACAGTGGAAGGCAGTGAGGTGGTCAGACTTTTCAAGTGGCTCTGTCTGAACAATCTGACCACTGATAGCAGAGAAAAAATTCCTGTCAAAAAATTCTTTACATCTACTTAACTGATATAGATGGGAACGAGAAAGGAGGGCTTCCCATCTTTGCTATGGTAACAGTAGAACCAGTCAAAGATGAGTACATCAGGAAAGTGAAAAATTATGCATTCTGACTGAGAAACTACGATTTAATAAATCATGTGAGCATACAAACATTCCAACAATTATTGTTGGTTGCCAGAGCTCTCTTAGATACCATTTTTCTCATTATAAATTAGGTTATCTATAACCTAATGAACAAAGAGAGAATAAATTTTAGCAATGTAGCTGGAGAATTTTTAAGAAAAGTTATCTATTTATCTACTGACTTGTTTAATAAGACATCAGAAGAAATACTCTTATTTTTTATAAAGTTTAGAGACCTTACCTGTTCCTATTTAGTATTCAGGAAGTTTATTTCTGGGATCTCAGTACAGCATCTGCAGTTCCATTTTCAAGGACTGATTTTTATATCACCAAAATCAGACACCTGGGGATAAAACAATCTAAATATTGTACTGAGAAATGACAACATGCAAAAAATTAAATTGTATCAAAATATTAAAAGGTCACAAAGACTTCCCTTTTCAGTTTGAAATTTTCAGTTGAAAATGCCATTAACAAAATTCACTAATTTCTCACTGTCTTTCTTTTATTTTATATTGTAGTATATTATTATATTATATTATATTATATTATATTATATTATATTAAATAGATAAATGTCCCATGGTTCAATGTTTTCCAAGACAGTAGGTCACCCAAACAACAATTTTTCAGAAATGTTACCTCTTTATTTGTCATTTTAATAAAATGTCCGAACTGTTTTATCATCCCTAAGAGTGATGTTTTAGTGAAATTCACTCTTATTTTACAGACATGATATTCTTAAATCACCTAACCTGATGTTCTGAAAAGTCATTAAAAATTGCTCTTCTGAGGTGACCCAAAAATGAGTGTGCAGTTAGCTCATTTTAGATGTTGAAAATACTT
This sequence comes from Phaethornis superciliosus, assembly GCA_023637945.1. Taxonomy (NCBI): domain Eukaryota; kingdom Metazoa; phylum Chordata; class Aves; order Apodiformes; family Trochilidae; genus Phaethornis; species Phaethornis superciliosus. Next base: position 4,065,362 of record JAJQWJ010000021.1, read on the forward strand.
AGATTGTGAAGAGAAAGCAAATCACACGATACAGAATTTTTCACAGTCTTAAAGAAGAGATGCAAAAGAATCAGTGCTATATTGTTTCTTCCCATTAGTGTCCACCAGACACTTCTGCTGTCGTGCTTTCAATAAAACACAGACATGGCCTCTGGAGATGCTGAGATGGCCATCTTTGGGGAAGCGGCTCCCTACCTCCGGAAGTCGGAGAAGGAGAGAATTGCAGCCCAGAACAAACCTTTTGACGCCAAGTCATCCGTCTTTGTGGTGCATGCTAAGGAATCCTTTGTGAAAGGGACAATCCAGAGCAGAGAAACAGGAAAGGTTACTGTCAAGACTGAAGGTGGAGAGGTGAGTGAAAAACAAAGATGGACTCCATTTTATTCACCATCACTACTATTAGCTAACGTATAGATCTTTTATTTCCCTGGTAGACCCTAACTGTTAAGGATGATCAGATCTTCCCCATGAACCCTCCCAAGTATGATAAAATCGAGGACATGGCCATGATGACCCACCTCCATGAACCCGCTGTGCTGTACAACCTCAAAGAGCGTTATGCAGCCTGGATGATCTACGTAAGTACCAGCCACAGTCTCCCTTTGGGCAGCTAGGAGCAACTGCTCTGCCAGGCTAAGTGGAGCCAACGGGCTGTCTCCTTTCCTCACAGACCTACTCGGGTCTCTTCTGTGTCACTGTCAACCCCTACAAGTGGCTGCCAGTGTACAACCCGGAGGTGGTGTTGGCCTACCGAGGCAAGAAGCGTCAGGAGGCCCCTCCACACATCTTCTCCATCTCTGACAATGCCTATCAGTTCATGCTGACTGGTGAGTGCTTTACATCCCTCACAGCAATATAAACCAAAATAAGCTCACTCATCTCAGTGGACCATGAGACAACACAGCTAAAACAACCATGGAGCTTTATGATTCAGGACTTCAGTTATGCAGGAAATAATTTCGAGTGATACTGACCCACACAAACGAGTAGACTTAGTACTGTAGTTTACTTGCACTTCAATGTATGAAATCCTACACTCTCCTACAATGATATTAGTCGACTGAGTTTTATACATTTTCAACTGATAGGAAATAAAAAGTTTTTACTCTATATAATCCTCTGTTTTTAATATAGTTAGAAAGTTTGATTAGATTTCATGAGAACTCTGCATAGGGTAAGCAGGTAAATAACCTGTGTGAATTTCACACACCTCTGAAAACTCTGTGCATGCATTTTGGCTTATACCCACTACTGTTAGGTCCAGGGTGGCTATTGGGTACGCTTTGACTTTCTTAAAAAGCCCTGACTTACATTTACAACTTCACTTCACCAGTTATAAAACTTTACTTACACACGTCAGCTGCTAACACTATGTTCAATTCTATCTTTCACAGATCGTGAGAACCAGTCGATCCTGATCACGTAAGTACCTCCCTGTTCAGGTCCCAGTGGGGCTGCTCAGTGCCAGGCAACCTCCTGCCTGATCTCACACTCTCTGCTTCTCTCTTTGGTTTGACAGTGGAGAATCTGGTGCAGGGAAGACTGTGAACACAAAGCGTGTCATCCAGTACTTTGCAACAATTGCAGCGAGTGGGGAGAAGAAGAAGGAGGACACACCTGGCAAAATGCAGGTGAGTCAGAAGGAAAATACTGCACACTTGTCATGTATATGCCATTTCATATAAACACTTAAGTGAATAATTGTCCTGTAGGGAATGCCTGAGAATGAAATTATTAATTATTAGATACTGGCTTGAATCAATGCTTTCCTCTGTTTCTGACATGGTTTTTGAATAGGATAACAGCAACCATTACCCTTCTGTAGGGAACACTTGAGGATCAAATCATCAGTGCCAACCCACTGCTGGAGGCCTTTGGAAATGCCAAGACCGTGAGGAACGACAATTCCTCACGCTTTGTAAGTTATGGCTTTGGACAAAATCTCTTCCTCTCATGAAGAGATAAGTGGAGAGCTCTAGCAGTATTCCACATAAAGCAGATGACAAAAGAACCCACCCAGGCTGAAACGCTGCTTCTTCTCCTGAACAGGGCAAATTCATCAGAATCCACTTTGGAGCTACTGGCAAATTGGCTTCTGCTGACATTGAAACTTGTAAGAGACTGCCCTTAGTCTGACCCCATTACTACCTAAATTCCCTACTACCTCTACGTACAGTCTTGTAGCTGACTCTTCCTGCTCTCTTTGCCAGATCTGCTGGAGAAGTCCAGAGTCACTTTCCAGCTCAAGGCAGAAAGAAGCTACCATATATTTTATCAGATCATGTCCAACAAGAAACCAGAGCTAATTGGTAATTGGCACCACTGAGCTTTTAGGAAAAGATCAGTGAGAAACATTAAACTACATTACAAAAGTGATGAAATTTAACCCAAGAACGCATTTATTTTCAGAAATGCTCCTCATCACCACCAACCCGTTTGACTTCCCTTTTGTAAGTCAAGGCGAGATCACTGTTCCAAGCATTGATGACAAGGAGGAATTGATGGCTACAGATGTAAGTAGATCAACAGCCTCAGGTCATACACATAATATACAAAAATTTCACTTTACTGATTTTATTACTAGAGTGCCATTGACATCCTGGGCTTCAGTGCTGAGGAAAAGACAGCCATCTACAAGCTGACAGGGGCTGTCATGCACTATGGGAACTTGAAGTTCAAGCAGAAACCACGCGAGGAGCAGGCAGAGCCTGATGGCACAGAAGGTATCATCAAAGAGAACACGTAGAGCGTCTGTAAGCCACTGTGGATGTGACACATAGCAAATTCTCCCATTTTGGATTCTAGGATCCCAAGGCGAACAGCAAGGCAAAATAAATCTGTCCCATGGCCTCTTATCAGCACACCAAGTTCTCAGTATTTTTGTATCTTATACTACAAATAATTAAAAGTTTAAACTATCCTTTATGGTCTTCCAGGAATTTAGTCCCTCCCGTACTAGTCATACCTTCGTTGGAACATGGCTTGCAGTTGTGCAACACTCAAGTGGTTTAGTTCTGACAGGATGGGAAACATATTACAGTCAGCCTCATCTGTTAGATGCTCAGGAAGTTCTGGTGTGAGAAGTATATTTAACTCCTCTCCTTTATAGGACCAAGACCTACAACTCATGTCTTCAGCTCTCTGAGCAATATTTCCTTTTGTTGAAGGACAAGAAAAGAGGCTGTAGTTACAATAGATAAAAGGATTAAACCCAGGGAGTTCTACAGAGATCAAAGCTCAGAAATGCCTATAGGCACTGGATCTTAAAGAGTACAGAGATATTTCTTTGTTACACCCTAAATATTGGGCTGTTTTGATCTCTTGTTGTTGTTATTGTAGCTCCTGGGCCACATTCACTGCAACGACTCAGACTTGCAAGCTACAGCTTTCAATTTTGTGCCAAAAGATTTTTGAAAACATGAGTATTTTCTACAAGGTTCAGTGATGACTTTTAAAGATAAAGTATTTCAGAAAAATTTAATATGCATATTGATAATTTTGACCACTATGAGAGCCTACCAAACGATTTCAAAGAACATAAATTTGAACCTTGCAGCATTCAGAGAATACTTCAGAATTCAATTTCTGTTGAATCTCATTCAATCATTGTTTATACCACTGAATTCTTCCTTTGCCCGATGTCTTTTTAGTTGCTGACAAGGCTGCCTACTTGATGGGCCTGAACTCAGCTGACATGCTCAAGGCACTTTGCTACCCCAGAGTCAAGGTGGGGAATGAATACGTGACCAAGGGTCAAACTGCGCAGCAGGTATGAAACCTGGAACTACATTTTGTAGTAAGATTTTTAAAATTCTTCTCTGCTCTGTAAAGTAAGCATTTTTTTATAGGTGCACAATTCAGTGGGTGCTCTGGCAAAAGCTCTCTATGAGAGGATGTTCTTGTGGATGGTTGTTCGCATCAACCAACAGCTGGATACCAAGCAACCCAGACAGTACTTCATTGGTGTCCTGGACATTGCTGGCTTTGAGATCTTTGATGTAAGTAACAAGGATTTGGTAAGAGCTAATTAAAGGTGACAACTGAATCTTATGATCAGTCTGAGAAATATTTTTGACGGACATGTAAAGAAAGCACTTAATTGCTTTTTTTTTTGTCATCAAGTGAGAAATGGGTCTTCAAAAGTCAAGAAGTGCAAACTCAACAGTATAGAATGGTTCAATCAGAATAATTCCTTGGTTTAAGTGATCAAGGAAAAGGGAGCATAGAACCATTTATATACTGATAGGCCTAACTGGGTTTTTTCCCACACTGTAATTTGGTCTCAAATTGTATGGAAATATATTTTATCTTCATATTTTTATCACTGAAAAAATCCTTCTGGAAAACTAATTTTATGCATTTCTATATTTTGTTTCATAGAAAAGTGTCAAGAAATGCGCAGACTTGACAATAAAGCCAAGATAGTTGCATTTCTCATTTTTAAAGGATGAGATTTTTCAGATTTTCCTGCATCTTGCAGATTTGTGTCTTTCTTATTTTTATTTATAGTTTAATAGTTTTGAACAGCTGTGCATCAATTTCACCAATGAGAAACTGCAACAGTTCTTCAACCACCACATGTTCGTGCTGGAGCAGGAGGAGTACAAGAAGGAAGGAATTGAATGGACATTCATTGACTTTGGGATGGACCTGGCTGCCTGCATTGAGCTGATTGAGAAGGTACCGTTTCAGTTCAAATATGTTACAAATGGAGGAACTCTAATATTACCTGGACTAAATTTTCAAAGGGATTGGGTGGGAGTGTTGCTCTGCCTCAGGGTAAAAGGACTCTAAAGTGGCATCCTGACAGGCTGTATTAATGGGTGGAGGCCAATTGGATTAGGTTTAGCAAGGTCAAGTGCCGGGTCCTGCACTTCGATCACAACAACCCTGGGTAATGCTATAGTTTTGTGAAGGATTGGCTGGAAAGTGCACGGTAGAAAAGGACCTGGATGTGTTGACTGACAGCTGCAGAATATTAGTCAGCATGTGTCCAGGTGGCCAAGAAGGCTACCAGCATTCTGGCTTGTATCAGCATTAGTGTGTCCAGGAATAGGTTAGGGACTGTGCCCCTGTGCTGGGCACTGGGGAGGCTGCACCTCCAATCCTGGGCTCAGTTCCGGGCCCCTCAGGACCAGAAGGACATTGAGGGGCTGGAGTGTGTCCAGAGAAGGAAATTGAGCTAGGAAAGGGTCTGGAGCACAGGTCTGCCCAGGAACAGCTGAAGGAGCTGGAGGTGTTAACCCTGAGCAAGAGCAGGCTGAGAAGAGACCTCCTGGCTGTCTGCAACTCCCTGAAAGGAGCTTGGAGCCAAGGAGGGTTGGGCTCTGCTCACAAGTTTCAGTCAATAGAAAAAGAGGAAATGACCTGAAGATATTCAAGGGAGGTTTGCAACAATTTCTTTATAGAATGGATTATCAAACACTGCAACTGGATGCCTAGAAAAGTGGTTGAATCAACAGACCTGGAGGGATTTTACAGCCACGTGTACTTGTGGTGTTGAGAGGTATAGTTTAGTAGTAGACTTGGCAGTGATGGGTTAACATTTCAATTTGATCTTAAAGGTCCTTTCCAACGACAATGATTCTACAGTTCTGTGTTCATGTCCAAAAATTCAGATTTTGCTATTTCATTTAAAATGTGTCAATGCTTTCAATCTTATTTTCTAACAAAAAATGTAATTGAATAATGGTATGAAAAAAGGTCATTATTGCCCTGAAAATTAAGTCAAATCTGATTTCTATGTGCATTTCTTTCAGCCCATGGGCATCTTCTCCATCCTGGAGGAGGAGTGCATGTTCCCCAAGGCAACTGACACCTCTTTCAAGAACAAGCTCTATGACCAGCATCTGGGCAAATCCAATAACTTCCAGAAGCCCAAGCCTACCAAAGGCAAGGCTGAGGCCCACTTCTCCCTGGTGCACTATGCTGGCACAGTGGACTACAACATCACTGGCTGGCTGGAGAAGAACAAGGACCCTCTGAATGAAACGGTCATTGGGTTGTACCAGAAATCATCTCTCAAGACACTGGCCTTACTCTTTGCCAACTATGGTGGAGCAGATGCAGGTGGGTTCTATGATTGCCATATTTTCACTGATGTAAAGTTTACAAAAAGGCTAAAACCGGTTTCGTTTTGGTTTCAATTTAGCAGATACCAGTGCTAGCAAGAAAGGTGCCAAGAAAAAGGGCTCCTCCTTCCAGACTGTCTCAGCTCTTTTCCGGGTACAGTAGATAGTTCACTATTTCTTTAAAAGATAGAGAGTAAACCCTCCATTTAAAATTAATGCTTTTTATTTGGCTTAGTTGTGGTAAGAAACCCTGAAATTATTGGGCTATAAAGTAGCTAAAGTAGCTAAAAGCTACTTTAATCTATTTATGATCCATTTCATTTTTTTTTTTGACCACCTGCCCCTGACATTTTCTACAAGAAGAATGTCATACAAAAACTTCTACAATATATCTGAAATACCATTTTTTTTACATACCCACCTCTGGAACAATTTATTGTCCTTTAGCAACATTCTGCCCAATACTATGGAGGTTAGCCTGTTTGTTTATATCTCTAGTTTTTCTCTGTGGTTCAGAGACCAATCTCTACTTGAAATACCACCAGTCCTAGGCTTATAAACCTTAATATATCAGATAATTAGCAAGAACTTATTACCAGAATATATATTCAAAAATCAGGCAATAAGCATATGTTTAATCATCATAGGACTTTAGAGGTAATAATTTAGGGGATATAGTACATTTCTGTTCCATTTTCAAACTTTCTCCCACTATCTCTCTTGTTTAGACCATTTAGTTTTTAGACATTTTAATGTTTTGGCTGCTTAATTAACTGAGATGTCCTCTGAAAGCATTTGCTTCCACCTGCTAATCATAAGCAATAGCTATTTATAAATAAGTATGTAACAATCACAAAACGTGGATGGGATTCTTCTCATCATACCTTCCAAGATAAGCAAGTAATCTCGATATATAGAATTCAGATTTTAATTATTTCCTTTCACTCAGTGGGGAGAACTGGAAGGTTCTATGTAGTGTGTTCTATTCGACCCATCTAAAATGCCTAGTTTATCGTATGCCTCAAACTGCCACATAAACATACCAGTTTCTCTGGGTACACACAATGGAAGACAGATATAAGTTCTAATGAAGGCATTCCACTAAAGTCAGTGAAATGTATTAAAATCATATGTTTAAGAGCATAGTATTCCCTACGGATTAGTCAAAAGCACTTTATACACCAAGTTCATAACAGGAAACATCTAAAATGGAAAGTCAGAAAAACTGGTCCACTGAACAGCAGTTCAGGATTCTGCAATCTAATTTTTGTGTGATACCCCATAATCTCATTTCAGAGGGGCTGATGCTTGAGGGATATTCCATGTACTAATCTACAATTTTAATGACTCTCTCAGGAGAATTTAAACAAACTGATGACCAATCTACGAAGCACCCACCCACACTTTGTACGCTGCATCATTCCAAATGAAACAAAAACACCTGGTAAGACTCACATGCACAAGGTTTTCAGTATGTTATACATCTTTGACTCTATATTATAGTATAACATATTTGTACTCTGAATTGCAGGTGCCATGGAGCATGAACTGGTGCTTCACCAGCTGCGCTGCAATGGAGTGCTGGAAGGAATCAGAATTTGCAGGAAAGGGTTTCCCAACAGAGTTCTGTATGCAGATTTTAAACAGAGGTCAGGTTTCTTTCCCTTTCTCAGTCATTTTTTCCAACTTGAGTAGGTTCATAAAGCTCTAAAGCTTACGTTTAGCAGTGCTGTTTCACTCCCAAGAATTTTTAGACTCGTTCTTGCAGTATACCAGCCAATGGGGCTCAACAACAGCCTTCCTTCTATTCACAGAAACATAGAATCACTTAGGTTGGAAAATACCCTTAAGATTATTGAGTCTAATGCAAGTCCGTCTCCATTGCATCCTTTCTCCCCAGATACAAAGTATTAAATGCAAGTGCTATTCCAGAGGGACAGTTCATTGACAGCAAGAAGGCTTGTGAGAAACTTCTTGGATCAATCGATATAGACCACACTCAATATAAATTTGGTCACACCAAGGTAAAAGAACTATTTTTTTAATGTATTATACGTTTGTGCTTTGCTTGGCTTGAGAATGATACTTAGATTCTCCAGATGTTACATGAAATGATTACAGAGTATATTTAAAAGAAATCAACTAAGTACTTATTGACTCAGAACTTGAATCAAACAAATTAATTCACATATGATAATTTAATCATAGATTAACAAAGAGTTTGTAATTTAAGAGAAATTTGTATAGTAAAAGAATTAAGAGTTTCCAAAGAGCATGAACGCACGGCCTCTGCTCTACTTAATCAGAATAATTTATTTTGCAGAATCCAAATTTAAAAAAGAATATGATAACTAAGTGACTAAGCTGCAATTGTGTGGTTCACTACACATTTATAGGTATCCAATATATACTCAATGATTTATAGGTTTTTTTGTTACACACTCAAAGTGCTTCATTCTAGCATAATAATCTCACCTAGCCTTTCCCCCGGCTTGCACCTGGCACAAGTTCATAACATTATCGAGAAGCCAAACTTCTCCAAACATTCCCAGGATGTGTACTGCACCTCTATCTCACATAGCTCCATCTATTCTCATGGTGTTTTCCAAAAAGTTTTAATAAAAACAAAGGCAAAATGTATGGCTATTGTAGTTCCACAGCTAAAGGTAACTGGAACCTTGGATTTGTAGAAGAGGTTCTGTCATTGCATACATTGTGCCTTTGCTCTCTCTCAAAAAAAAGTCATATGCGGCAGGGGGATGGGATATTGGGATACACTGAGTAACACGCACATACTCTGCACTTATTTTTCAATCCTTACCTAAGGTGTTCTTCAAGGCTGGGCTTATAGGCCTCTTGGAAGAGATGAGGGATGAGAAACTTGCCCTGCTTATCACCCGCACACAGGCAATGTGCAGGGGCTTCCTGATGAGAGTGGAGTACCAGAGAATGGTGGAGAGGAGGTGGGCATTTCTTCAAATTAGTTTCACAGTATTTGACTTATTGTGTTGTCATGGTAAAAATATTTAATTTTAACTAAATGTAATTCATTTTACTTACCTTTCAGAGAGTCCATCTTCTGCATCCAGTACAACATTCGTGCATTCATGAATGTCAAGCACTGGCCCTGGATGAAGCTGTTCTTCAAGATCAAGCCCTTGCTGAAGAGTGCAGAATCTGAGAAGGAAATGGCCAACATGAAACAAGAGTTTGAGAAAACCAAGGAAGAGCTTGCAAAGTCTGAGGCCAAGAGAAAAGAACTGGAGGAGAAAATGGTGAAACTGGTGCAGGAGAAAAATGACCTGCAGCTCCAAGTGCAGGCGGTGAGTACTACCAATATGCTGCATCTTAACTGAGCTGTCTATGAATCTCATGAAGCAGTGAACAAATATTTTTTTAAAAGGACATATAGAAACTATTAATTCAGATGTATTTCACTAAGGCTGGTCTTGAAAATGGTCTCCCAGGAGGCTGTAGCAAATCTATTGAATGACTGAGCCTTTTCTGTGGTCTATGCTGAAGTTTGTATTATTTACCTCCTGTTAAACTGCATCAGAGCAATAAAGAAACCTTGCTTCTAGTAGTATCATGTTTTTTCTTCTAGTAATTTTTTTTCTACCTCTCCAAAACTAGGGATAACTAGTTTTTGTGGTTTTTTTCTTTACACTCATAAACTTAGGAAATCTAGGACAAATTTAAGAGGGTGTTTAGTATCTCTCTTTCTCCTCCAATTAAACAGGGTAAATTATTTATTTTGAGTGTACGTAATGGCGTAGCTTATAATAATGGTATTATATTATAATATTGAAGTAATTGAGAGGAAAAGGAATTTAATTTTTCCACTCATTCTGCTGAATCTCTCAGAGTCATTATATAAAATGAAGTGGCATATCTGTGGTGTTGCAAAGCTGTGTTTTCTAAATTAATTATTCACAGAATAGAAATAACTGTATCCTTGGAGTAGTACTATGCAGCATATGTCACATATAGGAATATTAAAATACCTCCCTTGTACTGGGAAAAGTGTAAAAGGACTAAAAAAAAAATCCAGTCACCACTAAAGTTATATTTCTTGTTTCATATAATTTCTACCGGACTTGAAGCAAAATATAACAAGTACCAGTTACAAAAAAACCTACAGACACAGTTTTCTATTAACCCCGTTTTCTTCTTAGCTGGTGAAAATCTCAAAGACAAAAGGAAGAATTTTTACAGACTATTTTTGGGGCATAGTGATGAAAATCTAACTCAGAAACAGTTTCTCCAAAGAGACAAATGGGAGGAAAAAGAAATATAGGCATGATGTGAGCATAATTGTCATTTTGGTATTTTATATACTTCTGGGCATATGGTTGTCACTCAGAACTTCATAAATTTTTAAAATATTTCTATGAATGAAACCAAATTTATGTACTTTGTTCTAATATTTGATATTATGAGATAATATAGGAATCCATGTCTTGCACAGATACATAAAAATCACTATGTAGATAGACAATAATCTGCTTTTGTTTTAGATTCCAAAAAGATTTCAAAAGCAACAATATAAAATCAATTTTACATTTTACGTCACATTGTTGGAAATAAAGGCAACTTTTTAACTAAAAACTTATTATTCAGGACTCTGAAATATGAAGTTAAGAATCATGATATTCCACAAAAAAACATATCTCTAAACCTCATCTTTCCTTACAAGGAAGCTGATGCGTTGGCTGATGCTGAGGAAAGATGTGACCAGCTCATCAAAACCAAAATCCAGCTGGAAGCCAAAGTTAAAGAGGTGACTGAAAGGGCTGAGGATGAGGAGGAAATTAATGCTGAGCTGACAGCCAAGAAGAGAAAACTGGAGGATGAATGTTCAGAGCTGAAGAAAGATATTGATGACCTTGAGCTAACACTGGCCAAAGTTGAGAAGGAAAAGCATGCCACTGAAAACAAGGTATGAAACAGATGTCACTCTCCCTTCAGAAAACAATCATTGTTTTGTTATACAGTATATACTTTAAAAAAAAAAAAAACAATTTTTTATCTGCACTAACCCTTCTTCTCAAAGGTGAAAAATCTCACAGAAGAGATGGCAGCCCTGGATGAGACCATTGTGAAGCTGACAAAAGAGAAGAAAGCCCTCCAAGAGGCGCATCAGCAGACACTGGATGACCTGCAAGCAGAAGAGGACAAAGTCAATACTCTGACCAAAGCAAAGACCAAGCTGGAGCAACAAGTGGATGATGTAAGCACACGGGCATACAGTAAGAGCAGGACAGGTATGGAGTTAGATGTGGCTGGTAGAACATTGAGGATCTTGTTTGTTGTAGCTGGAAGGGTCCCTGGAGCAAGAGAAGAAACTGCGTATGGACCTCGAGAGAGCCAAGAGGAAACTGGAAGGAGACCTGAAGCTGTCCCATGACAGCATAATGGATCTGGAAAATGATAAACAGCAGCTGGATGAGAGACTGAAGAAGTAAGTGTGGCTGTGAGGCACCTGAGGGCTGGGCTGCTGTACTTGGGTGGTTTTGTTCAGGCACTAACTGGGTTTGTTTTGCACAAAGGAAAGACTTTGAAATCAGCCAGATCCAGAGCAAAATTGAGGATGAGCAAGCCCTGGGCATCCAGTTACAGAAGAAGATCAAGGAGTTGCAGGTGAGTCTCTGTTCCTTTCCCTTTCTCCCCCAGTCTCAGGTATGGTAGGAGTAGAGTGTAGGTGTGAAGGGCTGTTCCTAATGTTCCCCAGGCTCGTATTGAGGAACTGGAGGAGGAAATTGAGGCAGAGCGAACGTCTCGGGCAAAAGCGGAGAAGCAGCGGTCTGACCTCTCCAGGGAGCTAGAGGAGATCAGCGAGCGCCTGGAAGAAGCAGGAGGAGCTACCTCAGCTCAGATTGAGATGAACAAGAAGCGTGAGGCAGAATTTCAGAAGATGCGCCGTGACCTGGAAGAGGCCACGCTGCAGCACGAAGCCACGGCTGCTGCCCTGCGGAAGAAGCACGCGGACAGCACGGCTGAGCTTGGGGAGCAGATTGACAACCTGCAGCGGGTGAAGCAGAAGCTGGAGAAGGAGAAGAGTGAGCTGAAGATGGAGATTGATGACCTGGCCAGTAACATGGAGTCTGTCTCCAAAGCCAAGGTTCATGAAAACTTTCATTAGTAATTTAAAACAATTCAGTATTTGTGTTTTATCTTACTTTATTTAACTGTTCGCATGTGCACATAGACCATAGATATGTAAACTGAATATTCTCGATGCACTGTCCTGCTGTAACTAGTCTGAATCAAAGTATTATCTCTACTTACTTATGTATGGTGGACACATAGGCAAACTTGGAGAAAATGTGCCGCACGCTGGAAGACCAACTTAGTGAATTTAAATCAAAGGAGGAGCAAAATCAGCGCTTGATCAGTGATCTCAGTTCTCAAAAGGCTCGTCTGCAGACAGAATCTGGTAGAGCATTTTGATCTCTAATTGCAAATTGTAGCAACCCACTGAATGACTCTCTTACCTGTTAAAATATTTTCTTCTTTGCAAACTTTGCCAGGTGAATATGCACGCCAAGGGGAGGAAAAAGATGCTTTAATTTCTCAGCTGTCTAGAGGGAAACAGGCTTTCACCCAGCAGGTTGAAGAATTGAGGCGGCAATTAGATGAAGAGATAAAGGTGAAATTATTTCACATTATATATGAAATAAATATTTTGCATCATTTCTTTTTGGTACGTTTTCCAAAATGGTGATCTACTTAAAAACTAAAAACATTCCATTATGTCATTAAGTCGAGATCCTGCCAGTGCAGCATTTGCAGATTTTTTCAGTATTTCAGACCACGGATTTTATTTTTAATGCCACATTTTAATCAGTGTTTCTCTGTAACATACTCCAGTGTCAAAATACCAGTAAGATAAATAACCCATGATATATCTGACCATTATTGCAACTTTTTTTAACACCAGGCCAAGAATGCCCTGGCCCACTCCTTGCAGTCTGCTCGCCATGACTGTGACTTGCTGAGGGAACAGTATGAGGAGGAGCAGGAGGCCAAGGGGGAGCTGCAGCGTGCCCTGTCCAAGGCCAACAGTGAAGTGGCCCAGTGGAGAACCAAATATGAGACAGATGCTATTCAGCGCACAGAGGAGCTGGAGGAGGCCAAGTATGTGGGGAAGGACTGGAAGAAAACTATAATAAAAGTTTGAAGACAGGAATGAGATGCTGAAAACTGAAAGCCTAGTTTTATGTTGGGAAGGAGTTACATGTAACAGGAATATGTAATATAAAAGGAGTGTTTTTGAAAAACACATAGAAAAAAGAAAACAGAACAAATCTTGCAGTAGACGAGAAATGTGAGGTGTGTGCAAAGGAGAGTGATAACTTGATCTGGGGGAAAGAAAAAAAGAAAGCAAAATGAATGGGTGAGATAAGTGTACAGTGTGTACATAAGGGTTTGAATGTGCTTCAGCACTCTAGGGAAAATGAAAAAAAACACTGTCCAATACAATACAGAATTAGGAGCTGTACTTACCTAATCCCAGGAAGAAGCTGGCACAGCGCCTGCAGGATGCAGAGGAACATGTTGAAGCCGTCAATGCCAAATGTTCTTCCCTGGAAAAGACAAAGCAGAGGCTGCAGAATGAAGTGGAGGACTTGATGATTGATGTGGAGAGGTCAAACGCTGCCTGTGCAGCTCTGGATAAGAAGCAGAGGAACTTTGACAAGGTCTTTTGGGCTCCAGCCCTGGGGCTCCTGGGCAGAGCGTCCCCTCCTGATTGTCACCTCCATACTCACACCCCCTTTCTCTTCAGATCCTGGCAGAATGGAAACAGAAGTATGAGGAAACACAGGCTGAGCTGGAAGCCTCCCAGAAGGAGTCTCGCTCGCTCAGCACGGAGCTCTTTAAGATGAAGAATGCCTATGAGGAGTCCTTGGACCACCTGGAGACGCTGAAGCGTGAGAACAAGAACTTGCAGCGTAAGTCCTTGATCCTCTGCTGCTGGCAGGGCCTTCTCACTGACCACCACTACCCAGCACTCCACACGGGTCTGTGGCCACAGGTCTGCAGAGATGCCTGTCACCTTGGTGTGGCAGGGCCCTTCCCATCCATCTCTGTGCCTGACCATGACATTGGTCTTTGCTCCCCCAGAGGAGATTTCCGACCTCACGGAGCAGATTGCTGAGGGAGGAAAGGCGATTCATGAGCTGGAGAAAGTCAAGAAGCAGATTGAGCAGGAGAAATCAGAAATCCAGGCTGCTCTGGAGGAAGCTGAGGTACATGTCCATAGTCCCTGGTGTCTGCACTGGAAAGATAAGCACTGGGGAAATGCTTGGTCTGCTCTGTCTGGAGTGCACAGCCAGCTGAGATCTCCTGAGACTGTCATTACCTAGGAAACAAGCACTATTTTTATTGTTTTTCTGAATGGTTACATCAATTTGTCCAGGCCTCCCTTGAACATGAAGAGGGGAAGATCCTGCGCCTCCAGCTTGAGCTCAACCAGGTGAAGTCTGAGATTGACAGGAAGATAGCAGAGAAAGATGAGGAGATTGACCAGATGAAGAGAAACCACCTCCGAGTTGTGGAGTCCTTGCAGATGACCCTGGATGCTGAGATCAGGAGCAGGAATGAAGCCCTGCGGCTGAAGAAGAAGATGGAAGGAGACCTGAATGAAATGGAGATCCAGCTCAGCCATGCCAACCGCGTGGCTGCAGAGGCACAAAAGAACCTGAGGAACACACAGGCAGTGCTCAAGGTCGGTCCAGCAAACCAACAGAAAGAGAAATTACTTTCTTGACACTCTGAGCACCCAAGCACACACTGCATCCTTGCGGTTGCTCTTGTCTCTTTTACAGGATACCCAGATACACCTGGATGATGCTCTCAGGACACAGGAGGACCTGAAGGAGCAGGTGGCCATGGTGGAGCGCAGAGCAAACCTGCTGCAGGCTGAAATTGAGGAGCTACGGGCAGCCCTGGAGCAGACAGAGCGGTCAAGGAAACTGGCTGAGCAGGAGCTTCTGGATGCCACTGAACGTGTGCAGCTCCTCCATACCCAGGTGAGGGTGTGGGGTCAAAAGCAGTTGTGTTGATCCTTAACAAACACAGATGCCTGCTTTACACCAGAGGATGGGGAATACCAGAATGGCCTTTCTATTGCTGTACACAAGGAACAGCCTGCTCAGCAACCACCACCCGCCACTCACATTTTGTAACAAAACATTTAAAAAAGAACATCAGATTTTGAATTGCAAGCTTGAAGAGTAAAGACTTGACTCAGGTGGTAAGTTTGGTATTGCAGGCCCCAAAAGACAGGTCTTGCAATTTCTCTTTGTGCAGAACACCAGCTTGATCAACACCAAGAAGAAGCTGGAAACAGACATTACCCAAATTCAAGGGGAAATGGAGGATACGATCCAGGAAGCCCGCAATGCTGAAGAGAAGGCCAAGAAGGCCATCACAGATGTGAGCTGGGGGTTCTTTGCACTGCTTCAGAGAAGTGCCTTCTCCCTAAAAGCTCTCCAGCCCCAAAATGGCTTTTGGTCTTTTGCTCTCATCAGGCAGCCATGATGGCAGAAGAGCTGAAGAAGGAGCAGGACACCAGCGCCCACCTGGAGAGGATGAAGAAGAACCTGGACCAGACAGTGAAGGATCTGCAGCTTCGTCTGGATGAGGCTGAGCAGTTGGCTCTGAAGGGAGGCAAGAAGCAAATCCAGAAGCTGGAGGCCAGAGTGCGTAGGGCTTTTCTTTGGGCATGAGCAGCCATGTCAGGTGAGCAGCCATCAGGGAAGCTGCAAAGTGGACTTGTCATTGCAGGTACGGGAGCTGGAAGGGGAGGTTGATGCTGAGCAGAAGCGCAGCGCTGAAGCCGTGAAGGGTGTGCGCAAGTACGAGAGGAGGGTGAAGGAGCTGACCTACCAGGTAAAGCAGGAGGACTGTTTGGGCTGATGTACCCTCGTGCAGGGGTACATGCAGAGTATGCTGACATACTGTCTGTCTTGTTTGCCAACCACTCTAGTCTGAGGAAGACCGGAAGAATATTCTCAGGCTGCAGGATCTGGTGGACAAGCTGCAGATGAAGGTGAAATCCTACAAGAGACAGTCTGAGGAGGCTGTAAGTATAACTCTGAGTGCTTGCAAAAATGATGTTACAAGCAGGTAGCAGGGTCATTGTTTACATGAATATAAAAAATTTGGAAATTGCCATTGGTTAGTTGTGACAGGCTTCAAGTTCTTTGAAATGCTTATGAATTATCCTTTCTTTTGGGAATGAAAGGATGACTACAGCAAGTGAAAATAATTATTTTTCACTATAATAAGAAGTAGTCCGTAAGTATTTTTCAGGAATTCGAAATTAATAATACTGATGATACAATATAATAAGAAGTTTTCTAAAGAGTTTTTTCAGACTTCTGAAAAACATTAATTTGTCTGAATGAAAACCCTTACAATTTGGAGATGCTTGGTGGTTATGTCAAAGCACATTATAATACAAAACTCCAGTCTGTGCTGTAGAATACAAAAATGTTGTATAAGAAATCCCTCTATGCTTATGTAATATGGCGAATTCCATATTTAATATGGCGAATTCCATATTTAATATGGCCAGGGAAATTTTAGGAGATTGAGAAGATGATGGAATTGCACTCCCAAGCCACAATCTGCATTGCATTTAATATTGTGCCTTTGACTTTTTTCTGGACATGCTTTAATCATGGATAAACTGATCCAAGTGCTCCAGACCCTGAATGTACAAATGTCTGATCATGGCTTCATTACTGCAGCAAAAGTTCAGTACAGTCAAGGTATTCTGGACTCAGATGAGGGGATGTATGAGAGGGATACTGAGGAGATTTCATAGACTTACATCTTCTACAAACTCCTAACCCATCTCAGGGTCTGCAACAGTATTTGAGCATTTAGTTACAGAGCGAACAAAATCTTATTTCCAGTATCCCATTTTGCTTCCTTCCCATATTTCAGAACAGAATTATGTTCAAACACAATTGTTCTCTGCCTACAAGTTTTATTCAAAAAAAGGGAGGATGAGGATGTCTGTGTGAAGCTTAAGTGTAATAACCACTGGAGTACTGGAGAGAACGGAGGTCTGGGCTGTCCTCCAGGGAACAGCTATAGCTCTCCAAGGTCCAACATGTGGGAGGAGTGAAACCGCAGCCCTGGGCTCCTCAACAGCAACTCCCTCTCCCTCTACAGGAGGAGTTGTCCAATGTCAACCTCTCCAAGTTCCGCAAGATCCAGCACGAGCTGGAGGAAGCCGAGGAGCGGGCTGACATTGCAGAGTCACAGGTCAACAAGCTCCGAGCAAAGAGTCGGGAGATTCATAGGAAGATAGAAGAGGAAGAGTGAGGCTGTTTTGAGAAAACAAAGTGACCTGAGGGATGCACAAAATGTGAACTTCTCTGTCGCTTTCTTCTGCAATGTGTCTTTGTACCTACCCCGTGTCTAGAGAATAAATAGATTCCTCTGCATGCACGCTATAAACATTAACAGTGCCTTCTTTAGTTTTCCTTCTGACCAAGCCTGGGGTAGGGCATTACAGCACAGGTTTTATTTCTTTCCTTGCTGGAGGAAGGGAGAAGGAAACTCTGCCTTGAGAATCTTCAGACTTAGAGGATGGAGACTACTGAGAGTCCAGCTTGTGGTGTGTGACCAGCAGCTCCTACCCTCACATCCTCTTATTGTGTCTCCCACTGCCCTTTTCCACACAGCTTTCTCCTCATGTGAGAGAGGCAGGAGAGTGTGATCCCTTTCCTTTTTGCTTTTCCCTCTTCTGTTTTTGATCCTGGCAGTTGCAAATCATAAACACCAGTGTCTGAGTAAGTTGTCAACAGTTGTGGTACACTGCACCATGAAGGACTGAGAGTTCCTTGGCAGAGACAACCTTTGGCACACAGAGCACTCTTAGGACACAGAGATAATGAACCTAGATTGTACCATCTCTCTTACCCAAGATTCCCTCAGCTGCTGCCACCACCTGCTCCTAGACCATGGCCACATGCTGGAAGGGCAGCTCCTTTGAGCCCATTTCTTGCATGTTGCCTGGCACCAACACAGAATCCTCAACACTTCTCCTCCAAGGTCAGCTTCATGCTGTCTCACACCACAGGCTGCACGTGGCACTGCATCAGGCACGAGGAGAGAAGAAAGATGATGGCTGCATCCCTCCCTCCTTCAAGTCTCTGTCCCTTGTTTGTGGCCTACCTACAGGCTCAACAGACAAATTTTTTTTTTTTTTTTTTTGATGAAGTGAAAGGAATGAGGCAAGAAAGGAAGAGGGGAACTGTCAAACAGCTTTTCAGACCCTGGTCTGAACAGCAGAGGCCCAGTGGGCACATGCAACTCTGAAGCCTCACATGATCTACGAGCCATCCCAGCTGAATTATTCCAATGCAATCAGGATGCCTTGCCTCCTGTATGGGTGAAAGACACATGGACAGTGCCAAGGTGTGCTGAAGACAAGCCCAGTGATGTCTGCCTAAGCCAATGTTTTCTCAGAACCAAGAGCTCTCTCTTCCAAGCAACTTTGGTCCCTTATTTTCAGGGAGACCACCCAGCCTTGGGAGCTTTTTGCAGAAACCTCCAAGAGTGCAAGGCTGTGAATCAAATACAGGTTAGTGGGAACTGAGGGCTGTGCAATTAATTTGGAAATTCTTTCAGCAATGTCAACTTACATTATTTCAGATGCTGTTGCAGCACAGTCTGTCTGAAGCACTCACTGCCCCCCAGGCTGATTCCAGGTTGCAGAGCTGCAGGTCCTTGGAGCAGAGCTCTGTGTTGTGAGTGAAAAACATATGGGCAGCAACTAGGGAGTGAAGTGCAGCTGGTACAGAAAAAAACAAGAAGCAGGCTCAGGAGCAGAGGCCAGGGTATGCCTTGATTTTGAATACTGTGACAGCTTTCCACCTCTACCTCCTGTACAAGTGCTGGCCCTCAAAAGCAGAGGTGGTTCCTCAATGGAGCACTGAGCCTAGCAGGGCTGCAAGGATGGGCATGTGGCTGGTATTTTGGGCTGAAGAGATGTAAGCTGTAGACAAAAGGGTTGTGTCCATGACTGAAGCAGGTGCCCCTGAAGGTTTCCGCCTTGATTTGCTAACTTTATTTTTGAGGGAGAGTTTGCCAGTGGAGCTCCATGGGGTGATGGGAAGTACCAAGGACTGACACTGTCTGCTTGCAGAAGCCAAAGCCAAGAGGCTCAGTTTAAAATGCGTGCTCATGCTGCTGGGAAGTTGCATCCAATAGCTCCACAGATGGATGCCTATGAGCCCTCACCTTACCTGGCTCCTCACCACAACACCAGCTCCCATAAGGAAGTCCCTCCTGCTACCAGTATTAATAGTCAGCACTAAAGATTAGAACCTCTGTCAGTGCTGCCTGAAGAGAGCAATGAGAGACAGATTTTTATGAGCAGTTTTCAATCAAAAAGAACTTTAGACAGAAACCCAGGATCTTGCCAAGATGCAAGATGTCCCTTCCTATGACACTGCACAGGCTTTCCCCATGGCTCCTTAGCAGACTCCTGATGTTGTTCATCACTTCTCATCCCCTGCAGCCTTTCTGCTTGCCTGACTGTGCACTGGTCTCCCACCACAGGCAGGGTCTCTTGTGTCTTTCACAAGCATAAACTTCTGAGGCTCTCCAAAATCCTGTGTTACAGAAAATGAACCATCCTTTGCCTCACAGTATCTCCACCATTACACCTTGAGGATGTGTCATGGGAATGAAGTAATGCAGCCAGTAAAGACAGAAATAGGGTACGGAGAAGGCAGACAGGAAGAAGACTGAGCTGGCTGACAGCTCCTGGACACACTGGTTAGTGTGGAATCTGGAGAGAGTTTCTTTGATGACTCCATTTTGAAAAATCAACTGGTTGTTCCTCCTCTTCCTCCTGTGTGTTTCACCAGCACATGGTTACTCACACTCTAGGATCTCTGTTGTGCTCAAGGACATGGTTCAAAATGAAGCAGCTAAGGGCCAGGTGCCCTCAGCTCAGACAGCACTTGCCCTAAGCCTGACTGGGCAGTGCTGATGGGACTGAGACCTGCCCTTGCATCCAGTAGATTCACAGCTCCCTCCTGGCCTC
Organism: Phaethornis superciliosus; assembly: GCA_023637945.1. Taxonomy (NCBI): domain Eukaryota; kingdom Metazoa; phylum Chordata; class Aves; order Apodiformes; family Trochilidae; genus Phaethornis; species Phaethornis superciliosus. Next base: position 4,085,507 of record JAJQWJ010000021.1, read on the forward strand.
AGAGGTCCCACCAAATCGCCCATCAGCCTTCACAAAAGCCATTCCCAGAGGAGGACACAGGCCAAAGCAGAGAGCTTTGGAGGGTGCCCATGCCAGGAGGATCAGCCTGCCACTTGCCTCCCTTCCTGCTCAGTGTCAAAAGCTCAAAATAGCTCCGCTCCTGCAAGACTCCTGTGTGGGGTCATGCCTCTTTGTGTAGATGATACACTTCCATTAATAGCTCCCGAAGACATTCCTGGGCGGGTAGGTTGCCTTCTATATCTCAGCACAACGTGCTGCCATGCAGGAGCTGGACAACTGTGCCGTGTCCTAAGATGGCAGATGCTATTCTTACCCCAGAGGGGCTTCCTCCAGCATAGCTCTTTTCTCAGCTGAAGTGTTCAAAAGCAGAAGCAGGCCTGAGGGTTCTCTTCCTGGTAAAAGTAACCAAGAGAGGACCCTCTGTAATGATCCTGTGCCAGTCCAGCACCTGGGTGCTCACCATAGTGTGTGCTGTGGTAGGGGGTGACACAGCAGCTGCCCAGGTACTTCCAGCAGTCAGCTGGGGCTCAGCTTGGGGTGAAAACCAACAGCTGGAAAAGGCAAGCTGGGCTGTAGCTGTGAAAGTGCACGATTTGACAGCTGCCTGTCCTGGGGTCTCTGTCTGGGTGAAGATAGAGGCAGGGCTTGCTCCAAGGTTCAGCAGCATTGCAGGCGGCCATGGGCCTTTGCTCAGTCTGTGCTCTCACTGAGGGAAGGTGGTGGGGCTGTGCACCAGAGATCTCTCAAGGGCCACTGGAGTATCAGGGCTGCAGGAAAACTCCTGGACAGTCCTGTGGCTATCACATGATGGTTGTGGAGACTCAGCTTTGCCAGCTCGGCCTGACTCTGTCAGTCCTTTGTGGAACGCAGTAAATCCATCATCATTGCCTGGTACAGTAATCACAGGAAATCAGGCGGGGGAAACCAAGACCCAGAGGTATCAGTTGGGATGTGGCTGTGCCTTTTGCTGTGTTGCTTGCTCTGTTTTTTCAGATCACAGAGACCTCATCCACTTTATTCTTGGCTTGGGTTTTTTCACCAGATACCAGAGCAACGGATAAGTTCTTTTAGAATCCTTGGCAGAAAGATGGTGGCACTATTAGCAGGGGTCGGGAGCAGGGATTTTCTTGTCATTCAGAGTGAGCTCAATGCAGCAGCTGAGCTCTGGGCTCCCATTGCCAGCGGGTGGCAGCATGGGTACACCAAGGTGGATCCTCCTCTCAGTGCCTGGACTTCTACAGACCAGTAACTAGTTCCCACTTAAAAACAGCTGCTCCTAAAGCTGCTGAAATTACCCGGGCCACAAGTCATGATAGAATCAATCCAGCTCTATTAAAATCCAATGACATGGATTTTCAGCTGGGGCAGAATGGGCCAGAGAAGGTCTGGCAATGAATTTTGGGTGCATCAATGCTGAAAGAAAAGGCCCTAAGCTGACAGAAGCAGCCACTGCTCTTGTGTCCTTTGGGAAGAAAGATATCTAAGTACTTTGGCAGGGTGGCACAGAATCAGACTTAAAAGTTTCTTAGGAAAATTGAAGAAATTGCCCCTAATTTTCAGTAGGAAATTCAGTAAAGAGAAATAAATTACTTTTGGAGAATGAAATTAGGGAGGAAAAAAATGTATGTGATTTATCATCTGAGTCAGGAAGAAAAGAAATTGGGAGCAAAAATTTTTACACACTCAGCAATTTTAAACAATTGCAAAAATGTTATAGCTAGTGATTAAAAATTTTAGTACTCTTTTTGTGGTGCAGGATATGAATATTTGCTTACCTGAGCAGTGGGTTATCTCAGTCAACGTCTGCATCACATTGAATAGGGCGCATTTTGCAGTCTTCTTCTGAAGGACGCAGGAGAGGAAACACTTTTACAAGTATAAAGAATATGACTTAGAATGTGGTTTGGGTAAACTTCATCTTATGTCAAGAGATGGAAATGTTAAGACTAGGTGGGAGAGTATGAAAATAATATTGTCAAGTTAAAAAGATTTTCATTAAGAGACATAAGTTTTTATATTTCTAGTTCTATAACAGTTTAATTTGAGATAAAAAATGATTTTTAGTAACTGTGAAAGAAATATTTGCATCAGAAGAACTGTATGGTATAACTGGGTATCTATATTACATGATCTTCTTCAGCCTATGCTTTTAAGGATCTGTTTTTGACAAGCATCTTGCAAACACTGCCTATATATGAATAGTATCATATGCACTTTTGTAGAAAAATAACAAATGTGTCTAATGAACTGTAATGATAATCATATCTATTTCTATATTTACATTTCACAGTCAGCTACTGATCCTTCTTGGAAAAGTTTTTATAATTTTTTAGAGGGGGTGTATATCCCACTTTGCTTCATAATACCCACCTAAATTGTGTAGACAGAAGCACTGTAAACCCAGTTTACACTTTAAAAATGAGACCTATTATGATTTTAATAGACATGTACATGAGATCATTTTTTCAGAACTCTTTAACTTTTAAAGGATACAACTATAAGGGTGCAATTTTAACTACAGCAATGTGCTAGTCTAAAAAAGACACATCATATATATTTAGAACCAATGGGGGGGAAAAAAATCACATTCTAGGGGTTTCCTTTATGGTGAGTTAATACTACTAGTCACTTGAGGAGACCATAAATTATGACAAATTGCCAGGACCTAAATACTGTACCAAGAGAAGGGAAATCAAGGACTCTTTCATTTTAGATATTTATTCCTGTAACAGCAAAATGATAACCATTTGCCCTGACACACTGTGGGATTGGGCTGCCTGTCAGCTGACAAGTGCTAGCCAGTCACAGGGAAACTCCTTCTCCAAAGTGTCTATAAAGGACCATCTTGGAGAGAAAGTTTAAAACAGGTATAGTGTGTATGTTCCAATAGTTCCTTCCCCACAAAAGATCTCAGATTTGTGAGACTGTCCCTAGAGGGACAATCTGTGTCTCCTGCTTCTAGTTACAGACTTCCTGAAAGTGTTCTGTATTAAAGAAAGAAATGTCTTGACAAGGAGTTTGAGGAAATAAATCCAACAGCTAAACTCTGCATGAATGTGCCATGCAACCAGAAAAAGGGCCTACAAAAGTGTCCTTTATTTCTACATGCATTAGTTATCTTGAATTCAGATTTTCAACACGGGACTGTGGACAACATACACAGATTGAGATAGTAAAGGGTGAAATCTAGGGTTAGTAAATATATGAGGCAGACAGCAGTGCAGTCAGGAGTCTGCTCCAAAATCCTGAACCCTGCAAGATCCTATTGACCTGAAGGCACTTCTCAGGGAGCAGCAGACTCTCTGAGGGATCGATTTGGAAGGAAAGTGACATACACTTGTGTTGCTCAGCAGAAAAATACCCAGCTGTAGTATAACGATGTAGTCTACCCTAACTATAGCATAGTAATAGCATAGTATAACCTTGCCCCCTGGGAGATCCTTTCTTCAGTTTAATTGATGTTTTTACTTCCTAAAATATGTGACTTCATATGAAAATTTGGATGAAGTCTGAAGAAGATATATATTTGTAACACTCAGTCAAATATAACAAAGTGAATTAAACTGGATATGTACTTTCTATGACTTAGCTTCTGTAGAAAATCACAATACCATGCCATACAATGAGTTCCATGTATTCAAAACATGTTTGGAAAAATTCAGCAGTTAAAAATACACTGTGAGCTGTTCAATACTCAGATATCATGTCCTGCTCAGGCCTTTCAATACACAAAGAGAGAGGAGAGTTTTAGGGAGATGCTGCTCTATGTTTCTTAGGAAAGATGCTGCTCCTTCCTGAGCAAGTTGAGCTACATAGACCTTGGATCTCATAAGTACTGCTTGTTATGCTACAGTTGTATGCAGAGATTAATACTATCTCCTTTCTTTTCTTTCCCTCTTCCGTCTGCCTTCTGTTTAAATTATTTTTTTCTGCTCAGTGGTCTCTCAGCTCCTCCACTCACCTGCTCTGTAACAGGAACTCCTCAGCTGCTTTGGTGGTTGATAGACAGGGCATCCTAAATGTCATTTCCTACACCAGAATCTACTGCCCAGGTTTTGTCTCTGGTGTTAGCTGTAGAGACAGTTGAAGCGTGAGTACTGGTACATCTGTGGTGCTGATTTGGAATTTTCCCATCCTCCAGTTCCAGATTGTGGGTTTTATTTGCCTCTCATGTTTGGTAAATGCATTCTGAGGACTTCCAAGAGTATTGCTCTGTGGGAAGGTACTTAGCAACAAATTTGTCATCAGTGTTCCCCCTAGAACTGATACACTCACTTCCCTTGACATGTAGTTAAGGCAAATCACAACTGCAGTAAGATCTGCAGAAATTAATTTCTGAATAGAGCAGAAGGGATAGGGCATTAGCAAGGCTGTTATGGCCAACCTGTGACATCCTCTTCTTCACTAATGCTCACATGTAGACACAGAAATTTTTGCTTATATTTTCTATTGTAAGGAATGGATAGTTCATACTGCTTTTCAGACTGCAGGTTTTTAGCCTCATCAAGTATGATCCTCAGTAGTTTGTCCTGAGAAATAATTTATTGCTTCCTGCAATTCTCTTTGCCAATTCTTTCATCAATATTTATCAGAAATGTTCGTTTAATGCCACATTTCCTAATCAGATGACACATCAAAATATGCACTGAGCACATTTTGCACATAATATTGAAAGCATGCACCTTAGCAGATCTACACTGAATTGATAAAAAAACCTTTTAATATGGAAAATGTACTCTTACCATCTCCAGGGTTCAGTGTCCAGCCACCGCCTAGCAGAAGTGTAAGGATGAGCAGTATTCTGACATTTCTGCTTATCCTGTGCTAACATTCCTATGAACTCTCATTTTACACAGAGGGCAGCAGTAACGCTACTACAGCAGAGGCCAGGCATTCTCTGTCAGATTGTCCATCACAGCCTACAGAGCAACCTGTTCTGTCAGGCAGACAAGCCCTACCATTATGACAGCACGGCCAACAACAGCTGAAAATCTGCAAGGGATGACTTGAGTTCTTTTTAAGTGAATATTATTTTTATTTTTTTAAAATCATAATCTAGTCAGGGAACTTTAGACTCCATCTTTTTTCTAGAAAAGTCACAGGTGAAGCTCTATTCCACATGATTTTTGTATCTGCTCTGTGTCTCAACTTGGATCTCTCGCCCTTTTTGATAAGTGAGAGCTGATTGCTCACCTCACCATAAGCTACAATGTAGATAATACGGAAAAAGATATAATTTTTGAATATTTGCTTTTCAGCTAAAATTATTGTATAATTTCATCATCAGACGATGAAAGGAATCAAAATGCTGCTGGTGGTATGATTTAACAGAAAAGGCTATTAAAGATGATCATAGATCACATAAATCACAGGTTGGGGCTCTCTAGGAGGTTAGGGGAAGGTCAAGGTGGCCAGAAGATCCACCAAGGCCTACTTGCCTCAGGCTGGCCATCAAAACTGCCCCTGATAATTTAAAAAAAAAAATGGGCTTTTTTATTGTTATAGGTGACTCCCTTCTGAGGGGTACAGAGGGCCCAAGATGTAGACTCTACCTACTTCATTGGGAAGTTTGCTGCCTCCCAGGGGCCTGAGTAAAGGATGTCACAAGCAAACTTCCAAATTGGTCTTCCAGGTGATAGCAATGATTTGGCATCAAGATAAACAAAAGGAATCAAGAGAGATTTCAGGGCTCTGGGGCAACAAGTTATGGGATCAGGTGTGCAAGTTGTGTTGTACTCCATCCTTCTAATGGCAGCAATGGACAAGGAAACTAACAGGAAGAGTCAATGGGTAAGTTCATGCCTCAGGAACTGGTGTCGTTGGCAGGGCTTTGGGTTCTTTGACTTGGAGCAGTATATGCATCACCAAGCCTGCTGGCAGGAGATGAGGTACACCTATCTCAGCATGGGAAAAGGATCTTCTCACAGGAGTTAGCAGCTCTCATTGAGAGGGCTTTAAACTAGGCTCAAAGAGAGAAGGGGATAAAATTGGGCTCACCAGAGATGAGCCTAAGGACAGCCTTTAGTCTGCCATCCCACTCGAGGTTAGAAATGGTGATATACATTGGGACAACAAAAACACAGGGCTCACTAATAGATTAGCAGCAATGAAAGTGGGAATAGTCAAATACCAAAAGTTAACCAGAATTGCCTAACTGCCTCTCTGAAATGCTTATATACCAATGCAGAGAGTACTGGGAATAAGCAGGAGATCTGTGTTATCTGGGAATATCTGGGAGATCTGCATTAGGTTGCGTTGCTATGATGTAATTGCAACCACTGAGACGTGGTGGGACAGCTCCCATGAGGAGAAATGGGGGGAATGCTGTCATGGATGGCTCTGCACTATTTGGGAAGGACAGACTGACAACGTGAGGTGGTGGTGTTGCTCTCTATGTGTGAGAGCAACTGGAATGTACTGAGTTCTGTCCAGGAGGGGAGGTAGAAGGAGTTGAAAGCTTGCAGGTAAGAATTACGGGTCATGCAAATGGAGGTGAAACTCTTCTGGGTGTCTACTATAGACCATCAACCCAAGAAGGGACTGATCTCTTGGAAGAACTATAGGGATGTTGTCAATGTAGGAGGGCAAAAAGAAAGGACAAAGCCCTCTTAGAACTCAAACTAGTAGAAGAAAAAGGAAGCAAGAAGAGCTTCTTCAAATATATCAGGAGTAAAAGGAAGAACAGGGAAAATGTGGGCCCGCTGCTGAATGGGGTGGGAGCCCTGATAACAGAGGATGCAGAGAAGGCACAGCTGCTGAATGCCTTCTTTGCTTCAGACTTTATTCCTAGGACCAGCCCTCATGAACTCCAGACCCGGGATATGAGAGAGAAAGCCTGGAGGAGGAAACACACACCACTGGTCAATGAAGACTGGGTTAGAGATCAGTTTTGCAAATTGAATATACACAAGTCCATGGGCCCCAATGAGTGTTGAGAGTGCTGGCAGACATTAATCATCCTAACCCCTCTCCATCACTTTTGAGAGATCATGGCAAACAGGAGAGGTTGAATACTACCTTTGTGAATGTAAATAAATGCAAAGTCTGTATAGCTACACTGCAATGAGCTGCTTCCTTTTGCAGTGCTACACCCAGCCTGTCCCAGTCCCACACATCTGGATGAGTGTTTTTCTCAGCAAAGTACCTGCTTGGCGTGTTCTGAGTGGATGGCCTGTCTATAGGGGCACCACCTTTAAGCTTGGCTGCTGTAAGGGCAGGTACACTGACCCTCTTCTGAGTTAAGTCACCTTGGTTTGTCATCAGCTGTCTACAAACACATGCAGTGCACATTATTGATAGTAGGTTGAGAAGACAGAGTTGAAAAAGTGCTTGGCTGGGATGCATTTCTGAAAGTATGCTTTTATATACATATATATGTATATACATGTGTATATATGTATAAGGGAGTTCAACTGTATGAGTCACACCTTTTGTAACATGAAAAAAGAATCATGAGATAAAGGCGATTTACTGAAATGTATTATGAATAGCTCATTTTAGGTTGCAGTCCTGAACATCACATTTAAAAACTGTTTTAGTGTTTTTTAAAGTGCATTTGTGTAACATTAATTTTAGAAAATAGCTCATATTTGATGCACTGTAGGTCAGTTCCTAAACAGCTAGATTTTCATCTGTGTCCACAGTTGTATGTGAACAAGTTAAAGCTGCTTTTCCTTCACACCCTAACTTTATTGGTTTCATGAAGCAGTCACTGGCAGTGTCCACAAATATAGGTTTGGAACAACAACTTAAAGAATATTTTCCCACCCTGTATGGAATACTTGTAGTCTCCTATTGGTGTTACATGCATTGCTTTAGAAGTCCCACAGTTGGTGTTACTATCCTGAGAACACAGCTGTTAAGAAATGAGGAGAGACTTGCTGACAGGCCTCAAGCAGGAAACGTGAAGGACGTGAATTCCCTGAACAGCATGAACATGGAGAAGTATTAACACAGGACTTCAGGGGTGGACATGGAAAAAGCTGGAAGGAATTCAGCTTCCCAATTTCCAGCTCATTTGCATGAAGTCTGTTTGGCATGAGTCTAGCTCTACAGCCAAAAGGTAGAGAAGGCTTTTGTTGGAATGCCTCATCTTTCTCCAGGGAACATGTAAGGAAATTTGTCAGGCTTCTAGTCCTAAATGAAGAATTATTTTGTGGAGGTTGTTTGATGAAATCAGAATATAAATGTTGTCCATATAAATGTTGTCCATATTGTCCATGTACTGTGCTAGACAAGAATTAAAAATTACCACACTAGTTCTCTGGTAATGGGTAGCTCACTTCCATGTGAAAAATTAGCTTTCTGAGATATTCCCCTGTCCCCGTAACTTGTGTAGTGAGCTCAGGAATGAGCTCTGGATTTGGCTTCCAGTCTGGGGCTTAAAAAGTGAGTGCTGCAGTGCCAGAACACTCTTAGAATGGGTTTCCATAGCACAGGCCATTTTTATTGCTGTATAATTCACTGGACCACAGACATTATTTTTCTAACATCTACTTCTTCCCTGTGTTGTTCACCAAGATAGTTTAATAACTGAAATGCAAATGACCAGGAGAAGAATGTGTTTAGATCTTGATAATCTGTAGAAGTTTAAATGATCACAGCCTTTCCTAGAACATGACCACTTAGTCTTTTGTAATACCAGCAGATCTCCATTTCCCAAACCATCAGCATTATACAGGATTTCCTGGATTTCCTGCTACCTCTAATACTCTGGTACAGCCATGCCTATATTGTTATATTTTTCTGTGACTGTGAGTGTTCAAGCATGCATATTCTGATGGCACAGTAGTGCTTGAAAGAGAATTTATCAAAGTAGATTATATCTGGATTTATACATTGAGGTATGTGTGATTGTGCATACGAGCATGGCAGGAAAAGTAAGGCATGCTGATCTGAGGAGTTGTAGGGAGGAAGGGGCTACTGGAGACTCTGTAACTTCGGATTTGATAGAGGGAAATGGGTATTTATGCAGGCAATAAAATGAGTAAGCATACATAAAATGCAAGGAAAAAGTATAAGAGAGTGAACAGTGAGAAAATAGAGCTTTTGGGGAATGCCTCTTAAAATGCAAAAGTCATAAATATTATTTTCATAAATGTATGAACTAATCATATATTATCTATGCATGCTCAAGTGTATGTTTTAATTTGATACCTCATAAGTCATCTCAGGAATCTATTCAAGGGCTCCATTTCAAAGTAGAGGCTCCCTTTACTTGGGATCAGGCTTTCAACTCACTGTATGTGAAACTCTCTTAGCTCTTGAGAATGTCCTATACTGAAACCTCAGATGTAACACATTTTGACTCTCTGTTTTTAGAAAATACCACTGAAAAGTGGACCCTAACAATAACTGTTTTCTGTTTTTTTACATACTTTCCCTGTTCCTCTCAATGAATGTCTTCCTAAAGCATTATAGACATTATAATCCCCATTGCCTGCCTTAAATGTGGAATATACATACCAAGGAAACTACCATGGATCAAGGAACAAATCACTGAGAAAGCTAGCAATAGGAGCCATAAATCCCTGCATTCAAGTTCTCTAAGTGCCTTGAGTTGTCTAGATTCTCTCCTTAACACTCTTGACAAATTATTTATAGATGTATTCACATAGTCAGTAAGATATAAAAATGTTCTAATTATATCATTCAAATCCAATGACAATCATGCCCTTATTTTGCCAGACAATGCTTTACCAAACAAGGTTTGCCAGAAATGTTATGACCGAAGAAAGAGGGAGTATATACAGCATCTGCAAAGCAGACACTATAAAATCTCCCAGTCTAAGTCTGGGCTGTCCCCACTGAAGGCTCCAAGGTAAGTGACTGAATTTTGTAAGCTTTAAGAAAGAAGACAATGCCTTTGCAATATCCCATTCCATTTCTCCAGTGTCTGGCAACCATTTCCTTGGAGTGCCCATGTGAACAAAAATTTTGAATATAAATTCAACCTAAATTTTTCTCTGAAATTTTGTGCAGTAATAAGAAACAACTGCCATTTGCATTTTACAGGGTTGTCCAGCTGTCAGGATACCAGCCATTCTCCAAAGGTAACACCCTGAATAATGCACTCCTAAACTATAGTCTAAGGCAGGACTTTTAAACCGCTGCATGAGTTGTCTTTGTAAATCTTTGTATATTTCTGCTGAGTTTCGCTTAGGCCAGAATGTTGAAAAGAGGAAAAATCTAAAAAGTGAAGTAATTTTGCATTTTTAGCACACAATGTAATACTTTTAGCAAGTACTATGTTGTCACATCAAGAACCAGAAGAGAAAGTGAGTTCCTCTGGCTGTAGATTCTTTTATGTAATGAACACAAATATGGTCAAATTCATCAAGGTCAGTTGCCATACTGTAGCCAATACACATAAGATGTTCTGTTTACTGTTTCAAGGCCTATGTGTTTCAGAAGACTAAGTCCTCACTCTTGAGTTGAACTCACGTATGTTTACATTAAAATCAAACTGGTTCCCAGTGGTTGCTTCTAAAGAGATTCTGAGACAGTATCTAACAATTCATTAGTTAAAGAGGAAGGTGTTTTCTCAGTGATAAAGGCTCTTGTTCCCAGCCTTCCACAAAATTATTTCTTTTTTTTCCTCCACCAGACCCTGTTGCTGTCGTGCTTTCAATAAAACACAGACATGGCCTCTGGAGACTCTGAGATGGCTGTTTTTGGGGAAGCAGCTCCCTACCTCCGGAAGTCAGAGAAGGAAAGAATTGCAGCCCAGAACAAACCTTTTGATGCCAAGTCATCCGTCTTTGTGGTGCATCCTAAGGAATCTTTTGTGAAAGGGACAATCCAGAGCAGAGAAACGGGGAAGGTCACTGTCAAGACTGAAGGTGGAGAAGTGAGTGAAAAACAAAGCTGAAGGACTCCATTTGATTCCCACTCTGGACTCAGCTAACATATATATATATATATATCTTCCTTGGCAGACCCTAACCGTGAAGGAAGATCAAGTCTTCTCCATGAACCCTCCCAAGTATGATAAAATCGAGGACATGGCCATGATGACCCACCTCCATGAACCCGCTGTGCTGTACAACCTCAAAGAGCGTTATGCAGCCTGGATGATCTACGTAAGTACCAGCCACAGTCTCCCTTTGGGCAGCTAGGAGGAACTGCTCTGCCAGGCTAAGTGGAGCCAACGGGCTGTCTCCTTTCCTCACAGACCTACTCGGGTCTCTTCTGTGTCACTGTCAACCCCTACAAGTGGCTGCCAGTGTACAACCCGGAGGTGGTGTTGGCCTACCGAGGCAAGAAGCGTCAGGAGGCCCCTCCACACATCTTCTCCATCTCTGACAATGCCTATCAGTTCATGCTGACTGGTGAGTTCTTGATACACTTTGGGCTGCACTTGCAATGAATTATCTGTAGAACAAAATGTAGCGTATTCTCTGGAAATATGAAATATTGTATGTATGACATTAGTGAAAGATTAATGCACTTAACTGTAATGATCTGTGTGAACTGAGTGTGTCTGTTCCCATTAGAATAAATAAAGACCTGGACCTAATGAAAATAATCTAGGAATATATTATCTGGAAAGAAGACACCTATTCTGTGTTGTACACTTAACTGTACTAGGATCTTAAATATATTTATAGGTTTATGTATGAATCACCCAACTGGACTCAGCTGGAAAGTGCTGCATACAAGAGTATCACACATACTGTATAATTTGTGTGTGCAGTCAATTAAAATTTGCAAGCACCAGTGCTAAGAAGTAAAGAGGAGTATCTTCACATTGAAGAGGTACATAATCACTTGATTATTATAGAAATGTCACTCATGATGGAAAAAATGATTGGGTGTTTTAAGTACACGCAGCCTTTAATGGTCTGTAACAGTTACACTGCAACTGTAACTTGTGAACGTGTAAATCAAATGTACCTCCCTCAATGTCAAGCAAAAACTTTTATAATTTAAATTGAATGTCTTAAAAAAAGGTCTTTCTGCTTTCTCCTCTTCCTTCTACCTCTTATTTTTAATTCCCTATAAGTACATTGAAACAAAAAAGTGCAGGACTTTAAATGTTCTTTCATAGAACAGGATAAAGAACAGATAGGCCCAGAGCAGAACAATGAAATATGAACCTTGTGATCTTAAGAGTACATAAATTCAGTATATACAGGGGTTAAATAAAAAAAATTAAAAAAAAAAAAAAAAAAAAAAGGAAAAAAAAAATTAAAAATAGTGAATGAGGTTTGTTGGACACTTCTAAAGCTCATGACACCACCAAATTTCTGTAGTATTATTGGGAAAACTTTCAGATTCATTCTGTCAAAGACCAACCTCGGTATTTTCATTAAGTGTATCTCTCTAATCAGAGAGAAATAACATGATAAGAAGACAATATCCTGAAAGGCATAAGACTAGAAAAGCTATTCAGAAGTGATGTTTTAACTGATCTACTTGATCATACTTGAAGGGCTGCTGGGCTCAAAAAAAGTATCCTAGGGCTTTTCACTCTCCCTGCCTTCTTTGGAGCTTTCAGTTCATATTTTCCTCCCAGTTTCTAAGTTCTCTGTTATGCATGAGCACTAGCAAACACTTTCTTACCTCTTCCTCTTTCACAGATCGCGAGAACCAGTCGATCCTGATCACGTAAGTACCTCCCTGTTCAGGTCCCTGTGGGGCTGCTCAGTGCCAGGCAACCTCCTGCCTGATCTCACACTCTCTGCTTCTCTCTTTGGTTTGACAGTGGAGAATCTGGTGCAGGGAAGACTGTGAACACAAAGCGTGTCATCCAGTACTTTGCAACAATTGCAGCGAGTGGGGAGAAGAAGAAGGAGGATACATCTGGCAAAATGAAGGTAAATTAATAGATAATGGCTTGAACCAATGTTTTCTTCTGTTCTGAAAGGATAACAGCAACCATTACCCTTCTGTAGGGAACACTTGAGGATCAAATCATCAGTGCCAACCCACTGCTGGAGGCCTTTGGAAACGCCAAGACCGTGAGGAACGACAATTCCTCACGCTTTGTAAGTTATGGCTTTGGACAAAATCTCTTCCTCTCATGAAGAGATAAGTGGAGAGCTCTAGCAGTATTCCACATAAAGCAGATGACAAAAGAACCCACCCAGGCTGAAACGCTGCTTCTTCTCCTGAACAGGGCAAATTCATCAGAATCCACTTTGGAGCTACTGGCAAATTGGCTTCTGCTGACATTGAAACTTGTAAGAGACCCTCATAGCCTGACCCCTTCCTTCCTAAACTCTCACCTCTCCATACAGTCTTGTAGCTGACTCTTCCTGCTGTCCTTGCCAGATCTGCTGGAGAAGTCCAGAGTCACTTTCCAGCTCAAGGCAGAAAGAAGCTACCATATATTTTATCAGATCATGTCCAACAAGAAGCCGGAACTAATTGGCAAGTAAATCATTAACATTGAAGATAGATCATTGAACAATAGCTCCTCAAGTTATCTGTAAAGCTAAAGTAAGACTGTGTTTTCCCCTTTGTTGCTTTCAGACATGCTCCTCATCACCACCAACCCTTATGATTTCCACTTTGTGAGCCAAGGTGAAATCACTGTTCCCAGTATTGATGACCAGGAGGAACTGATGGCTACAGATGTATGTAACTTACTAAGCAGGTCATCTGGTGGATGGGAACCCTCATACATATACATTTACTTTACTGTGTCCATTACCAGAGTGCTATTGACATCCTGGGCTTCAGTGCTGATGAAAAGATGGCCATCTACAAGCTGACAGGGGCTGTCATGCACTATGGGAACTTGAAGTTCAAGCAGAAACAAAGAGAGGAGCAGGCAGAGCCTGATGGCACAGAAGGTATCTGCAGATTCAGCAACCTTTCCAAGAGAGATTGTCAAGATAAGGGAATAGAAAGATTTCAGTCTTTATGCATACAAAAGTGTAAACTAAAAAAAAAAAAATTGTTAAATGGCTAGATGACTGGGGAGATATGTATTTCATCTTATGATACTCATATTCATCTTCATGAATTGGTGGGAACTCTAATATAAGATATGTAATTGATTAGTCTCTGATACAGCAGGAAGGACAGTATATGCCTCTAGCTCTCTTGATGATGAATTCACTTGCTATGAGACCAGACAGAAAGTGTGAAGTCTCATATTCATTCCTGAATAAGGATGAAAGTACTGAGATGTCTTGAAGAACATTTGCAGAAACTGAGGCTCAGAAAGTGCTATAGACTCCCAATCCTGAATATAACAAGAAATAAGCTTCATAATTTTGACTCAGATATTTTTGTGCAACTCTGTATGAGTGAACTCTGTTGTTAAATTTGAGACATTCTATCAGGGACAAAAACTCAGGAAATATGCAATATTGATTTCTCTGTCACACTTTTCTGGTATTTAGTTGCTGACAAGACTGCCTACTTGATGGGTCTGAACTCAGCTGACTTGCTCAAAGCCCTGTGTTATCCCCGAGTTAAGGTTGGGAATGAATATGTGACCAAAGGTCAAACAGTGCAGCAGGTAGGAAACGTGGTAACCTGAAACATGCTTTGATGGTTCCTGTTGATTGTCTCCTGCTGAGTGCAACAGTTTCCAAATCTTTTTCCTTGCTTTAGGTGAATAATTCAGTGGGTGCTCTTGCAAAGGCTGTGTATGAGAAGATGTTCCTGTGGATGGTTGTTCGCATCAACCAACAGCTGGATACCAAGCAACCCAGACAGTACTTCATTGGTGTCCTGGACATTGCTGGCTTTGAGATCTTTGATGTAAGGAACACAGTTTTCCTAGAATTTTCATGGAAGGCCAATTGACAGTAAAGAGAATTTTGAGACATTTTTTAATACAAGTCAGTATCTTTCTGGACTTACTTGTAGGGCATTTGGAATCACCTTTTTTAATTCTGAAAAAAAAAACCTATCTAATCTTCTGATTACACTGAATTTGGAACCTTTGTTTTCTTGAATGTGAAACCTATCCTAGGAAAATAACACAGGAAAAATACCCAGGATGAGGCCTTGTATTTAAAGTATCATCCATGATGAATTAGGATTGTGCAAGAAAAGACCTTGCTATTAATGATGAATCTGGCTAATGTCGCATGTTTGGGTTTGTTTTTTGTTTTTTGTTTTTTTTTTATGTCTGGCAGTTCAATAGTTTTGAGCAGCTGTGCATCAACTTCACCAATGAGAAACTGCAACAGTTCTTCAACCACCACATGTTCGTGCTGGAGCAGGAGGAGTACAAGAAGGAAGGAATTGAATGGACATTCATTGACTTTGGGATGGATCTGGCTGCCTGCATTGAGCTGATTGAGAAGGTATCCTTCCTTTTCAAGGGTATTATATATTGGATTTTCCATTATTTCCAAGATATTTTTATATATATATATATGTATGCCCTGTGGAAGTGGTTTTGGAATTAACACTTAGATGTAAGGACTTTTGGTCATAGTATGAATTTCCACATTATAAAATTAAAGTTATAAAGAAGACTGTCATGGTCTGTAAGTACCGAGCAGTAAAGAAGTTTTATGGAGAGGATATTGCAATGTCATATTTGTGATTTATTCATCAGTAAATGTATTTACATAGGTTCAAATGAAATAGTAGCACTGAAAATAGTTGAGTCTTAATTTTCTCTAACTTACTGTCATGAACTGGACAGGGACAGATTTTTCTTTAGACTCCAGCAACTTTGCAACCAAATGGGTTTTCCATTCTAACCTGTTTCTCCCTCCTGTCTTTTGTAATGTCTTCCAGCCCATGGGCATCTTCTCCATCCTGGAAGAGGAGTGCATGTTCCCCAAGGCAACTGACACCTCTTTCAAGAACAAGCTCTATGACCAGCATCTGGGCAAGTCCAACAACTTCCAGAAGCCCAAGCCTGCCAAAGGCAAGGCTGAGGCCCACTTCTCCCTGGTGCACTATGCTGGCACAGTGGACTACAACATCACTGGCTGGCTGGAGAAGAACAAGGACCCTCTGAATGAAACAGTCATTGGGTTGTACCAGAAATCATCTCTCAAGACACTGGCCTTACTCTTTGCCAACTATGGTGGAGCAGATGCAGGTCAGCTCCATGAGAATTGGATATTCTGTGTGGTACAATGTTGACACTGAATTCAGACAGTAAACACTAAATATTTCAAGTAGGTTTGTATTTTGCAGTCTCTCTTCAGCATTTTAATACTTTTTCTTTTCTTCCATTTTCAGAGGCTGGTGGTAGCAAAAAGGGTGGCAAGAAGAAGGGTTCTTCTTTCCAGACTGTCTCAGCTCTTTTCAGGGTAGTGTATTACATATTTATCTCTTTTTAATATGATGAAAGGGAGCAAGCTAACATTAAGTTTGACAGGGCTATTATGCATTACTGTAATGGGAGTAAAATTCTTCAGAAATTCCACATCAGGTTTTCCAGTGTCAGTTTTAATATTGGTAATATTATGTTAAAAAATATTAATTTTCTAAGAACATGAAATTTATTTCTTACCGCTCCTTCAGTTGTGTGAGGTTGATATGTTGGGGAATTGAGAGTCCCCTTGTAAGCATTTTACAATGAGGTATTTATCAGATTAAACAAAACCCTCACTTTTTAAATTTGAGTAGATCAGCTTTAGCAGGTAGAACATAAGAAAACCTAAAGTTTTTTGTGAAAGTATGAAACTGCATATTAGTTTCCATTTTATCGAGAGCAATACAGTAGTATTTAAGCCTTTAAAAATTATTTTCAGTGTCTTCAAATAGAAGAAATACTTACTTGCTGTAGCTATACTTAAATGCTCTGAAGCCCAGCTAATTTGGAGAAATTATAAATTCACTACCACAGGCTTGATACATCGAACACTAGGCATAGGAAGCTCACATTACTAACTGATCCCTCTAGGAGAACTTAAACAAGCTGATGACCAATCTACGGAGCACTCACCCCCATTTTGTCCGTTGCATCATCCCAAATGAAACAAAAACACCTGGTAAGATGCTCATGCAGAGAGAACTTCCTCTGATACAGCTGTTCCCATGAACCACAAATGGTGGTATTAATTTACATTCTGAATTGCCAGGTGCCATGGAACATGAACTGGTACTTCACCAGCTGCGCTGTAACGGTGTGCTGGAAGGGATCAGAATTTGCAGGAAAGGCTTTCCCAGCAGAGTTCTCTATGCTGACTTCAAACAGAGGTAAGAGCATCATTTAAAGCAATTCTGGTCATCCATATAGGCTCATTCCTGCTGGATTTTATTGTCAAAAAGAGCTATATGTGAGCTGGTGGAGTTCAGAAGCTAGTGTGTGTTTGTTGATTGGGAAAAAACAGCCTTATTTTCCTCTTTCTCTTTTCAAAGATACAAGGTGCTTAACGCCAGTGCTATCCCAGAGGGACAGTTCATTGACAGCAAGAAAGCTTCTGAGAAGCTTCTTGGGTCAATTGATGTGGACCACTCCCAGTACAAATTTGGTCACACCAAGGTACAAACCCCCCTTGGCCCACTGCTCACCTGTTCTTTGTTCTACTTGTCACTGATGTGTTGCAACATTCCCTTTCACAAGGTGTTCTTCAAAGCTGGGCTGCTGGGACTCCTGGAGGAGATGCGGGATGAGAAGCTGGCCCAGCTCATCACCCGCACACAGGCAAGGTGCAGAGGCTTCCTGATGAGAGTGGAGTACCAGAGGATGGTTGAAAGGAGGTAGCCATTCCTTATCTTCAGTTGAAGTCACTGTACTTGGAGAAAAGTGTTAGCATAGTTAGTTTCATCACACTGAATATATTCAATGTACTTTTTAATTATGCTCCAGGGAGTCCATCTTCTGCATCCAGTACAACATTCGTGCATTCATGAATGTCAAGCACTGGCCCTGGATGAAGCTGTTCTTCAAGATCAAGCCCTTGCTGAAGAGTGCAGAATCTGAGAAGGAAATGGCCAACATAAAACAAGAGTTTGAGAAAACCAAGGAAGAGCTTACAAAGTCTGAGGCTAAGAGGAAGGAGCTGGAGGAGAAAATGGTGGTCCTGCTGCAGGAGAAAAATGATCTGCAGCTCCAAGTGCAGGCTGTGAGTTTATCACCATTATTTTTTCTCTCAGAGAAGAAGTCCATATATTCAGACTGTGTTTACAATGTAGAAGATCACACTACTGAATACAAAAGGCCAGATATTTTTTGCATTATCCATTATGTTTATGTATCCACCAAGTTTAGGAAAGAAGTGTCGGGCAGTAGCATAGTGAACACAATGACAGCTATTGAAAAAACACCAGGGAGCTCCAAATCGGAAGAGGAAAAAGGCAGACAGAGCTAGCCAACATGAAATACTCAGAGCAGAGTTCTGCCTGAACCCCTATCTACCTCTGAGCCAATGAATCTGGCAGAAGTTATCTCCATCTCACCAGGATGTAGAACAATGGATTCATTTTAGAGTGTAAATTGAAGAGTTGAAAGTGGTACTTTTGAATTCAGATCTGGACTGTTAACTTTTAGTTGAAAACACTATTCTTTTAGAACATAAAATTTCATAGTCAGACCACACAATCTTAATTATTACTAATCTTACTACCAAGAGCCTATGAACCTTATAGATAGCACTTCACGAAACAAAATATTGCTTAACAGTATATGCAAAAGTACTGCATATTTAAATGTTACTTTACAAAGTTGCCTTAGTCTAATCACTAAATTACATAAATTATAAACTAAAAATAAAAGATGACCTAATTAACACGTTAAATGAACATTCTCATAAAAAACAGAAACCTGTGTTATCCATTTTTCCTACTATGTGGAAAAAAATTAATATCCTATTGGACATTCTTATAAGATATTTATCTTTCAAACTCATCTGGGAAAAAATAGATGCAATACACCAAAAGCCCACCATAGAGCAAGATGACGTGGTGATGAACTGAAACCAGCATATGTCACTCGAGATACACAGAAGGATGACATACAGGCAGCAGATTTAAAAGGATAAGGCTCCACTTGCACAAGAAGCAGTCTTAATACAGTTTCTTAATAACTTTTTCTCCGAAAGTATTGTGGAGTTTACCAGAGCCTTTACTCCCAACATAACAGTATTTTCTGAAGGATTTGGTTACAAAAGGAATGATATTGAACACAATAGTTTTGAAGAGAAATGTGTCCAAGGTCAGTACTAGGTAAATGAGCAGTTCTCACTGCTAAAACATCTGAAATATGTTTTTAGGAGAGAGAAAAATGTTTTTGAATCAATATTGTTTCCAACTGAGAAGCTGTATAATGAAACCAAGGAAAACAAAACCAAGCAAGCAAAAAACCCCACCCCACCCACCCCCAGTATTAAAGTTGATTCAGGAGAGACCAACTTTACACCACATTTTAACACATTCTTATATAGAAAAGTTAAGAAAACAAGCCTGGAAAATCTGTCTTTCCATAGGAAGCAGACAGCTTGGCTGATGCTGAGGAAAGATGTGACCAGCTCATCAAAACCAAAATCCAGCTGGAAGCCAAAGTTAAAGAGGTGACTGAAAGGGCTGAGGATGAGGAGGAAATTAATGCTGAACTGACAGCCAAGAAGAGAAAACTGGAGGATGAATGTTCAGAATTGAAGAAAGATATTGATGATCTTGAGTTGACATTAGCCAAGGTTGAGAAGGAAAAGCATGCCACTGAAAACAAGGTATGAAGCAGATGTTACTCTCCCTCCAGAAAATGATCATTGTTTTGTTATACCGTATCAACTTTTAAACAACATCTTTTATCTGCACTTGGTACCTTCCTTTCAAAGGTGAAAAACCTCACAGAGGAGATGGCAGCCCTGGACGAGACCATTGTGAAGCTGGCAAAAGAGAAGAAAGCCCTCCAAGAGGCCCATCAGCAGACACTGGATGACCTGCAAGCAGAAGAGGACAAAGTCAATACTCTGTCCAAAGCAAAGACCAAGCTGGAGCAGCAAGTGGATGATGTAAGTACATATGTAGCTAAATGAAAAAGAAAACTTTGCAGAGGAAAAAGTAGCCAGCAGATGTCATGTTTGTTGTAGCTGGAAGGGTCCCTGGAGCAAGAGAAGAAATTGCGGGTGGACCTTGAGAGAGCCAAGAGGAAACTGGAAGGAGACCTGAAGCTGTCCCATGACAGCATAATGGATCTGGAAAATGATAAACAGCAGCTGGATGAGAAACTGAAGAAGTAAGTGTGGCTGTGAGGCACCTGAGGGCTGGGCTGCTGTACTTGGATGGTTTTGTTCAGGCACTAACTGGGTTTGTTTTGCTCAAAGGAAAGACTTTGAAATCAGCCAGATCCAGAGCAAAATTGAGGATGAGCAAGCCCTGGGCATCCAGTTACAGAAGAAGATCAAGGAGTTGCAGGCAAGTCTCTGTTCCTTTCCCTTTCTCCCCCAGTCTCAGGTATGGTAGGAGTAGAGTGTAGGTGTGAAGGGATGTTGTTAATGTTCCCCAGGCTCGTATTGAGGAACTGGAGGAGGAAATTGAGGCAGAACGAACGTCTCGGGCAAAAGCAGAGAAGCAGCGGTCTGACCTCTCCAGGGAGCTAGAGGAGATCAGCGAGCGCCTGGAAGAAGCAGGAGGAGCTACCTCAGCTCAGATTGAGATGAACAAGAAGCGTGAGGCAGAATTTCAGAAGATGCGCCGTGACCTGGAAGAGGCCACGCTGCAGCACGAAGCCACGGCTGCTGCCCTGCGGAAGAAGCACGCGGACAGCACGGCTGAGCTTGGGGAGCAGATTGACAACCTGCAGCGGGTGAAGCAGAAGCTGGAGAAGGAGAAGAGTGAGCTGAAGATGGAGATTGATGACTTGGCCAGTAACATGGAATCTGTCTCCAAAGCCAAGGTTCATGAAAACTTTCATTAGTAATTTAAAACAATTCAGTATTTGTGTTTTATCTTACTTTATTTAACTGTTCGCATGTGCACATAGTCCATAGATACGTAAACTGAATATTCTCGATGCACTGTCCTGCTGTAACTAGTCTGAATCGAAGTACAGAGCTTCTATCAGGTTACTAGCCTATGATATATGATGTGATACTTGATTTTGAACGTTCCATTTTGCTGTCAGACATTATTCTGTGGATCCTCATCCTGAGGTGGATGTTATATAATTTAGTGATCGTATTCTTTCATGCATTCAATATAAAGGCAAACTTGGAGAAAATGTGTCGTACACTAGAAGACCATTTGACTGAGATTAAGACAAAAGAAGAGGAGCATCAGCGCATGATCAATGACCTCAATGCTCAAAGAGCTCGTTTGCAGACAGAAACAGGTAACACACTCCCACACCCCTCCACAAAGGGAGAATCTTTAATTGATGCTGACAGGAAAAAAAAAATGTTTTACTTAAATTAGTCTATCCTCTGTAAGGTGACATACACTGCTTTAAAGACACAAAGGTTTAGTATTAAATTACAGTGTAACTGTAATCTTTCTCAGGTGAATATTCACGCCAGGTAGAAGAAAAAGATGGTTTGATATCTCAGCTATCCAGAGGCAAGCAGGCATTTACTCAACAGATTGAAGAACTAAAGAGACATTTAGAGGAAGAAATAAAGGTAAAGATATTCCCCATAGGGGCTGACTTCAAATTCTATTTTGTATTGCATTAATATTTCATGCTCTCACATAAAATCAGAAGAGTGAAGTAATGTAATTTTAATTTAAGAACTAGATTATTCAGATATATAGTTTATAGTTAATTATATGTATAGTTTTTCCACCTCCCTCTCCTTGTGTGGGAGGAAAAGTTGAAGAAGGTATCTCATCTAGCCTGTTGCTGAGACAGAAAAGGACACCTCTAGCTTTAAGGTTGAGATATATCTAAAATCTGCTTTTCTTAATTCTACTTTTCTATAATGGAAGCTGAAAACTTAGAACATATTTTAAAAGATTCAACAAGTACCAGCTTTATGGTTATTTTACCCATGTTTTCCTGTGGTAACATTCTAGATAACATGAATGAATTATATTCATTTCATGAATGAAGCAATAAGAGGTTCTCAGAACATGGAATCAATACACAGCTTTCCATGGGCTGAATTTAAATGTCAGTTTCAGAGAGTATTCAACAACTTTGTCCAAATTAACATTTTACTTTCTCAAAGGCAATTTAGTGCACCAATCCAAATATCCTTTCCAGGCGAAGAATGCCTTGGCCCATGCCCTGCAGTCTGCTCGCCACGACTGTGACTTGCTGAGGGAACAGTATGAGGAGGAGCAGGAGGCCAAGGGAGAGCTGCAGCGTGCCCTGTCCAAGGCCAACAGTGAAGTGGCCCAGTGGAGAACCAAATATGAGACGGATGCTATTCAGCGCACAGAGGAGCTGGAGGAGGCCAAGTATGTGGGGAATGATAGCATCTGAAGAAGCCAGGGTGAATGAAAATTCAAAGATGACAGTGGAAAAGACAGACACACTAGTATAGGTTAAGGAATAAGTCAGGGATTTGCTTTGGGGAAAGATAACAGAAAGTAGAATATTTCCTATTGAAAGTTTAGTGGTTAAGTGTAAGTCATAGGAAAAAAGCATAAAGTTACCTTTCCGCTCTGTGCAACATCAGACTTAAGTGTGTTCAGTTCATGTTCATTTAAGCATGTTCTTGCAAAAATGATAACTGTTCCTCCATGATAAATCTCAGTTGTACTTACCTCCTCCCAGGAAGAAGCTGGCACAGCGCCTGCAGGATGCAGAGGAACATGTTGAAGCCGTCAATGCCAAATGTGCTTCCCTGGAAAAGACAAAGCAGAGGCTGCAGAATGAAGTGGAGGACTTGATGATTGATGTGGAGAGGTCAAACGCTGCCTGCGCAGCTCTGGATAAGAAGCAGAGGAACTTTGACAAGGTCTTTTGGGCTCCAGCCCTGGGGCTCCTGGGCAGAGCATCCCCTCCTGATTGTCACTTCCATACTCACACCCCCTTTCTCTTCAGATCCTGTCAGAATGGAAACAGAAGTATGAGGAAACACAGGCTGAGCTGGAAGCCTCCCAGAAGGAGTCTCGCTCGCTCAGCACGGAGCTCTTTAAGATGAAGAATGCCTATGAGGAGTCCTTGGACCACCTGGAGACGCTGAAGCGTGAGAACAAGAACTTGCAGCGTAAGTCCTTGATCCTCTGCTGCTGGCAGGGCCTTCTCACTGACCACCACTACCCAGCACTCCACACGGGTCTGTGGCCACAGGTCTGCAGAGATGCCTGTCACCTTGGTGTGGCAGGGCCCTTCCCATCCATCTCTGTGCCTGACCATGACATTGGTCTTTGCTCCCCCAGAGGAGATTTCCGACCTCACGGAGCAGATTGCTGAGGGAGGAAAGGCAATTCATGAGCTGGAGAAAGTCAAGAAGCAGATTGAGCAGGAGAAATCAGAAATCCAGGCTGCTCTGGAGGAAGCTGAGGTACATGTCCATAGTCCCTGGTGTCTGCACTGGAAAGATAAGCACTGGGGAAATGCTTGGTCTGCTCTGTCTGGAGTGCACAGCCAGCTGAGATCTCCTGAGACTGTCATTACCTAGGAAACAAGCACTATTTTTATTGTTTTTCTGAATGGTTACATCAACTTGTCCAGGCCTCCCTTGAACATGAAGAGGGGAAGATCCTGCGCCTCCAGCTTGAGCTCAACCAGGTGAAATCTGAGATTGACAGGAAGATAGCAGAGAAAGATGAGGAGATTGACCAGATGAAAAGAAACAACCTCCGAGTCGTGGAGTCCTTGCAGATGACCCTGGATGCTGAGATCAGGAGCAGGAATGAAGCCCTGCGGCTGAAGAAGAAGATGGAAGGAGACCTGAATGAAATGGAGATCCAGCTCAGCCATGCCAACCGCGTGGCTGCAGAGGCACAAAAGAACCTGAGGAACACACAGGCAGTGCTCAAGGTCTGTCCAGCAAACCAACAGAAAGAGAAATTACATTCTTGACACTCTGAGCACCCAAGCACACACTGCATCCTTGCGGTTGCTCTTGTCTCTTTTACAGGATACCCAGATACACCTGGATGATGCTCTCAGGACACAGGAGGATCTGAAGGAGCAGGTGGCCATGGTGGAGCGCAGAGCAAACCTGCTGCAGGCTGAAATTGAGGAGCTAAGGGCAGCCCTGGAGCAGACAGAGCGGTCAAGGAAACTGGCTGAGCAGGAGCTTCTGGATGCCACTGAACGTGTGCAGCTCCTCCATACCCAGGTGAGGGTGTGGGGTCAAAAGCAGTTGTGTTGATCCTTAACAAACACAGATGCCTGCTTTACACCAGAGGATGGGGAATACCAGAATGGCCTTTCTATTGCTGTACACAAGGAACAGCCTGCTCAGCAACCACCACCCGCCACTCACATTTTGTAACAAAACATTTAAAAAAGAACATCAGATTTTGAATTGCAAGCTTGAAGAGTAAAGACTTGACTCAGGTGGTAAGTTTGGTATTGCAGGCCCCAAAAGACAGGTTTTGCAATTTCTCTTTGTGCAGAACACCAGCTTGATCAACACCAAGAAGAAGCTGGAAACAGACATTACCCAGATTCAAGGGGAAATGGAGGATACAATCCAGGAAGCCCGCAATGCTGAAGAGAAGGCCAAGAAGGCCATCACAGATGTGAGCTGGGGGTTCTTTGCACTGCTTCAGAGAAGTGCCTTCTCCCTAAAAGCTCTCCAGCCCCAAAATGGCTTTTGGTCTTTTGCTCTCATCAGGCAGCCATGATGGCAGAAGAGCTGAAGAAGGAGCAGGACACCAGCGCCCACCTGGAGAGGATGAAGAAGAACCTGGACCAGACAGTGAAGGATCTGCAGCTTCGTCTGGATGAGGCTGAGCAGTTGGCTCTGAAGGGAGGCAAGAAGCAAATCCAGAAGCTGGAGGCCAGAGTGCGTAGGGCTTTTCTTCGGGCATGAGCAGCCATGTCAGGTGAGCAGCCATCAGGGAAGCTGCAAAGTGGACTTGTCATTGCAGGTGCGGGAGCTGGAAGGGGAGGTTGATGCTGAGCAGAAGCGCAGCGCTGAAGCCGTGAAGGGTGTGCGCAAGTACGAGAGGAGGGTGAAGGAGCTGACCTACCAGGTAAAGCAGGAGGACTGTTTGGGCTGATGTACCCTCGTGCAGGGGTACATGCAGAGTATGCTGACATACTGTCTGTCTTGTTTGCCAACCACTCTAGTCTGAGGAAGACCGGAAGAATATTCTCAGGCTGCAGGATCTGGTGGACAAGCTGCAGATGAAGGTGAAATCCTACAAGAGACAAGCTGAAGAGGCTGTAAGTATTTCTAGCAAAGACAATTTTCTAAGGCAGAACACAAATTTTATGGAAAATTATTTTTTTTGTAATTCAGAGAAACTGCTGCACAATGGTGGAGTTCAAGTGCATGGAAAGTAAATTCCTTTACCTGAGAATATAACAAAAAGCTTATACTTGAAAAGCCTGTAGGGAGTGGTTACCTATGAGTAACTGTAGGACCAAAATCTAGAGAACATTGTTAGCATTGTTTTCTTTTGGCCATGCTCCTGTCAGTGTTGAAGCAAAGTATGTCCTGCAATCTTTTCTAGAAAGGAAGACTGACCGAGGCCTAACAAGACTCTCAGCTGATAAAATTTTGAGTCAGGCTCCTCACTGCATAGGCCTGGATAGACAGGTTTTGTTGTCCTATGATGACTGAGAGATTTGTAAGGGACACTGTTGGGTTCTAACTGTTTCACCTGTTCTACGTTCAATGTACGTCAGAGCGTGCTGCATTAGGACACCGAGACAGAATGGGACACAGGGATGCAAAGGTTATGTCCTGAACTAGAAATCAGTTCTTCAAAGCAATGTTTGTCATAAGGCAAGGAGATGAGATTTGTGAATACAGACAGTTGTTGAACTGGATTGTGGTGGGTGTTTTATGGGT
Organism: Phaethornis superciliosus; assembly: GCA_023637945.1. Classification (NCBI taxonomy): domain Eukaryota; kingdom Metazoa; phylum Chordata; class Aves; order Apodiformes; family Trochilidae; genus Phaethornis; species Phaethornis superciliosus. Next base: position 4,111,318 of record JAJQWJ010000021.1, read on the forward strand.
AAGGAGAAAGTTTTTGTGAGGCTTTTAGGTCATCGGTCTATGAAGGGGATGGAGGTCTGGAACTTCCCATGCAGAACAGCTTAGCTCTGCAAGTCCACCATGTGAGAGGAGTGAAACCCCAGCCCTGGGCACCTCAACAGCAACTCCCTCTCCCTTTACAGGAGGAGTTGTCCAATGTCAACCTCTCCAAGTTCCGCAAGATCCAGCACGAGCTGGAGGAAGCCGAGGAGCGGGCTGACATTGCAGAGTCACAGGTCAACAAGCTCCGAGCAAAGAGTCGGGAGATTCATGTCAAGAAGATAGGAGAGGAAGAGTGAGGCTGTTGTGAGACAAAAAGTGACCTGAGGGATGCACAAAGTGTGAACCGCTTGGTCACTTTCTTCTGAGATTTGTTATTGTAACCACCTCACTACCTAGAGAATAAAGAGCGAAGATTTCACTTTATGGGGAAAAGTTTTCATTTGTTTCTCATTGCTGCTTAGGTCTATGGTCTCATACATGCTCTAAACAACATCGTCTTTAGTTTTGTTTCTTATGTTTTTTTACTCCTCGTGTGAGAGGCAGGAGAGTGTGATCCCTTTCCTTTTTGCTTTTCCCGCTTCTGTTTGTGATCCTGGCAGTTGCAAATCATAAACACCAGTATCTGAGTAAGTTGTCAACAGTCGTGGTACACTGCACCATGAAGGACTGACAGTTCCTGGCAGAGACAACCTTTGGCACACAGAGCACTCTTAGGACACAGAGATAATGAACCTAGATTGTACCATCTCTCTTACCCAAGATTCCCTCAGCTGCTGCCACCACTTGTTCCCAGATCCTTCACTTGGACAAAATGCTGCCCATGGCCACGTGCTGGAAGGGCAGCTCCTTTGAGCCCATTTCTTGCATGTTGCCTGGCACCAACACAGAATCCTCAACACTTCTCCTCCAAGGTCAGCTTCATGCTGTCTCACACCACAGGCTGCACGTGGCACTGCATCAGGCACGAGGAGAGAAGAAAGATGATGGCTGCATCCCTCCCTCCTTCAAGTCTCTGTCCCTTGTTTGTGGCCTACCTACAGGCTCAACAGACAAATTTTTTTTTTTTTTTTTTTTTTGATGAAGTGAAAGGAATGAGGCAAGAAAGGAAGAGGGGAAGTGTCAAACAGCTTTTCAGACCCTGGTCTGAACAGCAGAGGCCCAGTGGGCACATACAACTCTGCAGCCTCACATGATCTACGAGCCATCCCAGCTGAATTATTCCAATGCAATCAGGATGCCTTGCCTCCTGTATGGGTGAAAGACACATGGACAGTGCCAAGGTGTGCTGAAGACAAGCCCAGTGATGTCTGCCTAAGCCAATGTTTTCTCAGAACCAAGAGCTCTCTCTTCCAAGCAACTTTGGTCCCTTATTTTCAGGGAGACCACCCAGCCTTGGGAGCTTTTTGCAGAAACCTCCAAGAGTGCAAGGCTGTGAATCAAATACAGGTTAGTGGGAACTGAGGGCTGTGCAATTAATTTGGAAATTCTTTCAGCAATGTCAACTTACATTATTTCAGATGCTGTTGCAGCACAGTCTGTCTGAAGCACTCACTGCCCCCCTGGCTGATTCCAGGCTGCAGAGCTGCAGGTCCTTGGAGCAGAGCTCTGTGTTGTGAGTGAAAAACATATGGGCAGCAACTAGGGAGTGAAGTGCAGCTGGTACAGAAAAAAACAAGAAGCAGGCTCAGGAGCAGAGGCCAGGGTATGCCTTGATTTTGAATACTGTAACAGCTTTCCACCTCTACCTCCTGTACAAGTGCTGGCCCTCAAAAGCAGAGGTGGTTCCTCAATGGAGCACTGAGCCTAGCAGGGCTGCAAGGATGGGCATGTGGCTGGTATTTTGGGCTGAAGAGATGTAAGCTGTAGACAAAAGGGTTGTGTCCATGACTGAAGCAGGTGCCCCTGAAGGTTTCCACCTTGATTTGCTAACATTATTTTCGAGGGAGAGTTTGCCAGTGGAGCTCCATGGGGTGATGGGAAGTACCAAGGACTGACACTGTCTGCTTGCAGAAGCCAAAGCCAAGAGGCTCAGTTTAAAATGCGTGCTCATGCTGCTGGGAAGTTGCATCCAATAGCTCCACAGAGGGATGCCTATGAGCCCTCACCTTACCTGGCTCCTCACCACGACACCAGCTCCCATAAGGAAGTCCCTCCTGCTACCAGTATTAATAGTCAGCACTAAAGATTAGAACCTCTGTCAGTGCTGCCTGAAGAGAGCAATGAGAGACAGATCTTTATGAGTAGTTTTCAACCAAAAAAGAACTTAAGACAGACATCCAGGATCTTGCAAAGATGCAAGATGTCCCTTCCTATGACACTGCACAGGCTTTCCCCATGGCTCCTTAGCAGACTCCTGATGTTGTTCATCACTTCTCATCCCCTGCAGCCTTTCTGCTTGCCTGACTGTGCATTGGTCTCCCACCACAGGCAGGGTCTCCCGTGTCTTTCACAAGCATAAACTTCTGAGGCTCTCCAAAATCCTGTATTACAGAAAATGAACCATCCTTTGCCTCACAGTATCTCCACCATTACACCTTGAGGATGTGTCATGGGAATGAAGTAATGCAGCCAGTAAAGACAGAAATAGGGTACGGAGAAGGCAGACAGGAAGAAGACTGAGCTGGCTGACAGCTCCTGGACATGCTGGTTAGTGTGGAATCTGGAGAGAGTTTCTTTGATGACTCCATTTTGAAAAATCAACTGGTTGTTCCTCCTCTTCCTCCTGTGTGTTTCACCAGCACATGGTTACTCACCCTCTGGGATCTCTGTTGTGCTCAAGGACATGGTTCAAAATGAAGCAGCTAAGGGCCAGGTGCCCTCAGCTCAGACAGCACTTGCCCTAAGCCTGACTGGGCAGTGCTGATAGGACTGAGACCTGCCCTTGCATCCAGTAGATTCACAGCTCCCTCCTGGCCTCTGAGGTCCCACCAAATCGCCCATCAGCCTTCACAAAAGCCATTCCCAGAGGAGGACACAGGCCAAAGCAGAGATCTTTGGAGGGTGCCCATGCCAGGAGGATCAGCCTGCCACTTGCCTCCCTTCCTGCTCAGTGTCAAAAGCTCAAAATAGCTCCGCTCCTGCAAGACTTCTTTGTGGGGTCATGCCTCTTTGTGTAGATGATACACTTCCATTAATAGCTCCCAAAGACATTCCTGGGCGGGTAGGTTGCCTTCTATATCTCAGCACAACGTGCTGCCATGCAGGAGCTGGACAACTGTGCCGTGTCCTAAGATGGCAGATGCTATTCTTACCCCAGAGAGGCTTCCTCCAGCATAGCTCTTTTCTCAGCTGAAGTGTTCAAAAGCAGAAGCAGGCCTGAGGGTTCTCTTCCTGGTAAGAATAACTAAGAGAGGACCCTCTGCAATGATCCTGTGCCAGTCCAGCACCTGGGTGCTCACCATAGTGTGTGCTGTGGTAGGGGGGACACAGCAGCTGCCCAGGTACTTCCAGCAGTCAGCTGGGGCTCAGCTTGGGGTGAAAACCAACAGCTGGAAAAGGCAAGCTGGGCTGTAGCTGTGAAAGTGCACGATTTGACAGCTGCCTGTCCTGGGGTCTCTGTCTGGGTGAAGATAGAGGCAGGGCTTGCTCCAAGGTTCAGCAGCAATGCAGGCGGCCATGGGCCTTTGCTCAGTCTGTGCTCTCACTGAGGGAAGGTGGTGGGGCTGTGCACCAGAGATCTCTCAAGGGCCACTGGAGTATCAGGGCTGCAGGAAAACTCCTGGACAGTCCTGTGGCTATCACATGATGGTTGTGGAGACTCAGCTTTGCCAGCTCGGCCCACCAGCAGCTGAGCTCTGGGCTCCCATTGCCAGCGGGTGGCAGCATGGGTACACCAAGGTGGATCCTCCTCTCAGTGCCTGGACTTCTACAGACCGGTAACTAGTTCTCACTTAAAAACAGCTGCTTCTAAAGCTGCTGAAACTACCCGGGCCACTTACCATGATCGGATCAGCAGAAATATAATCATCAGCAGTGGTACAGGCCAGAGAAGATCTGGCAATTTTGGGTTCATCAATGCTGAAAGAAAAGGCCCTGAGCTGACAGAAGCAGCCGCTGGTCAGCATGCAGACCTTCATTTGCACTGGACCCTGTGCCTAGAAATAGCATCATAGAGGTATGACTATTGAAAAGAGAACATGTAACTTCAATGACCTTGGCAACTCCACCACACACCACATAGACGAGACTAAGAAGAGCTACTGCAGCCCTCTTGACAGCTCTGATCTGTCTGGACCTTCTCAGTGCATATGCCAGGAGTGGCCTGAGGCTCTGGATCACTGTCAGTCATATTAAGATGACCATGAGATTCAGCCTCCACTGAATGACAGAATGTTAGTCCAGTCTGTCCTGGACTATGGAATGTATGGGACATTCCATCCCATACATACTCAGTGTATGCCCTTGCCTAGCGAGGTCAAGAAAGCAATCCTTTTGCAGCTGAAGTGTGGGTAAGTCATTCCCCTGGAGCATACCTGTCATGCAAACAAAAGTATGGGATAACAAGGAAATCTGCTTCAACAACATTTTCCTGTTTAACACTAAGCATTAATGAAGCAATGCTCCAACTCCCTGTGCAATTAATGCTGAGTGCACCATAGAAGCATGTGTGAACCCCAGGTGAGGAAGGAACTGGCTGACACCTACCCTCAAAGACACCATCACTGTCCCAAAGGTGATGGTCCAATCTGTGAGCTTCTTTGCAGCCAAGGTTGCAGACACAGAAGTTGCCTTCTGGATGCAGTGCTCTAAAATCAGCTGAAGTCTTTTCTTTCCTTATGCCCTGGCATGTGTCAATGAGCTAGCTGGATCTTAGCAGGAGAGGGATTTGGAAGGTTAAGAACAGATATTTGCCTCCTGTGGGTGAGCTGCACTTCATGCCTTTGGTTTGCAGATCCCTGCAGGAGCCTGTGGCCAGAAGGTGACATTGCCTCCAATGCTGCAGCTACTGAGCTGGTAACAGACTGTCCCATCAGGAGCCTGCCAGATCCCTAGGTCTGCAGGACCAAGACTCTTCAGGATAAAATTCTCAACTGTGTATAACGAGCACTTGGGCATCCTGTACTAGGATTTCTGTTGAATTTCAAAGCAGGAATATTCAGTACCACGCTTGAGTGGTACAGAATACAATATTGCTGCAACATGGTCTGCTGTTTTAACCACTTTGAGATGATCATGATTATTTCCTCTGATTACTTCATATGTCTACTACAACACTGGCTTTGTGAAGGGCCTGAGAGCTTCTGAGGGAGGAGCATTCAAGCACTCTGACAAGGTGAAATGGGATCAGAATTAAAAGTAGTTCTGGCAAATTACAGAAATCGTCACAAATTTCAGAAGGAAATTTTTAATGAAGAGAAACAAAATGCTTTTGGGAAGATCAGATGAAATAGACAAATTCATGGTTCATGTCTGTTTAACTAAGGTGGAAAGAAAGTGGGGATTTTATCACATTGCAAATTAACACTAGGAAAAATAAGAAGGGCTATTTTATATTTTTATAAATTTTTATATTTTTGAAGGTTTCTAGACAATTTTTTGGTCTGTATTGGTGTTTGGATGTTATTGTTACAGATCTAGAAAATTTCTGTAGTACGATACAATTACATTTTCATGAATTGGATTGGTAATTATGTGAATAAGAAAACCAGTATCTTTACTTTGGAAAATAAATCCGGAACAAATTAAAATAATAAAAAATTTTACCACAAATTAGAACTGTGTTAAATATATGAGCGGCCTCAGTTATAATTATTATATTCACTGGGCTTTTAAACTCATATCACTGTTATAAGATGATTTATCATTCAGGGGTTTTTTTTGAATCCTTGCAACTTGCCAAAATTATCAACTTGAACTAATGACATCATTCAAGTTGTGCACTTTTGCTGTGTGTGGAGGTCAGAGGTTGCTTTGCACTGATGTGCTAATTTTAGATTTAAACTGTCTGTCATCTGATCAGGACTTATGCAAATGTCCTGAAAAAAATATTGGTCCACAATGGTCGTAAAGAAAGACGTCTCAGAGAAAAGTTTAAAATAGATGCAGTTAGTGGGCTCAAATAGAGCTTCGGTCAAATATGGACATCAGGGGATGGGCAGGGCATCTGTGGAGCACAAAGACAGTGTTTCAGTAATAGTAGCAAGACAGGCTGAAAACATTTCCTGTCAGACACTATTTGTCAATAAAGTAAAATTTAACAGTTCACACTGCAAGATCCCCATCACATCCCAGACAAAGCGTAAATCACTGATCACCTGAGCGTTGCTACTGAAGTCTCATTACAGTGGTCTCACACCTTCACAGAACAGGCCACACATTCATACAACATGCCAGCAACACAGCCCAAACATCTGTATGGAACTGCTGGAAGAAACTCAGTTCAGCACATGTGAAGATCTTGAAACTGGAACCCAAAGAGGCAAAGTCCAGTCTTGGCTAACACGTGAATCAGGCAGCAGTGTGGTATCATGGGACATCTCTGCTCTGAGAGCTTTTGAGACACTGCTTCAGGACTATATGGCCAACTGGAAGGATTTGTCAGAGAGCTGAAGAGATTGATCTGTGCTGCCTGGCATTGCAGCCACAGAAGGAGATGGTCATTGCACATTTAGCTGGTTAAACTACTAGTAAAATTGGCTCATTTTGGATGAACATCAATATAGCCTGTTCTCCAGTGAGAGGTGTTACCCTATTATTCTCCAAACACAAAGCAAGCTTTGAGGATCCTCTTTTCTCTCTGTAAATAGCCAGTATGGGAAATACTAATAGCAAATGTCTTGCATCAATACTGCAGACTTCATCTGCAGTTGAGAATGCCTTGGGTAATGTAAGTAGTTTTAATGTTCAGAAGTCTGTCTTGTCTTTTGAAAAAGGAAGAAAAAAATTCTGGATATAACTGTAGCATTCATTTACAGCAACATAAAAACAGTTGTGAAAATTTAAACAAATCTATAAGTTTCTATCTGCTTGTCTCACAGGTGTATCATCAACAGAGAAACAAGGCGATCAGTGTGTGATAATTTTAGTTTATATTGTTGTCCTCATTTCTTCTCAATTCATGCCATTCTCCAATTCCTTTTGCTGTTTCCTTTCCCTTCCATTGCCATAACTGAAGCTGTTCATCTGCTTTGGCATGTGATGGAAAGGGCATCCTGAATGTCACCTCCTTGGCCAGGACCTACAGCTCACATATCTTTCTCTGACATTTGCTGTGGAGACAGGAGGAATTTGAGTAACCATAGAAATCTCATGCAAACTCAAGAGCTGTTTCTCTTTAAATTTAAAAGTGCTTTGTGTTAACTGTCTCCTATCTGATTTTGCTGGTTTTGCCCTCCATATTCACTTTTCTTTGCAAAGCTGTTACTTTTACTCAGTGGTCAGCCACTTGGTGTTATCAGAGCAAAGCATTCCTGGATTTAAAATCTACTGTTGAAACTTCCCAAGTAGAAGTCACTTCTTATTTCACTGCTGTGGGGTTAAATAATATTGTATCAAGCATTGCAGAAATTAGACAACAAACAAAGGAACAGGATCAGAAGATAAGCAAGGCCATCTCAGTCCATTCATAGGTAACATGAAGTACAAGGAGGTTCTGATCACCAACAGACACAAAGGTTAACTCATTTCTATTTTGTCTTTCCAGTACCCTAATCTGTGACCATCCCAATGTATCTTAACTATTAGCAGGTTAGTTAGTTGTTTTACTTGTTGGGATGATCACTGGCATTTCCCTAGATATAACCCCCAATTCCTTTACTACTCCATCTGTTTTTGCACTGCTCATCTGGAATGATAGTTTAAATCCCTGAAGGATGTTTTACCCAAACAAACTACAATTACTCAGAATAGGTATGATATGCCAGGAACAGAGAAGGCACACATCATACACAATACATTCAATTCAACACCTGCCTTTATGCAGAATAAAAAGAAATTTTTTTGTGAAAAGGGTCCTTACCATCTCCAAGATCCAGTGCCCAGCCACATCTTACAAGTATCAGAATGAGCAGCTTTGAATCAGAATTAGTGTTCTGGCATTTCTCCTTGTCTCATGTCAGGATCCTAGTGAGGTCTTATTTTACCCTGGGATTTTCAGTATGAGGCTACACATTCCTTATTGGTCTGTTCATCAAGGACCTTCAGGCACAAAGATACCTCTTGGCATGTTTTATAAATATTAACAGCATAGCTGAGAATAGTGTTTGCAAGCTGCAAATCCTATCAGGATTTTTCTTCAAGATTAGAGTAAAAGCTAACACTAAGCAATAAAAAAAATATTTAACATATTTAATTTTTATTAAGAAACTTGGGTGCTTATTGTTTAGTGAGCAATTCAGCATTATGAGATAACCTACAGGTAATTTAACTCCTTTAGCTATAGACTTGTCATATTTTAGCACACTCATTGCCGAGACAAATTATCCTGGTAACTCTGTAGGTGCTAAATCCATTTTCTAAACCTATGTAGTAAATAACTTATTCTGACAACGAGAAGAAATGAGTATGCATTCCAACTGAAGCATATGGATTATATTTTTCTGGGTTCAGTCTATATTTCTGTAAGCAGAATGGAGAGAATAATTTAAAATGTTCAAATCTTGAGAGTTTTTTCTTTAATTACATGGAGAGGCTTTAGATCTGAAAGTGCTTGGGACACAAAGGAATAGGAAGTCTGGAGAAAAGGTATTTTGTGCTATAAAGTATGCATTTCTCAAGGAAACAAATCACTGATTTTCTGAACTGATGATGAGTATTTTGTAAAGAGCCAGTGACTGGACCCTGTGTTTCACTCACTTCACAAAAGAGAATGGAACAGTATTATAACCTGTTGAGAATTCCTGAACAATTCACCTTTAGAGGAAGTATGATCTATAGTAAAGCAATAGGGACATGTAAAAATTAACTCCAGGATTTCTGGTCATCAGTGGAAGCTGATAATCCCTGTAGGTTTTTGCCATGCCATTTTTCATAGCATTCTGTAGTTAATGTCTACACTGGATCATAGGCCTCTTGCTCCCTTGAACAGAAACCTCTCAAGTGGTAAATTCCTGCCTAACAGAACGGCAGAGCAGGATGGCTAATCTGGGGTCTAAAAATGACCCTAGGATACGTAGAAGAAAAATAACAGATGATGTTTCAGTTAGATGTCTGTGAAAGATCTCATAGAAAACCTAAAAATTTTACTGGCACATTATTATTGTAATGCACACTTTTTTGTCTAATTTTCTGATGCTGTGGGTTGTGACTAACATATTGCCAAAAACTTGGAAATTATGAAATATTGTGATGCCCATGGAAAAGCTGATATATCATTGTCCTAAGTTTAACAATAGGTTTAATTAGTTCTCTGCAACTCAGCAACTAGTGGAGTGGTATTTTGTTAAAAGGCTATGATTCAGGAAGAAATGGGAAAGCCTTCTCCTACCTGCTCTATTGTGGGTCAGGTGCCTGGCCAAGGGAAAACTGGCCCCTACCTGACAGGACTTAAACAGGGCAGGGAGATGAGTGGTATCTTCCAGAGTGAAGAGTAGAACAGAGGTGCAAGAGAGATCTGAATGCAGGGATCTGCAGCAAACTGCTGAGAATAGGAGAAAGCACTGGTGATTTTTGCAGATTCCACTTTGTCTGGCAATACTTAGAGGCACCTTTCTCCCAGCTGCCTTCAGGTCTCAAACGTATCAGCTAGAAGGATGCCCAACAGACTGGAAAAGTTTGCAGAGGTTACTCAAACCATACAATTAAAAATTTCACTGCTGAAACCAATACTGGAGAAAAGGACCTGCTCTGGGAGGAAGAATTTTTTTATTATATTATTCCTTACTCTGAGTTATTTTCTATTTTTTTTTTTTTTTTGAGTAACCCAGGCCTCTCATTTGTAACTATTGTCCTAACCAGGTTCCACAAGGCCCTTTCTCCTCTGAGTTTAGCAAAAGTTCTGTTTGTACCTCAGCAAAACCTCAAGTTGTTACTTCAGTATATTATTTTACTAAATGGGACTAGATAAAAAGTCAGTGTTACAAATTTATGCTACCATGGGTAGGGGAGAACTGTAGTTAGACTGTGAAAAGCAGCAACATCCTAACATGAAAGGTGTGGGTAAAGGTCAGCTGCTACAATTTTTAAGTCTTAAACCTTCCAATGTTGTTTTCCATAAGCATATATTGGAACACTACTATATTTTGAGCACTATTAGCAAACAAATTTTACAGTATTAGACACAGATGTTATACTTAATGTGCACTTCTGCTATGTGCGGTTCCTTGCAATGGGCATATGCAAATAGTATGAGCATGAGATACGGGTATCCAGTAACACCTCAGGGAGTCCAGACACAGCTGCTTCCCTAACATGGTTCTGTGGAGAAGTGAGGAGGGAAAAAAAATTGCACAGAATTTCACTGCTGCAGTGAAACAAAAAGAAGAAATGTGACTTCACAATTTCTTCACAACTCTACTGAGATTTGCCAGGGGTAACCTGGTTGTAACAAGATTTAACCTAGAGAAGATGCAAAGAACTTCCTAGTAGAACGTAAGAAATGAGTAGTGTTCCTCTTAAATTACATCTTTCAAGTTGGACAGTAGAATGGATAAAGATCTGGGGTCAGTGGTCACTCTTTTCCTAGGTTCTGATTCCTGAATAAGGTCCATGAGGTTTCTCTTACTAAGGATGAAGGTAATGAAGAAAGTATCACACTCCCAAGCTGTGAAATTCCCTGGAATGTTATAAATCTGAGCCTCTAGCTCACAATGCAAATCCAAAAGTAAAATTGATGGTGGCATTCTGCCTGGCTGTAGGGTGAAAATCTTTGTCTATGTACATATTTTCAATGTGACTGATGTACTGCTGGGTAACCTCTGTTGCTCTGTCTGCTAACCCAGAGCCTGATGGAAAAGTCATATCTGAAGGGCTGGCAGAGGCACACAGCTGCCTGATCTCTTTCTCAAGGTGGTTTTATTTTCAGCATGCCTGAGTTTCTTCTTCGTGGGAAATGTTAGCACTGCAGCTCCTTGCCCATGACACATTGCTGAGCAGGATGTTCTGTACCCAGGGACTGCTCTCACTCTGCCTCTTTTTGATTTTTCTGTGGAGTTGCAGTGGAGTCCAGCCCTGTGGAGACAGGGCTGCAAGAAATATAGCGATAGACAGGATCTATTTAATTTTTGTTTTTGCATTAAGGCATTGTTGGTTCTTTCAGCAGATCCTTTACCAGGAGCTAACATGCAAATAGAACTGTGTTTCAAAAAGACAGAAGAGTAAATGCTCTGGAGCTTTTCACACTCATGTGAGTGGCTACATGATTAATCATTATGATTTTCTTTGCAAGAGTTTTCTGTCTTGAGCATGTACTGCCAAGCATAGGTGGAAGCTTTCATTAACATCATTATTAGTCTCCAGAAAGAACCATTAGAGTATATGGTTATAAATGGTAATCATACAGAGACATTCCCACTGACAAAGAAACAATGAACTTTTTTCCTCTTAGTCTCTTTTGCATGTATTGTCTTCTATTTTTTTTTTCCTTTTGCAACATCTGAAAATATAATCCAAGTGGCAGAAGTTTTTCCTTTCTAAACCCATAGCAGGAATACATGTCAAATTTGTATTTGACATCACATGGTATTTCACAGCTGTCATTGCTATAAATAATTTTTTTCTTGCTTACGATATGTGGATTTTAATAGCACCTGTGGAAAAGCAGGGAACTTTGTTTGATGAGAATTGAAAAGAGTATATTACAGTTTTCAAATGAAAATTTAAATATGTCTTTATTTTTCTTCACGCTTAGCAAAAGGTTTTAGTTATTGTTTGGTCCATCAAGTCTGAAGGGATTCACACTGTCATTCATTTTATTGGCACTGAATTGTTTAATTACAAGCACTGGGCAGTTTACTGTTGAACTCTGCTGAACATCCATGGCCTTGATCGTCCCAGGAAATCATCAATAAACTTAATTTACAAGCCAAGTAACAGAAAAACAGACAAGTGCACTAGATGCAGTGTGTAGGGACAGGTCAAAAGTAGGTAGACTTCTGAAGAATCTTTGTTATTATAATTTTGAGGATTAATTCAAATTCCTAGGTCTGCAACCATATGATGAATCTCACTGACTTTATGAATTTCCCTAAATGTGATTTAATACCATTTTCTTGACATGGTATTTTAAACTCTCAGTTATAAAGCAGAGCTTGAGAGAACAAAGAGTGAAAAAAGCTCAGCTGAATGTTGAGATTCCATTTAAGAATAACTTGGTATTTTTTGAGCAGTAATCTGCACATATGTGCATAATTAACACCATGCTAGCACTTGATTCCAGAGATTTCTGCTAGGATCTATCTGCTGGTGACTAAAGTCCCCATTACTGGATGTAAATCCCTAGGTCTGGCCCCAGCTGTTGTGCAAATCTTCCAGTGCTCCCATGTAAGCAAGGTTCCTTTGTCTCCCCATCAGATGACTGCAAGCCTTGCGTGTGAGGGTGGAGTTTCAAAGGTATAAGGGAAACAAACTGGAAATACTTGCATAGAAAGTTCAGAGAGCATTTGAATAACAGCTATTACCATCCAGGAGAATGGGGGGCATTCTCCATTCCAAATTCACATTGTAGATAGAAAATGAGTCTGCCAGTCATAACGCTCCCACCAAATGAGAACTGCAAGAAGGCATAGGGACAAACACAGAGTTGTTGAGTCACACTGTTTTTATGTAAGAGACATTTGGACTGCCACAGCAGCAGCACTCCAGGCCCTCCCCAAGAAAGCTTGGGGAAATACAATCCAGCATACTGGAGTGCAGAGGAGTGAATTCCAAGCTTAGCTAATGTGTGAGGTGAGAGCAGGATAGGGTCATGGGATGGTTCATGCTCTGAGACCCTATGAGTCATCCTACAGGATACTGGCCAACTGGAGACACTTCTCAGGGAGCTGAAGAGACTGAGAGGAAAGTGACGGCAGCTTGAGCTGGAGAGCATATGAGATACTTTTTCCCAAATCTACATGCTTAGAGATCAAATAATGTCCTCATCTTTCACGTTAAATTCAGACCTATGCTAGTACAATCCTCATAGAAAGATGTGTCCTTATCAGCCTTTAATGGGGTGAGCAGGGGATCACCTGACAGATGATCCAAGTGCTAGTGGCACATGACCATCATTGCTTCATATCTGACACATCTTCTCTGTTCTTACCCAAGAGGCCTGTTCCCCTCCTCACCTGCCCTCTAGCAGAAGCCCTCCAGTTGCTTTGATAGGTGATGGAAAGGGCCATTTGGAAGGTCACCTTCTTATCCAGGACCCACTGCCCAGCAGTGTTTACTTCAGGAGGCATTGGCTGAGTAACTGCAACTTGGGAACTCATTCAAGTGCAGCTCCACTTCAAATGACAGGTCTGTCCTACCAGCCACACTGCTTGCCTTTCCAATTAGACTATTTGGTCCTTCTCCACTGGTATACTCAGGCTGCAGGAACCCAGTTAAGAAAGCCATCACTAGAAAGAGAAAATATGACCAATAGAAAAGCTGTGAATCAAACTCCCTAAAGGCAAAGTGCTTCCAGTTCCCTTTTCCCTGATGTGAGGACTGGCTTACCTGTAAAATTGGTTCCTGAGTGGAGAAGCAGCATGAGGAGATGTCAAAAGGCCTACCCAGTCTCTTCATGGCTCTCCTGAGATAGGATATATCTTAACCAGATAATGTCCAGCAGGCAGGGGACCCTAGATGATGAGGAACCAGCATCCCTCATGTTTAAGGGAGGGAGGGAAGAAGGGAGAAAGGAGGTACAGGACAGATAAATGTGGAATCAGGACCTGAAAGCTAAGGGAGATATTTAGACAGTTTTCTTAGGGCGCAAGAACTCCCAATCTCAATGGAATAACAATCTGGAAGAGTGAGGAAAAAGGCCAGATGGAGTAAGTCAAGACCTCCTAGACAAATTAAAACCCAAGCCCAAAATGCACAGGCAGTGGAGGCAGGGAAGATCGTAAGATAAGACCCAAGAATGCAGGGAAGGGATAAGGAAATTCAGGGCAGAGTTGGTGCTAAACTTGGACAAGAACAGGAATCGTTTGGGTTGGAAGGAACATTGAAGAGCCACAAGACCCAACCCCCCTGCATGGGCAGGGACACCTGCCACTAGACGAGGCTGCACAAGGCCTCATCCAGCCTGGATTTAGACACTTCCAGGAAGGGCGCTTAAACAACCTCCCTAGGCAACATTTTCCAGTGTCTTACTATCCTTACAGTAAAAACTTTTTTCCTAACATCTAATAAAAATCTACTCTCTTTCAATTTAAAACCATTACCCCTCTTCATGTCACTGTTCTCTCTAGTGAAAAGCCCCACCCTAGATTTCCTGTAGGCCCTCTTCTTGTACCAGAAGGCCACTATAAGGTGTCCTTGGAGCTTTCTTTTCTCTAGGCTGAATAGGCCCAACTCTTTCAGCCTGTTTTTATAGCAGAGGTGCTCCAGCCCTCTGATCTTCTTTGTGGAACTCCTCTGGTCCCTTCTCCAACAGGTCTATATCTTTCCTGTGCTGAGGGCTCCAAAGCTGTTCTCAGTACTCTAGGTGTGGTCTCACAAGAGCAGAGTAGAGAAGGAGAATCCCATCCCTGGCCCTGATGGCCGTATGTCTTGATGCAGCCCAGGATGCAGTTGGCCTTCTGGGCTGCAAACACATACTGGTGACTCATGTCAAGCTTCTCACCTACTACCACCCCCAAGTCCTTTTTTTCAGGATTGCTCTCTATCCATTCACCTCCTACCTTGTATTTGTGCTTGCTTGCACTGGCCCAGGTGCAGGATCTTGCACTTGGCCATGGTGAACTTTACCAAGGTGTCATGGGTCCACCTCTCCAGACTGCCAAGGTCCCCCTGGATGGCCTGCCTTCCCTCTAAGGTGTCAACCACACCACACAGCTTGGTATTGTCTGAAAACTTGTTGAGGATACACTCTATCTCAATGTCTATGTTTCCCAACAAAGACGTGAAACAGCACTGGTCCCAGTACTGATCCCTGAGGAACACGACTCATCACTTGGCTCCACTTGGACACTTGAACCATTGAGCACAGCCCTCTGCACAGCCATCTAATCAATTATTTTTCCACTGAGTGGTCCATCTGTCAAATCCTAAGTGTTTTGTCTGTTTGGAGATCAGGATATTGTGTGGGACAGTGTCAAATGCCTTGCACAAAGCCAGGTAGATGATGTCAGTGAGTCTGCCACTATCCACCATCTCTGTTGCCTTGTCATAGGAACAAGAAGGACTTCTTCATGTACTTAGAACAACAAAGGAGGAGGAAAGACACTGTACACACACCACCCTCCGCCCAAATGACATCATCTACCTCGACTTCTGCAAAGCATTTGATAGTGTCCTGCATGACATTCTTGCCTATAAAATGGAGACATGCAGATCCAATGAGTGGACCACTCAATGGATAATGAATTGTCTGCATCCCAAATCTGAATGCAGGCTGAATGAGGAGTGGAATGAGAGTGGCCCTGGAGTATTTGTGTATGAAAATCTGAAAATGAGTTGACGATGTGTTCTAGCAGTCCAGAAATACAATCACATCTGGGACTGCTTGAAAAGAAGTGTGGCCAGCAGGTTGAGAGAGGTGATTCTCCCCCTCTACTGGGCTCTTGTGAGACCCCAGTTGGAGTATTGTCTTCAAGTCTGAGAGGAGCCCCAGCATAAGACAGACATGACCGACTCAACTGAACAACTGAACAAACTGGTTCAGAGGAAGGCCATGATGATGATCAGGGGGCTGGAGCACCTTCCTTATGAGGACAGATGAGAGAATTGTTGTGTTTAGCCAAGCGAAGGTTCCAGGAAGACCTTGTAACAGCCTTCTGGTACTTAAAGGGTGCCCACAAGAAAGATGTGAAGGGACTCCTCATTAGGGAGTGTAGTGACAGGATGGTTAGATCTTGGTAAGAAATTCTTTCCTGTGAGGGTGGTGAGACCCTGGCCCAGGTTGCCTGGAGAGGCTGTGGTTGCCCCATCTCTGGAAGTGTTGAAGACCCTGTTGGATGAGGCTTGGAGCAATTTCATCCAGTGGAAAGCATGTCTGCTAATGGCACAGGGTGTGGAACTGGATGGTTTCTAAGGTTCTTTCTGCCCCAACCATTCTATGTTTTTATTCTATGACTCTCTAAAGGAATGAGTGCACCCTCAGCAAATTTGCAGATGACACCAAGCTGAGTGCTGCAGTTGTTGCACCCGTAGGAAAGGATGCCATCCAGAGGGACCTTGAAAGGCTTGAAGAGTGCATGTACATGAGCCTGGATGGGGCTCTGAACAACCTGATCTAGTTAAAGATGTACCTGCCTACACAGGGGTATTGCACTAGATGATCTTTTTATTGTCCCTTCCAATTTATGGTTCTGTCCTCTATGGTACATCCACAGGAGTCAGAGGTTGCCCAAAGGAATGACTTGAGATGCACCCCTGAGCTGTTTCCCACTGATGATTTCTGGGCTCCTCCCAGGCAGGACAAAAAGATGTTTCCACCAGCCTCCCCATGCCCTCGCCACCTCCAGTGCCAGAACCTTCCTGGGAACAAGCTCTTCATGCATAGACCAGTGCTTGGTGCTGGATATTATCTTGGATCACAGGTATCATTTTTCTGACCTTGCTCCTGTGTTAGCCCCTGAACTTTACCCTCTGAGCTCTATTGTAACCAAAATGCCAGTGACCAGGAGAAGAGTGTGGCTAGGAAAAGAGTGTTTAGATCTGAGAGTGTTTAAAGCAGCTAAAGTGACAGTGCCCTTTTCCTTTAACAAGATCAGTCACTCTCCAGGACCACCAGAATATTCCCCCTTCCTCTGAGTACTGTACAGGACTGCCCACTGCCTCTAACTTTCTGGTACAGGCAGCATTATCTTGACAGCTTTTGTTGCTGTGTCTGTATGGATGTGTGAGTGTGCAAGATACTTGTGATGGTACAGGAGTGTGAACAGGAATGTATCAGAGTGTAGAAGATCTTGGGCTGTTGACAGTGGATGTGATAATGTGTAGAATTGTGTTTGGGTGGAGGAGTGCCTTTTCTGATGCTGTGAAGGGTGAAGAGCTACAGGGACCTCCCCTGCTCCCAACTTGTTTGAGGACATTACGTGACATGTGTTGACAATGGAGAGATATTTGAGGAACAGGCTTAAGCTCTTTAGGAGGTTACTTTACATTTTTGGTTCTATCGTGTTCTTAAAATGTGTACTAAAGATGAAGGTAGCTTGTTAACTTTGTTAATAATTTCATGCTTGTCACTACATGTTAGACATACATACCTATTCAGTTCTTTCAAGAGGAATTTTTAGGAAAAGAATATAACTGATTCTTTGGCTTACAATGCATCTCAGTTCCCAAAAATGTTGTATGTAGGAATTTGGAGTGTAACACATTGTGTTTCTCTCACTTCAAATAGTAAATGACAAAAATAGCTGAATTCATATAAGAGGAACAATTTTTTTTTTTTCATACAGTTTGAGTATTGCTTTTAGTGCAATTTTCATTAGCCTGAGAACCTAGTGTAGGAAATACGTTATTTGCTCAATGCAACTGGAAGAGATGCAGCACAGACATGCAACAAAAATCTGCCTTGAGTCGAGGACGTCACTGGAAATGCAGCAATAGAATCCATAAATCCTACATCCAGGTTCTCCAAGTGCCTTGACTAATTGAGATTCTCTCCTTAAGTCTCTTGTCAAAATATTTGTAGTTGATACATTCACATCATTGATAAGACAGAAAACATTTCTAAGTATATTGGGTTAAATCAAATTATAATTACGCAATTACGCTGTTAGTAAAGTTTTCTAGTCAATGCTTTGCCAAAGAATATAAGCTAAAAATATTTTGACTGAAGAAATAGGAGGAATCCAGAGCATCTGCTGGCCAGACTCTATAAAACTGTATTTGCAGTGCTCTGCCCTTCCTCCCAGAAAAGTTTCAAGGTAAATGAGCTGGGTGATAAGCATTCAAGGATAAAACCAAGATTTTTCTTTTCTGAGTCAAAACCATTAAAGCAGACGGATGCTATCTTTGGTAATTTTAAAATGTAGGAAAAGGTATTCTTGCAAGCAAGATACATTAGTACTCTACTGATGCTACTCTTCTTTTCTCCCAAAGGGTTCTCTGCTGTCTTGCCTTCACTAAAGTGCAGACATGGCCTCTCCAGATGCTGACATGGCTGCCTTTGGGGAGGCAGCTCCTTACCTCCAAAAGTCAGAGAAGGAAAGAATTGCAGTCCAGAACAATCCTTTCAATGCCAAATCATCTGTCTTTGTGGTGCATCCACAGAAGTATGTTTGACTATGTATGGCATCCATATTAATAAAAATTCTAATATTTAAATGTTAATACATTTTTTCTGTTAGCTCTGTAACAACAATGGTGAATCTTTTAATAACAGAAATGTTTTAAAAGAAAGCAATACAATCTTCTTTTTTCAAGTGTGAGGTACCATGACTATTTTTTAAGAGCTGGTAAAACTTTTCTCTAGTGTTAGTTCTGACTGACTACACTGACAGTGAACATTTCTCTAGTATGCACATTTTGAATTTTTCACTTTCTGCAAAATAGTAAGTACAGATTTGCTCATGGATTTATTTCTGTTTATAGCTATCACCTTTCACATCCTAGGCACAAAGTGTCTAAACTTGAAGATGTATTCTGACTAGCTATTAGACCCCTGTATCTAATTCTCCTGCAGTCAAAGTCCTAGCCCACAATATGTGTCTGGACTTCCCCTTTTCAATGTAACATACAATGAATTACTGAATGTCATTTAGTCATGATTTATCTTTTGTAGAATTATTTTCTAATGTTGCAAAGGCAATCTCTATATTCACAGGACCATGGGCACTAGATACATTGTATTATTCCTACTTTATGGCTGGAATAGTTGCAGTACATAAATGCCAAAGAATCTCTCCCAGGTCAAAGATCGAGTTATCAGTAGAGACCGTAGAGGAACCTGTAAATTCTACATCCAAGTTCTTTAAGTGCCTTGACTAGTCAAGATTCCCGTCTCAATAGCCCTGTCAGACTATTAATAGGAAATGTATCAACAGGAATGGTAAGATGTAAAGCATTTCTAAATATATCTGGTCAAATCAAATGACAATTATGCTGTTAGTTAAGTTTGCCAGACAATGCTTTGCCAAAGATGGTTTGCCAAAATATATTTTGACTGAAGGAAAAGGAAACACCCAGAGCATCTGCATACCAGACTCTATAAAAGTCTCTTTGGAGTGCTGTTCCCAGTCTTGACAGAAAATTTCAAGGTAAGTGTATGGCTCCTGTGAACTTCTTGACAAAGCATATACTTTTTTATTCCATTTAGTTTATTATAAGCCTTGGATATCCATTTTTTTCAAGAACTATCTCTGTCACCAGTGATTTTATTCTAAGTTTGAAAGCAGCGTTTTTTCATTCAATTTATATATCAGCTCTGGATATCTGTGCAACACAAAACGAGCTGTTAGTTTTCAAAGAGCAGGGACTGAATTCCTGCCTCTGCCACCTGGATAAATATCAAAATTTACCACTTCTTAAGAAATAACAAGAAATCCAACTCTTTAAGATTTCTAGAACTCAGGACAGGCAATAATGAAATTTGTATGTGTCATATTGCAAGATGAATTGTTCATGGAAAGCAAATTTTACAGTGAAAAGCCACTACTAATGAGTAGTGTGACTGTCTGATCATTATCTCTCAGAGACTCTCAGATAGCATTTGAGAAAAAAAATCAGTGAATTTTTAAAATGCAAAATCTGTACTACAGCAATATCCAAATTCACTGGAATTATCAAAGTTGGAGTAATACTGCTAAGATGTGCTGCAACACTAAAGAACTTTTCTGCGCTTTGTTAAATAACTACGTTATTCTCTAAGGATAATTTCACGAAAGTATACATATCTTTTCAGCCAAGACTGGGAAGTTTAAATCCGGCTTTTGACTTCATATCTAATTAAATATTTGAAGAGATTTGAAGTGCAAGAGATTTACTCTCCTCCATATAAAACTGTTCAATTACTAACAACATTTCTTCTTTCCTACAGAACAGTCTCCTGATTGGGCCTCCTATATAAGTACAACCATGTCTAGTGCAGATGCTGACATGGCTGCCTTTGGGGAGGCAGCTCCCTACCTCCGAAAACCAGAAAAGGAGAGAATCGAGGCTCAGAACAAACCTTTTGATGCCAAGTCATCCGTCTTCGTGGTGCATCCTAAGGAATCCTTTGTGAAAGCGACAATTCAGAGCAGAGAATCGGGGAAGGTCACTGTCAAAACTGAAGCTGGAGAGGTGAGTAAGAAACAAGGTTCAAAACTGTGTGTAATTCCCATTCTCAGTTCTTACTTGACATGCATCATCTCAATCCTCATCTGACAGACTATGACTGTGAAGGAAGATCAAGTCTTCTCCATGAACCCTCCCAAGTATGATAAAATCGAGGACATGGCCATGATGACCCACCTCCATGAACCCGCTGTGCTGTACAACCTCAAAGAGCGTTATGCAGCCTGGATGATCTATGTAAGTACCAGCCACAGTCTCCCTTTGGGCAGCTAGGAGGAACTGCTCTGCCAGGCTAAGTGGAGCCAACGGGCTGTCTCCTTTCCTCACAGACCTACTCGGGTCTCTTCTGTGTCACTGTCAACCCCTACAAGTGGCTGCCAGTGTACAACCCGGAGGTGGTGTTGGCCTACCGAGGCAAGAAGCGTCAGGAGGCCCCTCCACACATCTTCTCCATCTCTGACAATGCCTATCAGTTCATGCTGACTGGTGAGTTACTTAGGGGTTTTTTTGTTGTTGGTTTTTTTGTTGTTGTTTTTGTGGGGTTTTTTGTTTGTTTGTTTGTTTTTTTAATTATTTGACTGTTAACACAGAAGAGAGAGTCTTCGCTGCAATAAAGTTCAGTTTAATGGTATAGGGAAGATGGGTGTCCTTTCATAACTGGAAATATGGTCTTTACTAGACACCATCGTTGAGTTCATGTTTCTAACATTTAAGATTAGAATTCACCATCAAAAGTATTTGGAAACCTTAGAAAGATATTCTTTGCTGTGAGGGTAGTGAGACAGTGGCCTAGGTTGCTCCGAGAAGCTGTGGCAGCCCCATCCCTGAAAGGGTTCTAGGCCAGGTTGGATGGGGCTTGGAGCATCCTGGTTTGGAACTAGATGCTCTTTAAGGTCCCTTCCAACCCAAGCCAGACTATGATTCTATGATCTGCTTAGGTAACTCTAGACAAATGGTTTGTGAGACTTTATGCATAGCATGGAGAAGATGCATAGACAAGAAAACAGGACACTCCACATCACATTTTTTCTTTTACACCGTGCATAATATAAAACCAGGACAGAATCAATAATAGAAATTGAAGCAAGAGAAAAAGAAGGGCTAAAGTAAGGGCTACAAATGCCAAAAACCAAACTGAACCTAAGATTTTATGCACAAAAACATCAAATTTAGTTCTGGAGTATGAAAGAGTATTCTAGGAAAAGGTTACTTTACTACAGGCTTATCATTTTATGTGATTTTCTTTCTGCAATTATCAAATCAAAGAAAGGCCTATGGACTGACCAAGAGTGGTTGTTCCCATATTATAAAGTTTATTGGAAGCACTTGTTCCAGTTCACTTTAGGTTAAAGATAGCTCAATCAGAATATCTACAAAAATTATCCTTACTTGGGATCATTTTGATAAAGAAAATAAGCAGTTTGGCATAAAGAGAATATCCAAAAAAGAACTATGCATACTACACCGGGAATCTATATGTGTTGATGTGTCAGCTTTCCTGCTACAACTAGAAAATTTTAAAAAGTTCAAACACAATTAAAGGTGAAAGCACATAGGATTATGAAAGGGATTACACAACTACTGATAGTGTACCTTCAAAAAATCACAGGAATATTTTTATCCAAGATATTCACCATGCATATTAGTAATCTCTTTGATTCTGCCCCTTTCACAGATCGTGAGAACCAGTCGATCCTGATCACGTAAGTACCTCCCTGTTCAGGTCCCAGTGGGGCTGCCCAGTGCCAGGCAACCTCCTGCTTGATCTCACACTCTCTGCTTCTCTCTTTGGTTTGACAGTGGAGAATCCGGTGCAGGGAAGACTGTGAACACAAAGCGTGTCATCCAGTACTTTGCAACAATTGCAGCGAGTGGGGAGAAGAAGAAGGAGGACACACCTGGCAAAATGCAGGTGAGTCAGAAGGAAAATACTGCACACTTGTCATGTATATGCCATTTCATATAAACACTTAAGTGAATAATTGTCCTGTAGGGAATGCCTGAGAATGAAATTATTAATTATTAGATACTGGCTTGAATCAACACTTTCCTCTGTTTCTGACATGGTTTTTGGATAGGATAACAGCAACCATTACCCTTCTGTAGGGAACACTTGAGGATCAAATCATCAGTGCCAACCCACTGCTGGAGGCCTTTGGAAACGCCAAGACCGTGAGGAACGACAATTCCTCACGCTTTGTAAGTTATGGCTCTGGACAAAATCTCTTCCTCTCATGAAGAGATAAGTGGAGAGCTCTAGCAGTATTCCACATAAAGCAGATGACAAAAGAACCCACCCAGGCTGAAACGCTGCTTCTTCTCCTGAACAGGGCAAATTCATCAGAATCCACTTTGGAGCTACTGGCAAATTGGCTTCTGCTGACATTGAAACTTGTAAGAGACTCCCCTGGCCTGACCCCATTACTACCTAAATTCCCACCTTTACGTACAGTCTTGTAGCTGACTCTTCCTGCTGTCCTTGCCAGATCTGCTGGAGAAGTCCAGAGTCACTTTCCAGCTCCCGGCAGAAAGAAGCTACCACATATTTTATCAGATCATGTCCAACAAGAAACCAGAGCTAATTGGTAGGAAGGATCATGATGTCTTTTTGAGGATAACCATTGAGTAACAGTTCTCTCTATTGCCTGCTTGGGAAAATTAAGCCTGTGCCTTGCCTCGTCCTTCTTTCAGACATGCTCCTTATTACCACCAACCCTTATGACTTCCACTATGTGAGTCAAGGTGAGGTCACTGTGCCCAGTATTGATGACCAGGAGGAGCTCATGGCTACAGATGTAAGTACTTCAATTAAGATGCTGTTAATGAGGTTTTAGGCATAGTTTTTACTTCCTTCTTTCAATTGCAGAGTGCTATTGACATCCTGGGTTTCAGTGCTGATGAAAAGACAGCCATCTACAAGCTGACAGGGGCTGTCATGCACTATGGGAACTTGAAGTTCAAGCAGAAACAACGAGAGGAGCAGGCAGAGCCTGATGGCACAGAAGGTATCTGCAGATTCAGCAAGTTATTTCTTCAAAGAACTTCTCCCCCTGCAGAGATGTCATGCTAGCCTTCAAAGACAGGCCTTTGTTGGCCGAGTCACCACATACAACAGTGAGGAAAAGCACCTTTGTTCATGGCGGAGGTGCTTTCCTGATCATGAGAAATATCATTATCTTACTCTCACCAAACACATACTGTCTGAAAGGCAGAATTCCTACTTCAAAGCAGGATATATTTCATTTTGTAAAGCCTTCAACCACTAGGTCACCAGATGTACAAATACATTTTTAGGGAAATAAAGCCCTGATATGTTTGCAGAGGCTGTTGGGATGATTCTGGGAACATGTAGATTCAAAATATTCTTACCCAAGCCATGTTCATTCTTGTTTCAAAGGTGGCCATTGCTGGCTTGTGGAATGTACATTCCTCCCATGACCTTGTGTATCAGACCAGACCAACTGTTTTCCATTTCTATAACACGAACAGCAGAGTTGCTCACACTGACCAAGTTCTAGCCACTGTTGAAAGGTAAATGCTTCTTTTTCTCTCTCTCCCACTTTAGTTGCTGACAAAGCTGCCTATCTTATGGGCCTGAACTCAGCTGAGTTGCTCAAAGCCCTGTGTTATCCCCGAGTCAAGGTTGGGAATGAATACGTGACCAAAGGTCAAAATGTGTCACAGGTAAAATTTGGAGATTGAAAATAAATGGCTTGAAAGAGTACATGAATATTTTTTTGCCCCTGCAATAACTCTACTCCTTTCTTCTCTGAAATTATTAGGTGAATAATTCAGTTGGTGCCCTGGCAAAAGCTGTCTTTGAGAAGATGTTTCTGTGGATGGTTGTTCGCATCAATCAACAGCTGGATACCAAGCAACCCAGACAGTACTTCATTGGTGTCCTGGACATTGCTGGCTTTGAGATCTTTGATGTAAGGAACAAGAATTTGGCACAATAGTCAAGGGAGGGCCAAGAGGGGTCATGAATTCTCAGAAACAGACTTCTTTTCAAAAAGATTCAGAAGCCTCCTCCTCAGCAGCTTTCCAGCAACCCTTCCCTCTTCTCTGTCACAGAGTTGTCATCAAAAGGCTTCATTAGAAAGCACTTTGATTCCAATTGCTGTAAACTGGTGTACAATAGCTCTGCTTTCTGACATGGCCTTGAGCTCGCAAAGGTCTTAGGTTTTGCAAAGAAGGATACAGTTCTAGGACTAAAGTTCACACATATGTGAGCCAAAGGCTGGATACTCTTAGAGTGTGAAGGAAGGGGTAATGCTATGGGATCATTCACAGCATGTTTCTTTTGTTGTGATTGCTGTGATGATTCTAGGACTTCTATGCCAGAGTAGAGAAGCCCCCGGTTTTGTGAATGTGGGGACAGAAAAGGTCTTGGGTAGGACATTCTCTCACAGGAGAGAGCTGAGACACCTACAGCATGCTGCAGCTAAGGTTAGAGAAGGATTTTTGAGTAGTACAGAAAAAAAAAAAAAAAAGAAAAAGAAAAAAAAAGTTACTTTAGCTTGATTTCAAAAGTAATAATAATGAAATCCTTCAAGAATAGTACATTTTAGAATTGATTTAGAGCTGCTGTTACAGCACAGTTAGGAGTGGTGTTTCTGCTGGGGAACCTTAAACAGCTTTAGGAGTATGCTAGCAGAACCCTGTGATGTTTGCCACACATTGGGAAACAGTGCACCTCTCCTTGCTTTGGGCAGTTCAACAGCTTTGAACAGTTGTGCATCAACTTCACCAATGAGAAACTGCAACAGTTCTTCAACCACCACATGTTCGTGCTGGAGCAGGAGGAGTACAAGAAGGAGGGAATTGAATGGGAGTTCATTGACTTTGGGATGGATCTGGCTGCCTGCATTGAGCTGATTGAGAAGGTACCCTTTCAACACAAGTTTATTTTGGTATTCTGTGGTGTTTCTGAGCAACATTCCACTCAGAAAAAACACATAGCCAGACATTTATTTTCAGTTAAACAAAATATTTTGTGCTGACCTTTATTTTAGTCTAGGATAGAGAAACTAGGTAATGCAACAGGTGGGGGCTATTGTAGCAAGTTTCTCAATTATTTTTCTGTTTAAATCATCTCTCCACTTCTGCTCCCAGTTCTAATCTGAACTGGACAGATGTTCTTGCCACTTCTATGAAGACAGGATTCAGAAAGGTAATGCAAGGCAGGAATAAGCCTCCCTGGCTGAGAACAACTCCTGACAAAATTAGATTTTTATTCAGCCTGAGACACTACCAGCAACACATTGGTACCTTTGATGTTCATACCTCATGCTTCACACCATTCACATCATTGCCGTCTTTCTCTATCACTTCTTCTGGTACCTTCCAGCCCATGGGCATCTTCTCCATCCTGGAAGAGGAGTGCATGTTCCCCAAGGCAACTGACACCTCTTTCAAGAACAAGCTCTATGACCAGCATCTGGGCAAGTCCAACAACTTCCAGAAGCCCAAGCCTGCCAAAGGCAAGGCTGAGGCCCACTTCTCCCTGGTGCACTATGCTGGCACAGTGGACTACAACATCACTGGCTGGCTGGAGAAGAACAAGGACCCTCTGAATGAAACTGTCATTGGGTTGTACCAGAAATCATCTCTCAAGACACTGGCCTTACTCTTTGCCAACTATGGTGGAGGAGAGGCAGGTCAGCTCCGTGAGAATTGGATATTCTGTGTGGTACAATGTTGACACAGAATTCAAACATTAATTACTAAACATTTTAAGTAGTTTCATGTTCATTAGTGTCCAGTATGAAAAATCTGTATTTTAATAATTTTTTCTTTCCTTCCATTTGCAGAGGCTTCTGGTGGTGGTGGTAAAAAGGGTGGCAAGAAGAAGGGTTCTTCTTTCCAGACTGTCTCAGCTCTTTTCAGGGTAAGGACAGAATTCACTATCTCTTAGAAAACTGAAAGCAATTTTATTTTGAACCTGCATTGTCTGTTTCAGCTTTGATTAGACCTCTTTTTCTCCTTGAGAATCCTCCCCTTTCCATCCTTGAAAATTACAGTTACTCACTTAGAACACTGAAAAATCTGTACAACAATGTGTGCATGGTCTTCTTTTTATTTTATGAGACATGATGATATTATCAGCCTCCTGTCAATTATTTGAGGATTTTTCCTATTTATTGATACTGCATCCTTGTATTTTGGCAGATTTATTCCCTCTTCCTTAGTTTTGCTAGCACCTTCTCTGAATATTCTACAAAAATCTCCAAATTATGAAGTTCACCTAAGTAGACAGAGTGAATATTAAATCAGATAACTTCCTTAAAGTCTTCTTTGGAGACTTCAGAAATATTTCCCATACTTGTTCTATGTCTATATGAAGATTTTCAGTGTGAAAGTAGAATTTGAAAATAACCAAACAGTAAAAGCAAAAAAACCAAAGAACCAAAAAAACAACCCCCCCCCTAAACAAACAAAACCCCAAAACAAAACAAAAAAACCAAACCCAGAATCACTTGAGATTCTGAGGCTGTAATACTGGAAGACTTTGTTTTCATTTCAATGGGGAGAGAGAGTGAATGATAAATTACATCAATTAATTTAATTTTTAGGTCAGTTTTCAGTTTTGTTTTTAAGGTTACATATGGATGACGTGGAACAATTGAATTGCTTTAAAAAAGGCTGTTTGCATTGGGTGTACAAAGATTTCTTCCATTAAAAAAGGAATTAATTAGCAGCTTAATCAAATGCTAGTCATACTTTGCTAATAAAACATGCCATCTGTTTAAAATGTCCAACTGAATACCACAAGAAATACTAGTTGGAAGGAAAGCTGTGACATGGCATCTCCGTATTTGTATAATGAGTTCAAGGAAAAGTAATACTAACTATTATTCTACAAAAGAATTTGAAAACCAAAAACCTGGGAGCCTTCAGCTTCCAAATTTCTCTTTGGCACTTCTGCAGGATGTTTTAGAGAAGACAGATCTGCATCCTAAAACACTCAGTTTGATACATCCACTACTAAGCTTCCAGCGTTTATGCTTAATAATATAAACTATTTCATGATCTCACAGGAGAATTTAAACAAGCTGATGGCTAACCTGAGAAGTACTCACCCCCACTTTGTGCGATGCATCATCCCTAATGAAACAAAAACACCTGGTAAGGAAATCCAATAGGAGGAAGACTCAAGCCAGAGAAGCTTTTTTCATGAGTATCAAGCAAGGGGCTGGTCGCTAATGGTGATGTTTTTCAGGTGCCATGGAACATGAGCTGGTGCTGCATCAGCTGCGCTGTAATGGAGTGCTGGAAGGGATCAGAATTTGCAGGAAAGGCTTTCCCAGCAGAGTCCTGTATGCTGATTTCAAACAGAGGTAAGAGTGCTACACCCTTCTCCCCTTTCAGACCAAGTTGAAAAGCCTGCATAATATATATAGATTTCATCAATCAGTTCACAATTATGTGACATTGCTGATATCAGGATTTTCTTGCACCCAGAGTAAAAACATTCTCTATATTCTGTTCTGAAAGGATGAGCTTGTCACTCTGTATGAGACTGGTTCAGTGAGAAAGTCTGAGAAGAATGTGTGGTTCATTTATAGTGGTGGTTTTGGTGAAGGGGATTTCTTCATGTTCTGTTTTCTTCTGCAGATACAGAGTGCTTAACGCAAGTGCTATCCCAGAAGGACAGTTCATGGACAGCAAGAAGGCTGCAGAAAAGCTCCTTGGGTCCATTGATGTGGATCACACCCAATACAGATTTGGTCACACCAAGGTAGAAACAAGACTTGTATTAGAAGTTTGTCAGGGAATGGAAAGGGTAGACTGCTCTGTCAGGAACAGAAAGCACAGCACAGTAACACATCTGGTTGGGTAGGGTCCTCAGTCAGCAAGAGCTAAGCCCCACAGTACCCAAGTAAGCTAAGTGAGTAAGACTCTGGAATGGTAGTGAGTTTCATTCAAGAGTCCAGATTAACAGGAAGGTTTGTGACAATAAGGAAGGTCTGAAGTGAAGCCATAAAACCTATGTCAGGGTCAGATATAGGTAGACTAACAAGGCCCAAGTACTATTCATTCATTCTTGGACAGATGCACAACAATAAGTCTAACATCAAGCCAGGAAGTAAATCCACAGCTCATGATAGGAACACACCAGGTAGATGTGGCTGAGGCTATGACTGAACTGGAGCTGATAACTCACACCACATATCTTAGATGGAGAATGATTGTTTAGGGATGAGATTATATGAAGTTTGTAGAGCTGTGGGCAAGGGTTTGGGATGCAGTCCAAGGGGAAGCTGGTCCGGGCCATTAAGTTTTACTTCAGGATCCTGAAAGATTCTGTAACCCTATTCTGTACAACCAGAAAATGACATGCTGCAACATTTTGTTCTCAAGGTGTTCTTCAAAGCTGGGCTGCTGGGACTCCTAGAGGAGATGAGAGATGAGAAGCTGGCAGAAATCATTACCAGGACACAAGCCATATGCAGGGGCTTCCTGATGAGAGTGGAGTATCAGAGGATGGTGGAGAGAAGGTAGGCATTCCTCACACATGGTTTGTTCTCAAGCTACTTGACAAGTGAAGCTTAAATTCCTCACACAGCAGCTATATAATAGCCATGTGAACTTCATTTCAGGGAGTCCATCTTCTGCATCCAGTACAATGTTAGGGCCTTCATGAATGTCAAGCACTGGCCCTGGATGAAGCTGTTCTTCAAGATCAAGCCCTTGCTGAAGAGTGCAGAATCTGAGAAGGAAATGGCCAACATGAAGGAAGAGTTTGAGAAAACCAAGGAAGAGCTTGCAAAGTCTGAGGCAAAAAGGAAGGAGCTGGAGGAGAAAATGGTGGTCCTGCTGCAGGAGAAAAACGACCTGCAGCTCCAAGTGCAGGCTGTGAGTTTTTCAACATTCATTTGTGCCTGGGGAAAGAACCATAGGCAGCTGAATACTTCTTATCCTAAGCAGAGATTTGCATGAAGCTGACAAACATGCAGTGGAAAAAAGCCTAAATCACAAAAGCAATGAGTAAACAGGCTCTGGCAAGGACATGGTTAATCTCATGGTAGCTCCATGTGAGCCTCAGCACTCCCGTTGTCTGGGGAAAGAGTCATGTAACTCTAGAGAACATGTAATGCATGGAAGAGAGCTCTGAGCGGGAAGCAAAGCACCAT
This sequence comes from Phaethornis superciliosus, assembly GCA_023637945.1. Taxonomy (NCBI): domain Eukaryota; kingdom Metazoa; phylum Chordata; class Aves; order Apodiformes; family Trochilidae; genus Phaethornis; species Phaethornis superciliosus. The sequence continues at coordinate 4,140,771 of JAJQWJ010000021.1, forward strand.
CATCTCCTCTACTTTCCAGGTGGTGTTATCAGTCTAACAGGGTACAGGCAAAGCTGAGAAGGGCCCATTTTCCTCCTTACAGATACACTAGGAGGCCCTTCAGAAGCACAGATAATTCTAACTCAGTTAGGAAAAAGCAGTTTCTTAACACCACACAAAGCACAATTTCCCACCATTAATTAGTCTCACAGTAACTTTACTCCCCAAATATTATGACGTTCATGATAACAATTACAAAGAAGTTATTAAATATCCCCTGATCCTGCTGAAACAAGTAATTGAACTGATGTCTGATCTTTCATGCTTGTGGGTGCACAAGGCATGCTAATTGTTACCCTCTCTGAGAGCCATTTTTAAAAAAAACAAACACTTTGGGTTGATACCAGATGACAAGATTTCCCAGAGAACAACAGGCAAGGTCTTGCTGTTGCTGGAGCAGAAGGCCAGGGTCAGCCACCATTTTACCACATTCCTGCTCAGCATACAAAAGACAAAGAAATATATTAAAAATATTCTGACCCATGAAACTCTTTGGCTCCCCACCAGGAAGCAGACAGCTTGGCTGATGCTGAGGAAAGATGTGACCAGCTCATCAAAACCAAAATCCAGCTGGAAGCCAAAATTAAGGAGGTGACTGAAAGGGCTGAGGATGAGGAGGAAATTAATGCTGAACTGACAGCCAAGAAGAGAAAACTGGAGGATGAATGTTCAGAACTGAAGAAAGATATTGATGACCTTGAGCTCACACTGGCCAAAGTTGAGAAGGAAAAGCATGCCACTGAAAACAAGGTACATACCCAGAGACTCACATAATGGGTGAAGGGAAAGATGCATCCCATATCAGCATGCTATTCTCAGAATGAATTTGGTTTTCAGCACATCCATATCATGATAGTGGGCTAGACAGGAAGCCCAGCTTGTTTTTGCTGCTGCATAAGCACTGTGAAGTGAAAATTCAATTGAAGCAGCAGTCAAGCCTTCTACAGAGACATCTGTCACTTTCTTATAATCAACAGGTGAAAAATCTCACAGAGGAGATGGCAGCCCTGGATGAGACCATTGCCAAGCTGACAAAAGAGAAGAAAGCCCTCCAAGAGGCCCATCAGCAGACACTGGATGACCTGCAAGCAGAAGAGGACAAAGTCAATACTCTGACCAAAGCAAAGACCAAGCTGGAGCAGCAAGTGGATGATGTAAGTACATATGTAACTAATTGAAAAAGAAAACTTTGCAGAGGAAAAAGTAGCCAGCAGATGTCATGTTTGTTGTAGCTGGAAGGGTCCTTGGAGCAAGAGAAGAAACTGCGCATGGACCTTGAGAGATCCAAGAGGAAACTGGAAGGGGATCTAAAGATGGCAAATGACAGCATAATGGATCTGGAAAATGATAAACAGCAGCTGGATGAGAGACTGAAGAAGTAAGTGTGGCTGTGAGGCACCTGAGGGTTGGGCTGCTGCACTTGGATGGTTTTGTTCAGGCACTAACCGCGTTTGTTTTGCTCAAAGGAAAGACTTTGAAATCAGCCAGATCCAGAGCAAAATTGAGGATGAGCAAGCCCTGGGCATCCAGTTACAGAAGAAGATCAAGGAGCTGCAGGTGAGTCTCTGTTCCTTCTTTCAACCCATCCAAAAGCCATCAACTGGGACAAAAGCATGGGTGTGAAGGGCTGTTCCTAATGTTCCCCAGGCTCGTATTGAGGAACTGGAGGAGGAAATTGAGGCAGAGCGAACATCTCGGGCAAAAGCAGAGAAGCATCGGGCTGACCTCTCCAGGGAGCTAGAGGAGATCAGCGAGCGCCTGGAAGAAGCAGGAGGAGCTACTGCAGCTCAGATTGAGATGAACAAGAAGCGTGAGGCAGAATTTCAGAAGATGCGCCGTGACCTGGAAGAGGCCACGCTGCAGCACGAAGCCACGGCTGCTGCCCTGCGGAAGAAGCACGCGGACAGCACGGCTGAGCTTGGGGAGCAGATTGACAACCTGCAGCGGGTGAAGCAGAAGCTGGAGAAGGAGAAGAGTGAGCTGAAGATGGAGATTGATGACTTGGCCAGTAACATGGAATCTGTCTCCAAAGCCAAGGTATGAAATTGTAGTAGAACATTCTCACAGGGCCAGAGGGTGACACACAGGGTGCATTTACCAGCGACATTCTCATTAAAAAATCACTTCTGTGAGTCTATGGCAGATTCCAGGTGTTTATCTCCTTTCTTTCCTTGTGTTTGCTTTCCAGGCAAATCTGGAGAAGATGTGCCGTACCCTGGAAGACCAACTGAATGAGATTAAAACCAAGGAGGAGCAGAATCAGCGCATGATCAATGACCTCAACGCTCAAAGAGCTCGTCTGCAGACAGAATCAGGTGAGACATCCTCATTACTGCGGTGCAACGGGAGGACATGCATACCAAAAGCAAACTGCTGGCTGCAAAGTTACAAGTGGTGTAACCATTCCAGACCACTACTTACTCCATGACTCTACAGGCAGAAATTGTCATATTATTAATAGCCTTGTAAACATATTTCACTTTACCGTTCAAAGGTGAATTTTCACGCCAGGTGGAGGAAAAAGATGCTCTGATTTCTCAGCTGTCCAGGGGCAAGCAAGGATTTACCCAGCAGATTGAGGAACTCAAGAGGCATCTAGAAGAAGAAATAAAGGTCTGCAAGTACTCTACTGCCCACATTCTACAGTGACCCTAAAAGCTTCTGGAGAATCATGTCTCATCCAAGATGATCTCCATACGCTTTCCCCAAACACTTTCAATACTGGAGGGAACAGCAGTAATGCACGTAGCCAAACACACAAGCTAGAGAGGGAAGGAAGCAAAGTGAATTTAATGATGGAAGAAGTCACCCCCAAGGCTGTTATAGTTTCTGACGATGCTCTGTAAGGCAAGATTCAGACACATATATCAAAATATTTACCCAAAAAGCAGACTGACTAACTCCAGACTGTCCCCAGAACACCTGTCACCAACATATCCTGATCCTCTGGAAACCCACTGCACCAGTTCCCAGGTGTACATTTGCCTAACTAGATTTTCACCCTAAGTTTCAAAAGGCATTTCTAAGACAAAGATTCACGTTACTAAACCCAGTGTTCCCACAGGCGAAGAATGCCCTGGCCCATGCCCTGCAGTCTGCTCGCCATGACTGTGACTTGCTGAGGGAACAGTATGAGGAGGAGCAGGAGGCCAAGGGAGAGCTGCAGCGTGCCCTGTCCAAGGCCAACAGTGAAGTGGCCCAGTGGAGAACCAAATACGAGACAGATGCTATTCAGCGCACAGAGGAGCTGGAGGAGGCCAAGTATGTGGGGAGTGGGACGTTAAACAGCTGAAAAAGACTGGGACTGTGAAGGGAAATCAGAAGTTGGAGTCACTCAGAGTGGGGATGGGACTGGTTTTTTTTTGCTAGAGGACAGAAAAGAAGTGAGACTGGAGATTGGAAGGAGAGCCATTGTCTTCTGGGCTAGAAAATCTAAGTGGTATCAAATGCTCAGAAAGTGCCAGGACCCTTTTGGCTTCATGCAGCCTTTCAACAGAGAAACCACTCATACAAGACTAGGGTCAAAGATCTCAAAGTGGTCAGCCACTCTCAGCTGATTTGTACAGAACTATCCCTCCTCTAAGCTTTTATCTAGAGCTGTGTTTACCTCCTCCCAGGAAGAAGCTGGCACAGCGCCTGCAGGATGCAGAGGAACATGTTGAAGCCGTCAATGCCAAATGTGCTTCCCTGGAAAAGACAAAGCAGAGGCTGCAGAATGAAGTGGAGGACTTGATGATTGATGTGGAGAGGTCAAACGCTGCCTGTGCAGCTCTGGATAAGAAGCAGAGGAACTTTGACAAGGTCTTTTGAGTTTCAGCCCTGGGGCTCCTGGGCAGAGCGTCCCCTCCTGATTGTCACCTCCATACTCACACCCCCTTTCTCTTCAGATCCTGGCAGAATGGAAACAGAAGTATGAGGAAACACAGGCTGAGCTGGAAGCCTCCCAGAAGGAGTCTCGCTCACTTGGCACAGAGCTCTTTAAGATGAAGAATGCCTATGAGGAGTCCTTGGACCACCTGGAGACGCTGAAGCGTGAGAACAAGAACTTGCAGCGTAAGTCCTTGATCCTCTGCTGCTGGCAGGGCCTTCTCACTGACCACCACTACCCAGCACTCCACACGGGTCTGTGGCCACAGGTCTGCAGAGATGCCTGTCACCTTGGTGTGGCAGGGCCCTTCCCATCCATCTCTGTGCCTGACCATGACATTGGTCTTTGCTCCCCCAGAGGAGATTTCCGACCTCACGGAGCAGATTGCTGAGGGAGGAAAGGCGATTCATGAGCTGGAGAAAGTCAAGAAGCAGATTGAGCAGGAGAAATCTGAACTCCAAGCCTCCCTGGAGGAAGCAGAGGTATTCAGACTTCTAATAAATAGTGTCCAGACTGAAAGAATGGGAGTTATCCACACAGATGGCAGGAAAGGAAGCCTAGATTTCATGAATTACAGCAAAAAAAATTACTTAAAAGGGAAGCAGTAGTTTAAGTCACTGTTCCTGCTGACATTTCCAGGCCTCCCTTGAACATGAAGAGGGGAAGATCCTGCGCCTCCAGCTTGAGCTCAACCAGGTGAAGTCTGAGATTGACAGGAAGATAGCAGAGAAAGATGAGGAGATTGACCAGATGAAGAGAAACCACCTCCGAGTTGTGGAGTCCATGCAGAGCACCCTGGATGCTGAGATCAGGAGCAGGAATGAAGCCCTGCGGCTGAAGAAGAAGATGGAAGGAGACCTGAATGAAATGGAGATCCAGCTCAGCCATGCCAACCGCCAGGCTGCAGAGGCACAAAAGAACCTGAGGAATGTACAGGGAGTGCTCAAGGTTTGTTCAGAAAACCAACAGAAAGAGAAATTATATTCTTGACATTCTGTGCACTCACTGCATCCTTGCGGTTGCTCTTGTCTCTTTTATAGGATACCCAGATACAGCTGGATGATGCTGTCAGGGCACAAGAGGACCTGAAGGAGCAGGTGGCCATGGTGGAGCGCAGAGCAAACCTGCTGCAGGCTGAAGTTGAGGAGCTACGGGCAGCCCTGGAGCAGACAGAGCGGTCAAGGAAACTGGCTGAGCAGGAGCTTCTGGATGCAACTGAACGTGTGCAGCTCCTCCATACCCAGGTCAGGCAAGCTTCAGGAGTAACAAATCAACAAGGAGTAACACAGAACAATACTGCTAGCATCTTGGGATTACTTTGTATGTTGAAAAGCCAATCTAGGCAGTCCTCCACATCTGCTTTGTGTCTGTGGATAGAAAGAGGACTCTTGCATGAAAAACTTGCATAAACAATGCTTAGCATTACAACTCTTGATGTAAAGGCATTAGGGCTAAAAGTAAGAACCTTGTCCTTCATTGTTAAACAGAACACCAGCTTGATCAACACCAAGAAGAAGCTGGAAACAGACATTACCCAGATTCAAGGGGAAATGGAGGATACGATCCAGGAAGCCCGCAATGCTGAAGAGAAGGCCAAGAAGGCCATCACAGATGTGAGCTGGGGGTTCTTTGCACTGCTTCAGAGAAGTGCCTTCTCCCTAAAAGCTCTCCAGACCCCAAATGGCTTTTGGTCTTTTGCTCTCATCAGGCAGCCATGATGGCAGAAGAGCTGAAGAAGGAGCAGGACACCAGCGCCCACCTGGAGAGGATGAAGAAGAACCTGGACCAGACAGTGAAGGATCTGCAGCTTCGTCTGGATGAGGCTGAGCAGTTGGCTCTGAAGGGAGGCAAGAAGCAAATCCAGAAGCTGGAGGCCAGAGTGCGTAGGGCTTTTCTTTGGGCATGAGCAGCCATGTCAGGTGAGCAGCCATCAGGGAAGCTGCAAAGTGGACTTGTCATTGCAGGTGCGGGAGCTGGAAGCGGAGGTTGATGCTGAGCAGAAGCGCAGCGCTGAAGCCGTGAAGGGTGTGCGCAAGTACGAGAGGAGGGTGAAGGAGCTGACCTACCAGGTAAGGCACGAGGCCTCCTTGGCCTGACCGAGTATTCTCACAGCAAGTCCAAGTGTTGATGCACCGTCCTCAAGGGCAGTTGTTAACCTCACATGATGCAGAACCAACAGTTAATTTTATTTCCTATTTGCCAACCACTCTAGTCTGAGGAAGACCGGAAGAATATTCTCAGGCTGCAGGATCTGGTGGACAAGCTGCAAATGAAGGTGAAATCCTACAAGAGACAAGCTGAGGAGGCTGTAAGTATTGCTTGGAGACTGAGCAAGAGCCACCTGGGCAGCATGGTCCTTGACATACGTGTGAATCCCAGGAAAGGAGCATGGAGCAAACTCTCAAGCCACTATAGTCTTGGATACACCACTTTGCTATTGTGTGTCTTGAGGCCTTGCTGAGTTCTGGACAGCCTGGAGTCAAGGATGAATTGAGCGAGGTTCAGCAGTTGTTTTTACACAAGAGGTCAAACTAAACATACCCAGGGGCCACATGCACTGACTGAGAAGTTCATGAGTCTCTGCTGCTGATCATCAGCAGAAGGCTTCGAGGTCTTCCGCAAGCTAGTATGTCCTACTGCTTGTTTGACATCAAGTAGTGGGAGATTAAGTACACAAGTGCGAAATCCAAGGTATAATTTGATTTTTGAGCATGATATTTTTCACAGTGATGTCCTGAATAGAGGAGGATGAGGAGATCTTTGTGAGGTTTATATATATAAGTAGTGGTGTGTGGGAGATGGAAGTCTGGGCCTTGCCCCAGGGAAGAGGGACAGCTCTGCAAAAGTGAGGTGTGGGAGGAGTGAAACCCCAGCCCTGGGCTACTCATCACTAACTCCCTCTCCCTGTACAGGAGGAGTTGTCCAATGTCAACCTCTCCAAGTTCCGCAAGATCCAGCACGAGCTGGAGGAGGCCGAGGAGCGGGCTGACATTGCAGAGTCACAGGTCAACAAGCTCCGAGCAAAGAGTCGGGAGATTCATGGCAAGAAGATAGGAGAGGAAGAGTGAGGCTGTCCTGAGGAAACAAAGTGACCTGAAGGATCTCACAATTTGAACCTCTTGGTCATTCTCCTCTGTAACGTGTCTTTGTTACCTTGTCATTATGTAGAGAATAAACAGCCTATATTCCTTTGCATATACAGCATCAGGACTCGTTTATGTGTTTCTCTTTTTACTATGTCATCATTAGCCTTTGAGTACATTTTTGGCTTATAGGTTTTCATTACTTATGTCAAGATATCTCTAGTTTCCAGATAGTTATCCACTTATCTCTTCTATGTTAATTTATTGTGTGCTAGAAAAAGGAAACATGTCAATCAGGTGATTTCAAGTAATTTCCAAAGACACAGAATGAAAGAGAATTTTTTTGTTCTTTGCTGCTGAAACTATTGATAAAAGAAGCTGAAGTGGTTTCAACATGAGGGTACACATTGTCTCCCAGTGAAATAACCCTATTTCAGGCAGTAATTGGAATTACTGATGCATAAGGAATGCAGACAGTTTTCATGATACTGCTCAAAGAGGTTCATTAAATAGCATATAAAACTTGGTACAGTTACAAATACTAAGTTATATGTGTGGTGGAACATAATATAGTGAAAAAAAATGAGGAGTCTGAGCTGACAATTACCATTCAGGAATAAGGTCTTCCATATGTGTTTCAAAACTGTATGAAAATATCCACTCATTTCTCAACAGTGGGAGCAAAAAGGAAAATAAAAGACAAACTGAATTTGCAAGGAATTATTATTCTACTATAATATCCTACAATCAAGTTACTTGGAGGGGCTTCCATAGGAGGACTAATGAAACAAACCCAAAGGCAACCGAGTAGGAATACAAACCAGAATTCTAAAAACAACACATTGTGGAGAAGCTTGGCAGGCATTGATATTCTAACTGGTGCTGGCACTAAAAGTACTGCAGAATGAAGAGGGCAGAAGATTAGAGATAATGCATGTGTATTTAAATCAAATGAACCTACCTGAAGGTGAGGTATTCAAAAGCATAAAGACACTGGGTACCTAAAAAAGTATCCAGTTAATCTCTGGAGCACCTTGTTACTGCCAGCTAAAGGATTACATACATTCAGAAGTTACTTGGGCATGTTCAGGTGAAGAAAATCTCTGGAAGTATCTACAGAGAAACCATGTCCATACTGCAAAGGCTCAGAGCTGTTTTGAATGACAGAGGTCCAGAGAGCACTTGAGTATCAGCACACCTCGTTTGTTTCTTCTTATATTTTTATCTTCTGCCAGCAGAGCACAAATCCATTTGGGAATGGGAGGGCATCCTCTGCTCCAAGTCCATTTCAGGGTAGAAATGACACAGAGGGATGAACATATGGTTTGGGAAGGACAGGGAGGCTTCTTTGTAATTTTCAGGAGTTTACAGGCTATGCTCTTCATAGTTTGGTCTCTGGATACCTAATGTCTGTCTTAGGTTTTGCCTAAAAGATAAATTTTAAAAATACGGAGATCTAACCATTACTGTGGTGGCCTTGGAGGAGCATTGTCAGGAAGAGAGCAATATGTGGGATGCTGACTATCACCTGCTTGGTCAGGCATGGCATGAAGAGCATGGCTATGTCCAGGCATTGAGGTTGGTGGTCTGCAAAAATCTGGGCTCCTTTCATCTACAAAGCTTTCAAAGGAGAGCCTGTTTCGGAGCTCTTGAGGTTTCATAGGAAGTGGAGAGTATTGAACATGTTCTCCCTGTCAGCGTGTGTAGAAACAGCTGTTGTAATATGGACTTTGCTTCCAAAGAGAAAAATGAGCTAGCTGTGAACTTTACACACTATGCTGGAAACTTTGAGCTCATGGCTCCATGTCTATATGGCTAAGACAGAATTATCAAAATAAATCTTTAATTACCTCTCTCCAAGATGAAAACTCGCCAACACACCAATGATTATGAGGTTGTGCTGTGGTCAGTAGTGAGGATGAGAAAACAGAACTCCAGACATCTTTGTCATTGCTATCTGAAAGAGTAATGAGAATGAGATTGCTTATAGTTCATCATGTTTCAGCCACAAAGAGCTTAATAAATCCATCTAACACCTAGCAATGATGCCAGACTAGCTTTTTGTCAAGGTTCCTTCCCACCATGTGTTAGACAGCTTTCTGTGCTTCTCTAGTAGACTTCACATTTCTTGCACTTCAGTTTATTCTCTTCACTCATGGTCCATAGCAGATATTGGCCTGATTCTGTTTTCTGATATTGTTTTTGCCATCAGTTTATCTTCATTTCACTCCTTCTGATTACCTGACCACTGTCTCTCTATACTAAGTTTTCATTTCCTTATAATCTCCACCATTGTAAAGCAGTAATTTTTTTTCCCATTAGTAGCAAGGGCTTTAGGGTTTGTATTGACCTAACAATGCATGGTCTTGTCTGAGTCTGCAGTGCTGAAGTTTTAGGTTGGGTTTTTTTGTTTGTTTGTTTTTTGTTTTAACTGTCTAGTAGTCAAATTAACCTTATATGTTTTATGCAAAGTGTTTTGAGTACCATATATTGTCACTCTGCCAAGCTTTGGGGGTCACTAAAAGAATTGCCTTTCATGAAAACTGAAGCAGGGGAATATTGGGTTGGATATTAGAAAGATTTTCTTCATGGAGAGGGTGATCAGACATTGGAATGGGCTGCCCAGGGAAGTAGTGGATTCTCCGTCCCTGGAGATATAGAAAAAGAGGCTGGATGTGGCACTCAGTGCCATGGGCTGGGAACCACAGGGGGAGTGGATTAAGGGTTGGACTTGATGATCTCTGAGGTCCCTTCCAACCCAGCCCATTCCATGATTCTATGGAAGCTACACTGCATCTTTCACACTTAAGTTGAGAACCAGTGAAAGAGAAGCAGACTGTGATAAAAAATTTGATAAAAAATAAACTGGGCTGGGGGCACCAATAAACTAGAGCTAGGGCACCTGGGATGGTGAGGCAGACTGGGACAGGACTAGCCTGCTGCCCTGGGGAGGGTTCTGTTTTCATTCACTCCCATCTCTTTGTTTGCCTCCATCTGCCTAGTGACGGGAGGGCAGGGGGTCGTCTGCTTCTTGTGGCACCTGCTACCTGTGCCTCCAGGCCAGCAAGGTCCACCAATCTATTTCCCTTTCACATTCACAAATATCCCTCAGTCTCTCCACCTTCTCTTTCAGTTCCACCACCAGCCTGAGCGTCATTCACCCTGGCCCAGTGCACATCGACTGTGACTGCTGTTGCCTTCCTCCCTCGACCTCCCTTGAACTGTGCACTTTGTTATATATATTTTTTTCTTTTAGGTTTAGCCGCCTCGGCAAGTGTCCCACATCAAGGCTTTCTAGGCTGACATTTTTGAAGATATAAAGACAAAGCTGTATAGTGTGAGAAAATTTCTCACAGTAAAAAAAACACAAACCTATCTCCTTTTCCAGTCCCAAATGATTTTTTTAGTAGTCAAACACACGTAGAGTTGACGTTATTACAAACAATGCTTGTTAAGGGCAAAGCAACTGTGAGGATGGACTTAAATATCTCTTGCCTTTATTCCCTTTTTTTATCTTCCACTGGGAGAGTAATAGGGAAATAACAGCATCTGACACCCAGTTATTGACTAAAACTGTGACAAATTTATATCACCATAGTCTTCCATAGCTGCAGACCCACTGCAGATCCAATATGATCCTTCATGGGCTGCAGATCCACATCTGGTGCACCACGGTCCTTCGTGGCTGCAGATCCACATCTCCACCTTGTGGTCCTCCGTGGGCTGCCTAGGACCTCACCAGGGGCTGTAGTGGAACCCCTTTCCTCACCAACCTTGTTGTCTCTGCTTCAGCACTACTCTCACCTCCCCCTCTCCTCTACACTGCAGGTCTTTTTGCAGTCTTGTTTTCCTCTTCTTGAATATACTACTCAGAGACGCACACCCGGCTTCCTTTTCTACTCAGCTTTGGCCAAAAATGAGGCCAGAATTGGAGCTAGGGGATCTTCCAGTAGCTTCTCACTGGAGTCAGCCCTCTGGTGTCCCGGCTACCAAAACCCCACCATACTAACCAAAACCAGTACTCCATATTTTAAATAGTTTTCCTATTTTTTAAAATAAGAAAATATTAATCCACATTCATGATTAACATGCTGAACATTTACAGCGCTGGTGGTATTTCATAGCAACAATGAACCTGCACATGCCACCAAACTGCATATATCCAGAAAAGTCAAATGGTAAACATTTTTTTAAGACTTACTTAGTTCTTGTTGAATCTAGAAACATTCCTTATTTATATTTGGGAAATATCATTCATCAATTCATATAAATGAAAGTATATTTAATTTCTCATGTACTTACAGTTTGGTGCCATATCTCAAAGACTAGAATCTGCCTCTATAAACCTCTGTGTAGTCAAACTGCCTCCTAGGTGGGAGTTACTGCAAAGGTCACTTACCTTGAGAAAATCATTGGTCCATAGTTACCTTAAAGAAACATCTCTGGGAGAAAGTTTAAAACAGCCACAGCTGATGTATTCCAGTGGAGCTGCATGGAATGCAAGGACTCTTAGGGCTATGATAATCTGGACATCAGTTATGTGCCTCCTAAATAAATAAGCAGTGTTTCATTGACAGTATAACATTAACTTGAACTAGTTCTCTTCTTCAAAAAGGAACTTTCACTTGGTGATTTCTGATGAACTAAATTTTTTGATTACTTTCTTCATGACTTTTAAGTCTGTTAAAACCTCAGAAGAAACTACTAGCTGAAAAAGATCCTAACTTTTTAATGAGAGGAAGAAAGAAAACTGGTGAAGCATTTTATTCCAATTATCTGGGTCTACTTTTATAAGACAAGAAAATACTTCTGGGAATATATGATTCAACATCTATCAAGACCTCGGACTTGGGGCATTAATAGACAAATCCAAGGTTTGCAAACGTGGAAGGCAGAATGCAGGGCAGAGCATGGAAGTGCTCGGCCTGTTCCAGCACTGCCTGGAGGCCCCTAGAGGTCACCCTGTTCCAGGATGTCAGAGTCTGGCTGGAAAAATCCCTAGAGGAGCATCAGATAGTTGTCAACATCAAATGCAGAATGCAAAGGTTATGCCTGCATGCTTGATAAAGCAGTGAAACAGTGTTTACATCTTAAGATAGATGGCAAATAGTAACACGAAGTTCAAGAAAGGCCTACTTTAGTTATACTTTCCATTTTTAGTGCCTGATTCACACATGAAAGTTATGATAATCTGCCTGCATTGTGACACCTCTCAAACTCTGTAACAGACAGAGGGTCAGCTAACGTACATGCCATCTAACCTCTCTTTCTGAGTCATTTGCATCCTAATATTATATCACACTAGCAACCCTAATTTCCTTTCCATCCACTTCTCTGTCCTTCTCTGACTCTTTTGCCACCTGTTGTCTCTTTGCTTTCTACACTTCTAAGCCTTTTTACGTCACTCACCTGTTCTGTAACTGGAGTCACTTCACTGCTTAAATGTGTGAAGGAAATTGCATTCCAAATGTCACTAGAGAGTTACTAAATATTTGCTGTAGAACTAGGAGGTGTGTGCATTGTGTACCTTGACTTCTCGTTCAGTATTGCCTATTTGGATTACAGGTTGGACATTTATCCACCTCTCTCAGTTGGCTTTTTGAGGACCTTTCCAAGGGATTGAGTTAATTTATTCTATGTGTGGAATAGAGAACTATTGCTGGTAAAAGAAGACTTTGTGTGTATGAAAGTCCATTTTTCACATTCCCTATGTAGAGACATGGAATGTTTGTTTCCCTAATGCATTGCATATACTAGTTTTTGAAGGCAAGAACAGGATAAGGAAAGAGGATAGACATCTCTGCCACTGTCTTATTTGAGTTTTTATAGCTTGTAGCACAAGCTAGTCTTTATCGACAATATTCTCATGAAATTTGCATTTAGATTCAGATATTGACTTTAACATATGTACATAAATTATTGGTTCCAACTTCCTCTCTTCCTAGACAATTACTCTACAATTCACATTAGTAAAGTTCGTATCTCAATAAATTTGTTCAAAATTCCACCTTCCTCTTCCCACCACAGCACGCAAAGCCTTTCTCAGGAAAATTCAGATAAATTCTTAGAGGATATTTAAGAAGGTAACATGGCATGTTAAGTTCCGTATTTAACAGGCAAGTTCCATGGGGGATATAGAAGGTTTTCCCTGTAATTAATTAATCGCATCCAATACTTATCAAATCTAATAAAGAAACTGCATCCTTACCATCTCCAGGTCCTGTTCACAGCAACATGTTAGTCGAAGTGTCTCATTGAGATGATTTGTCCCGAGGGATTAGTGTTCTGGCATATCTGCTTATCATCTGCCAACATTCCTGGGAGCTCTCCTTTTACCCAGGGAGCGGCAGAATGAGTCTGTATTTCCTACCTCATGTCATATACACTGATGGTTTGCAGGCCATCCTGATCTTTTCAGGGATATTCTTCTAATTCTTATACCATGGTTGATGACAGGATTTGCAAGTTACAGATCACACAATTTTAAAATTTATTTTATTTAATTATTATTTTTTAATATATACACAAATCAGATCAAGAGAAGATTTTGTTATAGATCTGTTTTTATGGAAAAAAATTGTAGCACAACCAAGTGTTCCAGTCAGATGATTGATCTCTGAAATGTTAATCCTCTGTTTTATCCCAAAAGAAGTGTGTTAAACTCAGCTCATTGTTTCACGACAGTGGTAAATGCAGGCTAATTTATTGAAAAATCTGTTTTCAATACTTTTTGTTGGTAGTCTCACCTAGAGAAGTATTCTGCTCTGGCAGAACACATGATGCAGATCATGGGTTACAACAATCATGAGCTTTAGCTGTCGCAGTTTCCAGCCCTTGACTCTTTGGATAAGGGTTTAGCATTTCCAATGAACTCCTACCTTTGCCCTTGCCCTTTCCCTTGCATGGATGTATCCTTGGGCCACAGTCGCACAAGAATGTGCCTGAGGGTGCCTGCTCCAGCATGAGAAGGACAATGTCCCTCTCAGTGTAGCTCTAGCAGTGATAGCAGAATTCTAGAAGCTGTTCTGTCCCTTTGAAAAAGATCTCTGATGTTTTCAGAGATCATATGGCTCATTTCTCCATCTACCATCTCTGTGATGGAGGAGAGAAGGACACTAGCAGAGCAACTTTGCCACCCAACGCTATTAAGAGCCTAGATAAAAGATGGAAATAAGGAACAGTCTATGGACATTCCCCTTCCTTCCAAGGCTACAGGTAGAGGAAAATGTAAGTGTCAGCCTTTCAGTTTTGATAGCTCCCTCTCCCTCCACAAGAGGAGCAGTCAAATGTCAATCTCATCAACTTTTGCAAGATCCTACCTGGAGGAAGACAGGTAGTGGGCTGAGATAGCAAAGTTACAAGTTAACAAGCTCTGGGGAAAGAGCCATGAAAATCACAGAAAAATGAAGGAGAAGCATGAGAATCTAGAAGGTTGTAAAGTGGGGAATGCACAGAATGTAAAGCTCCCTCCACCACTTTTTCCAAAGTTATAGTTTGTTTTTTTAGGAATTTGCAAGAAAATAGTTTGTAGAGATCTTGACATAGTAGGAGTTTCAAATGATTCCTCACAGGTTAGTGCACACTTGCTTGCTATTGAGAAAACAATCCTTTATCAGAAGGCAATTCATATGCAGCTGGCATCCAGTAAAGACAAGATAAATAGGGAAAAGTATGCTTAAAATATCTGAGACAAAGGAGAAGGTAGGTATAGTGATTTTAATGGGGAACTTCTCCACTCAGGCAACAATGATATATCTCTAATAAGTGTTTTCCCTGCATGTGTGTGACATGTCATTCTAGACCTACTGAGATTGCTGTAGAATACCGCTGGGTATGGGATGATAATAGCAAATGTGATATACGATGAGCCATAGCTTTGACCAAAGCAAGCAGACATGTAAATTACACTCTGTGTGTTTATATGTGATTAAAGGGGGTATGCTGACTACAAGGTATAATTTATAGAGTTATGATTTGAACTTCCATTCAGATGATCTGCTCATGTATCTCTTTGAGTAGATAGGACTTACCAGGTGTACTTCTATGTCAAGAGACAAAATTACTGTTATGACCTTAGTTACACTTGTAAGTTAAACTGCAGCTTAAAACTGGATCTTGTGGGATCGGGCAGCAGATGTGCTCTTTGCCTTTTTGACATTTTTCCTCTGGAACCATGTAGACTGCTTTAGAGTGTGCCTGTGCCATTTCCCTCAAGTAAAGCAGCAGTATCATGTTTAGCAGCTCTGACGAGGATTATGAGAATAGATGTCTCTGCATCTGTTCTGCTGGCAGCAGAGCACCATTCATCAGTGCCACTGAAGGGCTTGTTTTCATTCCACCAGCCAGATCATGCTAGTTTTATAATAATGATCTTCGTTTCAATAGCTTTATCTGGCTTTTTTTCCTTCTCCACAAGTTAAAATTGGGAAGTTTGATATTAAATTGCAGTTAGCTAGAACAGTATTTCCTGTGTGGATGTGAAGTTACCTCCTATGGAAATATTGGAGTATTCTTTCTTCATGTCATTGCATTTTTTTGTTAATTCTTAAGAAAAAAATTAAAATATTACCCAGAGGATGGGAGATCAGGAGTGGAGGACTTTGATATTCAGATGTCAAATGAGACAGCCAAAGAAGAAGAGTACAGCAAAATATCAATTAATCCATAATTTTTTTGGACCGATTCTTTGATTATATAATTCCTGCTAGCCTTGGTAAGTGAAACAAATAAGAGATGTCACACTCAGGTTATGATGTACTGTAAACGTAACGATTGAACCAATGTACTGGAACCTGAACTTTCTTCCTCATTTCTCTTCTGAGTTGGTTTGAATGGTTCATGAAGAATGTTTAACTGTAAAAAATTATCTCCATAGCCTGATTGACTGAGGCTGTTATGACTGTAACTGGCTGTTGTCAATTTTTTAAGAGAATGGGATATAAGGAATGGCAGTTCACCTGGTCTTATATACCTGTCCCAAGTTTTCTCTCCTTTGACTGTGCAAGGGGCTATGCTAATGGCAGCATTCTGAATTAGAAATCTGAATTATAGATACTGGAAGTTCAAAGGTAATCCAATCCCAAACACTTTCCAGATGTATCCAAAGAGGAGGCTTTGTAACCTGATAACTTGACAAGATCAGAGTGCATTAACCTTGGAGGGTGGTTTCCCAGGAGAGCTAACTTCAAAACTACTTAGTCTGTTGTATAACTTCACATTTCATTCCTTCTTAGTATACAAAGCATGGAAAAAGAGGAACCAGTGTCTTAAAAATGTCTAAGGAATGCAAATCTGAAGAAACTGTATCCAAGAATATAATTACTGAACAGGTAGTAAAATATCTACCGGTGGGGTTTTGAAGGCATCAGATAGGATGATGTGTAATTATTCTATGTATAGTATTGCTATTGACTCGCCAGTAAGTTATCTTATTATCAAATGCATACTCAAATAATACTTTATCTTCCCTCTTCTGAGTCACTAGTCAAGCTGGCTGCCTGGTTGGGAGAATCACAGAATTGTCCCAGTTGGAAAAGACCTCTAAGATCACTGCATTCAACCATGAGTCTCTGCCCCAAATAAAATAAATAAAAAATATATATCGATATCTGTGTGAGCATGTCCTGAAGTGCCTCATCTACACAGTTTCTAAGTACTTCCAGGGATGGTGACTCCACCACCTCCCTGGGCAGCCTGTTCCAACACCTGACTATGCTGTCAGTAAAGAAATTCTTACTAATAGCTAGCCTAAACCTCCCCTGGTGCAACTTCAAGCCATTTCTTCTTGTCCTATCATTATTCACTTGAGAGAAGAGGCCAACATCCATCTCCCTGCAATTTCCTTCCAAGTAGTTGTAGAGACCCATAAGGTCTCCTCTCAGCCTTCTCCAAACTAAACATTCCAAATTCTCTCAGCCTCTCTTCATAGGGCTTGAGAGCTTCTGCCTATGGAGCCAAATCAGCAGGGAAATGCAAAGGCCAATTACCTTCCCACCAATAGTTAGAGATTAAGGTAGGTGTAAAGACTGAACTCCTGCAAATGGTTGAGCTTCTCTGTCATCCAAACCAGTTAGACTGAAAACAGTTAGGTCCAACCTAGAAGTGTCAGCTAAAATCAGACCTACTTCTTGAGTTAGCTGTTAGAAAACAGCAGCTGGTCATTTGGTTTTTTTCCACACCCAGATCCCTTCCTGCTCTTTCACAGAACTTTTACAGGACCACATGCTTTGTTTCTCTGCTCAATTCTAAATTCAGACTCTGTGATTATCCCCAGTCATTTTTTGTTTTTCTTTCCTCTGATTTTCTTTGCATGAAGAGCAAAGAGAGAGGCTGTATTTTGCCAGCTACTTTTTCTCAGTTGGTAATGTTCATAAGCCACTCTGAAATTATCAGTATGCTTAATTGTGTAACTACAGAGGTAAAATTTGATAAAAGAAACCTGCTAAAGGAGAACTAGGCCATTGGCCAATCTGAAAATCGCTCAACTTTTTTTCTACTTGTTGTGAAATGAAATTAAACACTCCTGAAGATTTGCCAAAGTCCAGAGACATCAGTGTGATGCACCTGTTCCTCTTTTACTGCAAATATGGTGTTGAATTTCTGCTGTGATTTACTAACATGTCACGTTAAATGGGCTACTGCTGATCCAGCATGAACTTTTGCTATGGAGCATGAGCTGTGTTTTTAAAAAACAATGTTTGTGGGAAGTCATCCAGTGGACTCTTTTACACTTGCTTTAAGTGTATAGAATGACTGACTCTATTTCTACAGTGTCTTTTTTTATTTTATTTTTTTATTATTATTATTATGTCCTGGCATTTTTTAACTCTTTGATCTAGATAGAGAATTTTCACTCTTGTAATATCTTATAACTTTAAAAAGAATTGAGAAAATGTTTAAGACCACATTGCTACATAGTTTAATATAACATCGTATGAGTGTGGAAAATAGCAAGGGAAATGGCTGGGATGGTCAACTGTGAAAGAGAATCTCATAGACGAATATTTGTGTACAGGAAAACATGGCAGGGACTTGCTGGTTTCCTTTGAATTGTTGCTGAGAGTTACAGAAATTTCAATTTTCACATCATACACAAAGATTTATTCTGAGAGTATACAACGATGTTGGACCTTGCACAGGGGAAAGAACTGCTGTTTCTGGAAATCACCCTGTTTATAGTTACTCTTTTGGTACATCAATCGTTACAAAATTATACTAGCACGTTTTTTATTTTCTCTTTAAACAAATAAAGAAATTATGAAAAAAAATTTTGTTACAACATTGGAATTATCTGACTCCATGGAAATTTGAAAATCAGTCTAAGTACATAATGAAGCAGACAGAGAGTGAAAGCCTCTGATTCATATACTGGCCTGTTGGATGCTTTCAGGGCAGAAGTCACCTGTCCTGAATTGCAGCACTATTCTTGAATATCTTAGCAGTCACCACTACCAGTAATTATAACTGCAGATAAAATATATCAGATCCAACTTGTGTGATCCTGGGAGATGGATACTGAGCATCCTCTCTTGAGGACAATGTTCTACAAAGATAACAGCCCATGTCAAGTAAGTTGGCCCTTCCAGCAAGCCAGAACACCCTTCCAAGATGTCAGACTGAGCCGAGATTTAAACCCTTCAGATCAAAATCCAGTTTTAAATGTTTTTATCAGTCTTCATGCAGGAAAAGAATTAATTGTGCAAGGTTAGGTAGTCACCAATATAGCAACAAAAGGGAATAAAAAAATCAGAGAAGGCTCTTCTCAGTGCTATTCAGTGACAGAACAAGAGGCAATTGGCTCAAATTGAAATGTAGGAAATTCCACTTAAACAGAAAAAAAATGAGAGTGACAGAATATTCAAACACTGGAACAGATTACTCAGTAGTGTCTACCCTTGGGTATATGAAAAACACAGCTGAGCATCTGCTTTCAGCAGGAGAGTTAGACTGGATAATACCCTCAGACCCCTTATAAACTCATAACTATATGATTCTATTAATTTATAGGTTTTTTCACCTAAGGTTATGGATGACAAGTTCAACTTTGTAAAGGGCTGTTGGGCACTGGCAAGACACAATGGGCCACCTCCAGCTGTATGCTGTCAACTTTCCTTCACAGCTCATCATAACCAACTGAATGTTGGACACTTCTACACCACCAGCTC
This sequence comes from Phaethornis superciliosus, assembly GCA_023637945.1. Taxonomy (NCBI): domain Eukaryota; kingdom Metazoa; phylum Chordata; class Aves; order Apodiformes; family Trochilidae; genus Phaethornis; species Phaethornis superciliosus. The sequence continues at coordinate 4,159,925 of JAJQWJ010000021.1, forward strand.
ACTACCAAGAGCAACTGGCTACCAACAAGCAGGTGGTGCTTATTCACCATTGAGAATAGAAACTCAGGGAGCCAGCAGCTCTGCTCATGGTGAGATGATTTTTTTCAAGGAAACTGTTTATATACAGGGGACTCCAAGTATATGAGTAATACCATTTTTAACATGAAAAATTAATGATGAAATAGACAATGCAATCAAGTTTTAAGTATTTGCTAAAAGTAATGTTAAACAAATACAATTAAAAGAACATCAAAGCACCAATTTAAAAAATGATGTTACACAAATTCACTTATAAAGCATTAATTTTTTTTTAAAGTTGTGTTAAACATATGCAAATATAAAGCATCCAAAAATATTTTCTAAAATAATGTTAAATAAATTCACTTAAAATAATCATCAATGTACAGTTCCTAAAATTGATATTTAGGACTGCAACCTGAAACAAGCTGTTCATCATACATTTGATTGAATTACCTTTATCCCTTTGTTAATTTTTAGTTTCTCGTGTTTGATTGAATTGCCTTTATCTCACCTTTAATTTTCATTTGACAAATGGTGTGACCCATACACTTAACTCCCCTATATATATATACAGTTTCCTTGCAAAAATCAGCTCACCATGAGCAGAGCCACCAGCTCCTCAAGGTTCTGTTCATGGTTCTGAACAAGTATCACCTGCTGTTCTGCAGGCAGTTGTCCTGGCTGTGAGTTGGTGAAATACAAGTGGCCAGTTAGAAGCAATGAGTTGGCAGGGGTCAGTTGATGTCATCTACTTCAAGGTTCGTTTTCCCTTTCGCAAATGTGAAGCCTTTAATTTACATTTTACTCTTTTGAGTCCATACTAATGTTTCTATATGAAGTACAGGAAAGGTTTAGGTCAATATTTGTGGAAAGACAAAGATTTTAATAATGGGTTTGGAATTATAATTAGCCATAATCCATTCTGTTTACTTTGGATGCTGTTACAAAGAATATGGAATAGATAATACATATTTTAAAGCAATCACAAAGCTTTTAAAGTCAAATATTTTTATTTGTCCTCTAATAAATTATTTTCACATTGTTCTGCACAAACTGTTGATATTGTGGAAAATTTTGTATAGGAAAACAGCATTTAAAAAAAAAAAAAAAGAGGTTTTTTTTTCAATTACAAATAGTGTATTCAGGAAACATGAAATTCCCACACAGTGCATTATACGCAACTCCACTTGATATCATATAAAGTGCAGAGGATTATTGGGATCAAATGGAATATTAATAGATGTGGAATGGAAAACTAATTTTTCCTCGCTTTGTAATTTGCAGCCGTACATGGAGGACATGACTCATTTTGCACTGATACACTATTTATGGAGTCAGGCTGTCTGTCACCTGGTAAGTGCTGATGCAAGGGTAACTGATCTTGGGAAAAACATGGATCTGTATCACATAAATGAACATGTCTGAGAGAAAGTTTAAAATAGATGTAGCTGATACCTTTTTTGTATCATACAGGCTTTCAAGTTCATCAAAATCTTGATGTGAGTGCTGTGTATTTCTTAGCATATCTGAGCTTCATTCCCTTTCCCATCACCAGAGTTAGAGGAACGGAATCTCAGTTCCACAAAAAGTACTTTTTCTTGAGAGACTTGAGTTCTATAAGACTAACTACTGAAACTGCTTTAATCCTAGTAATCTGATGCCCAGGAATAAATCCTCTGTGACATCTGAGATGTAATTTATAGCTTGATCATGGCAGGTTTTTTTACAGTGGGAAATAGTCACCATTTGTACATGTTGGTGCGCTCTTTCAAAATAAAGTGTATAGTAGTATGAATAAATATTTAAGCCATGGTGAGTTTGCAGTCATTAAAGGCAAATGTATAATTTCAGAAGAATGATTGGAAGTGAATTTCTGGGAAATATCTGAAAAAAAGATTGACTAGATTTGGGTATGTTCTGTGTTCTTCCAGCCAGTTCATTCCCATTGGCTGAGTATCTCGATGTCTGTCTCACTGGATACTGAAAGAGCGTCTTGGGAAACAGATCCATTTGCTAAGTCTCTGCTTTGCCGTGTCACTGCAGGAAGTATAAACATGAAAGCTGTGTTTGGTGCCTCCTCACACCCAAAGTCCTTGTGAGATGAGAGATGGAGCCAAAAGAAGCGTTTGAAAACAAGTGAAGGGAAAGCAAAGGTAATGGCAGGGACTGGGGAGTACAGAAAGTATTTAGTACACTCCTGGGAGAGCGTGTGCACATGTAACACTTCTTGAAAAGCTATTCTACAAGTAGGTAACTTTGAGATACAGATAGTCTGAGAGTGACTATGTGAACTATAAAGCATAAAGAAGTGAGATTATGGTCCTTCTCTTCACAGTGCAAGCCTGACCAATGAAGGAGCATACCCTGTCCAGAAACAGTTTTGGGAATCTTGGACAGGGTGGAAACACCATTAGTCTGTGATTGTAGGGTCACCCAAATAATTGTTTTGGGACGAAATAAATACTTGTCTCTAAACAAGGTGGGCATTAGAGTTTCTACTGAGCAGCAAAGGCTTTCCCACTTTGCTTGAACCTAGCTTCTCTTTTACTCACTTCCCTATTGCTTTTTGGCTTCTCCAACTGCCTGGCCCCTACTGCACATGTGTCTGTATCTCTGTCTCTCCTGTTTCACCTATTTCATCTGCTCTCTTGCTGAAGCCTGATAGCGATAATTTTCGATGGAGAGACCTACCAGCGTAACACTTCTGTTACAGCATGCACTGCTGAAATGTCATTCTGTGTCTGCTGTGAAGGCAGGACTGCTGTGACTGAACACAAAGTTCTAATCTGCTGCCTCTTGGCACAATAATCAATTGTCCCTTTTGAGACACAGCGTGTGCAGTGCACTGAGTGACACCCCTGATGAGCTGCTTGGGATGCCCAGCCTTTTCTACATCAGTGTTTCTTCTCTGTGAAAAAAGAGACCTAACCAGCTGCTATTCATCTTGTGCAATTTATTGTTTATTCATAATCTGAGTAGCTTTTACTTGTCTTTGTGAAGTTCCATCTCTCATCTGAAGGGACTGTTTCAGCTTATTTTCCAGTATCATTTTTTCAGTACTGCATTCTAGTATGTTTGAAGCCTCAACTTCTGTGACCATCCAAAAATTCACTACAAAAACTTTGTAATTTCTCATCCATATATTAATGGCAATGCTCGTCTCAACTCATTGCTGCACAATACATTTTGTACATTGTTATACGTTCTTCCATTTATGACACTGACAATTTGATTATTACTTTTTAAGTAGAGAGTTTTTTTATTCTTTTGATCTCAGTCTTTATGACTCTGGTATGTCTGTGTGTTTTAAGGAAAAATCAAGACCCATCAGAAATTTTACTAATGTCACTATTTTTCTTTTATCCTGCCAACTTTTCAAAATGCCACAGAATATTTAGGCGTGGTTTATTTTTGCCATATGAGTGCGGGCTATGATTCAACAGGCAAATTGGTAATCATTGTCACCAGGCTTATGAATGACTACAGAATAGCATTATTATCAGACCTGGAGCCCAGAACTAATGGATCCTTCAGTTTCACAAATGCAGAAAGGCCCAGGAATAAATCTTTCAGTATGAACAAAGAACTGATGAAAACACAAGGACAAGACATTCTGCAGACTGAACAATGATGCAGTAAAATAGCAAAATATGAGAATATTTCCATATATATAGTAAATATATACATTTATATATAAATATTAGATCATGTTATGAAGCGCACTCTTTTGTGTTCTTGCTATCAGTAGTATGATACTTGAGCTGGACATAACAACTAATTTGGACTTAGATCTGTGCTAATAAGTATTCAAAGAATCTTTCCCAGCATGCCTGGGACCCCAGGGTAATATGCCTTGATCCTGGTGACAGGAACCATGGCTTTAGCAGATGCAGAAAAATATTGTCACTGATGCCATAATCCTCTTACAAGGATTTCTGAAAAAAAGGCATGGGATGCCTGATAGAGCTGTTTTGGCTTGTAAAAGGCCAAAAGGCAGAATTAAAAAAAAAACCCACAACCCTAGACTTTCTATCTCTCCAAAGAGTGGTAAAGAAGTATGTGGAAAACAGATGCAAGGAGATCTGTAGAAAACAGATGAAAAGGAATTGCAATTCAGAACTTTAACTTCTGAAACAGTGTTGATAAAAAAAATAACTGAGGATACATAGCTGAGATGACCTTCAAAATTCCTTTCAGTTGTAGAACTGGTGTTACATATTTGTTTCATGATTTTGATACTTGTAGACATGAAATGTATGTAAATATGAAAAAAAGGAACCAAAACCTAGGTCCCTCTACTCTATTTTGAGTGCCTCTGGCTTCGTATTTGACGTACGACTTCTGCCTTCCTGCTGCATGTGGCTTCAGATGGAAGACAGCAGCTTCTATCAGTATGTTAGTTTGCTGCCTGTGCTGAAGACAGTAGAACTTCAGCTGTAAAGTAGGAGGTGTGGCTGTGACCCTTTCCAGCCTGAGAGACTATGTAGACATGTGAATATATCAAACTGGAAGTCAACTATAGCAAAAAAATCCAAAACCAAAAACAACAACAAAAAAACCACAAATAGTGCATAAAGAGTCATCTCAATAAAACAAATATTAATAAAGAATTGAGAAATATTCACCTATCTGGAACAAGTGTAGCTCAGACTTACTAAAATGGTATGAGAATGGATTTATTTGTATAGCTACTGAAGAAAAGTAATTGAGAAAAATGTCTCTTTAGGCTAAAAGAAAAACATTAGGAGTAAAATAAATATGAAGAGAGCTATGCTAATCCATAATTTGAGAATTAGAGGTATATGTCTGATCCTTACACACCTATATGCTAGATCCCTCTTTTGAGAACTGTGAAAGTAAACAAATAAATTTTGTCAAAAGTGGGAACTGAAAAGATGATATAAATTCTCGTCACTGCGGTGGTAACTACCATGCAATATTTTTTTCTCTACCCCTGTAGTGTTCTTCATTTTAACTGGCAGTAAATTGGTACCTGATGAGATTACTGATTGTAAGACATTTTGCTTGGTACAGATAGAATCAGAAGGTGTCTAGTTCTGTGCTCCTATCTTTTGGATTTCCACAAGACAGTACTCTTTTAGTTAAAAAGCCAAACCATCTTTTTCACACGATCTGCACTGTCAGGAATACAATGTTCTTCTGCTCCATAAGTTTTGATAGTGTCATGGGTAGTAAATGAGTGACAGGGATATTTTTCAACTTTCTCTGTCTGGCCAGATTTGTAGAGGACAAATTGTATGATTATTCTCTAGACAAATAATTTAACAAAAACTTTGATGACATGCCAAATGTTTCCCACCCTTAGGGGAAGAACCATTTGCCTCCTAAATACTGAGTCTGTAACAATAGGTGAGAATATTGGCCTGATGATTGGTAGCTTTTCATTTGTACTTTGAAAATGACTCATGCAATTGCCTTTTTCCAGAATTAGTGTGGTACATAATGAATTTTTCTTTTTTTAACTTTGCTTCTCTTTGCTGATGTTTTTAGCAGAAAATTCTTGCTCCCTGTACCCTCTGTCACCCACCTGCATTCACTTCCAGATGAGCTGCCCACTGGAGCTTATACAATACCATGCTACAGAAAGAGTTCATTCATGCTACATTGTACTTGCTGATCATGACACTAAAAGTGGAATCCCATTCTGCCTGCACATTCCTAGCACTTTGTTGGCCTCCATCAGATGAGCCCTGAACACTCAGCATAAAGAGAAGCCAAACTTCCTTGTTATGCAGATAATCCACTGTTTAGTAGATGCCATGCCATTCAAGCTTTTCCCAAACAATCCAAGTAGCTATTGCATGTGTGGATTGTTTCCTAGGCATGTCAACAAACACTGTTTCACAGAACCACCTCTGTGAGTACTGACACGTGGGCATCTCAACTGAAAACATGAAGGAACTTCTCTAGCAAGAATGGACTGATGGAAGCCTAGCACCTTCCTGTGAGCTAAGAGCTAGGCACCATCAACAGCCTTGTTTCCCTACAGAACTAGAGGAGGCATAACAGGGTTTCCCTGTCATGGCAGGGGACCAGAATTTTTCTCTGGGTGGGAAAAGGCTGTCATATTGACACAGGGTCAGTGATGCTTTCATACTCTGAAGGAGGTGTGTTAAATCAGATGTATAGGACCAGATCATCAAATCATCTCTAAGGCTCCTCTCTGGCCCAGATTTCCTTCCTCCCACCCCTGCCCCTTAGGGGAACCATGTCAATGCTCTTCTGCCTCAGTGTTGACTGAGCCATGATGACTGTGGCCAGCTGTGGCAGTGAGGTTCATGGCTTTCCCGTTCCTCTCGCCAGAGTGTATGAGCCCAGCACACCTCTGCAAAGGGCTTGCTCTTCTTTCCTTGATGATGCTGTAGGGATGGCTCCCAAATCACACTCCCATTTACTGTCTTCTTTTCCAATGTGATCTGGGAACTGCTTGGTGACACTACAATGGAAGGAGGGCAGGACACATCTAAGCATGGAGCACAGTAGCAGCTTGGGCCCTACCCACTGACCTGTAGATGGATCCTTGTAGTTATTTGGACTTTTGGTCGCATGCTTTGGGCGACCACTCAGACAGGGGAGAAGGGTCTATATGTGGTCTGTCACCTGACCAATTGCTTTGCTGTTATGGGGATCCCCCAAGTAGTAAAAACTGACAATGTGCCTGTCTATATAGGCGGGAAGGTCCAGCAGTTCCTTACCACTTGGGGAGTAAAGCACATCACAGGGATCCCTCATTCATCTACAGGCCATGCGATAGTAGAAAGAGCCAATCGCACCCTGAAGACGTATTTACAAAGGCAAAAGGACAGCAAAGATGTGGACCCACAGATGAGGCTTAGCAAGGTACTTTTTACATTGAATTTTCTTAGTCTAAGCCGCGACTCCCAGCAACTTCCCGTGTTACTGCATTATTCATCGCAGAAGATCAACTGCATGCCGGAAGTCCAAATTAGCTACAAGGATCCATCTACAGGTCAGTGGGTGGGGCCCAAGCTGCTACTGTTTACTGGAAGGGGCTATAGCTGTGTCTCCACAGATTCCAGCCCTCTTTGGGTACCCAGTAAATGGACACGCCCTGCCACGACCAGATCTCCAATAGACAACCCGACACCCATTCCAGGCAACGACACATCTTCTAACAGGTCAAAAAGCTCACGTGCTTAGGACACATCATGCTTTTCTTTGACGTTCACATAGTTCTTGTGTTCCTTTAAAAAAAAAAAAAAAAAAAAAAAAAAGTGGGGGGGAAGTGTAGTGAAATGAGGCAACAACCAGGTGCTCTGGCAGAAGGGCAGAAGCTGATGCCTTCAGGGTCAGTTAGTCTGAGTCAGTGCTAGTACTCCTGACTCAACCAACCTCTCCTCTGGCCTGCTCTGCAAGTGAGCTGAGCTTGTGCTCGAGGCCACGCATTTTATTGGCCTCCTGATCCTGCCCCTGCGCAGTTGGGGCCAGCCCTAACCAGGCACAGGTGGGCTGGATGCAGGCTCATGCCCACTTCCTGGTGATTAGCAGCACCTGGGTGTTGCCTCATTTCACTACAATGAGCCTTGCCTCATCTTTATTTTTCTGGCAGCATTGTTATCTTTGGTCGGCCTTGCTTTGCAGTGTGGGACTTTGCCTTTTCACTTGCACTCAGGTCTCTCAAATTATCAAAGCCACCCTCCACAATTACTTTGGATGAGCTTATGACATCTTGAATCGCATAAATCCTTGTGCTCTTATTATAGGCAAGGATCGTATCTTCTGTGCTGCTGACAATCACATGCTACACTCAGTCTCTAGAGAGTGCTAACACCCCCCTCAAATTTTAAGATTTCAGTGAAGAACAAGAATATATGAATATTAACATTCATAAAAATAACTTGAGTCAGTATTTCCTGAATGTGTGTCTCTGGGACAGTACAGAGTATTTCAGAGTAGGTGTCACCAAAACTTTATACAGAGTCATCAGTGCTGCCCTAGCAGTTTCCAAAATACTGCAGCAGGTGCACACAGCATCACTGTGCCTGTTTGGGAAACCCACAGCACACATGATTGCTGCTGATGCTCTGACCTCTTATTTTCAGTTATTCTTTGCTGTTGTGCTCTCACATTACCTCTCTGATGGGGGACTGTTGTAATTGCTGCAGTATCACACAGCCCATGTGGTTCAAATATTAAGTTCCCATCTTAGTTGTCAAGACAGCAACAATCTCAATTCAAAATTTCCTGTTATGGTACATATTACACAGCAATAACAGATATTTAGATATATCTGTGACTGTCTTTGGATGCAAAGGATTCAATGAGTTTTAGTAGTATCTGCCCCAGGGCTGATAGGCATTCCCCATGTCCCAGCAGTGTTATTGCAAGAACTCTTCCCATTTAAAAAGTGACATCATATGTCTTGTAGCTTGCTCATGAAGCAAGAGACAAATGCTAACCCATTTCCAAAAAAGACTTTGTTTTCTGTCCTGGGCCACCTGTGTCTCCCTGTGCAGCCACTTTCTGATGCACAGCCTCATTATACCACTGGTTCCCCCCTCTGCACATGGCGAGCTCCACAAAGCCCTTGGATATTGGCCCTGAGGGCCTGGCAGTGAGCTGTCTGTCCTGGGAGGCTGAGAGGGGCAGGCAGTGAGCATGTTCTGCTCTGTCTGCAGTGGACACTGCATTAGGGAGAGGAGAAAGAGGCGCGGTCAGTGCCACGCAGGATCCGCGGCAGCAGGGGCCGTGCGGGGGAGCTGAACACGCACCATCTGCCAGTCAGTGGCCATCTGTCCCATCAGGGGGTGGTGTTGAGGTGTCTGGCAGCCAATTAGCAGCAGCCAGTTGGCGAGGGTCAGTTGTCCCATCGCTGGAATCTGTTTTCTCGTTATCTAGTTCCAGTTCGCATTCCATAGTTAGGATGATCTCTGGCATGTTTTGCACCATGACTCTGTGTTCACTGTGGTACAGGATTGCTGACACTGCTGTGAGCAGAAGAAATCTGGATGTAAAGGCAACGAAAAGCAAATATGATAGGATGTCCCTGGATGTACACAATAGACTTGTATGTGTTTCCAAGGGCTGGAGGTCAGTTTGAATACATTTTAAATATACAAAATTTGCCTTAGGAAAGAGAAAAGCTCAATTAACTACAAAGTTTTTACCAGGCAAAAACCATTCATTAGAAATTGTAGTTGCCAAACAAGTTTACCATTTCATTAATGAGTGTGTTACTGTGGCACAGGTGTAAAGGAGACCCCCAAGACTTTAGTCTGTACACTATATAATCTTCAGAGAATGTAAATGTAGATCCATAAGAAAAATGTGCGTTATGTATTTGCTCTGCAGAAAGCTTTTGGGGTCCACCCTCTTAGAAATGGAACCACAGAAGAATATGTAAGTAAGAAAACATTATGCAGAAAGTCAGTGGAGAAAAGACATTTTGCAGATAGTTAGTCTGAGTCTTGAGGCCCAATCAAAATTTCCTTGAATGTGTAGATTTTAAATTTTTGTGCCACTGAGTCAGATGTCAGCACAAGTTCTTAACAGCTGGGACTGCAATTGCTGCACAGCACTCTTAGGGATCATTTGTGTGTGACTCTGGAACATGAAAGGAGATGACAACTTGTTACTGATCCCAACATTCAACTCTAAAGTATGGACCCAAATGTGCAACTTGCTTCTACATCCTCACACATGTAGCACAGGTCAGTGAGCTCAGGGTTGTCTCCTTGTGCAACTGAAGCAGTTCAGCACCAATTTGACTCCTCAACACCCACCTGCCATTTTGTGCTCTTGTAATAAAACTATGGTTACAATTATTTATTTTAAATAAGACTGTGCCTTGAAGCCAGGGGTATCTGTCTGCAATATTTAGCAGGTTTTGGACTGAGGTTTTTAAATTTTGTTTTTATTTTTCAGGGTAGTAAGAAATCTGATATCAGGACCTTCCTGTAACTTAGAAGAGAATGGTTTAAATTATTCTGCTGCCCAGAGATGTAATATAGTTAATGTGCAGGGACATCAGCTTTGGAGCTCATCTGTAGAAGAAGGGTGAGATGGTAGGCTCACAGAGGACGAAGAGACAATAAGAGAAGCTTCCTATTGGAACTTATGTGGTATTTGAGGAAAAATCACTGCCATTAGAGAGAAGAAACATTATGAACAAGAGATGCAAGAAGAAATTTCGGTTAAAGGAAACAGAACCCAGAGAGGTGAGAGACTTTCAGTTCACATGCTTCATTAAATAAAGCAAGCTCTTGCCATTGGTTCTAAGAAGGAACATCCATCAAATCTCAGGATGGCTAGGAACTACTGACAACATGGTCCTTGGACATCAAGTTTGAATACAATCAATTCAGCTGGTGAGATTGACACTGGAACCTGCTGAGCCTGAAAAGGTTATCAATGTTTCCACATATGTCTTGGATATTCCATTGTTTCAGGAATTATAAAGAGGAAATGAGCCATAATTAGCACCTTTTCTGAAAAAAAAAAAAAAAAAAAAAGAAAAAAAAAATCATTGACTGCATGTACCAGTTTCACCTGGGACAGAGTTAAATTTCCTCATGCTGGCTTCTGCTATATTTTGGGGAGAGCTATATTTTGGATTTGTGATAAAAATAGTGTTGAGATTAAGTTATTTCTGAACAGTATTCACACCATGCCAAGGTCTTTTCTGCCTCTTGCATAAAGACAAGACTTTTCTTTCAGAAATACAACTTTTCTGCTTCTTGCTACTGGACACAGTACACTGAGTGTAGTCTCACAGGAGCACCTTACTTTTCTTAGATTCAGGAGGTTTCTGTTTCCCTCATTCTCAGGTTTATCAAGGTCCCACTGGGTTGAATCTTTGCCATTTATGTTGCTCAGAGGCTCCCACTAGATCAGTGTTAACTGCAAATTTCCCAGAGGTGCATTCTGTGTCATAACTCAGGGTATTGATAAAGATTTTGTAAGATAAGCACCTCACTGTGAACTACAGAGGTACTGTTCTCAACAACTGTCAGCCATCTACTAGTTAGCTGCTGATTGCTACCCCTTGAACAGTTTGGACAATTTTTAAATGCCACAGCAGCCCATTTGTCATGTCCCTACATTCTCAGCTTCCAAATGAGACACCTACAAGATATACTATGAAAATCCTTATACCTTTAAACAAAATCTAAAGCTGTTTATCAAGGTATTTCACAAGGCTTATCTCCTCATCACACACTAAATCAGCTAAAATTTCTAATACATGAGATGAATGGCAATTAAAAAAAAAAAAAAAAAAAAAAAAGAGGACGGGTGGGAGGTTGCAGATTGGGGTGACCTAGTGGGGTACACACTACTACTCTTAAGATGCCTTTTCCTCACTTGACCTGTACTTCCTTGCTAAGATGTGACACTTCTTGCTGCTGGTCTCACAGACTGTCACAGAACCGGGGGGAAAAACAAGTCTTAAGGGGTGGCAGAGAGTGAGGCAGCTGCCCGGTCTCCATCTCAAGCAGGATCTATTTTCAGAACACCCAAATCCTCCCTTGTCCACAGGAATGTCAGCACTGCAGAGCCTTGCCCATGCTGCAATGCTGTGCAGGACAGCCTGTATCCAGGGTCTGTTCTCATTCTACCCTTTCCCTTTGGACTCTGCTGTGCTTTTCATGCCACTGCAGTGGAGACCAGCCCTGCAGAAATGGAAACTTTGGCAGCAAGTTAATAGAGGCAAGATCCATTTCCTTTCCCTTTTACCATCAAGGTTCTGTTGCTTCCTCTATCAGGTCTTTCCTTTGCCAAGGACTGGTACTTTGTGGCTGCTCCAAACTTCTCTGTAGGAGCACCACAACTCCTCTAAGAAGTTAAAGACATCCATGAACTTAGACCAACTAGCAAAAGACTGCTTATGCTTATAGAAGTCAACTGTTTCTGTACCAAGAATGGTGAGACTGGGTGCAAACTGTACTGGGAATAGTTCCAGCAAATGCCATCTGTCCAGTTAAGCCTTAGGACAATGGTAGATGGCATAGGCCAAAAGATTGACAGGGAATCCACTAATACTTTATTGGTACAATTGATTGGCATTCCATATCTGTAAATGTTCTTAAGCACAGTGCAGCCTATTAGCAAAGACATAACATGAGGCAGAGCTTTGTCTGTTGTAATTCACCAGTACCTGTGAATTCAGAGCAGACAAGAAATAGAATTGAGGACTTTAGATTATAGACTTCTTTGAAAGAAGCTTACAGGCTAAAATGTTATGAAATGTAAATTAATTGGCTATGGGATACAGATCATCTCTGTGAAAGAAAATAAAGCTGCCACAATGGATGAGTAGTTCAGATGCTTTCAGGATATGTTCATGTGAGTGGCCAAGGGATTAAACAGGATTTTTTGTAATTTTTGATTCTTATAGAAGAAGAACACTCAAGAATAAGCTGCCTACATACTTTCTTTGACTTCACCATGATTTTTCAACTGCAGGAAATTAAAGAAGTGCTACCTGTAATGGAAAATTTCAGTGACACAGAAGCCCTGAATAACAAGTATTTTTCCATGAGATTCACCTGATACTCATCTCCATCTTTGATCTCTGTAACATAGAACAAATTACTCTTCCTTGCCCATTTTGCAATGAAAACTTTGATCGTTATTTGTTTTCCTTGGTGACAATAACAGAGATCGACGAAAAAATGTATCAGTGAAATATTTTATATCATTGAAATAGATCATTTGTATTTTGGCAAAGATTCATAGAATCATAAAGTAGAATGATCCGGAAGGATCCTTAACAATCATCTAGTTCCAACCCCACCGCATGGGCGGAAACACCTCCCACTAAAGAGTTTCTCCAAGACCATCCAGTCTGGCCTTGATCACTTCAAGCAATAAGGCATCTGCAACCTCCATGGGCAACCTATTCAAGCTTCTCACCACCCTAAAACTGAAGAATTTTTTCCTAATTTCTAACTTAAATTTACCCTTTTCCAGCTTAAAACTGTTACCCTTTGTTGTATATCTACACGCTTTGTAAAACGTCCCTCCCCAGATTTGTTGTAGCCCCTTCAGGTACAGGAAGGTACTAAACAACTCCTCAGAGCCTTCTGTTCTCCAGTCTGAACAACACCAACTTTCTTAGCCTGTTGTCAGAGAGGAGGTGCTCCAGCCCTCTGTCCATTTTCATGACCCTCCTCTGGACTTGTTCTAACAGCTCCATGTCCTTCTTGTGTTAAAGACCACAGAACTGGACACCCTACTCTTACAAGACCAGAGCAGAGTAGGAAGAATCACCTCCTTTGACCTGCTGGCCATACTTCTTTTGATGCAGCCTAGGAACAGTTGGCTTTCTGGGCTGCAAGTGCACATCGCTGGCTCATGGTGAGCTTCTCATCAATGAATACTGCTAAGTCCTTTTCCTCAGACCTGTTCTCAACCCAGTGTCTGCCCAGTGTGTATTTGTGCTTGGCATTGTGTTAACTCAGATGCAGGACCTTGCACTTGGCATTTTTAAACTTCATGAGGTTGTCATGGTCCCACCTCTCAAGCCCGTCAACCACATATGTCAACCACACCACACAACTTAGGGTCATCAGCAAACTTGCTGAGGGTGCACTAAATGCCACTGTCCATATCTCTAACAAAGATGTTAAACAAAACCAGTTCTAGTACCAACCTTTAAGGAAAGCCACTCCTCACTAGTCTCCATTTGGATATCAAGCCACTAACTGCAGCTCTTTGAGTGCAACCATCCAGCCAGTTCATTTTCCACTGAGTAGATAATCCAGCAAATCCATATTCTTGAAATTTGGAGATCAATGTGTTGTGCAGGATACTTTGCACAAGTCCAGGTAGATGACGTCAGTTGCACTTCCCTTTTTCACCTTGTGGACAAGATTACCTAAGAAGGTTTCAACCTATTGTATCTGTATTCTTTAGTTCCATTTTTGAAGCTTAAATACTCTTCAATATTTCTTGCCTGTGTTTCTTCTGTCTTTGTGTGTTCTCTCAGTTCAAAATACTAATGAAAATACTGATTAAGATGCTGCTAAGCAAGCTTTTATTGTGGAGATTAAATGGTTTTACCCAGGACTATAAACAGCCAGTCATACACTGTGGAGTATCTGCTAATATACAAATCTACTCTTTGAAGACTTATGCAGCACTGTGCTAATTCTGGTTGTAATTTCTGGCAAACTTCTGATATATATACAAGTTATTCAAGAAACCATGCTGTCCTGTAATAATTTTACCATTTCACCTTTGACTAAGAAATATAAACAAGTTAAATTTTTCATCTTAATTTCTTTGCTTTAAACTTTTAATTTTGTTTATTCAAAATGTCAGTTACGGGCAACATATTTCAATGGTCTATAGCTCTTTCAATAAACCAAGTGTTTTACATCTGAGTACTAAAATATCAAGTAAAAATGATTCCTTTTAGTCTATTCTTTCAGGTAAATGTAGATACCAAATAGCATATTTAAAACCAAAAATGTTAACATGCTTCTTTTTATTTTCTCAGTATCTCAATTTTAGTGTCAGTAAGGTTATTCCTCTAGAACAGAACTGAGATGGCAATGAGATGGGGCTGTTTGCTGTAATATGTGAGACAAAAATGACCACATTTGCAAGAATTAATGAAAGTCCTACTAAACAACCAAGACATTCCAATGTCTTTTTATATTGAAAGTTTTTTTCTAGTAATTGGGATATAATTACAGGGTAGTAAAAAATGCTTCCATCAATGAGATTTTCCTCTGGTATACTTCAAGTAAATGGATATATGTGTAGCTTGCCCATGTGTTTTCAGCCTTCCTGATCTGTTGGATCTCACATGGAACTAATGATGGCTGAGCTTCGGACTTTGGCATCTAATTCAACAACACAATATTGAATAAGATAAATTTTGACCAGTGAATTTAGCTTTGCATTCCAGCTATTTAATGAAGCTATTTCTTTTTTATGACATTGCAACCATCATTATTGAAATATCATTACATAAAGAATGACTTGTAGAGCTAGAGTTTAATCAGGCCTTGAGCTCCTTAGATAGTTGAAAGTTTCCTCCAAGACAGGAGGCTGATTTCATCTCAGGCTCTTAGCTAAGATATCTCTAAATTATCACCTGCTTTTGGAAGAAACAGAGCTTCCATTCCTGGTTGTATTGCAGGAACATTTTTACAGCTTCCCCTACTCACATGGTGCAGTTTCCTTCATATGATACATCTTTAGGAACTATAGCTTTCCTTGTGGTTCAAGGGGCCAGAGGGTGCTGTTACCAGAATATCATTTACTATGTTATTAAATGCATTGAGTTTTTTCTTTGCTTTATAAGCCCAATTCACTCAAATGTAAGACTGCATTCTTCAATACACATAGTACTGCCCCAGTTTTACCTCTTTAAATGAACAAAAATTAGCTGCCATTCAGTAGGACCAGAGTTAGGCAAATAATAAATATCCTGGAGAATTTCAGTGTTATTAACATATCTTGCTGTGGCCATCTCCATTACCTCAGATCCTGGATCCTGTGTAATGGACTGCTGCACTACAAACTTCTGCCATGCTGGTTCAACATGGCACTATTTCTCTCAGAAACTGTGCTTGTACGTAGAAAGAGACTTGAGGGGTACAGTTATATGTCACCCTGGGAATGACAGCAAAGAGTACATAAATATCAGAGAAAGGACATACAAAGGAATTAGTTTCTCCAGCCATCCCCTGCTGAGCCCTGGCAGCAGTGGGAATCAGCTACTTCTTTTCTCAGCTGTTGCTGTAGCCTGAAAAGAACCTTGAAAGGCTCACTTCAATGTCATATTGAGAAGTTAGGTCAGCACTGCACTGGACCCTGTGACTTCTGGAAAATGCAGTAGGAGTGTTTCTTTTATGAGAAGCCTTCATGTTTTAGACAAGCTCAGAATATAGCAATTTCCCTCATCTTTTCTGGCAGAGCATGGGAAATTTCATTCTCTCTGCAGATCCAGAATCACTGAGTATGACATTGTGCCTGAGTCCACATACACATTATCAAATTTAAATTGTTATTATTCCATCCAAATCCATTTCACTCAATGTGTAGATATGGTGTGAGGTTCCACAAGCTAACCAGAAGTTCTTCATGATGTCGTACTTTGAATATTCACATAGTCTTTGGCCAGTGTAAGAAACCCAGTAGGGAAAACAGTATGTAGCTTGAATTCTATAACAAAATTCAGCAAAAAGATAGTTATGTAAGTAGACTTTGTGATGAAGTCTGGAAAAAAAAAAAATCAGAGAATTTAGACTCTTTGGAAGGCTAGGAAAAGCACTGTATCTATTTTTAACAATACCAGGTGTCACCTGAAATTAAAGGCTGTGCAATATATTGGCAAACAGCAGTATTTCATATACAAACAAGTACAGACCTGAATATCCTGTGAATGGGACTGTGGTATACAACATGCAAGGATAAACTGTTTTTTTTGTTTTGTTTTGGGTTTTTTTGAAATTTAATGAGTATTTTTTCAGTTATCTTCCCTGATATGCATAATGTGCCACACAGAAAAGGACTGGGCAAAATAGTTCAGTTTATCCTGAAGCAATATTTGGCATATCTTTCGTGTACCTTTAATGTAACACTTTTGAAAAACTACCCATGGATATTTTCTGCAAAATATCTGTGGAACAGCACATGAGGTGCAGTTATATCCTTCTTGGAACACTGACCAAACTCACTTGAACTTTAACTAAAAAAACCTCAGTGATTTGCAGCTAGAGGAAATGTCATCTGACATACTGAGAGAACATTATGGAATGAGGAAGGAATTCTTCTTTCCCACAACCTAGCTCACATCTGAGAAGCTACCTAGAGGTTAGGAATAACTCCATAGAAGGAATCAGACCTTACCTTGGCTAACTGCATGCCCAGAGCTGCCTGGCTGTATGCCTCACTCCTGATTGTTACACAGCTGGGTCCACAACCTTTGCAACACAACAACAAAGCCCCAGAAAAGCTCTGCTGAGAAGATGGGCTGTCATTGGCACACTGGAAATTCAAAGATATTCAGTCCCTAAAGTAACAGTCAGAGTCAGAGTTTCGATATAGGCCCTGGAAATCCAGGCATGTTCTGAGGGTACTTTGTCCCAGCCTGACAGCACTGAATAACACAAGCTTGATACCTACCACTGAGAGCAGGACCCCAAAGAAAATCAATATCAGCTACTCAGAGAACTCAGGGATACTGATGAATGAACTGACAAGGTCCCCTTGCAACACAGAAAGCTAACAATATCCTGGGTTTCATCAAAAGAAGTGTTGGCAGGTCAAGGGAGATGCTGCTCTTGCGACACTCCACCTGGAGTACTCCCTCCTGTGTGGTCCCCAGCACCTGTCATTGTGAGTCCAG
Source organism: Phaethornis superciliosus (assembly GCA_023637945.1). NCBI lineage: Eukaryota > Metazoa > Chordata > Aves > Apodiformes > Trochilidae > Phaethornis > Phaethornis superciliosus. The sequence continues at coordinate 4,177,290 of JAJQWJ010000021.1, forward strand.
AAGAGGGCCACAGAAAATTCTCCAAGAGCTGGAACACCTCTCCTATTAAGAAAGGCTAAGAGACTGAGAGTTGTTTAGCCTGGAAAGGAGAAAGGTTAGAGGAGATTTACTGATACCTTTGAATTCATTGAGACGACTTTCGGGATAGTTGAATAAAGGCATTTTATCAGCGCTTCCAGTGACAAGACAGGAAACAATGGTTTTAAATTGAAAAAAGGAAGATTTCTAATAGGTATAAGGAAGAAATATTTTACAGTGAGGGTGATGAGGCACTGGAACAGCTTTACCATAGAAGTTACAGATGCCCCACCACTGGAAGTTTTGAAAGTCAAGTTGAATGAAGCTTTGAGCAACCTAATCTGTAGAAAGAAGTCCTTACCCACAGCTGGGGTGTTGAACTAGATGATCTTTGAAGGGCTCTTCCAATTCAAGCCATTCTGTTATTGTAATAATACTTAACAAGCTGGTGCCAGAGGATGCTTCCTTTACAGTTCAGATGTTACAGCCTCAGATGTTACAGGAATAGGAGGCTAGAGCTTCCATCTCAATCGGATAGGAGAAAACCCCCAGCTGTCCCTCATGAGAGAGGTCTCAGCCATCCTTGCAGCTGCCATGGTGTTCTTAATCCCGTGCTCAGATCTTCCAAGGCTCCCCTTTCCCCCCCTTGGCCACTGGGCTTCTGGGCATCATGTGATACTGTAGGGACTCAGTTTGGACAAGGTTTGGTTTCCAGACTGGGGGTCAGACCACTCAAAATGTGGGTACTACAATGTCAGACCTCCTCTTGGAGCAAGCTCTTCATGCAGAAGGTACTGTCTTATGCTGGATATTACCTTGGATCCCATGCATCATTTTTCTAACCTTGTCCTTGTTTCCCTGACCTCTTTCAATAACTAAAATGCTCCAGTGACTCAGATAAAAGTGTGTTCAGATCTGACAGTATTCAAAAGAGCTCAAGTGACTGTTCCCTTTCCCCAAAACTAGATGAGTCACTCTCCATGACTGCCAACAAATCTCCCTTTCTCAGAGTATCAGGACTGCCTACCACCTCTAATACTCTGATATAGGCAGCAACTTGATAGCTTTTGTTGCTGGAACTACATGAATGCGCAAGAGATCAGTTTGTAAGAGTTGTGGGTAGGGAAAGGGCTGAAGGGTTCTTTGCTTCTTTCCTAGTTTTTGAGTTTGACAGTGGTAACAGTCATTGACTGAAACTGGTTTGTTCATGCTAGAAGAACTGGAAAGAAGTGCTGTGTGTTAAGAGATAAACCAAGGACTGCAAGTTTCTTTACCTCGGTTGTCTTCTGTATGTGTAAGCAACTCTCTGCAATGGTGGAAGGGCTCTGGAATTCTGCAGAAGCAGACATTTCTGCAGAATGGTTGATATATACACTCTAAGAACATGTAACCACTCCTTGTTGAAAAGTAGTATGAACATTCAAATGGCATAGATTTCCACAGGCCTAAATCTTTACCACAGCAATTGGCTTTATTTATAATACAGATTGATAGGTCAGACTTGAAAAAAAAAGACATAAGAAAGAACTGAAAAACATGCCTGAATTGCCAGAATGGGTATTTTCTCATGAATTAAAGCATCATCAAGAAAAGGAAGGAGCACTTGTTCAGCTGCACTGACCTACACAGTAGAAATCATAGCAGACCCTAAGACACCTTTGCACAAATTAATGGAAAGTCTTTTAACAAGATACGGAAGATGTCCCACTTTTTCACTGTTTCAAGTATGCAGATGGACAGGTGCATGCATGCTCTTCATACATCAGAAGCATACTACTCCAGCCCAGTAGTTCAGCCTGACCCCACTCTCCTCTTGCTGTGGTGAGACCCATTTCTCTTAGCCAGTCATCTTGCCATTTCTGTGATTCTCAGGCACCACCACTATCACAGACCCAGACTACTCCTTTACTTCCAGAATTTTAGCAACACAACCGCAAAATGCTCTTAGTAATATTTATTTCCTCCTTAGTGGCCTACTTAAGGCATTATTTGTAGGCATTTCATATAAGCTTCATACCATCATGTGGGAAAGATAACTGTTGTAATACCCATTGTACAGCTGGGATATTTGCAATGCAGACATACCAAGCAATCCACCCTGGGTCATACAGTGAGTCGGTGGAAAGCCAGCAATAGAATCCATAAGTCCTGCATCCAAGTTCTCTAAGTGCCTCAACTAGTCCAGATTCCCTCCTTAACACCCTTGTCAAATTATTTATAGGAGATGTATTCATATAGTCAGTAAGATATCAAAATTTTCTAATTATATCTAGTCATGTCAAATGACAATTATGCCCTTAGTTTGCCAGACAATGCTTTGCCAAAAATATTTTGACCGAAGAAAGAGTAGGCATCTGTAGCATCTGCAGAGTGGATCGTATAAAACATCCCCGGGACAAATCTGTCCTGCCTCCACGGAAAGCTTCAAGGTAAGTGTATGGGGTCAGCAGGCTTGCAGGAAGAGAATGGTGCCCTTATGTGCCACAGCATTCCTGCTGCCTTCAATGCTCATTTTCAGGAGGGCACACAATTTCTCAGCTCAGGTTTTAAATCTGCTTTCAGGGCACCTGAACATTTTCACTCTGGATTTCTGTGCAGCATCAAGTAGGAGGCTGTCATTTCTTTTTTGCAGTACTGACGAGCTGCCATCCAGCAAACCACCCATTGGGTGTGACAAGAGGTAAGATCCTGATTTATTGATTCTTAAAGAGCAGAGAAAGATCCTTTTGAGGGAGATTTCTGTACTGATGAGTGACTGGTGACTGGTTCACCCTACCTTTTCAAACCCAGAGCGGTCACAGGAGAAGGTGCTGGTCACAGTAGAAGGTGCTGAGGTGACCAGGGTTGGTAGGGTTTTCAAGAGAATTGTAGAATCATAGAACACCCCTGGCTGGAAGGGACATTGAAAGTTCATCTGGTTCAATATTTAAGTGCCTGTGTTTGATGTCTCTGGCCATTCTGTCAGACCACAAAATCTTCACAGGGACATTCCTTGCTACTTAACTGACCTAGCAGGGAGCAAAACGTGGTGGCTTTCCATCTTTGCTGTTGCAGCAGTAGAAATGGATTAGTGCAGTTTGGAAAAGGGCAAAATTCAACATTCTGTCTCAGAGCATGTGGATTAATAGATTGTTTTGTCGAAAAATTACCACAACATCAGTAAAGAAATAAGAGTAGAAAGATATGTAAAATGATTGTCCAAGGTCTACTTTTCATCTCTGTAAAACACAATGCAGTCATTTGTTTCCCTTAATGCTCAGCCAGTTCTGTTCCTCACAAAAACTGAAAACTGCAGCCCTCCTCTGTAAGCCAACACCTGTTCCTGCAGGGACAAATAAAGAATTATCATGTTACTGTCTCATTTTAGAACAAATATAACACAATATAAAAGGCTATGTAAATATTAGGTACTTATCCCTATAGAGTTTATATATAAATAAAAGTTATCCTAAGCTACCCACTTATTATTTTCAGGAAAAATAAAATGAAAAATGCTAATTTTTCTCAGAAATTAATCCTGACTTAGAAATTAGTTATTTTTTAAACTCTTGAGATAAACTTCAATTTTTTTGTGCTTATCTTAATAATATTGATTTTTAAAAAGCAAAAGAGCATAACGTCTTTGTCAGTGACATGGACGGTGGCATTGAGTGCACCCTCAGCAAGGTCACTGATGACCCCAAACTGTGTGGTGTGGCTGACACGCTGGAGGGAAGAGATGCCATCCAGAGGCACCATGACAGGCTGGAGAGGTGGGCCCATGCCAACCTCATGAAGTTCAACAAGACCAAGTGCAAGGTCCTGCATCTGTGTTGAGGCAATCCCAAGCACTGATATAGGCTGAGCAGTGCCTGGCTTGAGAGCAGCTTTGGGGAAAAGGACTTGGGGGTGCTGGTGGATGAGAAGTCCAACATGAGCCATCAGTGTGCACTTGGAGCCCAGAAAGCCAAACGTATCCTTGGCTGCATCAGGAGAAGCATGGCCAGCAGGTCAAGGGAGGTTCTCCCCTCTACTCTGCTCTGGTGAAACCCCACCTGGAGTACTGCATCCAGTTCTGGAGTCCCTGTTACAGGAGGGACATGGATGTACTGGATTGTGTCCAGAGAAGGTCACAAGGATGATCAGAGGGCTGGAGCACCTCTCCTATGATGAGAGACTGAGAGAGTTGGAGTTATTCAGTCTGGAAAGGAGAAGGCTCTGAGGAGACCTTATTGTGGCCTTCCACTACCTGAAGGGGACTACAGGAAAGTTGGGGAGGGACTTCTTAGGATGTCAGGGAGTGACAGGACATGGGGTGTTGTGAGAGGGTTCAGAGAAATTGCCTGATGTGGTGGGAGTTGTCCCTGCCCATGGCAGGGCGGTTGGAACTGGATGATCTCGAAGTGCCCTTCCAACTCTGAAAATTCTATAATAGAAATGGAGCTATGTCAGTGTGCTCTGGAACAACATTGCCCTTATTTGACAGGCAATGTAGCCTGGACTGAAGAACTCAAAGTTCATTAATAATTGTATCATGAATACAATGATAGAAACATTTTAGAGATCGTAACTGAGCCATTGTTTGAGTTGTCAGTGTATCACTCAAAGCAGTAGTGTGATAGTGTTATGAACTTTCTGAATTAGTATAAGGTGGACAAAAATGCATCATAACAATTTCAAGTGTTTTTAAAAAAGAGTGTGTAGGCAACAGAATTTTGAGGTTCTTAACTTACAGTATAGTGTCAAAATACTTGAGTACTACATGACAATGGAGTATTTCAAGTGTGCTTTCGGTACTGTGGACCCAAATTCAATCAAACTTCTAAAATACAATATTTGCATTTTATAAAAATCTTGACTCCCAGTAGTGCAAAAACATATAATTGCTTCTAAAAAAAAAAAAAAGTGCATAGAATTATTAAACTTTCTTTCTTTTTCTGTCTTTTTCACAACTAATATGCACTTGGTATGACATATTTCAGCAATGTGTCTGCTCTTCCACAGTGTTCTCTGCTGACAGTTGCCCCAATAAAGTGCAGCCATGTCATCAGACTCTGAGATGGCAATCTTTGGGGAGGCAGCTCCCTACCTCCGGAAGTCGGAGAAGGAAAGAATTGCAGCCCAGAACAAACCTTTTGATGCCAAGTCATCCGTCTTTGTGGTGCATGCTAAGGAATCCTTTGTGAAAGGGACAATCCAGAGCAAAGAAACAGGAAAGGTTACTGTCAAGACTGAAGGTGGAGAGGTGAGTGGAAAACAAAGATGGACTCCATTTTATTCACCGTCACTACTATTAGCTAACATATAGATCTTTTATTTCCCTGGTAGACCCTAACTGTTAAGGATGATCAGATCTTCCCCATGAACCCTCCCAAGTATGATAAAATCGAGGACATGGCCATGATGACCCACCTCCATGAACCCGCTGTGCTGTACAACCTCAAAGAGCGTTATGCAGCCTGGATGATCTACGTAAGTACCAGCCACAGTCTCCCTTTGGGCAGCTAGGAGGAACTGCTCTGCCAGGCTAAGTGGAGCCAACAGGCTGTCTCCTTTCCTCACAGACCTACTCGGGTCTCTTCTGTGTCACTGTCAACCCCTACAAGTGGCTGCCAGTGTACAACCCGGAGGTGGTGTTGGCCTACCGAGGCAAGAAGCGTCAGGAGGCCCCTCCACACATCTTCTCCATCTCTGACAATGCCTATCAGTTCATGCTGACTGGTGAGTGGCTCCATCTCTCTCAGTAGGATTGCACCATGAAATTTTCTGAAGACATACTTTGTCTCAGTAGTAGGAGGAGATTTTTCAAAGCTTTCATAGTTCTGATGCATGCTTACTTCTGTATATTTTTCTACATTTTTAATTTCTTAAAAAAGACTGCTGCACTCCATAAGAAGTTTTAGAGTTTGTTTGTTTGCTTTAAATGAAGCTAACATTATGGGGTTAAAAACATTAAAGTTACCTTTGTTTAATTATTTCTGTGTTTTTAATTGATTTTGAAGTACTGTACTCCTACCTCTTTCACAGATCGTGAGAATCAGTCGATCCTGATCACGTAAGTACTTCCCTGTTCAGGTCCCAGTGGGGCTGCCCAGTGCCAGGCAACCTCCTGCCTGATCTCACACTCTCTGCTTCTCTCTTTGGTTTGACAGTGGAGAATCTGGTGCAGGGAAGACTGTGAACACAAAGCGTGTCATCCAGTACTTTGCAACAATTGCAGCGAGTGGGGAGAAGAAGAAGGAGGACACACCTGGCAAAATGCAGGCGAGTCAGAAGGAAAATACTGCACACTTGTCCTGTATATGCCATTTCATATAAACACTTAAATGAATAATTATTCTGTAGGGAATGCCTGAGAATGAAATTCTTAATTATTAGATACTGGCTTGAATCAATGCTTTCCTCTGTTTCTGACATGGTTTTTGGAAATGATAACATCAATCATTATCCTTCTGTAGGGAACGCTTGAGGATCAAATCATCAGCGCCAACCCACTGCTGGAGGCCTTTGGAAATGCCAAGACCGTGAGGAACGACAATTCCTCACGCTTTGTATGTTGCTTAACCAAATGATTCCTTAAAACTAGTAAACAGGACAGTACAGCAATCAATCTTTTCTGTTGTTCAGGATAGGAGAAAAAAATAGTGTGAGAAAGAGAGAGGAATTGAAGAAGGGAGGAAGGAAGCAAGGAAAGAGGGAACAATAGTGGGGAGAGAGAGAATTTCTACTTGAGTAATAAGGTGTTTGTTTAATGACAAATTTAGGTAATCAGAAATGAATTGGCTTCTTTGACAACAAGACATATTTAAACAACTAAACTACTTAAATGGTTATTTCCATATCAATAAAATGACTGCTCTACAAGCAGGATGTAGTTAGAAGAGTTTAGCTAGCAAAATACACCCATTCCTTTTCATTTGTACATTCAGCATACATAAAATATACATCTTTGCCACTAATGGTTATTCTAATGGTCAAAAATGTGAAAGATGACCTAATGCCAATGGTGGTAATACAGCTGATTGTTAAGAAAATATTTCCAAGTAAAAACCTTATGCCCATTGATGTAGATTGAAAAACTCTTCATTTCCATGTATTTTCTTTAATGCAAATCTTAAGACATTTTTATTCCTTTAAAGGGCAAATTCATCAGAATTCACTTTGGTGCCACAGGAAAACTAGCTTCTGCTGATATTGAAACATGTAAGACACTTCCCTGAACTGTATACAGTCTGGCCATTCACCAAATGCCTTTCAACCTAACCATTTATCCTGTCTACCCTGATTTTTTTCCTGTCTTCTTCCTACTTTAGTGCTGTTTCTTCTTGTTTATAACTAATTTTCATGTCCAGATCTGCTGGAGAAATCCAGAGTAACTTTCCAGCTGAAGGCAGAAAGGAGCTACCACATATTTTATCAGATCATGTCCAACAAGAAGCCAGAGCTAATAGGTAAAAAGAATGACCAACTTTGAGGACAAATTCTGAACACCAGCTCACACTATTCCTTGCTTGACTAAACTAAGTCTACATGTTCCCTCTGCTTGCTTTCAGACATGCTCCTGATTACCACCAACCCATATGACTACCAGTTTGTGAGTCAAGGTGAGATCACTGTTCCCAGCATCAATGACCAGGAGGAGCTAATGGCTACAGATGTAAGTAAATATTTTTTTTTTTTAAAAAGTATCTATTTTCATCTGTCCCAGACAAAGCTTTTATGTTATTTCTTGTATCGCAGAGTGCCATTGACATCCTGGGCTTCAGTGCTGATGAAAAAACAGCGATTTACAAGCTGACAGGGGCTGTAATGCACTATGGGAACCTGAAGTTCAAGCAGAAACAACGAGAGGAGCAGGCGGAGCCTGATGGCACAGAAGGTATTAGCAGTTTCTGTGGCATGTATGTTATTCACTTAAGTGAATAATTATTCTGTAGGGAATGCCTGAGAATGAAAATATTAATTATTAGATACTGGCTTGAATCAATGCTGAACTGTGAAAAATAAAGTAGAAATAATAATACAGTATTTGGAATATGGAGAAAGAGACAAGTGGAAATGTGTAAAAACAGTGTTCTGGTGGACCTAGTACGTAGGTATGAAACTGCTATCCAAAATATACCTTTTCCAGCTACCGCCTAACCTTTATTTGAAGTAAAAAATGCATATGTACCCATAATTCTCTCCTGGAATACCACAGTTCTGGATAGCACAACCTACTTAATGTGCTTACATTAAAGACCCACTAAGAGAAAAACTTTTCAGAAAATATATTTCTGATTTCTTTTTTTAAAGAAAATGGAGGAATTTAACATTGTAGTTGCTTTAGCAAGGGTTTGTCACTCAAAATGCTGCATGTTTTGGTTGTCTTAATTTTTGGTCTTCTTGTCCCTCTACATAGTTGCTGACAAGGCTGCCTATTTGATGGGTCTGAACTCAGCAGACCTGCTCAAAGCCCTCTGCTACCCCAGAGTCAAGGTTGGGAATGAATATGTGACCAAAGGTCAAACAGTGCAGCAGGTAAAAACCAACTGGTGACTGGGAACCTCTGTTGTAGTTTACTCTCTTACTCTGGGTATTATTTTCCTTCTGCTGCACACTTCTTTGTTTTAGGTGAACAATTCAGTGGGTGCTCTTGCAAAGGCTGTGTATGAGAAGATGTTCCTGTGGATGGTTGTTCGCATCAACCAACAGCTGGATACCAAGCAGCCCAGACAGTACTTCATTGGTGTCCTGGACATTGCTGGTTTTGAGATCTTTGATGTAAGTATTCCAGATCTGAGAACTGCTCGTGCAGGAGAAGATTTCTGCATACAAGGACTCCCAAGTAATATTATTCTGAAGATTTAACATGCTAGTCTTTTGCAATGTTCTGAAAAAAAACCTTTATTTGTTTTTGTAGCACAGAACAAAATCCTCAGAAAGGTCATGACTGCAAGAGTACTAGTTATGCTGTTTGTGTAGAAGCAGCAAATCGAATTTTATGTGTAGTAACTTAAGCTCATTGTTAATGACCAAAAAACCACAGCATAAGTACAATAGTTTTATATAAGAGCTTCTAAAGCCAAACTATTATTTGTAGACGAATTTACAAACATATAAAAGATATGTAAGTTGTGTAAAGGACAAAAGAAGGAATATATAAATATTTAATAAGTGATATGAGATGTTTGAAAATTGAAGAGTGGGGCATATGCCAAAGTACTTGATGCATTTGAGCAGATTTACTAGGAATATCTGTTCTGGATCTTCTTCATTATGTAAGTGGTTTTTCTTTGGGATTTGCACATAGGTCCTGATAATACAGTTGTGTTTTAACTACCACGATTTATAAACTGTTGAGGATGAACAAGAACTAGGCATGTTGACAATGAGTTGTTATTGTGTTTGTTTTTTTTTTTCCTCTGGGCAGTTCAACAGCCTGGAGCAGCTGTGCATCAACTTCACCAATGAGAAACTGCAACAGTTCTTCAACCACCACATGTTCGTGCTGGAGCAGGAAGAGTACAAGAAGGAGGGAATTGAGTGGACATTCATTGACTTTGGGATGGACCTGGCTGCCTGCATTGAACTTATTGAGAAAGTAAATTTTGAATTAAAAATATCTTGTATTTTCAGGAATTCTTTTTTTTAAACTGAAAATGCTTAAATGGTATGTTTTCACAAAGGGGCTCTTCTGTGGTTCATGCATTCAGCTCTAGATGTTAAAATATCCCTTGATCTGTACTTTTGTTTAGTATGCATTACAGATATTACAAAGCCCACAGATAACTACATAAGTCATCCTTCACACACTTTCTCTGTGAAAGCTTTCTCCATTTTCTTGATTAGACGACTTTATAAAATCACAGAGCAGCTCCTGGAATAAAATAAAATATATTTTCTTCAGGTTCTGGAAAAAAGCTATCTAGATGGTAACTTTTTTCTCGATGGTTCATAGTAAAGAAAATGCAGGCCAATACAAGTAGTGCCTGACCTCTTAAGTGCAAGGAAATGAAAGAGATTTCTTGCAGTTGTGTATAATTTAGGCAGTTTATTAAAAGTACAAAACCTGAAGCAAATGTGCAATGGAGACTTTTGAGAATGGTATTTAAAAACATAGTATTTCTCCTCCTGATTTTTAGCCTTGTTTTGGAAATGCAAATCTGTTCTTTGTCACTGTGCCAAATTCTGAGACAAGCAGGTGTATCTTTTAATCTTAATATTCTTCATGGCAAGTATATTGGCTTGTTTCTCACCTTCTTGTCTTTTACTGCATTTTCCTTCTGATCAAGTTATTCTAAAAGCATCCCCTCTTCTTTACTGTGCTATCTTCCAGCCCATGGGCATCTTCTCCATCCTGGAAGAGGAGTGCATGTTCCCCAAGGCAACTGACACCTCTTTCAAGAACAAGCTCTATGACCAGCATCTGGGCAAGTCCAGCAATTTCCAGAAGCCCAAGCCTGCCAAAGGCAAGGCTGAGGCCCACTTCTCCCTGGTGCACTATGCTGGCACAGTGGACTACAACATCACTGGCTGGCTGGAGAAGAACAAGGACCCTCTGAATGAAACGGTCATTGGGTTGTACCAGAAATCATCTGTGAAGACATTGGCCTTACTCTTTGCCTCCTATGGTGGAGCAGATGCAGGTTAGTTTTCTAAATTTCTTTTTTCCCAATATTTATATTACCAAAAAGATCATATAAAAAAACTCCTATTGTTTTTGCAGAAGCTAGTGGTGGTGGCAGTGGTGGAGGAAAGAAAGCTGCCAAGAAGAAGGGTTCTTCATTCCAGACTGTCTCAGCTCTTTTCCGGGTAGAGTACCAATTTCATTATCTGCAAAAGGACATGAATATAGTTTCAAATCTAAGTTTTCTAATCTCATGTTCTTCTCATGACCTTGGTTTTATGATGAAAGAAGATTAAGAACTGAGCAGAATGTGTTCACTGCCTTTTCCTAGTAATTCAGAATTAGGATTTGAATTTCTTTTAAAGGTTGTTTGCATTCTTTGTGAAAAAGCATTTTTCAGAATCCAGGGTGAAATATAAATATTAATGCTATATAAGCTTGCATTAGCATTTTTATGCAGTAGTGGTTTATTTCTTCCAGACAAATATGAAGAATTTTAAACTTTCTTTTAATTAGAATAATTAAGTGTATAGAAGGTTTTTTAAACCTGAATTTTTAATTAGAAAGCTTCTTCCTCCTAATAGTCATTACATTAGTTCTTTGACATACAGATACAGATTATACAGAAGTAGATTTTTAAAGTTATGCTGCTACATCTGATCTCACAGGAGAACTTGAACAAGCTGATGACCAATCTACGGAGCACTCACCCCCATTTTGTCCGTTGCATCATCCCAAATGAAACAAAAACACCTGGTAAGATGCTCATGCAGAGAGAACTTCCTCTGATACAGCTGTTCCCATGAACCACAAATGGAGGTATTAATTTACATTCTGAATTGCCAGGTGCCATGGAACATGAACTGGTACTTCACCAGCTGCGCTGTAACGGTGTGCTGGAAGGGATCAGAATTTGCAGGAAAGGCTTTCCCAGCAGAGTTCTCTATGCTGACTTCAAACAGAGGTAAGAGCACTGCATTTCTCAGCCTTAATTAAAGCAATGATGGTTCATTCATATAGGCTCATTCAGGCTGGACTCTTTTTTCAGGTTTGTTGAGCTGGTAGCGTTCAGCAGATAGTGTGTGTTGATTGGGGAAAAACAGCCTTATTTTCCTGTTTCTCTTTTCAAAGATACAAGGTGCTTAACGCCAGTGCTATCCCAGAGGGACAGTTCATTGACAGCAAGAAAGCTTCTGAGAAGCTTCTTGGGTCAATCGATGTGGATCACACGCAGTACAAATTTGGCCACACCAAGGTACAAACCCTCCTTGGCTCAACCACTGCATGCCTGTTCTTTGTTCTACTTGTCACTGATGTGTTGCAACATTCCCTTTCACAAGGTGTTCTTCAAAGCTGGGCTGCTGGGACTCCTGGAGGAGATGCGGGATGAGAAGCTGGCCCAGCTCATCACCCGCACACAGGCCATGTGCAGAGGCTTCCTGATGAGAGTGGAGTACCAGAGGATGGTTCAGAGGAGGTAGGCATTCCTCATCTTCAGTTAAAGCCACTGCACTCGGAGAAAAATGTTGACACTCATCAGACTGTATATATTCAATGTACATTTTAATTATGCGTCAGGGAGTCCATCTTCTGCATCCAGTACAACATTCGTGCATTCATGAACGTCAAGCACTGGCCCTGGATGAAGCTGTTCTTCAAGATCAAGCCCTTGCTGAAGAGTGCAGAATCTGAGAAGGAAATGGCCAACATGAAGGAAGAGTTTGAGAAAACCAAGGAAGAGCTTGCAAAGTCTGAGGCCAAGAGAAAAGAATTGGAGGAGAAAATGGTGAAACTGGTGCAGGAGAAAAATGACCTGCAGCTCCAAGTGCAGGCTGTGAGTAACATTTTTATTTATTTAATTTTTTTTTAATAGGTGAAATGAATAAATCAGATCTTACTCATTTCTTACTACACAATTCTCAAATTACACACTAAACTAAATCTAAAATTCAGGACATGATCTTTTATTACTCAGTCTCACTCTTTTCAAAGTGGAATTTAAGCTAAATAATGACTTCTTTGTTCATGACATAACATTACATTATATTCACTTAGTTTGTCTTAATTTGTTTCTCCTAGTAAAGAACCTACTGCCATTTCTCACCCGAGCTCCTGTAATTACTGCTTCCAGAAGATACAGATGCCCATTACATAACACAAACCACAGCCCTTCTTATTTTTCTTTAATGACATTTAGGCTTTTACAAACTTAGTCAACATTCAGGCAATACTGTTCAGTTGAAATGTTGATATCAGGGAAAAATGAATCTTGCTGTAGAGTCCATTGCATGTATTGTCTGGATATACTTCTACTAAAGTATTTTTTCAGTGAGAAAATTATTTATATCTCAATGCTTCCGCATAAACATGGATACGGTACATCATAAAATGTAACCACTTTCTAAAGGATAAAAGGGACATATAAGTTAAAATCAAGTGAGCAACTAGAAGACCTGAAATAAAAAAGCTGAAATTTAGACAGGGTATTTGATGATGAAAAAGAAGAAGAAAAAATAAAACTGATTAAAAATTTGCTTTAAATTTGTAATTTGTTAAGCAGTTAATAACCTTTTCACAGAAAGTAAACTCAAAGATCTTACTGATGCGTATAAGTTCATACTTTGTTAAATACCTTTTACTGTATTTTCCAACCAGGAAGCTGATGCTTTGGCTGATGCTGAGGAAAGATGTGACCAGCTCATCAAAACTAAAATCCAGCTGGAAGCAAAAGTAAAGGAGGTGACTGAAAGGGCTGAGGATGAAGAGGAAATTAATGCTGAGCTGACAGCCAAGAAGAGGAAACTGGAGGATGAATGTTCAGAGCTGAAGAAAGATATTGATGACCTTGAGTTAACACTGGCCAAGGTGGAGAAAGAAAAACATGCCACTGAAAACAAGGTACATATCCAGGGAGACACATAAAGGGCCAAGACATTACTGACTGCAGGAGTAAAAACTTGCAACTGTAAGACATTTTGACTTCAGAGAATTTGGAACTCAGATTTTTCTGAGCAGCAAAGCACCTGTCAAAACAGTGAAAATTGAAAATGTGACTGCAAAAAAAGATGTGTTCTACTGTATCTTGACACTTAGTTATATCTGTAGGTGAAAAATCTCACAGAGGAGATGGCAGCCCTGGACGAGACCATTGCCAAGCTGACAAAAGAGAAGAAAGCCCTCCAAGAGGCCCATCAGCAGACTCTGGATGACCTGCAAGCAGAAGAGGACAAAGTCAATACTCTGACCAAAGCAAAGACCAAGCTGGAGCAGCAAGTGGATGATGTAAGCATACAGTTAAACACTAAGAACAGGACAGGTGTGGAGTTAGACATGGCTGGTAGAACACTGATGGTCTTGTTTGTTGTAGCTGGAAGGGTCCCTGGAGCAAGAGAAGAAACTGCGTATGGACCTTGAGAGAGCCAAGAGGAAACTGGAAGGGGATCTGAAGATGGCCCATGACAGCATAATGGATCTGGAAAATGATAAACAGCAGCTGGATGAGAAACTGAAGAAGTAAGTGGCTGTGGGACATCTGATGGCTGGGCTGCTGCACTTGGGTGGTTTTGTTCAGGTACTAACAGGGTTTGCTTTGCCCAAAGGAAAGACTTTGAAATCAGCCAGATCCAGAGCAAAATTGAGGATGAACAACTCCTGGGCATGCAATTACAGAAGAAGATCAAGGAGCTGCAGGTAAGTCTCTGTTCCTTCTCTTCTAACCATCCAAAAGCCATCAACTGGGACAAAAGCATGGGTGTGAAGGGCTGTTCTTAATGTTCCCCAGGCTCGTATTGAGGAACTGGAGGAGGAAATTGAGGCAGAGCGAACGTCTCGGGCAAAAGCAGAGAAGCATCGGTCTGAACTCTCCAGGGAGCTAGAGGAGATCAGCGAGCGCCTGGAAGAAGCAGGAGGAGCTACCTCAGCTCAGATTGAGATGAACAAGAAGCGTGAGGCAGAATTTCAGAAGATGCGCCGTGACCTGGAAGAGGCCACGCTGCAGCACGAAGCCACGGCTGCTGCCCTGCGGAAGAAGCACGCGGACAGCACGGCTGAGCTTGGGGAGCAGATTGACAACCTGCAGCGGGTGAAGCAGAAGCTGGAGAAGGAGAAGAGTGAGCTGAAGATGGAGATTGATGACTTGGCTAGTAACATGGAGTCTGTCTCCAAAGCCAAGGTACTGAAAATATTCTAAAACCTACTTGAAAATAAATAATGTTGACACGTATTTTAAAAATATGGTTACAATATAATTCTCTCTCTATGGAACTGTATTTCTGTCCTTCTAGCACCATAAAGTAGTATATCTCTTGCATATCCATTCACATAAATTCCTTTGAGAATCCTGATATTCAGATTATTCTGAAGGAGGAGTGCACATACCAGTCTTCTTTTATTTTCTCTTATCTCCACAGGCAAATCTGGAGAAGATGTGCCGCACCCTGGAAGACCAACTGAGTGAGATAAAGACAAAAGAAGAAGAGCATCAGCGCATGATCAATGATCTCAATACACAAAGAGCTCGTCTGCAGACAGAAGCAGGTCAGAGCACCTCCTCTGTGCTCTTGGAAGGAGAGTAACCTACAACATTTTCTTCAGGTCATGAAAATCAATGAATATTTATTTCCTTTCTGTGTGCATTTCTAGGTGAATATTCACGTCAGGTGGATGAAAAAGATGCTCTGATTTCTCAGCTGTCAAGAGGCAAGCAAGGATTTACCCAACAAATTGAGGAACTTAAGAGGCACCTAGAGGAAGAGATAAAGGTGATAACTTTTCTTACAGGTGGCCTCAAAAAATACGCTCAACTTCACACTTCCTAGTGGGCACAGGGTCTTTTGCATTCTGGGACAAAACTGTAATTTCTGTAGGGATTGCATTTTTTCCATCTGGTTTTCCTGTACCTTTCACTGCAAGCACCGAGAACCACCCAGCAGTCATAATTATAGTATTAAATTAATGCATCAGAAGAGATTTCACAGGATACTATAATTTTTTATCTCAATCCCTATCTCTACCCAGGCAAAGAATGCCCTGGCCCATGCCCTGCAGTCTGCTCGCCACGACTGTGACTTGCTGCGGGAACAGTATGAGGAGGAGCAGGAGGCCAAGGGGGAGCTGCAGCGTACCCTGTCCAAGGCCAACAGTGAAGTGGCCCAGTGGAGAACCAAATACGAGACAGATGCTATACAGCGCATGGAGGAGCTGGAGGAGGCCAAGTATGTAGGCAGTAGGACGCCAAAGGGCTGAAAAAGACTGAGACTGTAAAGGGAAATCAGTGTCCCTTCACAGGGAGTGGGATAGGATGGGGATGAACTGCCTTTGTGGTAGACGAGAGAGAGGGAGACAGGGGGAAAAGTGCTGTGGAAAAAGTGTAGACTGGAAGGAGAGCCATTGTCTTCTGGGCTAGAAAATCTAAGACATATCAAATACTCAGAAGGTGCTAGGACCCTTTTGAGTTCATTCAGCCTTTCAACAGAGAAACCACTCATACAAAACCAGCTCAAAGCTCTCAAAGTGGCCAACCACCTTAGTGGTTTAGTACAGAACAGGCTCTCCTAAAAGTTCTCATCTAGAGCTCTGTTTACCTCCTCCCAGGAAGAAGCTGGCACAGCGCCTGCAGGATGCAGAGGAACATGTTGAAGCTGTCAATGCCAAATGTTCTTCCCTGGAAAAGACAAAGCAGAGGCTGCAGAATGAAGTGGAGGACTTGATGATTGATGTGGAGAGGTCAAACGCTGCCTGCGCAGCTCTGGATAAGAAGCAGAGGAACTTTGACAAGGTCTTTTGGGCTCCAGCCCTGGGGCTCCTGGGCAGAGTATCCCCTCCTGATTGTCACTTCCATACTCACGCCTCCTTTCTCTTCAGATCCTGTCAGAATGGAAACAGAAGTATGAGGAAACACAGGCTGAGCTGGAAGCCTCCCAGAAGGAGTCTCGCTCGCTCAGCACGGAGCTCTTTAAGATGAAGAATGCCTATGAGGAGTCCTTGGACCACCTGGAGACGCTGAAGCGTGAGAACAAGAACTTGCAGCGTAAGTCCTTGATCCTCTGCTGCTGGCAGGGCCTTCTCACTGACCACCACTACCCAGCACTCCACACGGGTCTGTGGCCACAGGTCTGCAGAGATGCCTGTCACCTTGGTGTGGCAGGGCCCTTCCCATCCATCTCTGTGCCTGACCATGACATTGGTCTTTGCTCCCCCAGAGGAGATTTCCGACCTCACGGAGCAGATTGCTGAGGGAGGAAAGGCGATTCATGAGCTGGAGAAAGTCAAGAAGCAGATTGAGCAGGAGAAATCTGAACTCCAGGCTGCTCTGGAGGAAGCTGAGGTACATGTCCATAGTCCCTGGTGTCTGCACTGAAAAGATAAGCACTGGGGAAACGTCCCTAAAAATGCTTGGTCCCCTTCTGTTGTGTCTGGGGAGCACAGCCAGCTTAGATCTCCTGAGACTGTCATTACCTAGGAAACAAGCACTATTTTTATTGGTTTTCTGAATGGTTACATCAATTTGTCCAGGCCTCCCTTGAACATGAAGAGGGGAAGATCCTGCGCCTCCAGCTTGAGCTCAACCAGGTGAAGTCTGAGATTGACAGGAAGATAGCAGAGAAAGATGAGGAGATTGACCAGATGAAGAGAAACCACCTCCGAGTCGTGGAGTCCTTGCAGATGACCCTGGATGCTGAGATCAGGAGCAGGAATGAAGCCCTGCGTCTGAAGAAGAAGATGGAAGGAGACCTGAATGAAATGGAGATCCAGCTCAGCCATGCCAACCGTGTGGCTGCAGAGGCACAAAAGAACCTGAGGAACACACAGGGAGTGCTCAAGGTATGTTAGGAATGTGCACATAGGTGTCTAGCTTGTCTAATTCTGTAGAATCACTGAACCATAGAGTGGTTTGGGTTGAAAGAGACCTTCAAAGACCATCTAGTACATCCCCTCTTTCATGGGCAAGGATCTCTTTAGCAAGATCAGATTGCTCAAACACCTGTCCAACCTGACCATTAAGATTTCAGTGAGGTGACTTCCACAATGTTCTGTCATTGGATAACAAGGAGTTCAGTCCTTCCCTTCTCTTCCCTTCCCTTCCCTAAGAATCTGCAGAGTGCCATGAGGTCAGTCATCATTCTTGTCTCCAAACTAGACAAACATTGCCTTGCTCTTATCCTGCCTTCCTTGCCTGATTGCTTTCACATAGGAATTGGGAGCTCTTGCAGAGCTGCTAGCTCTTCTCTGCTCTTTTCTCCCTGAGAGCAGTTTCCCAGGGCATCCCACACAGTAATTTCTTTAAACAAATGCCAAGTCCATTTTTCTGAAATTCAGAGTCTTGACCTTACCTCACCTGGCCTATATCGCTCAGGACTGTGAATACCAAAAACCACAATGCTTTATTTGTTGGCTCAGCTGCTAATTTTTACTCATAATCTCTCAGTCTGTATCATCACGGTTTTTCAAAGACAGATTTGTGCAATCAATCCATGCAAACAAGTTGTCCTGCCTGCCTCTCTTTCCTCTAGATTTTTCTGAACAGTTTATGCCCATTGATCACAGCACTCCAGTCATGTGATTTATCTCACCAAACTTCAGTGTCAGTGACTAGATCACAGCTTTCTAGCCGCACACTGGCCTCGAATTCCTGCTGTTTGTTACCTGTGCTAGGCACCTTGCACAGTTCAGTTGGCATCCCACAGTTCAGCTGGGATGTCAGCCATATAATTTTTCTAGAGAAACAAACCCTAACTCTTTTGAATAATTTCCAAGATGTTTCCCTGTCACTTCCTCACACATCAGCAGCCCCTGGCTCCTTCCTGGTTCTCAAAATCCATTCCTTTCCCTCACTAACTCTAGTTTAAATCTCTGGTCTTGTTGGCAAGGGCCCTCTTGCCCCATTTGGTCATTGAATCTCACTAGCACCTAACAGATGGAGCTTCTTAAAAGCAGATCCATAATCAAAGAAGCCATTATTTTGACTATGTCATCAACTAGACAGCTAAACATACACCAGTTCAATTTTCCTCCTCCTTCCTTCCTTCATCTGACAGGGAGAGTAAAAGAGCACTCTGCCAGTGTTCCAAAGCCTTTTAACAAAGCTCCAATGGACATAATGTCTCTTTGTTTTTTTTTATAAATTGCCTTGTTGCAAGATCATTAAAACAGAATAGTAGGATCAGGTGATAATCTGAATGGTTCAACAGGCTTGGCAGCCTCTCAGTAACATCACAAATGCAAGCTCCTTGTAGGCAGAAAACTTCTCTAGAGAAATTGTCTGGGTGGTAAATGGAGGTTTTGGTGCTCCTCAGTATATAATCTCCAATTACTAATACCTTATGTGATTTTTAGATGGCACTGGTTCAAATGAGAGTAGGTAGTTCAATCCATCTGACAAAGTTGATTTCTCCTGGACCAAATCAATTACTCATATTGCGAGCCCAGAGAATCATTGTTTCTGTTATGTAGGGGCACTTGAGAAGATGAGAGAAGGTACTTTCCTCTGCCTAAAGCAGGGAAAAGGCCAATTTCTTTCATCTTGTAGGTTTCTTGTGTCAGTCAGATGGAGTTTGAATTCTGAATACCCTTGCCTTTCCACAGCCTTAAATTCAGACAGGGCTGTCACACAACCTGAACCAATGTGCAATACCACGTATCAATCAAAAGCTCCCATCCTTAGATACTGTGCATATAATGACGTGATAAATTATTCATAAGAATATACTACACATCTATAAAGACATATACATTATACTGAAAAAATAACTATTAGAATGTTGGTAGTTGTCTTAGTTCAACAGTACTGTGCCACCTTGTAATTTCACTTTACTCTCTTTTACAGGATACCCAGATACACCTGGATGATGCTCTCAGGACACAGGAGGACCTGAAGGAGCAGGTGGCCATGGTGGAGCGCAGAGCAAACCTGCTGCAGGCTGAAATTGAGGAGCTACGGGCAGCCCTGGAGCAGACAGAGCGGTCAAGGAAATTGGCTGAGCAGGAGCTTCTGGATGCAACTGAGAGAGTTCAGCTTCTCCACACTCAGGTGAGATTCTTGAGATCAAAATTTCAAGAGACGTTTCTTTCCCCTTTTCAGACTTTTTATCTGTGTAAAGTCTTAAATCTTAAATAAAAAGCTTAATCTGAACAAGAATTCTTACCCTTGTACAAAAACATGTATGACAACAAAACAAGTATGACTGCATGAACTGGAGTCAGAAGTGTTTCTTAGATTTTAAGAACTATCTGCTATCTAACTGTGGATGACCTCTCAAGATACATCATATGAAGCAGGATGCAAATATTATAAATGAAGGCAATAATTTTAAATTTCAGGAATAAAATTATAAAATAAATGTTCTGTTTTGGAACTCACTGGGCAATCTTTTTCATTGTTAAACAGAACACCAGCTTGATCAACACCAAGAAGAAACTGGAAGCAGACATTACCCAGATTCAAGGGGAAATGGAGGATACAATCCAGGAAGCCCGCAATGCTGAAGAGAAGGCCAAGAAGGCCATCACAGATGTGAGCTGGGGGTTCTTTGCACTGCTTCAGAGAAGTGCCTTCTCCCTAAAAGCTCTCCAGACCCCAAATGGCTTTTGGTCTTTTGCTCTCATCAGGCAGCCATGATGGCAGAGGAGCTGAAGAAGGAGCAGGACACCAGCGCCCACCTGGAGAGGATGAAGAAGAACCTGGACCAGACAGTGAAGGATCTGCAGCTTCGTCTGGATGAGGCTGAGCAGTTGGCTCTGAAGGGAGGCAAGAAGCAAATCCAGAAGCTGGAGGCCAGAGTGCGTAGGGCTTTTCTTTGGGCATGAGCAGCCATGTCAGGTGAGCAGCCATCAGGGAAGCTGCAAAGTGGACTTGTCATTGCAGGTGCGGGAGCTGGAAGGGGAGGTTGATGCTGAGCAGAAGCGCAGCGCTGAAGCCGTGAAGGGTGTGCGCAAGTACGAGAGGAGGGTGAAGGAGCTGACCTACCAGGTAAGGCACGAGGCCTCCTTGGCCTGACCGAGTATTCTCACAGCAAGTCCAAGTGTTGATGCACCGTCCTCAAGGGCAGTTGTTAACCTCACATGATGCAGAACCAACAGTTAATTTTATTTCCTATTTGCCAACCACTCTAGTCTGAGGAAGACCGGAAGAATATTCTCAGGCTGCAGGATCTGGTGGACAAGCTGCAAATGAAGGTGAAATCCTACAAGAGACAAGCTGAGGAGGCTGTAAGTATTGCTTGGAGACTGAGCAAGAGCCACCTGGGCAGCATGGTCCTTGACATACGTGTGAATCCCAGGAAAGGAACATGGAGCAAACTCTCAAGACACAATACTCTTGGATACACCACTTTGCTATTGTGTGTCTTGAGGCCTTGCTGAGTTCTGGACAGCCTGGAGTCAAGGATGAATTGAGCGAGGTTCAGCAGTTGTTTTTACACAAGAGGTCAAACTAAACATACCCAGGGGCCACATGCACTGACTGAGAAGTTCATGAGTCTCTGCTGCTGATCATCAGCAGAAGGCTTCGGGATCTTTCTCAAGCTAATATGTTCTACTGCTTGTTTGACATCAAGTAGTGGGAGATTAAGTACAAGGGACAGATTTGCTCTTCAAGCATAATGTGAGGTGCTGATTAGGGGAGGATGATGAGATCTGCCTGAGGTGTGGGATCAAGGTCTGGGCCATCCTCCAGGGAAGAGCCATAGCTCTGCAAGACCAACATGTGGGAGGAGTGAAACCCCAGCCCTGGGTTCTCATCACCAATTCCCTCTCCCTGTACAGGAGGAGTTGTCCAATGTCAACCTCTCCAAGTTCCGCAAGATCCAGCACGAGCTGGAGGAGGCCGAGGAGCGGGCTGACATTGCAGAGTCACAGGTCAACAAGCTCCGAGCAAAGAGTCGGGAGATTCATGTCAAGAAGATAGGAGAGGAAGAGTGAGGCTGTTGTGAGACAACAAAGTGACCTGAGGGATGCACAAAATGTGAACCTCTTGGTCTGTTTCTTCTGTAATGTGTCTTTCTAATCTTGTAAATGTGTAGAAAATAAAGATTATAGATGCCTTTGCATACACAGCAGAAGCAGACATTTGGTTTACTCTTCAATTCTGCAGATCCATAACCTTGGTGCACTTTCAAATGAAACTTTTTCTTTCACTTTAATGCTTGGATAGCAGTAGAGATTTAATTATCCCATATCCAGTATTTCCATACTGTGTCCTGATACATTACTGAATAAGGAATAACAGTAATAAAATTCTTGTGTTGGCAGGAGGAGAGTATCAGGACAGACGTAGGATTTGTACTTTGTCTATTCTGGCCCAGGAAAACTATTTCTGCCGTAGGGAGTCCTCTTTTTAAAGGTGTGCAATACAAAGAATGTTCCCATTCTCACTATGGCGAATTGGATTTAGAGGCATGATTCCCCACGAAATACAACCTCTGGAGTCCAAGAGGCATCTTCATGGCTCTGAATGCTCATGAAAGAAGTTATGCAAGCACTGAGGTTCTGCCTCATTTGAACAATGCTGGTGAAGGCCACACACTACAGAGTAGCTTTTTACCAAGTTATGGTAGAAGTTATTACCAATCAATTGTAAAACAAAAAAAATATTGTACTTGGATAAGAAGTATAATACAATTCTTATACTTATCCAAGAATTTCCTACTTTCTCTGTTGGATGCAAAAGTTAACATTAAAACAGAATGCTCCCACTGTGATAGAAGCAGAGATGAACAGATTCTTAGAAGTTAAGTTTGAAAGAAAACACTCACTATGGGATAAAATTCAACTAATGTATTATATGGAGCCAACAGAGCAAGCTAGGAATTGTTTCAGTACTATATAGCATAAGAATAAGAATATAATAAAAAATATAAGAACACAATAAGCACTTGTGCCAATAAATAATATGGAGTTCTAAAGGAACTGGTTTCATCATGTAAGATAACACATCAAGTTGGAATAATTCAGTGAACTTTACAGCTTTAAAGAATTCACAAAATCTAGCACCTTAAAGAGGAAAAAAATAAATGATGATGCCAAACTGTGTCCTACCTGTCTGGCTCTTCCAGCAGTGGATGGGTTAGAATGTAGATATGAACTGCATCGTGGCTGGACAAAGAAGAAAAAAAGTCACACACACAACATGGGCTGGGCTGAAGTTTTAAACAAATAACAGCCTGTTTTCAGCAAGGCAAGAATCAGTATTTAAAATACAGCACAGGCAGTCTGGTAGCACTAGACCCCAGTGCACTGTGTGGGTGCTAAGGTCAGATTCTACAAGCCGATATCAACATTGGTAAAGGAGATTTGTTGAGCTCTCACTGAAGGGACACTAAGAGCTCCCTTGAGGTTCCTGTCTAGTTCTACACCCCTACATTTCCAGGCAGTATTTCAAGAAGCTGTGAAGTTGTTGGGGAAGGCAAATGCACTTGTTGGAGACAAGAAGGGAACGTTGGAATGGGCTGCCCAGTGAAGTAGTGGATTCTCTGTCCCTGGAGATATTTAAAAAGAGACTGGATGTGGCATTCAGTGCCATGGTCTAGTAACTGCAGCAGTAGTCGATCAAGGGTTGGACTTGATGATCTCTGAGGTCCCTTCCAACCCAGCCGATTCTATGAGTCTGTGATTCTATGAAGGGAATTTCTTGTACTGACCACAGCAGTTGGTGTGTTTGGAGAACCAGCATTCAGAATGAGGAGGTCCTTCTTCTCCCAGACATGCCAAGGTTTGCACCCAAGGAATCCTCCCATGTTGTAACTAAATATAGAAGTAGTTTGCAAGGCAGCAGCTAAATATATTTAAGGAAAAGATGACACCCTGTGTTGACTCCTGTGTCCCTGCACCAATGCCAGCAATATCTGGGCACCAAAGGAGGGAAAGCACCTCTCTCTGCGCTCCCTTCACACAATATGCTCCTAAGAAAGAGGTGGGATTCTTTTCCTCCAGACAAAACCTTTGTTTCCACCTTCTGAAAGGAAGCAAAGAGATTATATTTATAATAAATACAAAGGCTCCTATTTCTTGACATGAACAATCCAACAAATAACACTGAATGCAAAAGCTGAGTTCCAAAGTCACTATATTGCAACTGTGGCTCAGCGAAAGTGTGGAACAGAATTTCTAGCTCCATGGGTACAATTTTAGACCTGTTGAGTGATTAGCAAATGCTGCAGCAACTCTGTGGACCATGTTTTGATGCCTCAGATCCCTTTTCCTCTTGAACAGTATTACAATGACCATGCAAAACAAACAACCTGTCCCAGCTGTGTAAGAATCATGATGAACATGAAACACTGGAAAGTGTTAGGGCTCTTCTATCACCTGGAAGTTAGTTCTCTCACTTGTAAGTCAAGTTCTGGCTTGAAAATTTATTGTTAAATGTTCATCAGATGAGAAGTAATGTTTCAGGTTCCTTAGACCACTGGCTTGGTCTGATTATCTACTTCAAACTGTGTATGTGGTAAATAGAGAGAAGCCCCACAGACTTCACTGGGCTGACCTGGTCTTGCCACCAGCCATCCTGGAAAGTGTAATGGAAGACTTTTTGGGATCAGAGTGGAATACTAATGGGAGAGATAAGGAAAAGTGATTTCTCCTCACTTTCTGATTTGCTGCCTTAGATGGAAGACAGGAATCACTTTGCATTGACACACTATTTCTGGAGTCAGACTTCTTGTGACCTGATAAGTGCTGATGCAAAGGTAACTGATCCTGGAAAACATAGGTCCATAATAGTCGTAAGTGACCATGTCTAAGAGATTTAAAATAGATGCAACTGCTGAGCTCGACTAGAGTTGCTGTCACATATGAGTTACGGAGTTTTCTGAGCTTAAACAGCTTGGGCATGAGTGTGGTGTGTCTCCTGAGCACAAAATTGCTAGAATAGTCACCAAGACATGGAGAAAATCTTTCTGATCTGCAAAAGCAAAGTTTGTTACAGAGGCTTTTTCCAATTCCAAATTCAGCTTCTCAGTTCTTTATGTACTCACTGGCCATCCTCTCAGGTGGCAGAAACCACCTTGAACAAAAAGTGCATTACCCACCGGAAGGAAGGAAGGAAGGAAGGAAGGAAGGAAGGAAGGAAGGAAGGAAGGAAGGAAGGAAGGAAGGAAGGAAGGAAGGAAGGATGGAAGGAGGCAGGCAGGCTGGAAGGCAAATTAGTTAGCTAGTTAATTGTCAAACTTATTATCCACAATAGTCTTCTACATAACTGCATTGTACTTACTCTGCTGTCAGGAAATGTTCTTGTTGTTCAAATGTGTTTTGGTCATAATTAATTTGTAACAGTACTGAAGGAGACAAGCTCAGACACAAGATGATGTACATGTTCCTTCCATTCACAGAATTCAAAAGCAGGACATCTAAATCATATTCATCAACTGACATTTTTGGAACCTCTTTTATATGTCAGTGACTGCATGCAATCAACATGTTCTCAGAACTTTTCTGGGATAATAGTCATTTTCTCAAGCTCACACCGTACTAGCCACCCTGATTTTCCTCCAAATCATTCTCATTCTTCAGCTCCTTCTACCGCCTGTTTGTTACCTCTGGTTTTGCCTGTTCTACCCAGACACGACACTGGCTTCTCACTCCACTCTCCTGCTCTGCAACAGGAACTCCTCAACTGCTTTGGTGAGTGATAGAAAGGGCATTCTTAATGTCATGTCCTCATCCACGACACACTTGCCATTTCTCTTTCATCAGTGCTTGCTGGAAAAATAGGAGGAGCCTAGGTATCTGTGCAACTTTGACGTTCATTCAGCATCTCCACAGGTATCATTTTTCACCTTCTTCTCTGCCTTGGAGTTAAGTGGTTCTGAGCTATCTTCGGAGTTCCAGTTGTTCTCTTCCTGCTCTCTCTTCTGAAAGACTTTAAAGTATGAAGCATTGTATACATTTGTGTGGCAGAATTCTCTATACCATTAAGCTATATCAGAAATGCATTGCAAAAATTAACCTTGAAACAGAATCAAGAGAGTACAATTAAAGGACAGAAATATCTTCACTTTCCCTCCATGGGACAGGAGATGGTGCCAAAAAAATGGCTGAAACAATGAAGAGAGGTGCAGACGTACTGATGAAGAACAGGAGGGCAGGTAAGGTGCAAGATGGTCCCAGGAGATTTGAGAGATTACAGGCACACTGAGCTCTGCAGGAGATGCATTTTTTAAGCACTTTACTCTTTGAGCTACTGGTAGTGTGACTGTTACCTTACTATAAACAAGCATGAAATATAGAGCAGTAAAAGTCATGGTCCTCCTCAAAGCTCCAGCCTACTTACAGCATTGGCATAAGTGTTTTCTATAGGATCCCTGTAGGATCCCACAATACCTCCCAGTCAATATACAAGAATCTCTGTGTGAGATAATAAAGAATTGAACTTCACATTTTAATAAACACAAATCTGATAATGTACTCCATCTGAAAGGGTATTGCTAGCAGAGCTAGAGAAGTGATCTTCTCACTCCACTTGTCAGGCTACACATGGAGTACTGTGTCCATTTGTCCATTTGCATGGCTCAGGAAAGATGTCAACAGACTGGAGAGAGTCCAAAGGAGGACCATGGAGATGATCAAAGAACTTGAGAACCTGTCCTGTGAGGAAAGAATGAAGGAGTTTGTTTTTTTTTCTTTGGAGAAGAGATGGCTGAGGGGTCAACATCATAATTTTCCCGTACTTAGAGGGTATTACAAAGAGGATGGAGACTCTCTTCACAAGGAATGACATGGAGATGACAAAGGGTAATGGTTCTAAGTTGCATTGGGAGAAGTTTAATCTTGATGTAGGAAAAATTCTTATAGTGAAAATAATCATGACATCCCCAGGGAAGTGGTTGGAGTCCCCATCACCTGAGAGGGTAATCACATCACACAATGTGACTGGTCAGGTACAGATGAGACAATATCATCTAGGCTACCTTTCCCACGAAAAGCTGGGACAGGTGATCTGTTGAGGTCCCTTCCAACATGGGTTGTTCTACAGTTCTATGATTTCTGAGATTTTTCATAAAGAAGTTTGTGTCAAAAGAGATGCAAAGTCTGTATAACTTCCAGCTTGAAAATAAAGTTGATATGCTTTGATACAAAGACCTTTAAGTTTCTACTATAGATGAATCATACCTCATAGCCTTTTTAATTTTTCTTCTCCCACTACAAGCTGGTTATTTGCTCTTTCTAATATTGAACTCTGTACACTGATTTCTTCTGAACACTTCTGCTTCACTCTTCAACACCTCAGGCACTTCCAGACATCCTATTCTTGCCATCGACTTCTCAGTTTTCCCACTCTACTCATCTTCTCTGTAACTGGAGCTCCAATATCTGGTGGAAGAAGTACCTTCTACATCATCTTCATTTAAAACACTGTTCAAGTGTCATCTGCTCAGGTTTGCTATGTTAGAAGGAGGGAGATAATTAACTGTGATGCACTTTCAAGGAGTCCACACCCTAACATCTCAGGTCATAATTTTTATCATCCAGTCAACTGCTCAATGAAGGGCTAAATTCCTCTTAACTGCAGATTACCTGTTACTGTAGCTTCTCAGGAAGATGCTTGGAAAAAGATAACACCAAAGTAATACACACTGGAAAAAGATAACACCACCTTTACAAAAACACAGCTTCCAGTATTCCATGCCAGGAGAAGTAACCATTTTGATTTTCATTAATGGAAGCAAGATCACAAGTATACCAAGCACTAAGAATAGAGGGACAGGACTTGGAGAGAGATAAAACAGCAATTGATATAAAAAAGCCTCAATTACTCTCCTCAGCCTCCACCAGAAGCACTGTCCTGGGGCCTATACTGTAGTTCCACGGATTTTATCTTACATCTCTCATTGCCTATGCAATGAACATTCTGAACTGGTTTCCATTCTAGAGCATGTATTCAAGTCTGTCATAGGTTATGAACATTAGCAACTTTATTCCAGAGGTCTGTTCATGCTTCCCACTTTTTTTTTTTTTAATTATTGTTTTTAGTTTTCTAAAGTTCTGTGCCAGCACAGAATGCCAGAGCAGATCTCTAAAACACATTTATTTTCCAAGCACCACATTGTAACAGACACACTACGGTACACAAAATATCTGCAAGAAATACAGGAAGATTACTTCATTTTAATTTGATCAAATCTAATTCTTATTGATCTTTATGAGTATGGTAAGGTATGTCCTTACCATTGCCATGGTCCAGTACTCAGCTGCATCTTAGCAAGAGGATAGGGATGAGACGTTTTGCTGCAGTAGATTAGAACACTGGCATTTCTTTTCAGCTTGTGCTAACATTCCTGGGAGCTTTGGTTTTACAGAGGGCAGCAGAAATACTGCTGCAGCAGAGTCTGGATACTTCATGTGAGTTAACTGGGATCCAAAGTGCACTAATGCCTCAGCATGCCTTGCTCATACTGAAAGTGTGGCCAACAGCACTTGCAAGCTGCAAGCCCCATGAGGAATATTTTGAAATAAAATAATCTGGTATATCAGATAATCAAAAAAAGTACAAAACTCGGTTTAACTGGAAATGTTGGAATGTTTGTGGTATCTGGGAGCTTTTTAAGGTAGCTTACTACACAGCAGGAATATCTCTGAGGAAAGTTGTTAACTTGAAGTCTTTGTTGGTTGGAGGAGAAATTAATCTATTGAACAGTAGCACGTCTGTTATGGCAAATTTTATATACCCAGGTGTATTTAAAACAAAAGAAAGAGGTTAAATTGTTGTATACATGACCTCTTGTTTAAATCATGCTTACTACCAAGAGAATAAAATAATATTAGACTTTAAAATTTTCCTGACTGTAGGAAGTAGATCTGTCAGTTTGACATCTGTATAAGACAAACCAGTAGAAACCACAATAAGAATAAAATTTGAATGTGAAATATATGTCTCACAATACCTTTGACTTCAACAGAACCAACTGTGGTAGGGACAAGAATGATCTAGTCAATACAGTATGATGAGATTTTGAAAAGTATATTCATGCTTATAAAAAATTACCTTGAATTGAAAGACAGGATATGAAACATGGAAATAAATGCTTAGCTGAAGTGGAAAGCCACCAGCAGAGTCCCACAGATCTGTGAGTTAAGACCTGTGGAGTTCAACATATACGAGTGGCCTGGAAAAAAGGACTTCAAGAAATTACATTTATAAAATCAATAGTTGTGTGGAGAAGGGGAAGATAAATAGACTGTGTCTTATGTAGATATAAAGCAACCAGTAGTAATGCAATGCCTTTATGCATTACTTTGTCAGCTGCTGAACGAGGCAACAGCACATAGACTTTCATGTGCCATCTGGAACACATAAAACTCTACCTCCTGTGTCGGATCAGTGTGCTGAACTGCACTGCCTCTGGGAAACAAAATGGGATGTATCCTGGCAGCCTGTAGCCCAGCTCTGCACCTAAGAGATGATCCTTCTAGAATACTGCACCCTCAGAGTGGTTACTAAACAATAATGCAACATCTGCATTGTCTTTCTTTCCAAGAAAAGACACCCTGGGTACAGGGGTACAGGGTGCAGCATTGCTAACACCACTACTGTGGCTCTTGAGCAATGACTTCTGGGTTAGTACATTGTATTCTTTCTGTGCATGGACTGCAGGACACTAGGGTTTTACATCTCTTTCACAACTCTCTGTATTTCTACAGCCCCGATATTTATTGCACACAGTGTGGACACAGACTGTCAAAGGCAGACCAAGACAGACTAACTTGTCATCCAACTGTCCAAACAAAGAATCTGTGACATTTCTGATCTAGCTGGACTAGAACAGCTAGGCTTTGGAACAAGGCCATGAGGGAGACTTCTATTAAGGTAGAAAACAGCTAGATACTAAGCTCTGTGAGGTGGGAAAGGAGTGTTTCCCTACTGGACAGCCAGCCTGACACCTGACCCCCTTCAACTGGCAGGGCTGCAGCAGCTTTTGCTGTTTAAAATATTCTGGCAGTGTCTGAGATAACAAGTGAACGACAAGCATATTTGGGAAGTTCCTCTGGCTGGCCTGTTTGGGAAGGCATAATCCTCACTATACTAACCACATGTGTTACTTGCACAGTGCTGAAAGAGTGTGATTATTTTTTTTAATTTTGTTTCATTTTTTTTTTAAACAAGGTTCAGAAATAGAGAAATCTCCCATGAATACATTAGGGTTTGCAGCAGAGTGATATACAATGTATACCTTTGGTATACAACTCTCCAGCTGCATGAAATGGTTAAATTCATAGAAGAAAATTAGTTTCATGTGTATAATACAAAGACTATTGCTGGCTCAGAAAGTTTTCAAGCAACAGATCAGAGGGGCAATGAGAGTATTCTCAGCAAGATCACTCCACACTTGGTATGTTCACATATTCTAACAAGGAATGTCCTCTTGGCAAGTGTCAAAGATCTGTTATTAGTAAGATCTCGATATAGATGTTATGCTCATTTACATAATGCAAACAACTACTAGGACTCCGATGTAACAGAGGGAATTTCCTGGGATGAGAGATAAGCTTTGTTGAGACATTTTCACCTACTCCCATGATTCAAACTGCACTAAAATGTTGTCTCACACTTTTCAATTATCACAGAACATGAGGGAGAAGCAGTTGTATCATACAGTGTAGCAGAAAATGAGGCAGCTACCTGATCTGGCTCTAGGTGACAACTGGCTCTAGGTGCCCCTGTCTGAGCAGGGAGGTTGGACCAGATGACCTCCAGAGTTGCCTTTCAGCCTCAGCTACTCTGTCATTATGTAGTTCTGTGGTCTTCTTTACAAGAAAGACATATTTTCTGCATGTCTGAATCCTCTCTTCTCCATGGTGAATATCAGCACTCAAGTGCTTAGCTTCATTACTGTGCAGGACAGTCTGTATCCAGAGGTGTATATCAATCCGCCTCTTCCCTTTCAGTTGTGCTGTGTTTTGATCCAGCCCTGCAGAAATGGGGTGAAACAAGAATAGCAGAAAAATAATTGTTGACTTCTTGTCAATTGTCCTGACACTTAATTTTTCTTTTTTACTTCAAAGTTTGTTTCATTCATTAGATATTTTCAACAACAGAGGGCTGATGCATTGTTTAGTCACCCTTTATGTAGGTGCATTTTATAAACATGGTAATTCAGTTCTTTCCCCGGTACCATCACTCAATAAAACTAAACACGTGTGAAATTTGGAACACAGAATAGTAGTTACATTTCAATGCAGTAATAGTGCCTACTACACCGCTTAAACACCTAACAGACTTTAACTCCTCCATTTGACAGAAATGAAAGATGAAAGATGAAAGGAAAGACGCTGGGTTTAAGTGATAATTTTTTTTTTTTTTTTTTTTTTTTTTTTTTTTTTTTTTTTTTTTGTCTTTTCAATAGGTTTAGAAAAAACCTAAATGCTTGCTGCTTCCATGGAAACTCTCACAAATAAACCTGTCTTGGGCTTTCTACTTCACTTAGCTGCTTAAAGCTGGCAATGATATTTATAAACACTGAAACTTTAGCTGAAACCAAAGAAGAAACTTCTCAAGATGAAGTGAGTTGAAATGGCAAACTGGATCTGCATACATTGAAATATTCCCCTTCTCCTCTCCAGTTACTTCTTTTCCAGGACTGAACAAAAATTAAGATCTGGGCAAAGATGAGGAAGAAAAAAATCTTCCCTTTCCATCAGAAGTAAGCCATTGCAGGAATTCAGTAGATTGCCGTAGTTATAGTAGCAAAACCTAAGTTTATCCAACAGTAAGGTAAACAGAGAGGGATAGATAGTGGCTATGATAGCTCTATGTGGAATAATTTGAATTAATCTTCCCAGGAGGAGAAGAGAAAACCACAATCACTTTTTCAAGCATAAATGAGAGGCCTTATGGATTCATGGACTTTTGCAGAAGACATGAAAAGATACTGCACTGGCATAGCGCAGAGACACCTAGAAATTGCGTAGGACCACATCCAGATGAATTTTTATTATCTCTAAGAATGGAAACTCCACAGCTTCTCTGGGAAACCTATTCCAGTGCTTGTTCATTCCCACAGTAAAAAAGTGTAACCTAATGTTCTGATGGAACATGTTCTGTTCAAGTTTGTACCCATTGCCTCTTGCTTCTGTCACTGGGCACCACTGAAAAGAGCCTGGCTCTATGTTCTTTGCACCCTGCCTCCAGCTATTTACATACTTTGATGAGAACACCCTCAATCCCAGTTCTTTCAGCCTTTCCTCATTGGAGATATGCTCCAGTCTCTTAGTCAACGTCACAGACTTTTGCTGGACTCACTCCAGTATGTTCAGGTTTCTCTCGTGTTGTGGAGCCCAGAAACTATTACTCCAGGTATAGCCTCAGCAGTGCTGGATGAAGAGGAAGGATCAGCTTTCTTGACCTGTGTGTGACATTCCTCCTAATGCAGCTCAGGAAACTCTTAGCCCGCTTTGCAGCAAGGTCAAACTGTTGTCTCATGTGCAGCTTGGTGTCCACCAGGACCCCCAAGATCTCTGCAAAGCCTCTTTTCATCTTGGTTACCCCTGGAAAATATTTGTACTTGGGATTGTTCCTCCTCCCCGAGCGCAGGCTCCTTGTTGAACTGCATGAATCACAGAATTACCTTGGCAAGGAAAGACCTTCAAGATCATCAAGTCCAGCCATTAACCTAACACTGATAAGACCTTAATTAAGACATATCCCCAAGTTCTATGTCTGTAGGACACCTCCAGGGATTGTGACTCTTTCACTGTCCTGGGCAGCCTGCTCTAATGCCTGATAACCCTTTTCATGAAGAAACTCTTCCTAAAATCCAATCTAAGCCTCCCCTGGTGCAACTTGAGGCCATTACATTTTTTCCTATCTCTTGTAACTTCATTGAACAGACTGATGTCCACCTCTTTACATCCTCCTTTAAAGTAGTGGTAGAGAGTTCCTGACAACCCATTTCTCCAGCCTCTCAAGGTTCCTCTGGATGGCAGCCTGACCCTCTGTCATATCAGCCAATCCTTCCAGTTTTGTGTCTTTCAGTGAACTCGCTGAATTTGCACTCTACCCCATCATCTAGATTATTAATGAAGATATTAAACAGAACTGGATCTAGTAGTGACCTTTGTGGTTCATCACCAGTTGTTGGTACACCACCAACTAGACTTTGTGCCATTCATCACCACTTTCATCAAGCCTACACTTCACCATCTTCTCTATGGACACATAGTGCCAACAGTCTTCTGGAAGTCAAGGTTGACACTTGTCTATCCATTGGTCCTCTCTCCTCTACCAGGCTATTCAATTAATCATAAAAAGAGATAAAACTGATCAAGTGTGACTGCCCTTGGGTGAAGCCATGTTGATTGATTATTTTCTTGTCCTTCAGGTGTTCTGGGTGTTTTCCAGGGCCCATGGAATATTCTATGACACTAAAGTATTTCCTGATCTGATTGTCTTCCAGCAAGGATATGTTTGGAAAGGCACAACCACACAGCCAACACACAGCCAGGACAACTGGAGGCCCACCAGCAGGTGATGCTTGTTCAGCACAGTGAACAGATCCTTGGGGAGCAGGTGGCTCTGCTCATAATGAGCTGATTTTTGCAAGAAAACCATGTATATATTTAGGGGAGTTAAGTGTCTGAGTCATACAACCTGTAACATGAAAAATTAATGATGAGATAAAGGCAGCTCAATAAAATGTGAGAAATTTTAATTTTTTTGAGTACATTTATATAACATTACTTTTAGAAAATACCTCAAGTTTGATTGAGTTGATTTTTCATGTCACAAATGGTGTGAGTCATAAACTTGAACTCCATTATATATGTACAGTTTCCTTGCAAAATCCAACTCACCATGAGCAGAGCCTCCTACTCCCCGAGGTTCTGTTCATGGTGCTGAACAAGCACCATTTGCTGGTCAGTGGCCAGTTGTCCTGGGGTGAGTTGATGATGTGGAAGTGTCTGATGGTCAGCTGGTGGTGCTGAGTTGGTGGTGGCCAGTTGTCCTAGGCTCAGGTATATCTGTTTTGCTCCAGACTTTTTACCTGGTCTCTGGGACCTAGGATTATGGAATGTCTTTCTAGCAGCACTCAGTACCTCAGCCTTTTCCATGTCCCATGGCACCAACCAGGGCCTCCAACCCCATCAGCAGCTGGCCTGCATTTTTGCTAACCTGTATTTTGTCACCTAAATACTTGCAGAAGCCTTTCTTGCTGGCTTTGACATCTTTGGCTAGATTCAATCCCATCTGGGCTATGACTTTCCTAACTTTATGTAGATGCTTGGACAGTGTCTCTGCATGCCTTCCAGGCTACCTGTCCTTACTTACACCCTCTGTATGCTGTCTTTTTGTGTCTTGAATTTTGCCATGGACTTCTCATTCATCCATGCAGCCCTGCTGGCATTTTCTTTATCTGAATTACTACTCTATCTTTGACCATGTACCTCAATAAAGGCAAATGGTAAAATTATCTGTTTGTTACATATGGAGTTTCACGTGTATTAGAGCTCTGTCAGCTAAGGATGAAATGTTTCCGGCCTTGAAAGACATATCTAGGTATCTCAAGAATGTCCTTGACGACAAAGAACTATTTTCAGTGAGAAAAAGTAAACTGAGAGGAGCTGTGAAATAATTCTGTGATACATACACTGGGAAAAAATGCTCATAAGTGTAAACTAATGTACACTGGGAAAGCAACCCTAACTATCAAATATAGTTATGGACAGTGTTCAGATCTGTGGAGGTGCAGTATTAATACCACATGTCATCAGATCTTGAGAAAGAGAAAGCAGAACTTGAAAACCATAGGGGAGAACGTCATAGCTAATAAGAACTAAATAATGATTTCTATTCAAAGAGTGGCAAGATATATTAGTACTATTTGCTTTCTTATATGGAGAGAGGTTATATTTTTTTTTCCTATGAAATAAGATAGGGATTGGCAGGAAATAAGCACCACTGAAGTAAAGGAAGTACTTTTCAATAATTTTAAACTACAAATCTGAGAGGCCTCTTTGGATTATTAAGTAAAATTGGTCCTAAAGAGATTAAATAAAAAATAATAGAAAATAATAATAATAATATAAAAAAGTCCAGGTAAGGCTTTTGAACACAGTTATGTAATCTCATATGAATCTCTGTACTAAAGATTTCCAGAATGTCAGAACTTACACAAATATTATTTTTTATTTATATCCAGAAAACACAACAATTAACACTTAGTTTAGTTCAAGGTGGCTTTTCTCCCTGATACAATGCACTATATTATGTTACAACTGAAAGAATTTAAGTGTAATATTTAACAATCTGAAAAAGATAAACACTTGAGGCAACAGTAAACCCCACATCTCATATCCAAGGTTTGTAAGTAGAGAGCTCTGTAAAGGGACAGCTATAATCAGCTTTATTGTGGCCCCAGAAAAGGTTAAGGTAGGCACCCAAATGTCACCACGGTTGTC
This sequence comes from Phaethornis superciliosus, assembly GCA_023637945.1. Lineage (NCBI taxonomy): Eukaryota > Metazoa > Chordata > Aves > Apodiformes > Trochilidae > Phaethornis > Phaethornis superciliosus. The sequence goes on from JAJQWJ010000021.1 coordinate 4,212,283, forward strand.
CAGTGAATGATTGTTCCTGCTCCCTTAGCTCAGATTCATGCAGCATCTATGGCATACAGTTATTATCAGTTACCCTCATCCCTCGTCAGCATTAGTTGCAATCCCTCCTTAGGAGTCTTCTCATATTATTTATAGGTTTATTCACATAGCTAGTGGGATACCAAAAATTTCTAATTATATCTAGTAACATCACTTCACAGTTTTCAATTCCTTCTTTTTGCCAGACAATGCTTTGCCAAAAACAAGGTTTGCCAAAAATACTTTGCCCAAAGACAGAGGAGGCATCTGCAGCATGTGCTGACCAGACTCTATAAAGAGTCCTTGTATGTGGGCTATCATGTCTCTAGAGCAAACTTCATGGTAAGTACATATCTGTGGCTGGCAGAAAGGAACGATGTCCCTGCAGTCCACACATCTCACTTCAGCCCTGCTTTCCCAGTGTGCATATCTGTGCCTGCAAGGATCTGATGGCTGTGAGATAGAGCATGTTGGTACTTTGTGATTCATCTGTGGAATTCTGTCCAGTAGTAGTGACGAATATGCCATTTCTGCTTTACAGTGCTGATTGTCTTCTAGACTGCAAGACATCTTTCCGTAAATAAGAGGTAAGAGGCAAACTTACACTTAAGGGACAGACAAAAAGGTGGCATATTTTCTGCAGAACAGATTTCTTTGTGATGACAATTTTCTGTAAAACTTTGTGGGCATTTTTTGCATGCCCATATATTCCTGGCTGCTCCTTGGTTATGGTAAATGCAGCATGCTGATGAATAGGTAGGCTAATCATGGCAAGCTAGCTTTCTGAAGTGTCTGTACTTGAAAGCATTAGCCACAGATATCATGCCAGGAAATGCTTCTTGGGGATTCCTTATGTCTAACTATGGATCAATGAAATACATGATCTGTTCTGGCATGAAAAACAGATACATAAAACTAGCCAACAGAACAGACTATTGGAAAACCTTAAAGGGTTGGAAAAAATATATCTACTATTATATATGACAGGTTTCTAGCTTTGCATATAATTATTTTTCTGAACAATTAACATACAGAGAAATAGTTGTGATGCAGTATTTTAACTTATTGTATTATCTGTCCTTATATAACACTTGCTCACATGCTACTTCCTGGAGTTAAGTCGCTTGCAAAAGACTTCTACTGTTGGCAAAGAAATACCAGTGCAGTTTACTGAAGGTGACAAGTATACTAAAATGTAAACATGATTTAGTTGGGGGGTTTTTGCATTTGTTTGTTTGTTTTTTCCTTCGACGGTGGAACATGGAAAACTAAAAAAGAGTCTAATCTCATTCAGACAGAACAGATTTTCTTAGATCATTGAAATTGTTCTAGTGTCTACATCTGGTATGATTTCTAAAATTAGAGATGGATATATCACTGTTGAAAACCAGACACAAATCTGTTTGCATCTGTAAGACATGTAAAGGGCACAATTTGATTAGCAAAGGACGCCCAGATAGCTGTACCGACCAGTACAGCTAATAGCACAGCTAACATTCACTGAGTTTTTCTACAGTAGGAAAGTGGTTGTACACATCTAATCTCTGCCTTATAATGAGAATCTATGCTAAAGCTTGAGGAGGCTGAAATCCCAACTTCCTTCAGCCTAAGGTATTTTAATTTGCCCCACACATACTTCAGGCATTGGAATGGTCTACCCAGGGAGGTGGTGGATTCTCCGTCCCTGGAGGTTTTTAAAAAGAAACTGAATGTGGCACTCAGTGCCATGGTCCGGGAACCATAGTGGTAGTGGAACAAGGGTTGGACTTGATGATCTCAGAGGTCCTTTCCAACCCGGATGATTCTGTGATTCTCTGCAATAGTTGCCCTTGCCAGAAGGTCACAGGACCTTTATGCTGCAGGAGTTGTGCCACTGTACAACCCAGAAGACAAGATTCATTAGTATGGTAGGAGAAAAAGTGGGATTGGTTTCTGTCCCTAAAATTGGTGTTTCTGTCCCTAAAATTCCCCTTTGGGTGACACTGAGAGAAGGTATATAACTTATTTCAAAAAGCTTAAGCTATGGTGCTGGCCTATTTAGACAGTTTGGGATGAGAAGAAAACAATTACAGTGAATGGTTCTTAGCACTAGTTAAAGGCATCATGCAATAGCTAGACCACAGAACACCTTCTGTACTCACCTACTTCTAGTATGTGTGTAGGCAAGGACGTCTTTTAAATGTAGGCTTTTAGGTTTGGTAACTCTAGTTAGATGGTGTGAATATCCTTTTCCTCTGGCATGGTGCCTCACTGTGATGTTTCAATTCTGCTTCGAAACCTTAGTATTGACTTGAAGAAGAGCACAGAACATTTACAGCATGCTTTTAAAGCTTTGATCTAAAAAAAACAAGTGCTTTCTTGATTTTGCATTCAATCGCAGTAGCCTTGCAACATTCCTCCACAAATGCATCTTTTAAAATTTTCCTAGTGAAATCTCCAGTCTCCTGGGGACTATTAATGAAACCGCAAAGAGCAATTCTTTGAGTGGTTGGGGAGCCTAGACACAGAATATGAAAAAAAAAAATGTAGAAATATCCTTCTCAGCTTGATAAGGAGTAATTGATTTAGCCTTTTTCCAAAGCTGTGTAAATGTCTAAAAATGTCTAGAAATATCTAAAAAACATGGAAGAGTTTTGACTCTTTCAGTGGGCACTTTTCAAAATTTGAACCACAATATAGAACACATCAGTGCTAGAAACATTTCTGTGCTGAAAGCCCAATATTTATCATCACCGTTAGCAACCCAAATGATGGATGAAATACATTCTCAGGAACTGGGCAGCTATGATCAAACTGAGGACCTCATGAATATGCTGTAGAGGAATGTTACCATCAAGAAAGCTTCCAAAGGCCTTGAGCTCACAAGAACCTAATGAGTTTTAGCGAAGACAATGTGAAGTCCTGCATGCAGGAAAGAATGACCCCATACAGCATATATACAGAATAACAACAGCATATATTGGTTGTTATTTGACTAGAAAACACCTTGCAGAAAACTTGTGTATCGTGGTGCATGAGTTAGCAGCGTGCCTTTGGAGGAATACAGGTACCAGCAGATTGTCAGGCACTCCTAATGGTGTTCCCAGCAGGTAAAGGGAAGTAATTCTTCCCCCCAATTTATGCCCCTCATCTGGAGGGACAAACTGTCCACTTTCGTACTCCCTGGTGACTAGAAAGACATTGACATTCTGGAGTGAGTCCACTGAAGAGCTTACAAGATAGGTAGGAGCAAATGATGTATGAGGAGAGGCAGAAACGGTTCACTCCAGAGACAAAATTAAAATGGAGTTGACATTGTTATCTTCAACAAGAAGTGGGTGGTTATACTGTTGAAAGAGACACTCTTCTCAGACATGCAGAGCAAAAGGCTAAAGGACAACATGCATAAGTTCTAGTAAAAGAAATTTCTATCGGTAAGGTAGTAGGAAAAAACAATTTATCATCAGGAGGGATGAAGAGAGACTGAGGAATCTCCATTATTGGGCACAAGCAAAAATTCCCAGGAAAAAGCTCTGAGAAACTTGACTGAACATTTGAGCTGCTTTGCGCAAGAGAGTGAACGAAAGAACAGCCTAAACTTCTGCTTAAATCACAAATTCTATGACAGTGTTTAACTTGTTCAATAAACTGCATAGCAACAAAAAATGTGGACTCATTTGGGCAAAACATCTTTTCTTCCACAGTGTTCTCTGCTGACAAGCCCCTCCATAAGGTGCAGCCATGTCATCAGATGCTGAGATGGCCATCTTTGGGGAGGCAGCCCCCTACCTCCGAAAGTCAGAAAAGGAAAGAATTGAGGCTCAGAACAAACCTTTTGATGCCAAGTCATCCGTCTTCGTGGTGCATCCTAAGCATTCCTTTGTGAAAGGGACAATCCAGAGCAGGGAAACGGGGAAGGTCACTGTCAAGACTGAAGGTGGAGAGGTGAGTGAAAAACAAAGATGAAGAACACCATTTGATTCCCAGTCTCAGCTCTTAGTTGACATAAATGCATCATTTTCTTTCTCTGACAGACTTTGACTGTAAAAGATGATCAAATCTTCTCCATGAACCCTCCCAAGTATGATAAAATCGAGGACATGGCCATGATGACCCACCTCCATGAACCCGCTGTGCTGTACAACCTCAAAGAGCGTTATGCAGCCTGGATGATCTACGTAAGTACCAGCCACAGTCTCCCTTTGGGCAGCTAGGAGGAACTGCTCTGCCAGGCTAAGTGGAGCCAACGGGCTGTCTCCTTTCCTCACAGACCTACTCGGGTCTCTTCTGTGTCACTGTCAACCCCTACAAGTGGCTGCCAGTGTACAACCCGGAGGTGGTGTTGGCCTACCGAGGCAAGAAGCGTCAGGAGGCCCCTCCACACATCTTCTCCATCTCTGACAATGCCTATCAGTTCATGCTGACTGGTGAGTGGCTCCTAGTGATTCCATAAAGAAAAATCATTTTAGAAGTTATCTCAGAGTTTCTGCAATAAACATGCTGATATTTCTTAAAACATTATTAGACTTCTATTTAAGACATAGCATTTATAACTGGCAATTTAAGCAGGATTTTTTTTTCACATCAGTATTTCTAAAAAGGAAGTAAAGCACTAGAGACAGCTAGTGTGTCAGGAAAAACGCCAAGGGGAATGGAAAAGGTGGAGCAAGTAATATAATTAGGTCTGCAATTAGATGTTGAGATGTAACAAGGTATGAGATCAATATATGATGTGAAAATTCAGTCTAACAGTGTGAAGTTAATACAAAAAGTTTACAGGAAACATCAATATAACAAATTTTCAGATTTATCTTGATAAAACCATGACATGAAAAAATGAAATTTATATATTTATACATACTGCATTTTGAATTTTATATTGCTGCTGGTTTTGCTTCCACCTTTTAATTTTTTTTCCTCTTGCTGTGCTGGTGCATTCAGAACTATTATCCATGCTCAGGATTCCATTGTCATAGGTTCTTACTACTTTCTTTACTTTTGTTCTAAATAGAAAATTTAAAAAAAAAGAACAAACAAACAAAAAAGGCCAAACAAGCAAACAAAAATGAAACCAGAAACAATTTATTGTATGCAACAGAAGAAAAGACTGTAAAGACTGAGAAACACATGCCCATTTTCACTCTTTATGGAAAAGCATAACTTTGCAAATAATTGAACCTTTAAAAATTGTTAGCACTAAGTAAAGGGAAAAGTAGGCAGATATTTTTCTTGTCATAACTTACATTTCCTTCATAAATTTTTAATCTTTTTTGTATTCTTTGACAGATCGTGAGAACCAGTCGGTCCTGATCACGTAAGTACCTCCCTGTTCAGGTCCCAGTGGGGCTGCTCAGTGCCAGGCAACCTCCTGCCTGATCTCACACTCTCTGCTTCTCTCTTTGGTTTGACAGTGGAGAATCTGGTGCAGGGAAGACTGTGAACACAAAGCGTGTCATCCAGTACTTTGCAACAATTGCAGCGAGTGGGGAGAAGAAGAAGGAGGACACACCTGGCAAAATGCAGGTAAATTAATTAATGCTGGCTTGAATCAATGCTGTTCCTGGCATGGGTTTTGGAAAGGGTGACCAACAATAATTATCCTACTATAGGGAACGCTCGAGGATCAAATCATCAGCGCCAACCCACTGCTGGAGGCCTTTGGAAATGCCAAGACCGTGAGGAATGACAATTCCTCACGCTTTGTAAGTTTTTCATCTGAGAAGATGACATTTGCAAGTGAACAAGGATGTCAGAACAGAAGCTGTAATCTCTGAAGTTTGATGATTTTATTCCTTGAACTAATATTCTTTTCATAATTTTTTCAACTCAAAGCTATCTAGATTAGCTTAGAATAAAACTTTTAAAATGTAGTATTGCAAAAAATATTTACAAACAGGACCATTTAAATATGCATAAAAACCTATATTATTTAACATTTATAAATATAAAAATACTGCTGGTATGTCATAAAGTCTGTATATCCCAATCTGTATAAAATGATGTAATGCAAAAGGCAAGAAAGAAGGAAGTAAAAAGAAGACAGAGGATGGAAATTGATCCAGTGTTCAGCAAAAACTCAGATTTCTGGTACAAGTTGTCTGGTAAGGGATAGGACACAAATGTCTTCACAACTTCCTATCAGAAACCAAACTACTCTATGACATGCATTCAGAGTTAAGCACTAAATAATAACTCTGCTCAGCTCATTAACTCCGTATTGTCAGCATAGGGAGTTTTCTGAGTATTTGTTTCATTCTGTTTTGATTTTAAAGGAAACATGGGGAAAAAAATCCAAATAACTTGTAAGTTTAAATGCTGTCCTCTGTGGAGAATGTAAGGTTGCACACTTACCATCTTAATGAAATTGCAAAATGTCTTTTTCTTTCCCTTCTAAAGGGCAAGTTCATTCGAATCCATTTTGGAGCAACTGGCAAACTGGCTTCTGCTGACATTGAAACATGTAAGAGCCCCCTTGACCTGATCACAGTCCTTACCCACTTTCTACCTCAGTGCTACTTTCTTAGGCCTAACTCTGTCCTACCATCCTTGCCAGATCTGCTGGAGAAGTCCAGAGTCACTTTCCAGCTCAAGGCAGAAAGAAGCTACCACATATTTTATCAGATCATGTCCAACAAGAAGCCTGAGCTAATTGGTAGGAAGCATTACAAACTGTTTGATGGAATCTGAACACGTTTAACTTCTATCTTCATTCTTATACCTAGATATGTCCTATCCCACTTTACAGACATGCTCCTCATCACCACCAATCCATATGACTTCCAGTTTGTGAGTCAAGGTGAGATCACCGTTGCCAGCATCAATGACCAGGAGGAGCTGATGGCTACAGATGTAAGTGACACCTCTAAGAGCATCCTGGTATGGTGAAATTCCCTTTAATGGTCTAGAGGTTTATTAGAATGATTCTGTTTCCAGAGTGCCATTGACATCCTGGGCTTCACTGCTGATGAGAAATCAGCTATCTACAAGCTGACAGGGGCTGTCATGCACTATGGGAACTTGAAGTTCAAGCAGAAGCAGCGTGAGGAGCAGGCAGAGCCTGATGGGACAGAAGGTATTAATTAAATCTAGGGCTCTCAGTAAAAGAAGCAGTTACATAACTGACAGTTTCCACCCAGGTATCTTGCTCCAATTTAGTTTCATACAGACATAAATCTCAGTTTCTATAATATACATGCTTCCTATTTTCCCTTAAAGGTATCAAAGGACTTTAGTGCTGAAAACTGCAATTATATATTAGAAGACATCCACTTTCAGTAACCACTTATCCTCTGTCACTGTCTCCATCTCTCTTTGTGTGTAGTTGCTGACAAGGCTGCCTATTTGATGGGTCTGAACTCAGCAGACCTGCTCAAAGCCCTCTGCTACCCCAGAGTCAAGGTTGGAAATGAATATGTGACCAAAGGTCAAACGGTGCAGCAGGTAACAACCAGTTGGTGACTGGGGACTTCTGTCGTAGTTTACTCTTTTACTCTGGGTATTATTTTCCTTCTGCTGCACACTTCTTTGTTTTAGGTGAACAATTCAGTGGGTGCTCTTGCAAAGGCTGTGTATGAGAAGATGTTCCTGTGGATGGTTGTTCGCATCAACCAACAGCTGGATACCAAGCAGCCCAGACAGTACTTCATTGGTGTCCTGGACATTGCTGGTTTTGAGATCTTTGATGTAAGGAACACAGAAATCCTACTGAAATCTTGAAAGGCGATTAGACATCAAGAGAAACTTCAGAATTATGGTGGTGTTTTGGCTTTGTGGCTTTGTAGGTTTTTTGTTTGTTTGCTTGATTGTTGTTGTTGCTGGTAGGCTTTTTAAACATTCTGTACATGTGCAATTTCAAATCAAATTTTGCATTTTCTTGAAAAAAATTATTTTTCTTTTCTGAAATGCTTTCCTTCATTGTATATGCCAATACTTCTTCTACAGCACAATCCCCGATCAATGTATTTTCATGCAATAGCTTTATATGCTCCACAAAGTAGCAGCTGCCTCTCGCATGAATATCACAGATGTTGTAAATTAGTATTAAAAATATCCACTGACAAATAGCACACAAATGCTAAAGATACCATACCATGAGTATAGGAAGAGAAAGGTAGACTTAAATCACACGAAGTTGTACCAGGGCTCTGTGAAAAGAGGGCACTATATATATCCCTTGCTTCTAAAGAGCCAAGGATCCCAATGGGAAGAATCCATTGACTGTCTTTAGTGCAGAGTTTTACAGACATTTTGGGAAGGTACCTGAGTCCAAGCCAGGACTGGCAAACACAGAATAACTGATTTACACAATGCAAGAAAATTTACATAAGAAAAGAAAAAAAGATGGAAATTGCACCTTCATAGGTGCAATAAGACTACCAAATTGTTTTGGTCTTTCTTTAAAAAATAAATTTTATATGAAACTATCAACCAAGTAGCAAAGAGAAAAAAAACACTTTAAAAAAATCTTCAACTTGGCATGCCTGTGTATGGTTCTGGGTGCATAGGAGAAAGTTATGTGGGCAGTTCTTCATCTTGAAAATGAATTAATCTTGTGTTTGCACTGGACAGTTCAACAGCCTAGAGCAGCTGTGCATCAACTTCACCAATGAGAAACTGCAACAGTTCTTCAACCACCACATGTTTGTGCTGGAGCAGGAAGAGTACAAGAAGGAAGGAATTGAATGGGAGTTCATTGACTTTGGGATGGACCTGGCTGCCTGCATTGAGCTCATTGAAAAAGTATGTTGATTACATTTAAGATTTTGTTACTTCTTCCTTGTGACAGGATAGTTCCTCAGGCAACAGAATTAATATGATCACACATAGCTTGATGGCAAGAAGTCTTTATGTGTCTTTTTTTCCTAGTGTACAAAGATGAAAGGTATCTTTTGAACACCATTTTTGTTATTATGATTACTATATATTATTACTACAAGTTTACTTTGCAAAAGCACTAATGCATTAATTCAATTTGATTCATCAGATTTTCCAAATTATTTAGAAAACTTTCTGTAATTATGTGATGACTTGAGTTCTGGAATGCATTAGTTTCAGACAGAAATTCATGTTTTGTCTAGAACCGAGTGTCCAAAACTTAAGAGATTTATTGGTTTTTGGTCCAAAGATTGAATACATTTCTCAGCTTCCTGTGCCTTATCATAATCTCCCTCTGAAGGAGTATTTGTATTTTATTGGTGGTTTTTTTCTGCATCTCCCAGCCCATGGGCATCTTCTCCATCCTGGAAGAGGAGTGCATGTTCCCCAAGGCAACTGACACCTCTTTCAAGAACAAGCTCTATGACCAACATATGGGCAAATCCAACAACTTCCAGAAGCCCAAGCCTGGCAAAGGCAAGGCTGAGGCCCACTTCTCCCTGGTGCACTATGCTGGCACAGTGGACTACAACATCGCTGGCTGGCTGGAGAAGAACAAGGACCCTCTGAATGAAACTGTCATTGGGCTGTACCAGAAGTCTTCTGTGAAGACACTGGCTTTACTTTTTGCCTCTGCTGGTGGAGAGGCAGGTCAGTTCTCTCAAACATAAACCTTTTGGTGCAAAGTTGTTCTGCAAAATCATAGAATCATGAATGGACCACAAAGACATAAACATTTATCTTCACTTTATCAGAGGCCAGTGGTGGTGGTGGTGGTGGTGGCAAGAAAGGTGCCAAGAAGAAGGGTTCTTCTTTCCAGACTGTCTCAGCTCTTTTCCGGGTAAGTAAACACTTTATTTTTTCATCTGTGCAAGTTAGAATTAAACTTCCCTTTCAAATGACTCAGCCACCATAAACAAACAATCAAACAAAAAAACCAAACAAAAATACCACCTTCCCCTCCCAACTTTTGTTCAGATTTTCAAATGACATTATAATGTTCTATAGTGAAAAGAAACATGGATTTCCTCATAACACTATGAGGGACCTCTATCTCTCATCGGGTTGATGGCAAAATTTTGTTATTCTCAGAATCGCAGGGTATTGAGCTATAAATTGAGGGATTACCAGATGACAATTTTCATCCTATCTTATTCCAAATTATAGCCTTCTTATGCTAAGTTCAAAGAACCTAACAGTTTTTCCATATTTCATATAAACAAACAATAAATCATGGTCCTACAGGAGAACTTAAACAAGCTGATGACCAATCTACGGAGCACTCACCCCCATTTTGTCCGTTGCATCATCCCAAATGAAACAAAAACACCTGGTAAGATGTTCAAGAACTTCCTCTGATATTAACAGGAAGAGAAAACTTCCTCAGTATGGCCATTCCCATGCACCACAAATGGAGGTATTAATTTACATTCTGAATTGCCAGGTGCCATGGAACATGAACTGGTACTTCACCAGCTGCGCTGTAACGGTGTGCTGGAAGGGATCAGAATTTGCAGGAAAGGTTTCCCAAGCAGAGTTCTCTATGCTGACTTCAAGCAGAGGTCAGTCTCCTTTCTGGTCCCCATTCTGTCTTTACTGCATAAATTGCCCATATTAACTATTTTAACATGTGTGGTAATTTCTGATAACTTAAAGAAGGAAGAAATGCAACAATGTGTAACCAAAGGCAATATGAAAGGCTGGTGAAAAAGAAATTGTTGAGGAATTAAGAGATAGGTCAGGTCTCCTCACCAGTCATCACCGATAATCACGCAACTGATCTTTACCACTGTCTCTGATTATGGAAATCAGTGATTATAAGATTTAAACATGCAGAATGGATGTGCTACAACACATTCTCAGACAAAAAATTACAAACTCAGACAATGCTTTGGCCACTGTATCGTCTTCAAGTTTCAGGGGAAGATGTTTTCTCTCTAAACACCTAGTGGCAGTGTTCCTCTCTACAGATTTTATACAGCATAGTTTGAGTAAGAAAGATATTGGACTGAAATGGCTGAAGGTCAATATCCTCTCTTCATCAGTGACTGATCAAGATGAAGATTGATCACATGCTGAAAAGACAGTGCAAGTGTCCTTAACTTTGTTATCATATTAGGACTTGACTATAACTGTATATCTTAATAAGGGATTGCATTTCAACTTCCTCAGCCTCATTCTGCTGCAAAGACCACTGTTCATTTCAATAAACAGCATAACTTTGGGACCTGAGATTGTCTTCATTCCTATTTCTGTTCATTCCTCAGATACAAAGTGCTGAATGCCAGTGCTATCCCAGAGGGACAGTTCATTGACAGCAAGAAAGCTTCTGAGAAGCTTCTTGGGTCAATCGATGTGGATCACACGCAGTACAAATTTGGCCACACCAAGGTACAAACCCTCCTTGGCTCAACCACTGCTCACCTGTTCTTTGTTCTACCTGTCACTGATGTGTTGCAACATTCCCTTTCTCAAGGTGTTCTTCAAAGCTGGGCTGCTGGGACTCCTGGAGGAGATGCGAGATGAGAAGCTGGCCCAGCTCATCACCCGCACACAGGCCATGTGCAGAGGCTTCCTGATGAGAGTGGAGTACCAGAGGATGGTTCAGAGGAGGTAGGCATTCCTCATCTTCAGTTAAAGCCACTGCACTCGGAGAAAAGTCTTGACACTCATCAGACTGTATATATTCAATGTACATTTTAATTATGCGTCAGGGAGTCCATCTTCTGCATCCAGTACAACATTCGTGCATTCATGAACGTCAAGCACTGGCCCTGGATGAAGCTGTTCTTCAAGATCAAGCCCTTGCTGAAGAGTGCAGAATCTGAGAAGGAAATGGCCAACATGAAGGAAGAGTTTGAGAAAACCAAGGAAGAGCTTGCAAAGTCTGAGGCCAAGAGAAAAGAATTGGAGGAGAAAATGGTGAAACTGGTGCAGGAGAAAAATGACCTGCAGCTCCAAGTGCAGGCTGTGAGTATTACCATTTATTTCCATCTCATAAAAGGAGTTTACTTTCAGACTGCTCTTTTTCTAGCATAAAGTCAGATTATAGATGACCAGATGTCCTATACTTGTTTAATTATGCATCATATTGATTGTGAAGCTGAAGAAGGAGTGTCACACACTGAGCACTCTGACAGACAGTTTAAGGAGACAAGGAACTCCTATTGAGAGTCAGTGCTCTGAGTGCTACCCATCCTGTTTCAAACTACAACACTTAAATGCAAAATGGTTATAGCAAATTTTGGAAGCACATGTAGGTATAATAATGTATAATAATAGTAAAACACCATCTTTGGGAAGGCATTTCATACTGCTCTGTTATTTAGACAGAATTCTGTACAATGCAGAATATCAAAGCAGATAATTAATAAAAAAAAGTCTTTTGTTTTTGAGTAGTGTAATGCATCCAGCACCTGGATTTTCATAATATGCCATGTGGTAGGTTTCTTACAAACAATATTGCATGAAAGTTCTAGTCACATCACACTTAGAAAAATAATCTCTTATTTTAAAATGTATTTTATCACCATTTATTTTTCAAAGCCCATTTTGCAAAGCAGTTCTTATTTACTCATGAAATTAAAGAAAGAACTGCAATTACAGAATACATTATTTACATTTCCTCTATTTACATAGTGATCTGAGTCTTCAGTTAGAGGAACCTAGAATTTTTCTCACTCTGTAAGGGCAAATTAGACACAGATTTTGATTTTTCTACTTATAAAGGTAAGTCTCAGTTAAATGCATTCAGGACAAAGCTATTAAAATGAAAGACCAAAGGAACAGAAAGCCAGCTGAAATCACGACTGAAAACTGCAGACATACAGACTGACAATATGACAAGAAAAGGCATTTTAAAAAACGCAACACGTCTGTAATATGTGAAGTAATTTTAATGCATGTAGAAGAGTGATATTCTTTTTTATCTAAGTGCTTTTCTCTGGAGAATTAGTATCCCTTATCTCCCCATGTGACACTTGCTTTAGCATCAGTTACAAAGGGTTATGCCACTGACGCCTGTGTACGAAGCAAAAAACCTGCAAGTTAATTCCACTGAAAAATCAGTAATAGAGATGGTCACTTTTTTGTATTACTTTTAAGTGCTTAAGGAACACTCATACCAACAAATAATGTGATATTTTTAACCAAAAAAATTCAGATCATTCCAAATAGACCAGTTGCATTACTGTTTCCAAGACAGAAAAATTATCGGCATTCATTCTTTCAGTTGTGGCTGTTTCATGTGTCGATTTAGTAAGATAAATTTAAAGAAGGAAAATTTGCTAATGCTAAAAGCAAAAACTCTATTTGTGTCTACACCAGGAAGCAGACAGCTTGGCTGATGCTGAGGAAAGATGTGACCAGCTCATCAAAACTAAAATCCAGCTGGAAGCCAAAATTAAGGAGGTGACTGAAAGGGCTGAGGATGAGGAGGAAATTAATGCTGAACTGACAGCCAAGAAGAGAAAATTAGAGGATGAATGCTCAGAACTGAAGAAGGATATTGATGACCTTGAGCTAACACTGGCCAAGGTTGAGAAGGAAAAACATGCCACTGAAAACAAGGTATGAGGCAGAACTGTTCACGCAAGCCTCACTCAAGACCACTCTGCTGTTACAAGACTTTTGTCTCAACTTCCTTTATTTACACTTGCTCCCTTCTTCTCAAAGGTGAAAAACCTCACAGAGGAGATGGCAACCCTGGATGAGACCATTGCCAAGCTGACAAAAGAGAAGAAAGCCCTCCAAGAGGCCCATCAGCAGACACTGGATGACCTGCAAGCAGAAGAGGACAAAGTCAATACTCTGACCAAAGCAAAGACCAAGCTGGAGCAGCAAGTGGATGATGTAAGTACAGATATGTATGAGAAGACTACAGCTATTATACAGTCAGACAGTACTGGCAAAATACTGATGGTCTTCTCTTCAGCTGGAAGGGTCCCTGGAGCAAGAGAAGAAACTGCGCATGGACCTTGAGAGAGCCAAGAGGAAACTGGAAGGAGACCTGAAGCTGGCAAATGACAGCATAATGGATCTGGAAAATGATAAACAGCAGCTGGATGAGAAACTGAAGAAGTAAGTGGCTGTGGGACATCTGATGGCTGGGCTGCTGCACTTGGGTGGTTTTGTCCAGGCACTAACAGGGTTTGCTTTGCCCAAAGGAAAGACTTTGAAATCAGCCAGATCCAGAGCAAAATTGAGGATGAGCAAGCCCTGGGCATGCAATTACAGAAGAAGATCAAGGAGCTGCAGGTGAGTCTCTGTTCCTTCTCTTCTAATCATCCAAAAGCCATCAACTGGGACAAAAGCATGGGTGTGAAGGGCTGTTCCTAATGTTCCGCAGGCTCGTATTGAGGAACTGGAGGAAGAAATTGAGGCAGAGCGAACGTCTCGGGCAAAAGCAGAGAAGCATCGGGCTGACCTCTCCAGGGAGCTAGAGGAGATCAGCGAGCGCCTGGAAGAAGCAGGAGGAGCTACCTCAGCTCAGATTGAGATGAACAAGAAGCGTGAGGCAGAATTTCAGAAGATGCGCCGTGACCTGGAAGAGGCCACGCTGCAGCACGAAGCCACGGCTGCTACCCTGCGGAAGAAGCACGCGGACAGCACGGCTGAGCTTGGGGAGCAGATTGACAACCTGCAGCGGGTGAAGCAGAAGCTGGAGAAGGAGAAGAGTGAGCTGAAGATGGAGATTGACGACCTGGCCAGTAACATGGAATCTGTCTCCAAAGCCAAGGTACACAAGTACCTTATAGGGATTTCTGCACAAATGGAATTTGATACAATGCACTACCTTGTACCTACAATTTTTAAGAGTGCATATGACTGATCCCTGCCTCATGTTAACACAGGCAAATCTGGAGAAGATGTGTCGTACACTAGAAGATCAACTAAGTGAGATTAAGACAAAAGAAGAAGAGCATCAGCGCATGATCAATGACCTCAATGCTCAAAGAGCTCGTCTGCAGACTGAATCAGGTAAGACATGAAAATCTCTGATGCACAGAAGAATAATGTCAGAGAAGTAATGCAGAAGTGGCCTTCTGGGCACATGATCTTTGTCTCCCCTGTAACGAGAAATGCATGAAATGGGATCATTAGTTTCTGCAAAGTCTGCTAACTGTTTAGTTTTACAGCCCTAAGTGTCCTCAGATTGTCCTCGATGGCAATAAAAGTCTTTTGATCTGCAAACTTTCCCAGGTGAATATTCACGCCAGGTGGAGGAGAAGGATGCTCTGATTTCTCAGCTGTCAAGAGGCAAGCAAGGATTTACCCAACAGATTGAGGAACTCAAGAGACACTTAGAGGAAGAGATAAAGGTGAGAAGGTTCTCCATATTCTGATATATCCACCAGATTCCTTTTCTGAAAGAGGTGATGCAGACTGTTATGAAACTACAGAATGCTGATATGGTAAGAAAAATATTAAGGTGTTTCACTGCAACTCTTCCCTTGTTAGCTATTTTCCGGTATTTATCAATCATTACTTTTTGTCAGTTCCAGCTTTTTCCCTCTTTCAAAGTATTGTAATTTTTCATAGAACTTTGAAATAACATTTCAAATTTTAATTCTTATTACTTTAGGCCAAGAATGCCCTGGCCCACTCCTTGCAGTCTGCTCGCCACGACTGTGACTTGCTGAGGGAACAGTATGAGGAGGAGCAGGAGGCCAAGGGGGAGCTGCAGCGTGCCCTGTCCAAGGCCAACAGTGAAGTGGCCCAGTGGAGAACCAAATACGAAACAGATGCTATTCAGCGCATGGAGGAGCTGGAGGAGGCCAAGTATGTGGGGAGGGTGGAAAAACAAAACAAAAAAAAGGCATACTAACAACGGAAATTTAAAGATAACAACTGTGGTATTGTCATAGAAAGTTAAAATCCCTTTTGTCCAAGGTAAATGCTGAGGTAAAGTAAATCCTTCAATGGGTTTTGGTATAGAAATGTAGAGTAAAATATTCTGCTGGCCCACAGAACTGTACAGAAAACCTTTCCACGGTGGACACAGAAATCACAACAGAATCAAAACTGTGAATAAAAAAGAATGGGTGTACTAGAACTCTCTGTGCATAGGATACTCAGTGAAATGAAAGAAAAACCTGTTACATAAAGCTCATCAACTACACAACACAGCCACCCCTTTTCTCTCAAACCAAGAACTGTGCTTACACCATCCCAGGAAGAAGCTGGCACAGCGCCTGCAGGATGCAGAGGAACATGTTGAAGCCGTCAATGCCAAATGTGCTTCCCTGGAAAAGACAAAGCAGAGGCTGCAGAATGAAGTGGAGGACTTGATGATTGATGTGGAGAGGTCAAACGCTGCCTGCGCAGCTCTGGATAAGAAGCAGAGGAACTTTGACAAGGTCTTTTGGGCTCCAGCCCTGGGGCTCCTGGGCAAAGCCTCCCCTCCTGATTGTCACCTCCATACTCACACCCCCTTTCTCTTCAGGTCCTGTCAGAATGGAAACAGAAGTATGAGGAAACACAGGCTGAGCTGGAAGCCTCCCAGAAGGAGTCTCGCTCGCTCAGCACGGAGCTCTTTAAGATGAAGAATGCCTATGAGGAGTCCTTGGACCACCTGGAGACGCTGAAGCGTGAGAACAAGAACTTGCAGCGTAAGTCCTTGATCCTCTGCTGCTGGCAGGGCCTTCTCACTGACCACCACTACCCAGCACTCCACACGGGTCTGTGGCCACAGGTCTGCAGAGATGCCTGTCACCTTGGTGTGGCAGGGCCCTTCCCATCCATCTCTGTGCCTGACCATGACATTGGTCTTTGCTCCCCCAGAGGAGATTTCCGACCTCACGGAGCAGATTGCTGAGGGAGGAAAGGCGATTCATGAGCTGGAGAAAGTCAAGAAGCAGATTGAGCAGGAGAAATCTGAACTCCAGGCCTCCCTGGAGGAAGCTGAGGTACACAGCATCTTTTGTTGCTCTCATATTTGTCTTGGATCTCTGACAAATGAGCACTGTGACATAACTGCCTTGCACAAGAGGAAAAGAGTGTTTGTATAAAAAGGCATTATTTAAACATTTCTCTCCTTTTCAATGAGAGCTTCTGGTCCAACATTTGACACATAAAAAATATTCTAATTTTTTGTTGTCCAGGCCTCCCTAGAACATGAAGAGGGGAAGATCCTGCGCCTCCAGCTTGAGCTCAACCAGATGAAGTCAGAGATTGACAGGAAGATAGCAGAGAAAGATGAGGAGATTGACCAATTGAAGAGAAACCACCTTCGAGTTGTGGAGTCCTTGCAGACCACCCTGGATGCTGAGATCAGGAGCAGGAATGAAGCCCTGCGGCTGAAGAAGAAGATGGAAGGAGACCTGAATGAAATGGAGATCCAGCTCAGCCATGCCAACCGCCAGGCTGCAGAGGCACAAAAGAACCTGAGGAACACACAGGGAGTGCTCAAGGTCCGCCTAGAAAAGCAAGAGAAAGAGAAATGGCAGTCTTGACATTCTGTGCACCCAAGCACACACTGCATCCTCGTGGTTGCTCTTGTCTCTTTTACAGGATACCCAGATACACCTGGATGATGCTCTCAGGACACAGGAGGATCTGAAGGAGCAGGTGGCCATGGTGGAGCGCAGAGCAAACCTGCTGCAGGCTGAAATTGAGGAGCTACGGGCAGCCCTGGAGCAGACAGAGCGGTCAAGGAAACTGGCTGAGCAGGAGCTTCTGGATGCAACTGAGAGAGTTCAGCTTCTCCATACCCAGGTCAGGCAAGCTTCAGGAAATTAATCCCATCAGCAAAGGGTAACACAGAATAATACAACTAGCATCTTGGGATTACTTTGCACATTCTTGAGAAGCAAATCAAGGCAGTCCTTTACATCTGCTTGACAGCGATGGATATAAAGAGGACTTTTGCATGAAAAACTTGCATAAACAATACTTATCATTTTAACTCTCAATGTGAAGGCATTAGGGCTAAAAGTAAGAACCTTGTCCTTCATTGTTAAACAGAACACCAGCTTGATCAACACCAAGAAGAAGCTGGAAACAGACATTACTCAGATCCAAGGGGAAATGGAGGATACAATCCAGGAAGCCCGCAATGCTGAAGAGAAGGCCAAGAAGGCCATCACAGATGTGAGCTGGGGGTTCTTTGCACTGCTTCAGAGAAGTGCCTTCTCCCTAAAAGCTCTCCAGACCCCAAATGGCTTTTGGTCTTTTGCTCTCATCAGGCAGCCATGATGGCAGAAGAGCTGAAGAAGGAGCAGGACACCAGCGCCCACCTGGAGAGGATGAAGAAGAACCTGGACCAGACAGTGAAGGATCTGCAGCTTCGTCTGGATGAGGCTGAGCAGTTGGCTCTGAAGGGAGGCAAGAAGCAAATCCAGAAGCTGGAGGCCAGAGTGCGTAGGGCTTTTCTTTGGGCATGAGCAGCCATGTCAGGTGAGCAGCCATCAGGGAAGCTGCAAAGTGGACTTGTCATTGCAGGTGCGGGAGCTGGAAGGGGAGGTTGATGCTGAGCAGAAGCGCAGCGCTGAAGCCGTGAAGGGTGTGCGCAAGTACGAGAGGAGGGTGAAGGAGCTGACCTACCAGGTAAGGCACGAGGCCTCCTTGGCCTGACCGAGTATTCTCACAGCAAGTCCAAGTGTTGATGCACCGTCCTCAAGGGCAGTTGCTAACCTCACATGATGCAGAACCAACAATTAATTTTATTTCCTATTTGCCAACCACTCTAGTCTGAGGAAGACCGGAAGAATATTCTCAGGCTGCAGGATCTGGTGGACAAGCTGCAAATGAAGGTGAAATCCTACAAGAGACAAGCTGAGGAGGCTGTAAGTATTGCTTGGAGACTTGTGACATATTTCCTTCTGTGGGTTTCTCAGAGATGCTGAGAAGATGAACATAAAAAAATTGGAAAGTGCTGAAGGTTTTAGAATCTTTGTCACCCAGATATATACCCATGATACTTGAGCACCAAACTAGTTGGAGAATAAGTACAGAAATTACAACAACACATTACAAAACAGCCGTTCAAGAGTGACATAGTACTGGTGAAGCTCTTCACAATGAGGTGTTAATTAGGGGAGGATGAGGAGATCTTTGTGAGGTTTATGTATAAGCAGGGGTGTGTGGGGGATGGAGGTCTGGATCTTGCCCCAGGGAAGAGCAACAGCTCTGCAAATGTGAGGTGTGGCAGGAGTGAAACCCCAGCCCTGGGCTACTCACCACCAACTCCCTCTCCCTCTACAGGAGGAGTTGTCCAATGTCAACCTCTCCAAGTTCCGCAAGATCCAGCACGAGCTGGAGGAAGCCGAGGAGCGGGCTGACATTGCAGAGTCACAGGTCAACAAGCTCCGAGCAAAGAGTCGGGAGATTCATGGCAAGAAGATAGGAGAGGAAGAGTGAGGCTGTCCTGAGGAAACAAAGTGACTTCTGGGATGCACACAATGTGAACCTCTCAGTCGCTTTCTTCTGCCAATCTTTGTAAACATGTGAATGACTAGAGAATAAAGGCTTTGCGTACACAGCAGAAGCAGAGTTTTTGGTTTTTATAATTCAGTTGCGTAGTTAATTAAGTTTTCATTGTTTTGAAACAGCTAGTATTTATTTTCTGGAGTAAGATCCAGAAACTGTACTACTCCAGCTACCGTAGCAGTTTCAGGGATGAGAACAAAAAGCCATTTTCTGAACAGCACTATAGACTTCTTCCGAGCAATACATTAGAATATTTTTATATTAGAAGAAAAATTGAAAACCTATGTTTTACTAGCTTTACAACAACAGAGAGCAAGAGTAATTGGGTCTGATTATTAAAACTGCAAATGAGAACAACTCTTGGAACACTAGAGCATGCAAGAAATTTCTGAGTGTGACTCTCTGAGACTACAGGGAAACACTAAACACAGTAGCTCCATGCTGCACAGCAGTGCTTTCTCTCTGCCTTTTACATCAATGTATGAGTGGTTTTGAGTAAGTGAACTGAATGCTGGGAAGAAAGAAGTAGCAAAAAGCCACTGACTTTTTCAGCTCACATGGGGCAATAATGCAAACAATTAAAATCAGTATATAATGTGTGGGAAGGACAAAAATAAGGAAAATCTCTCCATGAGGAAGAGCTTGCAGGCAGAAAGGATGTTATCCAACTGCAGACAGTCTTGACAGTTCCACGAGGGGACTGCGAAGTTTGAGTAGATGAGAAATTTGGATACCGGTGGTGGCTTCACTCTGAAGCAAGGATCATTGTAACCACTGGGACATCACAATGACGCTCACACAAGTGCTTCATTTGTGTGGAATAGGTGTTTAACAGTCAACTGGGTAGTTACCTCTAAAGAAAGAAGCAGCGAAACTTAAAATACAGAGAAGGTAGTCTTGTAGCACCAGACCCCAGTGCCCTGTATGGGTGCTAAGGTCAGATTCTACAAGCCGATATCAACATTGGTAAAGAAGATTTGTTGAGCTCTCACTGAAGGGACACTTAGAGCTCCCTTGAGGTTCCTGTCTAGCTCTACACCCCTACATTTCCAGGCAGTTCTTTGAGAAGCTGTGAAGTTGTTGGGGAAGACAAATGCACTAGTTGGAGACAAGGAGGGAAGGGACAGAAGGAAGGGAAATTCTTGCACTGACCACAGCAGTTGGTGTTTGTAGAACCAGCATTCAGGATGAGGAGGTCCTTCTTCTCCCAGGCATGCCAAGGTTTGCACCCAAGGAATCTTCTCTTGTTGTAACTAAATATGGAAGTAGTTTGCAAGGCAGCAGCTAAATATATTTAAGGAAAAGATGACACCCTGTGTTGACTCCTGTGTCCCTGTAAGTGATACCTATAGAGACAGCATCTTTAGATGTGAAGCTGTGAAAGCTGCACCAATGCCAGCAATATCAAGGCACCAAAAGGGGGAAAGCACCTCTCTCTGTGCTCCCTTCACACAATATGCTCCTAAGAAAGAGGTGGGATTCTTTTCCTCCAGACAAAACCTTTGTTTCCACCTTCTGAAAGGAAGCAAAGAGATTATATTTATACTAAATACAAAGGCTCCTATTTCTTGACATGAACAATCCAACAAATAACACTGAATACAAAAGCTGAGTTCCAAAGTCACTATATTGCAACTGTGGCTCAGCGAAAGTGTGGAACAGAATTTCTAGCTCCATGGGTACAATTTTAGACCTGTTGAGTGATTAGCAAATGCTGCAGCAACTCTGTGGACCATGTTTTGATGCCTCAGATCCCTTTTCCTCTTGAACAGTATTACAATGACCATGCAAAACAAACAACCTGTCCCAGCTGTGTAAGAATCATGATGAACATGAAACACTGGAAAGTGTTAGGGCTCTTCTATCACCTGGAAGTTAGTTCTCTCACTTGTAAGTCAAGTTCTGGCTTGAAAATTTATTGTTAAATGTTCATCAGATGAAAGGTAATGTTTCAGGTTCCTTAGACCACTGGCTTGGTCTGATTATCTACTTCAAACCGTGTATGTGGTAAATAGAGAGAAGCCCCACAGACTTCACTGGGCTGACCTGGTCTTGCCACCAGCCATCCTGGAAAGTGTAATGGAAGACTTTTTGGGATCAGAGTGGAATACTAATTGGAGGGATAAGGAAAAGTGATTTCTCCTCACTTTCTGATTTGCTGCCTTAGATGGAGGACAGGAATCACTTTGCATTGACACTCTATTTCTGGAGTCAGACTTCTTGTGACCTGATAAGTGCTGATGCAAAGGTAACCGATCCTGGAAAAAACATGATGACTGTCAACAGTTCTTGTCAATAACTTATCATAATAATATTTCCCCTAACTGTCCTCCAAGCACTTCCAAGCCTCAGGATCCAGAATAATTTCCTTGACCAGAAAGTGCATTCCTGCCAAATGACAGAAAAGGAGAGGGACAGAGTGAAAGACAGAAAGCAAGAGATACAGAGGAGGGAGAGTGAGAGAAGAGTGGGAGGGGATAAAGAGATTGAAAGAAATGCAGAAAGAAGAAGAAGTAAGAAAGGGAGAGGGAGGGAGACAGGCAGGAAGGAAGGAAGACAGAAAAGAAAGGAACTTAGTACCTGGCCCTGGACATTGAGTCTGCAGTTTTTGATTATTTGTGGTAGCACTTGCTAGTCCCGATGTCTTTGAGTCTTTGAGTAGTTGGGTGCAGGTAGCTGCTATTCCTAAATGTAGAATTATGGTTCCAGTGGTATAAGAAGAATAAAGGGATGAAGGGAACTTGTGTGGGAGTAACTGTGACACCTCTAGCTACACTCCAGAAGTGGGATCCCCACTGTTAATTTGAACCCACTGCCCATCTATCCATTTCATGCCATTGCCTTAGTACTTCAGTGCTAAGTGCCCTGGGAACAGGTCTGGTTTTTGAATCTCTGCTTTGTCCCAGCACTGCAGGAATGGCAGGCAGGCATGCAGGACATGTCTAGTTCTTTCTCACACACACCGTCCTTTTGATAGTCCTTGTGCCAAAAGAAATGGCTAAAGGCAATGAAGGAAGGTGCACCTTTGGAAAACAAAGCTACTGGAGGGGACAGAAGGGCAGAAGAGTGTGGAAATCTCCTAGGAGAACTCAGAGAGTAGGTTTACACAGTGAGCATTTCATGATGTGTTACTACTTTTCAAGCTGGTGGTGGCTTTTAGATAGGGAGCCTAAGTGTGATGATCTTTATGACAGACATACTAGTCAGCCAAGAGAGAATTAGAATTCAAACTCACAGTTAAGTGGTGCTGTGCTATCTTTGGAGTTCCAGTTGTTCTCTTCCCGAAAGACATTATAAGTATGTAGCATTTTATATACATGTATGGCAGAATTCTCCGTACCACCAAGTTATACCAGAACCGCACTGCAAAAATTAACCTTGGAGCAGAATCAAGAAAATGCAATAAGTAGGAAGAAAGATCTTCACTGCCTGTCGCTGCTTTGATGGCAGGGACTGAGCAGTCTTGCCAAGTACCTTCTACTCCCAGAAATTCTATCTTTCCTTTGCCACTGCCAGTGTCATGAAGGGCCAAAATTGCCCTGTACTATGTCTATCTGTCTTCCCTTGAATACTTTTAAGTTTCTGGAAGTTCCGTTCATGACTCTGTTTTTTAACATCATAGGTACCCTGCAACACAATGGCTTCCAGCTCCTCCTGTTTGTTGCCCATGCTGCATGCATTGGTATAGGTGAACTTGAGCTAACAGTTCCTACCCTAGCACTGCCATTCCACCCCTAGGCTCATCTCTAGTGAACCCAGTTTTATCCCCTTTCCCCTTCAAACCTAGTTTAAAGCCCTGTTGATGACCCCTGACCTAACTCCTGACCAAAAATCTTAATCCCACTAGTTCCACTCTATCCTACACCAGCAGATCTAGTGCCATGTAAACATCCTCACAACAAGAGAATCCAAAATTCAACCTATGGCACCAGCCTCTAAGCCACCTGTTGATCAGGTATCCTTTCCTGCTCATTTCACTATTTCCTGCCACTAAAGCAATTGAGAAACCCTCAACAATTCATCCAAGTGCCCTGAAGTCCCATTTTATTGTCTTAAGACTTCCATTCGTAATCTCATTGCCGCCCACCTGCATGACCAGTAATGGGCAGTTATCAAAGTGGTTTACAAGAGCTGGGAGTCCCCTTATAACATCTCTGACTGCAGCCCCACAAATCTTGTGGCCAGTAGAGACTGGGATCCAGGGACAGCTACTAAGCACTCTGACAGACTGCGTTCATGTACCTAAAGGTTCACTTTCTCTTCACACATACAAAAAAAATACCTATATTGCCACTACCAAATCATAATTCTTGAACTGTCAGAGGGGAATAGAAAGAGGCCATTTGTGCTCTTTGCATTTGCATGAGTGCTGAGCGCATTCACCTGTGGTGATCCCTGTGGCCAGCTGGATATATGTGTATGTGCGTGTTGCATACATGTGCTCTGTGTGTGTGTGGCTTCTGGGAATATGTGCTCAACCTCACTAATCTGTTGGTGGGTCCTGGGCAACCCTTGTTCCCTCTGTAATACTGCCATACTTAGCCCTGTTTCCTGACATGAAACATAGAATCATAGAATTTTCATGGTTGGAAGGGACCTTTAAGATCATCCAGTTCCAACCCCGCTGCCATGGGCAGGGACACCTCCCACCACATCAGGCAATTTCTCTGAGCCCTCTCGCAACACCCCATTTCCTGTCACTACCTGACATCCTAAGAAGTCCCTCCCCAACTTTCTTGTAGTCCCCTTCAGATACTGGAAGGCCACAATAAGGTCTCCGCAGAGCCTTCTCCTCTCAAGACTGAATAACTCCAACTCTCTCAGTCTCTCATCATAGGAGAGGTGCTCCAGCCCTCTGATCATCCTTGTGACCTTCTCTGGACACACTCCAGTACATCCATGTCCCTCCTGTAACAGGGACTCCAGAACTGGATGCAGTACTCCAGGTGGGGTTTCACCAGAGCAGAGTAGGGGGGAGAACCTCCCTTGACCTGCTGGCCATGCTTCTCTTGATGCAGCCAAGGATACGTTTGGCTTTCTGGGCTCCACGTGCACACTGATGGCTCATGTTGGACTTCTCATCCACCAGCACCCCCAAGTCCTTTTCCCCAAAGCTGCTCTCAAGCCAAGCACTGCTCAGCCTATATCAGTGCTTGGGATTGCCTCAACACAGATGCAGGACCTTGTACTTGGTCTTGTTGAACTTCATGAGGTTGGCATGGGCCCACCTCTCCAGCCTGTCATGGTGCCTCTGGATGGCATCTCTTCCCTCCAGCGTGTCAGCCACACCACACAGTTTGGGGTCATCAGTGACCTTGCTGAGGGTGCACTCAATGCCACTGTCCATGTCACTGACAAAGATGTTAAAAAGGACTGGTCCCAACACTGATCCTTGAGAGACCCCACTTGTCACTGGCCTCCACTAGGACACGGACCTGTTGATAGCCACTCTTTGGGTGCAGCTGTCAAGCCAGTTCCTTATCATCTCTGGAACAAGGCCATCAGGAAGACTGTTATTAAGGTAGAAAACAGCCAGGTATTGTGGGAAAGGAGAGTTTTCCTTCTGGACAGCCAGCTTGACAGCTGACCCCCTTCAGCTGGCAGGGCTGCAGCAGCTTTTGATGCTTAAAATGTTCTGGCAGTGTCTGAGATAACAAGTGAATGACAAGTATATTTGGGAAATTCCTCTGGCTGACCTGTCTGGGAAGCCACAATCCTCACTATTCCTTTTCTATATTAGCCACATGTGTTACTTGCTCAGTGTTGACAAGAAGGAAGCTTGATTCTTGCAAGCAAATTGGTCAATATAAAAGGCAGAGGAACTGAACAGATTGTTGTGTTTATGATCAGGATGTCCAGCTCAGTATTCCCTCAGAGGAATATTGATAAAAGCCTTTTATCATAGGCCAACGAGACCTGTTCATTTAGGACATTTCACAGCAGGAAAGGTGGCACAGCATTTGACTCAAGGCAATAGGAAATACAGGAGAATGTGGGAACCCCTGTACATTGCCACAGAGACACACATGCCCTCTTGCACACTTGTATGTAGCCTAGAAAGGGCTTGCTTTTGACATCTGAAATATGACAGACAGAAATACCTTTACAGTGTTTTCTCCTCTGAGTCTTCAAGTCAAACCTCTCCCTTTCCCTTCTCCTTTCTGAGAAGACAAATCTGTGCTAGTATCAGCATTCAGTCTGTAACCTGTCCTGGCTCTGAACTACTTGCTCCTTGCATGCTTCCCTCCTACAACACTGCATGGTTGGTCTGTGCTGGAAGCCGCCTGAATGCTTTGCACAATGTGGAAGCCAAACATTTAGGTGCCAAACTTCCTTGTTATGCAGATAATCCACTATTTATTAGATGCCATACCACAGGCTGTTTCCAAACAATCTAAGTAGCCATTGAATGTGTGGATTGTTTCCTAGGTATGTTAACAAGCCCCTTGCATGGACAACTCAGCTGAGGACATGAGGGAACTGCAGATATTGCAGTAATGAAATTATGGAAGCCTATCACCTTCCTCTGAGTTAAATGGAAGCCCCTGTCAAAAACAGCTTAGTCTTCTCTATTTCCTGTGGTACATTGTGAAGTTCCTCACAGAACAACTCCCTTTTCTGCAATGCTTCTGTGGCCCCTGAGCATATGCAGTTTTCTCTGGAACTCATGTAGCATTCTTGGCTGGAAAGAAGGAGGAAAGAACTTGTTTGAACATGAAGTACATTGCTAAGTGAAATCTTCATGGTAACTTTTGGATCTGGGAGATAAAGCTTTACCCCATCATAGTTCTGAGTTAGTGTTTCTTAACACCACTGACACTAAAAACTCAGACATGAGCATGAGCCAAACACATGGTTAACCATGGATGATGTCCCACAGGAGACCTTCATCCTGTTGTATTACACAGAAGACAGGTGCTAGTCCAAAAGGACATAAGGACTCTTTTCATATGGTTCCACAGCCACAGTTCTCCTGGCAGAGGAGGAAGTTTCATCACATAAGGAAAATGTTTACCCTCTAGTGTTCAGGAACCTCTTTTCTCACCTGAGACAGCTATGAATTTTGTTTCATATACTTATGTGAGAGCTGGGAAACAGTAAAAAAAAGGGTGAACATGGTCATGATCAACAGTGTCCATAATTTTCTGAGGAAAAACTAGTCTATCTACACATGCAACCAGCCATTCCCTCCCCAAAAGGCTTCAGACTCTGCACAGCAATACAAGGCCAATCCAGACTGTGGGACAAACGTGTGAATATGGCTGTAAGGAGAACCATTACTTTAAATGAGCATGGTTCATTTAAGAATGAAGAAATGTACAAATCCTCAAGTTCTTACATTTGGCCCAGATCATATTTCCTGTGCAGCTGCTGGAGCCAAATGCTTCATTTACTCCCCAGAGACATCTAACCTCCCCCTCAAATGTTATAATGTCAGCGAAAAATTAGATTCTTCTGAAATCTGACTCCTGAGAGAAGTTATATCAATAACTATAAAAATAGTTACATCAGTTGAAGTCCTAAGAAATGTGTTTGCTTTGGAATTTCTAAGCCAAGAGATTTTCATACCAAATCAGGATCCTCTGTGTTCACCCTGTCCAGGCAAGCCATTTTGAGGAGAACATCAGATATTTTATGTAACTGTGGAGACAGAAAACATTTTCATCTCTTCTACACAAACATGAATCAGATTGAGGTATTTTCAAGCACCTCACAGGGATCCTGCCCACTGAAAAGAACATTCAGTGTCATCTGGCACAGACATTGGAAATGTACCTCATCAAAATCACAGAATCACAGAATGACCCAGGTTGGAAAGGACCTCTGAGATCACCAAGTCCAAGTGCCCAGTCAGCCTTGGGCCAAGGCCAGCCTTCCCAGGAGATAGCCAGCAGCTGTAAGATAAGGTCTGTAAAATCAAGAAAGGTCAAAGAGAAGAAGTGGATGGATGACTGAATTTCCCTTCAAGAGAAGTAGGGACAGCAGTTGAAATTAGCAAGTGGCAAAAGACAGAAGGATGAAATTCTTCAGAACACTCATGGTCATTCTGCACAGCTCCTCACCAGCAAGTGAGTGGCTACTCAATATTTCCAGTCATTCAGAAAGTTGCCACACAAATTCATGGGAGGAGAACCATATATGAGGAGAACCATATGTCCTGACATAACAAACACGTGGGGATTGGAATGTGCCTGCACCAGGAGCACCTGGTGAAGAGGGCAATGTCCAGGGAAAGCCTCAGCACATCTGTCTGTTCTCATAATTCTTGTTCTTTGTCAGCCTCAGACACCAGTGAGGCTCTCAGCCACTGCCAGGAGACCCTGCTCTGGGCTGGACTTTGGGCTGTCACCACCACCTGACAGGTCCCTCTTGGCAGGTTTGTCCCTCTTGGCAAAGAGGCCATGCAGCAGAGAAGCTGCAGCCTGTATGTGGCTGTTCCTGAGCCAGGGCAGGCTCTGGTCCCTGGGAGGGAGGATGTCCCTCTGCACGGACAGCATCAGTCACAGCCACTGCTTATGGCTCTGGGCAGAGCCTGTACCTGTCAGGCAGAGCACTCTGTTGCCAAGCAACAGTCTCAGATGCTCATTGGGTTCCAATGCCAAGGTGTCTACAGCACAGCTGGGCCTCCTCATTGATGACTAAATCCCACTCACAGGTGCTACCAGCAGTGGGGACACACCAGCAGGTCTTTCAGCAAGGTGGCTGGAGTTTATCATAGATTCTGTGTTACTTCAGCACCTGGCCCATAAACTCAATGTTAATGCCATCTGACTAGTAAGATACAAGCTAATTTGGGTGTGCCATGGTATGAATGCATATCTGTCCTGCAGTCCGAATTGACATGCAGAGGTGCCTGAAGCTGCATGCTGCTTCTTGCCCAGGTATAACAGCCTTGCTGCTCTGTTTAGCCTGTTCTTTAGCAGGTATCATGAAATCATAGAGAATATCTGAGACTGGAAGGACCTCCAGAGGTCAACTAGTCCATCACCCTGTTCAAAGCAGACCTAACTAAGATCATCTTGCTTAGGGATTTGTGCTGTCAAGTACTGAACAATTCTACAGATGGGACACAGATGGACAATCTGTTCCTGACTGGGACCATTCTCATGGTAAAATTAGTTTTTCTTATATCTAGTCTGAATTCCCCTGGAAAGAGCAGATGAAACAGACTCTCACAGCATCCTCACCTGGGCCACTTCCATCAGTGCAGCTGCTCAGCCAGGCTCATATCCATTTGTAGCATTCCCTGATGGCTATTATAGAGTGAGGAAACAACTTTCTCCGTGGAACAGGAAGTGTAATCCATCCCAGCAACTGGAGACACCTGGTCATGGTAAGTATGTAGAGATGGGTAACAGTAAGTGCATTTGGTTTATGATTTGGTTTTATATTGCAGTTGCTCTATTGTGTTTGTGTTGTGATTTCATCTGATTACTGTATCACTGTTAAATGAAACAAATGTAAGAATAAATATCCCCAAATAAGTAAATCTGGCATAAAACATTAAACCCTCCTTGTGGAATATCTAAAAGGACAAAAGAGCACAGACTGACATATTTTCATAGGAGGTGCTCATATATGGGTCTGTGGTGGGTTAGGCACAGTCAGAGTATGCTGCTTGTCACAACAGATAAAAAGGAAGTAGGGTCTGGAATGATTTAATTTTGCTGAAGAGCTGGTAACATAGCTGGATCTATATAGGAGGCAAGTCCTTCTTGGAACTTAGGTCAACAGAGAAGAATATAAAGAATTAATAAGAATTTGATGAAAGCTGAGTTTGAAATTCACTTGCTGTTAGAATTCCACACTACTGTATTCTCAAGTTTTCCATGACTTAAATGATGGTCACACTGTTTATTTATCTGACTTTATATTCCACAAATTATAAACCAGCTGGGAAAGGCCAAAGCTCTTCCTTCTTCTACAGAGAGACTGGTAAATCTAGATCATTTCACTCTGCTCCTGATATATTAACTTGCTTCCACCAGAGGAAGGAAAAGCATTTAAATTGTCCTAGCTCACGTTCATGTTTAAGAGTAGTAGAAACATTCTTAGAAGGTGTTTTGACAGTTATTTTTGCCTCTGAGAAAAGAACATGCTCTTTCTAATTAGCCTCCAAAAGAAGGACTTCACAGTAACTCAAGATGCAACCATGGTCTGAGGTGATAAGGTGTAAACAGGCTGCAAAATCTCAATATCTGATGGTGTTCTGCAAAGGCAGGCAGGAAGGGATAGAAAATGCAGGTTTCTTTCTGGATCTAAATAAGAAAGGTCCAATAACAAATGGCTTAATAAAATAGCCAGTTGGATAAGATAGAATAAAAAGAGGAACACGGATACTGAGGAATTCTTATACGCCTTCATTCCTATCTTTCATATTTTCATTTACATGCCCTATGGTAATTCTTTCTTATGGTGTGAAAAACAGGCAGCCTGCTACCTCACATTGCAATGCAAATGAACCTCATCTCATCTCCATCAAGCCTTATTCAGTGAGGCTGTGGCTCACTGTGGCTGGATGGTCAGGCTGACAGAGCAGAAGTAAATGGAACTAAATCTGGTTGGTGACAGGTCACGAGCGATGTCCCCCAGGGTTCAGTGCTGGGGCCTCTTCTCTTTAATATCTTCATTCATGATCTGGATGACTGAACTGAGTGTACCCTCAGTAAATCTGCAGATGACACCAAACAAGGTGACTGTGTGGATCTGCTGGAGGGTAGGGAAGCCTTACAGTGGGACCTGGACAGGTTGGACCAATGGGCCAAGGTTAATTGTATGACGCCAAATGCCAGCTCTTGTACCTGGGTCATAACAACCCCATGGCGAGCTACAGACCTGGGGAAGTGTGGTTAAAGAGATGTAAGTTGGAAAGGGACCTGGGGGTATTGGTTGACAGTCAACCTAATATGAGCCAGCAGTGTGTGCAGGTGGCCAAGAAGGCCAGTGGCATACTGGCTTGTATTAGATACTCAGTGGCCATCAGGAATTGGGAGGTGATCATCCCTCTGTACTCAGCTCTGGTGAGGCCACATCTTGAGTTCTGTGTTCAGTTCTGGGCACCTCACTCTAGGAGGGACATAGAAGTGCTGGAGTGTGTCCAGAGAAGGGCAACAAAGCTCATGAAGGGCCTGGAGCACAAGTCCTGTGAGGAGCAGCTGAGGGAGCTGGGGTTGTTTAATCTGGAGAAGAGGAGGTGAGAGGAGACCTTATGGCTCTTCAGCTGCCTCAAGGGAGGTTGGAGCAAGGAGGCAAACAGCCTCTTCTCTTGAATGAACTGTGATAGGATCATCAATGGATAGAAGCTGAGCCAGGGGAGGGTTAGGCTGGATGTTAGGAAATATTTTTTCACTGAGAGAGTTGTCAGGAATTGGAGTGGCCCAGGACAGTGGTGGAGTCAGCACCCCTGGAGGAATTTAAAAGGCATCTGGACCTGGTCCTTAAGGACAGGGATTAGTAGTTGATTATGGTGTTGGTCAAAGGTTGGACTGGATGATCTTGGATGTCTCTTCCAACCTAAACATTATGTGATTATGTGATTCTATGAGTATATCTAACCGTTTTCAGCTTAACCTTCTGGTCCTCAGATGAACCCGAGTAAAAGCATCAGAGAAAATATCACATCAATCAGAAAAACAGCATGTGCACGTTGTCATTGCTGATCCACCACTGAAATGCTGTGATGCATAGTAGCTCTCATCCAATTCTGTCCACATACTGCATAGTATGTGCTCAATTGACACCTGGACATAGAGATTCATGTATAGCTTTCATATGGTAAAAAACCTGTACCGAAATGTAGATTCAAGGAACACTGTCATGCTGAAATAAATCTACTGATTGACAAGGAGAGTTGTGGCAAAAGGTGTTCATGTGCCTGATATTTCATGTGTGAGAAGAGTATTTGCCACTGGTGTGGTACTGCAAAGAGGACTAAAGACCTCTTACTGACATCCTTTTAGCTGTTCCTGATACCAGAGGGAGCCTGTTATGATTACGTCACCCAATTATGAAACATACTGTGTTGTGGTGCTTGCTCTCAAGGGACTGTGTAATGCTATCTATATAATAAAGAGAAGCATGGCCAGCAGGTCAAGGGAGGTTCTCCCCTCTACTCTGCTCTGGTGAAACCCCACCTGGAGTACTGCATCCAGTTCTGGAGCCCCTGTTACAGGAGGGACATGGATGTACTGGAGTGTGTCCAGAGAAGGTCACAAGGATGATCAGAGGGCTGGAGCACCTCTCCTATGATGAGAGACTGAGAGAGTTGGAGTTATTCAGTCTGGAGAGGAGAAGGCTCTGAGGAGACCTTATTGTGGCCTTCCAGTATCTGAAGGGGACTACAAGAAAGCTGGGGAGGGACTTCTTAGGATGTCAGGGAGTGACAGGACATGGGGGAATGGATTCAAACTAGAACTTGTCTCTTTCCTCTGTCACCATGTAGTCTGCTATATTTATCACCAGACTCACTTTTTCACAAGTAATCTTTTTGCTGCTGGTATACCTGTAGAAGCCCTTGTTGCTCTTCACATCCCTTTTGCCAAATTCAACTCAACATCGGCTTTATCTTTCCTAACCCCATTTCTGCTATCATATGCTGCCTTTATATTCCTCCTGGCACACATGACCTTACTTCCATCTCTTGTATGCCTCCTCTTCTCAGTTTGATTATAGTCAGGATTTCCTTGCTCATCCATACTGCTAGCACTTTTAAAAACTCTCTAGAATTCAGAATGAACCTGGAAGAGGTGATGTTTGAAAATACAGCTCTCCTGGGCCCTTATCTTCAGGACAGTTTCCCATGGGATTTTTCGAACTAGGTCCACAAACAGGTGAAACCCTGCTCTTCTGAAGGTCAGGGTTGTGGTCCTGAAATTTTGGGACATGGGGAAATGAATTCAAACTAGGGGAGGGCAGATTTAGATTGGATGTTAGGAAGAAGTTCTTCCCCATGAGGGTGGTAAGACATTGGCAAAGGACTGCCCAGAGAGGTGGTGGGAGCCCCATCCCTGGAAGTTTTTAAGGCCAGGCTGGACAGGGCTCTGAGCAACCTGATCTGGTGGGAGGTGTCCCTGCCCATGGCAGCAGGTTTGAACTGGATGGTCCCTTTCAGCCATGAAAATTCTATTATTCTAATTAAGCACTGGAATTTAAACCAATAGGTCTTTGAAGAGGAATACCAGCAGCTCTTCAGTTTTTTTGTCAGAACATCTTTAAGATAGATATAGTTCATATATTAGGTTATCTTAAATCTGACTTCTGCTTTCTGGACAGAGACATGTTTTCCAATATGTGTTGCAAAGAATGTAGTGGAAGAATGAGAAAGACATAAATGAAGGCTAGGAATGTGAAAGTAAAGAGGGATCACAGCCATAAGACCCTATTACTGCATTTTCATTCTGCCAAAAAAAACCTGGAAGGCTGCATCTCAAAGGATATTTTAGCAAGTCATTTTGTGCAAAATACCTGTGTATTATGCTTTTGAACTTCTCTATTGTTGGTGGGGTTTTTTTGTTTTGCTATTTGCTTTTTTAAAAAAATTATTATTATTTACTCAAATAATAATTCAAATAATAATTATGCATGCAGCAGCAGCTCAGATTTCTGCTAGGAACCCTCATTAGAAGATCTATAGGTAGAGTTCTTCTAAATGATATCTCTGTCCTGTCACACCCTGAGATGTGAGTTCTCCAGGGCCTAAGATTCTGCCTAAGAAGAGATGAGGAGTAAGGGTTCCCAAACAATGTTGTGTCTACTTTCTCACACACTGTAGCTTTCTCCTGAGTTCCAGTCCCAGAGCCTCTGTCTTCACAGGAAAGAGACAACTGGCAGCTTCCAACTGACCACTGTCAACTGGCTGTCAGACACTTCTAAGCTGTCAATGCAACACTGGGACAACTGTCTGATGGTTGGCAGATGGTGCTCTTTCAGCACCATGAACACAACTGCCTTCAACACCACTAACAGGTCTGCTCAGAGTGCTCTGACTTTTCAAAGGAAATTGTGTATATATTGGGGAGTTCAAGTGTATGAATCACAGAACTTGCAAAAGGAAAAATTAGTTATGAGGTAAAGGCAACTCAACTAAATGTGACATATTTTCTAAAACTAATTTTAAATCAACTTCTAAAAAAATTAAAACAGTTATTAAAAGTGATGTTCAGGAGTATGACCTATCCTCCCTCTTCATTCTGCCTTGGTGAAGCCCCATCTGGAATACTGCATCCAGTTCTGGGCACCCCAGTTCATGAAGGACTGGAAAGTACTGGAGAGAGTCCAGCTCAGAGCCACTAAGATGATTCGGGGACTGGAACATCGACTCTACAAGAATAGGCTGAGGGAACTGAGTTTGTTCTGGATGGTGTGGAGGAGACTGGGGGAATATCTCTTCAATGCTTATAAATATCTAAAGGGTGTGTTTCAGAGGAATAGAACCAGATTCTTCTCAGTGGTGTCCAGTGAGAGGACAAGGGACACGACCCAAAGCCAAATAAGTTGGCAGCATCAGTTACAGTGGAAGTTTCTGTTTTTCTGTGGTGGAAATAGAGATGCAAGCCAGTCAAGAAAAAATTCAGCCTGGGCAATGACTAATATTACCCACTCAGTAAGACTAGGAAGAGTTGAGAAGCTTCAGACCACACAAGTGAAGGGCAGAAACAGAATTTACAGTCTAGGACAAAGAACTCAAGAGTAACTCTAGGAGTCTAGCAATAATATCAGACATGTGGAAAGTGAACCTAAGAGAGTTTCAAATAAGCTAGAGCCCAAATACCAAAGTAACTCAGAATGAATTTTGCCATTACAGAACACATTACTGTGGAGGTACCAGAGTCTTGCATAAGACTCTGGATGATATTAACTTGCACATATTTCTTTCAGGTATAATTCTGACTATTCTGCCTTTGCCTGCCTAGTGTGTTACTTAAAAATCAGTGGGAAATACTGAATGAGGATAGTAGCATAAAGGTAGCATTGCTTATGAGTAAATGTTCTTTTCAAAATAATGCATTCATATCAGTTATCCCCACTTGAAATGTGAAAGTCACCTTGACAGCATGAACAAGGGGAGACAATTTCTCTCATGACTCTTTGAAGGGGCAGGCCATAAACTGAAGATTTTGAGTTATTTCACCTTTACTCTATCTGAACTGCTGTGATTACCTGTCTGTCCTTTCTGACTTTTCTCAGCATGGGGGAAGGGATGTTATATTTTTGGAGATGGCAGAAGGTAAGACAGCTGCCTGATCTTCATCTCAAGAAGGATCTATTTTCAGCATACACAAATGGCCCCTACGCTCTAGGGAATGTCAGTGCTCCAGTGCCTTTCTGATACTGCATTGATGTGCAGGACATTCTATATCTAGAGATGGCGTTCAATCAACCACTTCTTTCTGCCTGTGCTGTGTTTTGCTTCTAGTGCAAGTGAAGACTCACCTTGCATAGATAGAAACTGAAAGGGCAGGAATTCAGTCAGTTGGTTTTCCTCCTGCATCTAAACATTGCTGGCTGTCTCTGCATTGTCTAGATGATTCTTGATTAGATATGACATGTAGATTCGCAGGCTGAGCTGTGGGTATTAGAGTCAGTTCTCTATTTCTGTTCATAATAATCTTTTTTAGGAATACTTCTTATATTTGTTTTGAGTTTGAGGGAGTTTGAGTGTTTATTTTGTTGTCTGTTGGAGTTTTGCTTCTTCTGTTCTTTCTACGTTTCAGTTGTGCAACTCTAAGCAAAAATCCTTCATTGTTACTGGGTGTACCTTAGGTACGTCTGCATATTCACCTTTCCATTCCAGTCACTGTTTTATAGTTTGTTTTTTTTTTTCTTTATTTGAAACACAGATGTAATCAGCTACACCCATGCAAATAAGAAAAGGTCATGTCCTATGTAGTATCGTGTATGTGCAGGTTGATCATGCTCCCTGATAACTCTCCCTTTTTTCCTCTTGTTTACTTGTTTGTACTACACAAATAAGTTTTTAAGTGGAATAATCACCCTGGCTCCCCTGCCAAGCTGCAACTGCACAAACAGTTTTACAGCATAGCACAGTAATGCTCCTGGTTTTATATTCTACTAATGCTTTGGATGCAACCAAGCTCTGACTTTTTTTTTTTTTTTTCCTTTTTTGAGTACCACATTTTTTACTTCCTTTTTCTGAAGTTTCTGAGAATTTTGATTATGAACCTGAACAGATCAAAACTTTGCAGCTGATCTGTACAAATCACTTTTGTAAAGTGATTAAATCAACAGTATTACAGGGTTATTATAGCCCCAGACCTGAGCCTACTATGATGGACAGTCAGAACACAAAAGTTCAGAAACAGATGTATCAAAAGCAAAAATGTTTTATAAATAAATCTCCTGTATATTTTATGTCCTTGCAGGCTGCTTTTCCCATTTCATCATCACCATGGCTTGGTTTTATGGAAAAAGACTTAAGAAGGGCTCTCCCCATGCTTGCTGCAATTGCGCTGATGGCTGAAAAGGCCAATGCAGGACGGGCAGTGCAGTTGCAAAAGGCACAGCAGAAAGTCTCCCGATTGGAGGCCAGAGTGGAGCACTCATGGCAGTCAATATGGCCAAAGCTGAGGGATTGTGTCAGGGAGTTCTTGTATCTTCTCTTTGGGGCTCCTCTGTTGCAGCAGCCGATGGGAAGTTCACCATAGAGCACAATCTTAGGGAGGTGGTGATCCTCCATCCTGGAGACATGCCCTGCCCAGAGCAGCTGCATCCTCAGTAGTGTGGCCTCAATACTGGTGAACTCTGACTGTTCAAGGACAGGAACATTGGTCACGTAGTCAGTTGTTTAGGATTGTATGGAGGCAGCACTGATGGAAGCGTTCAAGGAGCCACAGGTGGCAGCAGTAGATGACCCATGGTTCAGACCCATATAAAAGGGTAGACAGTACAATAGCTCTGTAGACACCAATCTTTGTACTTTTCTTTAGGTGTTTATTGCTCCAGACTCTTTTATGAAGTCTTCTAAATGCTCTGTGTGCCTTTGCTAATCTGCTGTCTATCTCTTTGTCAATCTTGGCATCCAAGGAAATAATGCATCCCAGAGAGCTGAACTGCTGGACTGACTTAAGCTCTGATTCACCTATGGTGATGTCGGGATGATGGAAGTCTTCCTGTGGTGCAGGTTGGTAGAGAACTTCTGTCTTCTTCAAGCTGACTTCTAGCCCAAAAAGATCTGCTGCCTCTGCAAAGCAGGATGTTATGTGCTGCAGAGCTGCTTCTGTGTGAGCAATGAGGGCAGCATCGTCAGCAAAAAGCAACTCTGTGACATAGTGATTTAGGGTCTTGGTGTGGGCCTTCAGTCACCTTAGGGCACCCTGACTGACCAGGGGCTCCCATTGGTACAATATCAGATGTAAATGCCATTTTTTTCATCAGTGTCTGCCGTCACCCATTGCCATCATGCTGAAGAAGATTGTGAATAGAGTGGGTGCGAGAACACAGCCTTATTTCACACCAATGATTATTGGGAAGGATTCAGAGAATGCATAACCATATCTGACTTGGCCCCTGATCTTGCACACTTATCCTTATGTAGCAGGATGATCATTTTGAGGAACATGGGGGAACATCCTAATTGTTCCAATATTTGCCACAGGCCCTTTCTACTCATATTGTCAAAAGCTTCAGTTACGTCAATGAATGTCACATAAATACCTTTGTTCTGTTCCCTCCGTTTCTCTTGCAGTTTTCTGAGAACAAATTCTATGTCTGTGGTACTCCTATTGGCTCTGAAATCACATTGGCTTTCAGGTAGAACTTCCTCTGATATAGCAGGTACTCATCTATTCAAAGGTATTCTTGCAAGGATTTTTTCCAGCAATGGAGAGCAGAATTATACCTCAGTAGTTGGAGCATTGGTTTGACATTTCTCCTTTCTTCTTGTACAGGGTGATGATGACTGCATCACAGAGATCTGGTGGTAGTACACCTTGCTCCCAACAGGTCACAAGGAGATTGTGAAATTTTGCATGGAGTGCTTGGCCTCCATGTTTCCATACTTCAGATGGGATTCCATCAACCCCAGCTGCCTTGACAGTTTTCAGCTGCTGTACGGTTTTAAGTGTCTCTCCCAAAGTAGGAGATATGTCCAATTAGGTTTTCACTGGTTATTGTGTAATGTGATGAATTGCTGAGCCTTGGACTACATAGCTGGCAGTGCAGAGAGTCTGAAAATGTTCAGACCATCAGTTCAGAATGGAGGTTTTATCTGTGAGAAGCATTTGGCAATCTGCACTGAGTAGGGGGCTTTGGACCTGGTGTGTGGGTCCATACACTGCTTTCAGTGCTTCATAGAGCCCTCTGTGGTCACCCATAACTGCACATAGTTCAGTCTTTTCTGCTAGGTTGATCCACCACTTGTTCTGGATGTCTCGAAGTTTCTGATGGAGCTCATTGCACGCAAGAGGAAAAGCTGCTTTTCTTACATGGCAAGATGGCTGAGCAAGGTGTGTTTGATGAGCAGTTCTCTTATTTGTCAACAATTCTTGGATCTCTTGGTTGTTTTCATCAAACCAATTTTTGTTTTTCTTTGAGGAGAACCCTAGGGATTCAGAGAACTGCAGGATGCTATTTTGAATGTGTTGTGAAAGCACTTCAGGAGAGGGATCTATGGGATGATCTAAAAGTCTAACTTGAAGGTTTATCTGGAAAATGTTTCTCACTGTATCTTTTTGAAGATTGAGCCTCCTCCTTGGGATGCCACCCCTCTTAGGTTTGGGCTTACAGTAGAGGGTAAATTTGCATCGCACAAGGCAGTGGTCTGTATGACATTCTGCACAAGGCAATGCTTGGCTGTGACGGGCATCGCCAACATTTTTCTGGCACACTAAGACATAGTCAACAAGGTGCCAATGCTTGGATCGAGGATGTATCCAGGTTGTCTTCAGGCTGTCTTTCTGTTGGAATTTAGTGTTGGTGATGGTGACCTGCTGCTCAGCACAAAACTCTTAACAGGAGACATCCCTTGTCATTACAGTTTCCAACACCACACTTGCCCAGTACTCCTTTCCAGGCTTCATAGTTCTTTCCTACTCAGGCACTGAAGTCACCAAGGATTATGAACTTATCATCTGCAGGATGTGTGGGTGAAGTGGCGGAGATCCGTGTAGAACTTGACCTTTTCTGCATGGTCAGCTTGGAGGGCTGGGGCATATATACTGAAGAGAACAACATTTTGCTTGTTGTGTAGTGGGAGGCATAAGGAAATAATGTGATCAGAATGACCCATCAGCAACTTTTCAATTTTGGAGGTGATGAAGTTTTTAATCATGAATCCAAATCCTGAGAGGTGTCTTTCAGTTTTTGGTTTGCCTGACCAATAGGGTGTCATCTATAGCCATAATCACCATGCTCTTTAACACTGCCTTCCTCATGAAGATGAACTTCACTGAGAGCAGCAATGTCAATGTTAAGTGGTGACAGTCTGTAAGCAATTAGAGCAGAACGACACTCAGGATGCCCGCTGTCCGCTGTATCAAGAATGGTTCTGATGTTCCAACATGCAAGTGTCAATCTGAACACACCTTTAGAGGTAGGTGTATGCCTTTGTCTCTGTCTTTTTTCAGACACAACAGAAGATGCTCGTTGACCGCTGCTAGCCAACCAGGTGGAGGGTGGAGATGAACTTTGGTTAGGCCACCTTTTCTAGGCCCCTCTCCATGTGGAGCAAGCAGTGCTCTTCTTGAATAAGGCTGCTTGGCCACTCAGGATGGTGCTGAACAAGACTGTCATCTCCTGGGTCAGTCTCAAGCGACCAAAGTCCTGAGATGCCTGCATGCAGGGTTGGGTCTGCGGCTTCCAGTGCACCTTTCCCCTGCCGTTTCGTCCCTCTCCTGTCACTGCAGGGGCTTTATAAGTGTGAGTATACCCTTCAAGCCTGCGCAGTGGCTTTTTTAGGTGAGGCTCAGCATGTGCAGAATTGGCCCCACCCTTTACTCCTAAGGTTCATCTGCCAGGGCCTAGCAAGCTTGGATGGTGACAGCAAAGTCCTCAGGACATAGGCTTAGTGAGAGTATCCTTCTCGTAGATGGATGGCCTTACAGGGCTAAACGAGCTCCATCTGCCTAGGTTTGGAGTTAGAGTTGTCCTTCTCCTAGGATGGTAGCCTGAAGGTTAGTAAGCCCATCTTCCCCATGGGCACACTTTGCCTGGTCCTTCAGTTGTGACCTGTCTGGCATGGGAGACCCTACTGCAGGCATATGCCACCACCAGCATAGGTCACAAGCTCCCCCATGACAAGAGGGTGTCTGTAGAGGATTCTCCCATACAGTAAATTTTATATTTGCTGTGAACTCTGTGATCTGCTGAGAACAGGTCTTCTCTGTGAGAACACGGGAAAAAGTACACCCAGAGTCAACACTCATTTTGTATACTGTGAAAGCTTACAACCTTGCGAGAAGGAATCCCAGAGAAAGAAGGAATATAAAAGTATTTGGGAAGTTTCTTTGGCAAGGACTACCTGTGGTCATTCTGTGGAAGGGATAACAGAGGAAGCTGCTAAAGAGAAATTTTAAAGAGGACTACTCATGGAGCGGTGCAGCTAATAGGATGGCCAGCAGTGTGGAGCTGCTGCAAGGGACAGTGAGCAAAGGATACTGACCTCCAAATGGCTCACACATCAAATGGCTCCAGGAAATGCAGCACTAGGTAATAACCAGAGCCTCAAGAGAAGTAGGACACCAGTGAGTAATTGTGCCCTTTCACATATTACTCTGTTTTCCTATCATCTTTCCAATAATGCAGTCTTTAATTAAGTTTGTTTGTTGATACACTAACAATAGAAAAGGGAAGGTGCTCAGATCATCTGACCAAACTTTCTTAGGCTTCTTAGGTGGAGCTTCAAGCTGGTGTTTTAATGAAGTCTCAGAGATCGAAGCTCATTTTTTCCACCAGTCAAGTAATGATGATAGGGTTATCCCTGCTTTCATTTATCCTTGGATTTGCAGATGAAAAAGAAAGTTTAAGTAAATGCCTTTTCTAGCAATTCTTATGACCAAGGTATAAACTGTTTTGCCTGCCTACCTACAACAAGCATGAAGTCAGGAATTACCTTGCCTAAAATAAAAAGTAGTGGAGTTCTTCAGTTAAAGATTGAAAAAATGTAGAAGTGCATGTAATTAGAGGTGAATTCCTGCTGTCCTCTTCTCTGAAATGTTGGCAGGTTTCCCAGCTGGCTCACAAACCAGTTGTTTAGAAGAGATTAGGTACTTCACTGAAGGGCACCAATCATAACAAGGTAAAAGAACAGTTCCAAAAGAACTGTTCCAAAACTAATGCTTCTTCTGTAGTACATACAGTAACTACACACCTAAGGTTTGCAGAAATTCAGCCCATCTGACAGAGTATGTAGAGAAATACAGACAGCTGCAGACTGCTGAAAACTTAGTAACACTAGACAGGGTCTTCTTTTGTTAGAATACTTGTGATTATGGCTATAAGATATGTAGAGAGAAATGTAAATTATGGAGGTGGATGTAGAAAAGACATAAGAATGAGGAAAGCACATACCTGAATTTTCTGTATTTCTGTAATTGTTGAGTCCCAATAAAAGCCAGTGACTGATTCAAGCATTTAATGCTGCTGGGAATATAAGAATGGGTTAAAGGAACTAAAAAAGAG
This sequence comes from Phaethornis superciliosus, assembly GCA_023637945.1. Classification (NCBI taxonomy): domain Eukaryota; kingdom Metazoa; phylum Chordata; class Aves; order Apodiformes; family Trochilidae; genus Phaethornis; species Phaethornis superciliosus. The sequence continues at coordinate 4,253,218 of JAJQWJ010000021.1, forward strand.
GTCACAAACAAACAAAGGAAAAATACCAGAAGAAGGTCTGTGTCCTGTCCTCACACAGGAAAGCCCTGTAACAGCCATGGAGAATGCTGTCCCGTCCACACACACAGAGCACTTCCAGCTCTGGGAAGGAGCTAGGGATCCAGGAGGTTCAACAAAGGCTTGGAACTTGGAACTTTTTCCAAGTATCACTGGAAAAATACATCAGTACACAGGACTGATGGTCATGTCTCCACATGCTACAGAGGGCCTCATCCACACTGCAACATCCAATGTCTCAGTTCCTCATTCCTCTTCCCTTAGAACTGCCCAGAAGTGTAAAATGACAACCAACATTTCTCACCATTTTCTGTACCCTTATTATCTAGTTCTGTTGTACATCACCCACTTTTCTGAATTTACTTTTCAGTCCATAATTCTGTGGATGTTCTAATAAATTAATCAATCTCACCAATCTGTGGACATACAGGCATGCCTGTCTTGAGAGTGTCAAGTCTGGGAAGTCCAAGATAGTGAAAAAGTAGGATCACATAGTGGAGTAACAGGGGGTATTTGGCCTCAAAAAAAGGAAACTCACATTTGCTGTGATTCCTGTCCTTTGTATGTTGGACTAGGGCCATATAAGCACATCTCCAGTCCTTCCTTCCTCAGAGCCACCATTTAAAAAGAGAGATCCATGCTACATAACACATCATCAAAGAGTAAATTGCAGCATAAAATGAATGAAAAGTACCATATTCTCATACTTCAACTGATGCTTTACATCTGTCAAAGTAATTCTCCAACAAAGCAGTAAAAATGGCCTGAGGAGGTTTTCCTGCATATTCCTGGAGGGTAGAAGCATGCAGCTTCACTTTATTTCCCCACTTCAAACACAAAAGCAGCATGGCAAGGATCTCTGACTTGTCTGTGGAATTCTGTGCAGCTGTAGGAAAGGTCATGGCATTTCTATTTACTGCACCTGACCAGTTTTCAGTTTGCAAACTGTTTATATTGGGATGACTTGTAAAATTAAAATCAAAATCTCACATTTGTCAATGTCTGTCTAAATTCTGAAGAACACCAATGTTCCTCGCAATTGAGCATGCAGTGTTTCCTTAGGATTGACCAGACTTAGTTTTGAATACCCTGACTCCTGCATCTTATACTTAGAAACCAGAAAGAATGGGATGTGATGGTCAGGGGCAGCTCTGGCTGCAGTGACCTTGAGATGCTGGAGTTCAGGAACATGGGAAGAGAAAAAAGAAAAACCCAAACAAATTTCAGGACCACAACCCTGACCTTCAGAAGAGCAGGGTTTCACCTGTTTGTGGACCTAGTTCGAAAAATCCCATGGGAAACTGTCCTGAAGATAAGGGCGCAGGAGGGCTGTATTTTCAAACATCACCTCTTCCAGGTTCATTCTGAATTATAGAGATTTTGTAAAAATGCTAGCAGCATGGATGAGCAAGGAAATCCTGACTATAATCAAACTGAGAAGAGGAGGCATACAAGAGATGGAAGTAAGGTCATGTGTGCCAGGAGGAATATAAAGGCAGCATATGAGAGCAGAAATGGGGATAGGAAAGATAAAGCCGATGTTGAGTTGAATTTGGCAAAAGGGATGTGAAGAGCAACAAGGGCTTCTACAGGTATACCAGCAGCAAAAAGATTACTTGTGAAAAAGTAAGTCTGGTGATAAGTATGGCAGACTGCATGGTGACAGAGGACAGGGACAAGTTCTAGTTTGAATCCATTCCCCCATGTCCTGTCACTACCTGACACCCTAAAAAGTCTCTCACCAGCTTTCTTGTAGTCCCCTTCAGGTACTGGAAGGCCACAATAAGGTCTCCTCAGAGCCTTCTCCTTTCCAGTCTGAATAACTCCAACTCTCTCAGTCTGTCCTCATAGGAGAGGTGCTCCAGCCCTCTGATCATCCTTGTGACCTTCTCTGGACACACTCCAGTACATCCATGTCCCTCCTGTAACAGGGACTCCAGAACTGGATGCAGTACTCCAGGTGGGGTTTCACCAGAGCAGAGTAGAGGGGAGAACCTCCCTTGACCTGCTGGCCATGCTTCTCCTGATGCAGCCAAGGATACGTTTGGCTTTCTGGGCTCCACGTGCACACTGATGGCTCATGTTGGACTTCTCATCCGCCAGCACCCCCAAGTCCTTTTCCCCAAAGCTGCTCTCAAGCCAGGCACTGCTCAGCCTATATCAGTGCTTGGGATTGCCTCAACACAGATGCAGGACCTTGCACTTGGTCTTGTTGAACTTCGTGAGGTTGGCATGGGCCCACCTCTCCAGCCTGTCATGGTGCCTCTGGATGGCATCTCTTCCCTCCAGGGTGTCAGCCACACCACACAGTTTGGGGTCATCAGTGACCTTGCTGAGGGTGCACTCAATGCCACTGTCCATGTCACTGACAAAGATGGTAAAAAGGACTGGTCCCAACACTGACCCTTGACAGATTTTGCAGAATGCCCTGGAAGGTAGGGGGTGTGTCCCTACCCCATGTAGTGTGCGCAATCCCATGTCCGTGTGCATAATCCTATATCTGTGGCCAATTAGGCTGGCCCTTACTTGGTTCTCTATGGGTAAACACCACCGGGTGTCCAGTAATAAGTTATGTTGGTGGGTGGTGGCAGGGGTGTGGTCACAGAAGCACTATATAAGCTATGAAACTGTGCAATAAAGATTGAAGCTTGATTATCAATCATATTGGTTGTTCGAGTTCTCCTTCGTCACCCCCAAAAGAAAGACCCCACTTGTCACTGGCCTCCACTTGGACATTGTCATGTTCATAGCCACTCTTTGGGTGTGGCTGTCAATCCAGTTCTTAATCCACCAATAGGTCCATCCATCAAACCCATATTTTACCAGTTGGAGACCAGGATGTCTTGTGGACTGTGTTGAAGACTTTGCTCAGGTCCAGGTAAATGATGTCAGTTACTCTTCCCTTGTCTATTGGTCTTGTGACCTTTTCATAGCAGGTTGTATCCCATCAGGTACAATGGACTTGTACACTTTCAGGTTCTTCATGCAGTTTGCACAAGTCCACTTCTCCAGCCTGTTAAGATCCCTCTGGATGGAATCCCTTCCCTTCACTGTGTTGACTTTCGCATACAGTTTGGTGTCATCAGCAATCTTGCTGAGGGTGCACTTGATTACACTGTCCATGTTGCTGACAAAAATGTTAAATAGCACTGGTCCGAGTACCAGCCCTCAAGGAACAAGAAAGTCATCCCATCACAGTCCAATAAAAATTCAACTTTGAGGGTATATTATGGTTCTGGCCAGTTTTGATTCAGATTGTACAAATGGTAATGTTATGTTTAGAATTGCTATAACATTTGTTCATTCTCTGCTGCACCCTTATGTTGCTGGATGTAGAAAAAACATCTATGAGCCCCTGAAATAAGGAAGATGCTTGCATTTGAAAAATGCACAAAGTTCTGGGAGTTCTGAAAGTTTTGCCTTTCCATTTCACCAGCTGAGTGTAGGGTAGTGGCCTTGTTTAGGAAAGCCTTTATCTGACCATACTTCTCTAAGAGTCTCTCAGGAACAGGAAATTAAGTATTGAAAGCCAGAAAAGTGTCTCTTGGCAGACACAAAAGATGCCTTCTGTGTCTGTTTTCCTTTCCTGTGTTCTGACCTGTTGTTAACACCCCAGGCAGAATCAGTCTCACCCAGCAGATAAAATAGGGGGGTGAATCATCCTGTCCAAGGGAGGAACAGTTCACCTACTGTTTTTTATCCCCTCAGCAGGCTGAGGTTTGGGATACAAGTAGAAGCACCTTATCTCTTTTACAGAAGGAGAGGCAAGGCAATCCACAGGAACTCAGTATCCCAGGATGGCTTTGGGACCTTTTGATATATATCAATATATATTCCCACATACACTCACTATGGGAATATATGTCTGAGGTGCTATTTCCTGAATGAGGCAGATGAAAGCCATGCACTATAGAAGGTGGTCCTTTCTTACGAGTTTTCTAGCCACGGAAGTTAAAGATAAAGGGAACAGAAAGGCAAGTCGTTTGTCAATTCCTTTCAAATCTGTTGCCTTCCCAGATCATTCCCATTGCCCTAGGAGGTGAAACAAAATACAAGCTGTCAAACTGACAGAGAATGATATACTGCGAGTGTGATCTTTGAACCAGTGTACTGGAATCTAAGTCATGCTCTTTAATTAACATGTGCAGAGGACCCAAGAAGGAAGGTGAAACTATAAAGATTCATTCTGCAGCTAATACTAAATACATAAACACGATAATGGTTGTACAAGCAATCATATCATAGAGATCATAGAGAGCCTTAATCAGGATTAACAGGAGATATTTCAGCTGCAAAGCTTTCATTTCCTGCACAACTTGGGCGTCACTATGTCAACATTCAGAGACAAGTTTATCAATAAACTTGGGGTTATTGTCATGTATCATATAAAGAGCAGTCACCTGTTCCTTGTTAAACAGTTATACACTGCATTAGAAGTAAAGGGAGGAATATATCCTTTCTTTCTCTCCCCTTATCCTGTTTTGCATGCTAGAAGATAAGTAAGACTTTTCCATTTTCTTCAGTGAAATTTCTACAGGTATTATTTTTTCAAACAAACACTGAAACCTCTGTATTTATTGTTCAGAAAGACATTGTCAGCTTCATAAATACTTGACCTCAGCTGTTTTGGTTGTACATCTGTGTGGATCTTTTCTGTGGAAACACACAAGCATTCTTTAAGGCAGTGAGTTGAGAAGACAAGTCATCACCTCTGACCTTTCTTACAGTGTTTTACTTCCCAAACATTTTAGGGAGACTATGACCTTTCAGAATATTGTACAGAATCACAGCACCTCAACCTAGATCCATGGAGAACTTCAAACAGAATATCATACCTAACTTTTGGCAAAGGAAATGACACTTCATGAATTTCAAGCTTTTCTTACATAGAGCAGCTAGAATGTTCTACTTGTGTCTTTTTCCCACACTCTTCTTAAAAGATGCGATATAAATTTTCTGCTGCCAGATGCCTATAAGTAGAAGCAGAGGATATGACCACACCACATCCCCCGAATTGGCCATATCATTAAATTTTACTGTGAATGGTTAAAGCCATGCAAGTAGGGTTTTTTTTTTTTTCCCAGTTACTTAGTGCATCTCAGTTTTACCTGATGTTCACTTTTACTGATAATTATCACACATAGTTTAAAAGCCATCTGCACAATCAAACTCACTTGAGACATGATGTGTTATCATTGATGTATGGGAACAGGTCAAGTACTCCTTCTTCAGTGTAAACATCATCCAAAACCTTTGTGAATTTTGCTTAAACTAATGATTCTTTTTATTTTTCTTTAGAAATGAAAAGGCATTTTAATATTAAGGGAAATAAAGTCCTTTTTGATACAATTTTTTATTTTTAGGGTGAGGTTTAAGTTACTATTTTCTGTTGAAAATATTCTGTTTCTGGCAGAATAAATCTACCCAGAATACCTAGGTTTATTTCCACTAGATTGATGTAGGGGGGCATGCAAGTCTTGTCTACACCCACAGGTTAGACATGCCAAGACCCAGAGCCTTCCAGGATTTCTCTCGATTTCTGTGCAGTTTGTGTTTGTTCTTGGGAAGGCTGGAGGAGCTGCCTTTGTGATCTAAACCCTGGTCTTGCATTTGGTAACTATAGCCACTGTTCAAGGTGTCTAGAACAGCAGCAAATCTGAGATAGAACTAACATGTAACCTAAAAGGCGAAGGAAACAAAATTACAAGAATTCCTGCTAATCTGACTTTATAGAATATTCTGCTAGATACATCTGAGCAAACAAGAACATAAGGAGAAGAGCAAAACAGTATCTTTAAAATCCAATTTTCAAATTGTAGCCAATTGGCAATATTTCAGAAGAATGTAATAGATGTACTTAAATGTATGAACCAAGAGGGACAAACAGTCTCCTTCGATATTTTGAAAGCAGCCAGCAGCTAAGGAGTTGTAAATAGGTGCAGTAACACAAGAAAGATATATTGTCTGAACTTTTGGAATTTGGACTATACTAGATTCCTCCTTTTAATCTCCATAATATTTCAGAATAGAATCTTCCTAAAGCTCTTTGTAATAGTAATCCTTCTCACTGCTGCTGAGTTCTGAGACACACAAACCTTCCATTTCAATCAGGAATTCAGATTCAAGCAAAGCCAACAATTCCAAGTCCCAGAGTCATGCTCTATTTGCTGGACAGTACTTCCTCCTTTCAGATTCCTAGTAAAAATATTTATAGTATATTTATTCACATAGCTACTAATACTTCATATATTTCTAAATATATCCACGAACACGAATGAGAATCATGCACTCAGTCAGGTTTGCCAAACAATGCTTTGCCAAAAATTTTTTGACCTAAGAAAGAGGAGAAGGGAGTTCTGTGTGCAGACCAGAACCTATAAAAGTGCTGGTAGGACAAGTATGTTCTGTCTCCACGGAAAGGTTCAAGGTAAAAGTATGGAGAGCTGGGTACTAGCAAAATCCCACTGCATTTCTACTGCCTGTGGACCTGCTCTCCTTAAAGGAAAAAGCATTGTCTGTATAAATAGAGATTTTCTTTCTGCTTTCACATCACTGGCATATTTTTCCTCTTCAGATCTGTGTAAAAGCAAGCAGCATTTTGTCATTTTTTGTGCAAAAATAAGAAGTGTGTTGTTATTTTTGTTTTTCAGTATTGTTCAGCTTCCAGTGTGATAGACAGCTGGCATCACAAGAGGTAAGATTTTGATTTATCTACCCCATAGGAATAGTTTCTCCAGAATTTTTTAAATTTTTTTAAGTGCACCTGTAGGGGCACTTCCCATATCTTTTTAATTCTGTGCATACTAACGCAGTGTAATTCCAAATGACAACTGAATCTAAAGCAGTAAGTTTCCTTACATAGCTGGGTTGGACACATTTTTTTGTTATCTTCTGGAAAATAGGTGACCTCTTACCACACAAGCCTGTTAATGGGAGGTTGCCTGTAAGCAGAAATCCAGGTAGAGAAGGTGAAAGAACAGAATATATATAGTTAAGATTTTGTCAAATCTTTCTGAGAATTTTATATTGAAAAGTCTTCCCCTTTTGGTACAAGTTAATCTTAAAGGATCATCTTGAACTGGAAAATGCAGAACAACTGAAGCAGCTAAAATTCTGATTTATAACTGATGCAAAAGTGTTGTGTAGAAAATTGACACCTGTGCTTCTGCTTACTCCACACCTTACATGGTCGAAGGAGAGAAAGCACATAGGTAGGATTTGTTAATTTCATTGAGATTACTTCCCTTGGTATCTTTGCTGCTTTATGTAGAAAATTTTCAATTGTGTAGATCAACTAAATTTTCCTGTATATCCTACTGAAACATTACTAGATCTAAGGAACAGAACATATAAACTGGAATAAGGAAAAGTTAAAATAATCTAAATCAAAGACACTTATTTTCTTTAGGAACTAAAGAAAGAAAACCTAGGGTGAAAAGCTGGTAAGAAAGTTAGGGAGACCTTAAGATTAGCTAGAGCACAACAGTAGAGAGTCAGCTGTGTGATACAGAAGTGTTGCTTCCTTCACTCAGCACTGTCTATGTCTCTCCACCTTAGACCTGTGCAGTGCTGCACTCAATAAACTGCAGCCATGGCAACAGATGCGGACATGGCAATCTTTGGGGAGGCAGCTCCCTACCTCCGAAAGTCAGAAAAGGAGAGAATTGAGGCCCAGAACAAGCCTTTTGATGCCAAGTCATCCGTCTTCGTGGTGCATCCTAAGGAATCCTATGTGAAAAGCACAATCCAGAGCAGGGAATCAGGGAAGGTCACTGTCAAGACTGAAAGTGGAGAGGTAGGTAAAATGGAAGATTTACAAACAGCATTAAATTCTTACTCTGAGATCACAGCTGACATGCATAAACCTTTCTTTCTTATCGCAGACTCTGACAGTGAAGGAAGATCAAATCTTCTCCATGAACCCTCCCAAGTATGATAAAATCGAGGACATGGCCATGATGACCCACCTCCATGAACCCGCTGTGCTGTACAACCTCAAAGAGCGTTATGCAGCCTGGATGATCTACGTAAGTACCAGCCACAGTCTCCCTTTGGGCAGCTAGGAGGAACTGCTCTGCCAGGCTAAGTGGAGCCAACGGGCTGTCTCCTTTCCTCACAGACCTACTCGGGTCTCTTCTGTGTCACTGTCAACCCCTACAAGTGGCTGCCAGTGTACAACCCGGAGGTGGTGTTGGCCTACCGAGGCAAGAAGCGTCAGGAGGCCCCTCCACACATCTTCTCCATCTCTGACAATGCCTATCAGTTCATGCTGACTGGTGAGTGCGTCTCAGAGAAATTCCATCAAAAAAACGTTTTTAAAGTAATCACAAAAGTAAAAGTAATCAGAGATACCCTGATAAATATGCTTATATTTCTTAAAACTTTGTTAGGTTTTCATTTCGGTCATAACACTGAACACCACTATTTTAAGCAGGATTTTTTCACATTAGTATTTTTAAAAAGGAAGGAAAGTACCAGGTATAGTTAGTTAGTAAGGACTTATTAATTATATCTGTGTAGAAACAGTGAGAGTGAAAGTGGTTTGAGGTTGGTATGTGATGAGAAAATTCAGTCTAACAGTGTGAATTTAATTTATCAAAGGGCTAAAGAAATCCTCAATATTGCAAATGTTTAGATTTGAAAAGAATTAAATAGGACTTCTGCAGTACAGAAGATATGTATTGCCCTTCAAGGATTTTCAGTGTCCATAGAAAAGCATTATAGAGTCATAGAATAATTTGGGCTGGAAGGGAACTTGAAAAATAATGTAGCCCTTCCCTCCAGCATTGGAAGGGATATCTTCCACTAGAACACATTCCTAAAAGCTCTGTCCAACCTTTCCTGGAGCTCTTCTTATGATGGGACAAATGCAATGTCTTCCTTTGTCTCACTGCTCTCAGAATAAAAAAGATTTTTTCTAAATCTGTTGCTCCTTGTCCTGTTACTAGAGGCTCTGTTAATTTATTATAACCCCCCCTTAATAATTGAAAAGCCTCAATTAGGGGTCTGTGGAGCTTTTTCCAGGCTGAGCAACCCCAATTTTCTCAGCCTTTCCTCAGAAGAAAGGAGTTCCAATCCTTGTATCATTTTTGTGGCCTCCTCTGGACCAGTTCTAACAGATCCACACCTTTCTTATACTGGAGACCTCAGAGCTGGATGTAGAATTCCAGGTGGTGTCTCACAAGAGTGGAGCAGAGCAACAGAATTACCTATCTTGCCCTGTTGGCCACACAGCTTTTTATTCAGCCCAGGATCTGACTGGATTTCCAGGCTCCAAATACACATTGCGGGCTCATATCCAATTTTATATCCACCAGTAAACCCAAGTCCTTCTCCATATGGCTGGTCTCAAGTGATTCATGCCCAAGCCTAGACTGATCTTGGGGGCTGAACAGGATGTAGTGCATGAGGATTGTGTGAGCCCACTCAGAGTACTTCTGCATGGACTCCCTTCCCACCACTGTATCAACTATACCACTTGGTTTGGTGTCATCTGCTAATTTGCTGAGGGTGCACTCAACTGCACTATGTGTGCCATTAAAGGAGATATTAAGTAGTGTTGTTCTCAGCAGAAAACATTGAGGAATATCACTTGTTAACCATAACCATTTGGATGAAGTACCTATAAATATAACTTTTGGGATACAGCCATTAAGCCAATTCTTTATCCATCTAACAGTTACCCATCAAAACAAAATCTTTCTGATTTAGAGGCAGTAGTGTTGGGGCTATGTTTAGAATAATGTGAAATGATGAAAAATCAGTTTGCAGGGAATTGAAATGAAAAAGAAGGTAATTACTAGGAGCAAACAAACAAAAAAAATGCAGATTTTTTTCTTGTCATAACTTTTTTTACTGTAATAATTTTCAATCTCTTTGTGTTTCTCATTTAAAAGTCTGTTTCCTTCTACCCCTTTCACAGATCGTGAGAACCAGTCGATCCTGATCACGTAAGTACTTCCCTGTTCAGGTCCCAGTGGGGCTGCTCAGTGCCAGGCAACCTCCTGCCTGATCTCACACTCTCTGCTTCTCTCTTTGGTTTGACAGCGGAGAATCTGGTGCAGGGAAGACTGTGAACACAAAGCGTGTCATCCAGTACTTTGCAACAATTGCAGCCAGTGGGGAGAAGAAGAAGGAGGAGACATCTGGCAAAATGCAGGTGAGGTCCTAAGGGTAGGAACCTGCCACTACCAAATTTCTTTAGGAGCTGTGTCATGACAATGGGATTTCTGTTCTAGGGGACACTTGAGGATCAAATCATCAGTGCCAACCCACTGCTGGAGGCTTTTGGTAATGCCAAGACAGTCAGGAATGACAATTCCTCACGCTTTGTAAGTAGCTGCCTAAGAAATAACTCCTTTTTTCACACTGACTCAAATATTCTTGCAGTCAGGATTGGTAAAGTAAATCTCAATCCACTTTTCTTCTTCTTTCAGGGTAAATTCATTCGAATCCATTTTGGTGCCACGGGGAAACTGGCTTCTGCTGACATTGAAACATGTAAATGACCCTCCTGGCCTGATCCCTTTCCTTCCAGCCACCTCAGTTCTTGTGCTAACTCTGTCCTACCATCCTTGACAGATCTGCTAGAGAAGTCCAGAGTCACTTTCCAGCTCCCGGCAGAAAGAAGCTACCACATATTTTACCAGATCATGTCCAACAAGAAGCCTGAGCTAATTGGTAGGAAAGATCACTGAACTCTTCAGACAAAGGTTTATGGAACAACACCTAGTTCCTTCATGTGCCCGTTCCATTGGATCTGTTTGTGTTTTGTCCTTCTTTTCAGAGATGTTACTGATCACCACCAACCCATATGACTATCTGTATGTGAGTCAAGGTGAGATCACTGTTGCCAGCATTAATGACCAGGAAGAGCTGATGGCCACAGATGTAAGTAATGCACAGAAGTTTTCTTTGGTGGTCCCTGACCTTTATCAGGCTTGGTACTCTCACTCTAATGATTCTTTTGTTAGAGTGCCATTGACATCCTGGGCTTCAGTCCTGATGAGAAGACAGCTATTTACAAGCTGACAGGGGCTGTCATGCACTATGGCAACATGAAGTTTAAGCAGAAGCAGCGTGAGGAGCAGGCAGAGCCGGACGGCACAGAAGGTACCAACATGATATATCCCACAGCACAGTACCCACCAGAACACTCAGTAAGGCAGGCAGAATTCAGGGCCAGAGCCACTGACAGCCTGCACAGGTCCCCAGATGTACTGGAAAACTTAAGCGTCTTCTAACCTGGAGAACACAGCTCGGTGGAAGATGCAGATTATTTTGAACTATGCAAAGTGTAAGGTCCAGTGAAGCCAAAAACCCACTCCCATTGGCTGACACAGTAGGAGTTAGGCTGAAGAAAAGCACAGAACTGGAAGCCACTTTGCTCCCTGCCTTAAGTTTACTGACACAGTTAGCTACTATCATTTACCATCAGCTGTAGTCACTTCCTAATGGTGTGCAGGTGTGCAAGCCAGAATCCTGAAGCTGCTCTGCTTCAAAGCCCATGTTCTGGAGGCAAATCACAATGCTTGAACTGAGAGCATTGTGCTGCTTCATTTGACATGGGAGGTTAAAATGGGACATCTGTTTTGCAGCTGTGGCTCAGGCATACTACATTTTCTGTAGGTTCTTAGCATGTCTCCAAGACTCTGTGAGAAAAACAGACATCTCAGATCTCTCACATATATCACAAACATATTAAGGAGTTTGATTTTTTATCTTGAGCTGTGGTTTTAGTGTCTGTGGTTTGACTATTTTTTAGGAAAGTTAAGATAGTTAAGTGAAAATGGCTGTAAGGAATAAAATATGAGTTAGATAATAATGAATAGTAAATAATTGAATATAATAGAGTTATTCTATATATTAAAATAATAACTAATAGTTCCAAGAAGAAGAACCTCTGAACAAATATCTCTCTTTGCTAGTTTTATTTGCTCATAAATCTGGGAGAGGACTATGGCAGTTCACCTTCTCCATTTCTTGTGGACTCCACTTGCTGTGCAATCAAGCAGTAGTCACTACTATCTGCTTTTGAAAACATTGTAGAAAACATGGCATCTCTTTCACTACTTCACTATCTTTTTGCCCAATTTCTAGCCTAAACATCTCTTTACACTGTTTCAGGCTGTTCAGTGTTCATGCAGTGGTCTGCTATACTTTTTAGTCATGATTTCTTCTGGACTATATCTGTATTCCTGAAAAAATAATTTTACATAGTGTGCCTGCTGGTGGAGTTTGATTTCAATAAAAGTAGAAGGTATAATACCAAACTTTTAAAACTAATAATAGGTGAATTAAATATAGCCCATATGATCGGCAGAAAATTACTGTGGGATGTTATTTATGATGACCTACAAATACATTACTTGTTTATCTTAACTAATGGTATTCTATTTACTAGAATTGTCATTTAATGCTTGTTTTGAAGGAACACTATTGTCTACTAGTACCTTAACAACTCATTTTTTGTGTGTTTAGTGGCAGACAAGGCTGCCTACCTGATGGGTCTGAACTCAGCTGACCTGCTTAAGGCCCTCTGCTATCCTAGAGTCAAGGTTGGAAATGAATATGTGACCAAGGGTCAAACTGTGCAGCAGGTAACTTAAATACCTGTTTTACTGAAATATCCTCTGGATGTCCTCTTCTGCTCTGCATGATAATTGCAAGTCTTCTTTTTATTTAAGGTATACAATTCAGTCGGTGCCTTGGCAAAAGCTGTCTTTGAGAAGATGTTCCTGTGGATGGTTGTTCGCATCAACCAACAGCTGGATACCAAGCAACCCAGGCAGTACTTCATTGGTGTCCTGGACATTGCTGGCTTTGAGATCTTTGATGTAAGAATAGTATTTTATTACTATGTTTTTAGAAAGAAAGATGATTCCCCCTTTTATCTTTTTGCGGAATTTTTTTGATCCTTTCAGATTGCACCTAATGCATTATGATTCTCTCAGTTTTTAATTGGGAAGACATTTTTCTGTGCACATATGCCAATAGAAATGTATAAATACAGTTTTTTAACTAATTACAAACAGCAGAACATTAAAATGGTGTCTATTGAAGGGATGCCAGATCCATAGACACAGGCATGGGCCATTAGAAAGCTTGGGACATGCTTTGAAATGAGTATTTGTAAATGTTGGGTAAAATGTTTCACTATGGACTCTACTGTAAGTAAATTAGCCCAGTCTAATAGAAATCAAAACTAACAAATATGAAATATTAACGTAGCCTAAGCTCCTAGGGGTCATGTGCATATGGGTAAAGTTAAGCTTGGCAAGAGACACAGTGATGGAAGTGAACATTGAGGGAATTCAGAGAACACTTGTAATTTGGTACCAAAAAACCTCAGCACTGTTCTTTATTTCTAGCTTTCTAAATTTACATTAATACTTATTTCTGTTTGTAACTGTTCAGTTCAACAGCCTGGAGCAGCTGTGCATCAACTTCACCAATGAGAAACTGCAACAGTTCTTCAACCACCACATGTTCGTGCTGGAGCAGGAGGAGTACAAGAAGGAGGGAATTGAATGGGAGTTCATTGACTTTGGGATGGACCTGGCTGCCTGCATTGAGCTCATTGAAAAGGTATTAATGTAATTCACAATGTCTAATATTTTCAGAAATGCATTAAATTTTGGCATATTTATAAATGTAGCTTGAAAGGGTATTTTTAATATCATAAACACAATTTGCTTTGTTGAGCAGAAGAACAATCCCTAAGAGCATTAATATTTTCCAAATCTAAAAGCTATTTCTTTTTCTGTGATTCTGACTTTTCACCTTTTCTTCTTTCTGCTTCTCCTAGCCCATGGGCATCTTCTCCATCCTGGAAGAGGAATGCATGTTCCCCAAGGCAACTGACACCTCTTTCAAGAACAAGCTCTATGACCAGCATCTGGGCAAGTCCAACAACTTCCAGAAGCCCAAGCCTGCCAAAGGCAAGGCTGAGGCCCACTTCTCCCTGGTGCACTATGCTGGCACAGTGGACTACAACATCACTGGCTGGCTTGACAAGAACAAGGACCCTCTGAATGAAACTGTTGTGGGGCTGTACCAGAAATCATCATTGAAGACACTGGCTTTACTCTTTGCCTCTGTTGGAGGAGAGGCAGGTCAGTTCTGTGAAATTCGTATTTTAATTTTTAATTAATGGCTCTACCATGAATATCATAGAATCATAGAATTAGCCGGGTTGGAAGGGACCTCAGAGATCATCAAGTCCAACCCTTGAAATTTTACCCAGAGTGTTTTAAAGAAACTGCATGTTGTTCAGAGTCCCCCATGGCTTTGATTTATTAATAAAGGAAAAGATTAAATGTATTTCATGCCTTCCTCTCAGCCACGATGATCCACTGGATTATCACACGCCTTTGGTCCTGTGTTTCTTTAGATTAACTCTGTTGAATCTGTTTCCCACTGAATCCTAGGTTCCTTTTTTAGCCTGACGGACACATATGAACAGGATCTTGCAGTCTCATGGAGAAAAAGTCTAGAAATCATTGCTGTAAAACCATTTCTTTTGTGTTTTTCAGAGGCCAGTGGTGGTGGTGGTGGTGGCAAGAAGGGCGGCAAAAAGAAGGGTTCTTCTTTCCAGACTGTATCAGCTCTTTTTAGGGTAAGTACAGAAAGCATTCTATCTTCACACAATCACATTATCACACTAGCTCCAATAAGGCCATTTTACTGCACCTATTAACATTCTTCTGCATCAAGAACATTTCTTCAGTTATTCATAAAAGTCAGCTGAGATCAGCTGAAGAAGATCTGTTTTGATCTTGTTTTTTTTCAAATGTTGGAAAATGCACTTAAGTCAGGCTACAGTTTCACTTACTCCTGAGAGCAGTGTTTGGTAGGATAAAGCTCCTCCCCTTTTCCCTCTGACTTGGGAGGAAAATGGTGGATGTCACTAGCTGCCTCAAGGAATTTCAAGTCTGGACAACACATATAAATGTATGTGCATTTGCAGATAATAATACATAGCACATACTTTTTCAGTATCATTTTATGTATAAAGACAAAGCAACAGAGAAATGTCAAAACCTGTTACCTTTTCATTAATGAACCAAGTTTATGGCAGATGGATACACCCTCATTTCAGTACTTGTCACATCTAGCTGCTATCTGTCATCCTGAACAGTTTTACATGATATGAAATAGGTATTTGAGCAGCTTTGCCCCTACTCCAAACAAGGGTTAAATTGAGAACGTTTAGGACCTAGCTACTAAAAATTATTGTTAAAATCAGAGATAGTTAATAGATTTGATTCTAAAAACACATTTGGAAAGGGGTGCTAGAGAACCTCCCACTCATGTCTTTTCTCTACAACTTTTAATTCCCATTCGAACTGAACAGGGAGTCTTTATTGGTTTTCTCTGTGCAACTTCTGTCAAATATTTATTTACAAGGAGAACCTAATGCCATGAAATATCCATTTATTGGCTTCCTCTGCAAAATGGGCCATTACCACCCTTCTCTTTGGTCCTATTTTTGATTTTGTTTCTGTTCCCATTGATAATTTGTGTTTTCCACAGAGGAAGAATCTTGTGATTACAAAGAATTATCTTTCACTCACAGAATCACAGAATCATCTGGGTAGGGAAGGACCTCTGAGATAATCAAGTCAAACCCTTAATCCACTACCACTGTGGTTACCAGACAATGGCACTGAGTGCCACATTCAGTCTCTTTTTAAAAAATCCAGGGATGGAGAATCCACCCCCACCCTGGGCAGCCCATTCCAATGCCTTCTCACCCTCTCTGTAAATAATTTTTTCTTAATATCTAACCTAAACCTCCCCTGGAAGAACTTAAGACCATGCTTAAGACCACTCAAAACTATGCTTTTTGCTATGAACTTATGGTCACCATTCTCCATAGGTGTTCTGTCTGAGTGGATTTATCCCTCTATCTCATGAAAACATATTACACAATTTTGTGGCTTTCTTTCATACGACAGATTGAAACTTAGAAGAAAACTCAAATTAAGGTGGTTATATGTGGAAATAATAAATAATTATCATTATTATTAATTATTAACTATTATTAATAATTAAATAAATAAATGGAAATAAATAAATAACAAATCTATTCTTATTTTCCAACACCTCTCTCACATCTGACAGTATAATTTCAGAGGTAGCATTGGTTAATGAAAAATTTTTTGCTCATGACCAAATAGGAAAATCTAAACAAGCTGATGACCAATCTACGGAGCACTCATCCCCATTTTGTGCGCTGTATCATCCCAAATGAAACAAAAACACCTGGTAAGATGAGCAAATAGACAGAAATCAATAGCAAGATGTATCTCTTTAATATGAAGTACAAAATAATTGTCTTATTTACCTAGGTGCCATGGAGCATGAACTGGTACTTCACCAGCTGCGCTGTAACGGTGTGCTGGAAGGGATCAGAATTTGCAGGAAAGGTTTCCCAAGCAGAATCGTCTATGCTGACTTCAAGCAGAGGTCAGTCTCCTTTCTGGTCCCATTCTGTCTTTACTGCATAAATTGCCCGTATTAACTATTTTAACATGTGTGGTAATTTCTGATAACTGAAAGAAGAAGGAAGTGCAACAATGTGTAACCAGAGGCAATATGAAAGGCTGTTGAAAAAGAAATTGTTGAGGAATTAAGAGATAGGTCAGGTCTCCTCACCAGTCATCACCGATAATCACGCAACTGATCTTTACCAGTGTCTCTGAATATGGAAATCAGGGATTATAAGATTTAAACATGCAGAATGGATGTGCTACAACACATTATCAGACAAAAATTACAAACTCAGACAGTGCTATGGCCACTGTATCATCTTCAAGTTTCAGGGGAAGATGTTTTCTCTCTAAACACCTAGTGGCAGTGTTCCTCTCTACAGATTTTATACAGCATAGTTTGAGTAAGAAAGATATTGGACTGAAATGGCTGAAGGTCAATATCCTCTCTTCATCAGTGACTGATCAAGATGAGGATTGATCACATGCTGAAAAGACAGTGCAAGTGTCCTTAACTTTGTTATCATATTAGGACTTGATTATAACTTTATATCTTAACAAGGGATTACATTTCAACTTCCTCAGACTCATTCTGCTGCAAAGACCACTGTTCATTTCAATAAACAGCATAACTTTGCGACCTGAGATTGTCTTCATTCCTATTTCTGTTCATTCCTCAGATACAAAGTGCTGAATGCCAGTGCTATCCCAGAGGGACAGTTCATTGACAGCAAGAAAGCTTCTGAGAAGCTTCTTGGGTCTATCGATGTGGATCACACGCAGTACAAATTTGGCCACACCAAGGTACAAACCCTCCTTGGCTCAACCACTGCATGCCTGTGCTTTGTTCTACCTGTCACTGATGTGTTGCAACATTCCCTTTCTCAAGGTGTTCTTCAAAGCTGGGCTGCTGGGACTCCTGGAGGAGATGCGAGATGAGAAGCTGGCAGAAATCATTACCATGACTCAAGCCAGGTGCAGGGGCTTCCTGATGAGAGTGGAGTACCAGAGAATGGTGGAGAGGAGGTAGGAATTTTTTTATCTTCAATTGAAGTCACTGCACTTAGAGGAAAGTGTTGGTATTCATTACACTGAACATAACTAATGTACATTTTAATTATGCTTCAGGGAGTCCATCTTCTGCATCCAGTACAATGTTAGGGCCTTCATGAATGTCAAGCACTGGCCCTGGATGAAGCTGTTCTTCAAGATCAAGCCCTTGCTGAAGAGTGCAGAATCTGAGAAGGAAATGGCTAACATGAAACAAGAGTTTGAGAAAACCAAGGAAGAGCTTGCAAAGTCTGAGGCCAAGAGGAAGGAGCTGGAGGAGAAAATGGTGGTCCTGCTGCAGGAGAAAAATGAGCTGCAGCTCCAAGTGCAGGCTGTGAGTATTATTAGTACATTTCTTCCAGGGGAAAATAAGTAAGACCTAAAACTTCTGTCCTTGTATGAAACTCCCACACTGAACACTAAGTGGCCTTGGAAAATAAAATCCAAATGAATAAAAGTAAAATTCACATTTTACATGAGGGTCAACATTATAATATGAGGTCCTAACTTGAGAGTAACTTTTTAAGTCTCTATACCTACACGTATGTTTTACCATGCAAGTTCACAATATATGTATGAATTTATAGATTTAGTATATCTAGTTCACAGAGTTACAGATTTATTCCTACTTTCATAATGATTTGAGTCTTCAATTACAGGAACATAGGTTTTTTCCTCGCTCTAAAAGGGCAAGTAGAATTTTCTACTTATAAAGGTATCTCACAATTAAATGCATTTATGACAAAGCTATTAAAATGAAAGACCAAAGGAACAGAAAGCCAGCTGAAATCACGATTGAAAACTGCATACAGACTGGCAATATGACAAGAAAAGGCATTTTAAAAAACGCAACACCTCTGTAATATGTGAAGTAATTTTAATGCACGTAGAAGAGTGATATTCTTTTTTATCTAAGTGCTTTTCTCTTGAGAATTAGTAGCCTTTACCCCCCCATGTAACACTTGCTTTAGCATCAATTACAAAGGGTTATGCCACTGATGCCTGTGTATGAAGCAAAAAACCTGCAAATTAATTCCACTGAAAAATCAGTAATAGAGATGGTCACTTTTTTGTGTTACTTTTAAGTGCTTAAGGAATACTCATACAAAGAAATAATGTGATATTTTTTACAGACAAAAAAAATTCAAGTCATTCCAAACAGAGCACTTGCATTACTGTTTCCCAGACAGAAAAATTATCGACATTCGTTCTTTCAGATACGGTTGTTTCATGTGTCAATTTAGTAAAGACAATATAAAGAAGGAAAATTTTTTAATGCAAAAAGTGAAAACTCTATTTGTGTCTACACCAGGAAGCAGACAGCTTGGCTGATGCTGAGGAAAGATGTGACCAGCTCATCAAAACTAAAATCCAGCTGGAAGCCAAAATTAAGGAGGTGACTGAAAGGGCTGAGGATGAGGAGGAAATTAATGCAGAGCTGACAGCCAAGAAGAGAAAATTAGAGGATGAATGTTCAGAACTGAAGAAAGATATTGATGATCTTGAGCTAACACTGGCCAAGGTTGAGAAGGAAAAACATGCCACTGAAAACAAGGTATGAGGCAGAACTGTTCACGCAAGCCTCACTCAAGACCACTCTGCTGTTACAAGACTTTTGTCTCAATTTCCTTTATTTACACTTGCTCCCTTCTTCTCAAAGGTGAAAAACCTCACAGAGGAGATGGCAACCCTGGATGAGACCATTGCCAAGCTGACAAAAGAGAAGAAAGCCCTCCAAGAGGCCCATCAGCAGACACTGGATGACCTGCAGGTAGAGGAGGACAAAGTCAATACTCTGACCAAAGCAAAGACCAAGCTGGAGCAACAAGTGGATGATGTAAGTACAGATATGTATGAGAAGACTACAGCTAATATACAGTCAGACAGTACTGGAAAAATACTGATGGTCTTCTCTTCAGCTGGAAGGGTCCCTGGAGCAAGAGAAGAAACTGCGCATGGACCTTGAGAGAGCCAAGAGGAAACTGGAAGGAGACCTGAAGCTGGCAAATGACAGCATAATGGATCTGGAAAATGATAAACAGCAGCTGGATGAGAAACTGAAGAAGTAAGTGGCTGTGGGACACCTGAGGGCTGGGATGCTGCACTTGGGTGGTTTTGTTCAGGTACTAACAGGGTTTGCTTTGCCCAAAGGAAAGACTTTGAAATCAGCCAGATCCAGAGCAAAATTGAGGATGAGCAAGCTCTGGGCATGCAATTACAGAAGAAGATCAAGGAGCTGCAGGTGAGTCTCTGTTCCTTCTCTTCTAATCATCCAAAAGCCATCAACTGGGACAAAAGCATGGGTGTGAAGGGCTGTTCCTAATGTTCCCCAGGCTCGTATTGAGGAACTGGAGGAGGAAATTGAGGCAGAGCGAACATCTCGGGCAAAAGCAGAGAAGCATCGGGCTGACCTCTCCAGGGAGCTAGAGGAGATCAGCGAGCGCCTGGAAGAAGCAGGAGGAGCTACTGCAGCTCAGATTGAGATGAACAAGAAGCGTGAGGCAGAATTTCAGAAGATGCGCCGTGACCTGGAAGAGGCCACGCTGCAGCACGAAGCCACGGCTGCTGCCCTGCGGAAGAAGCACGCGGACAGCACGGCTGAGCTTGGGGAGCAGATTGACAACCTGCAGCGGGTGAAGCAGAAGCTGGAGAAGGAGAAGAGTGAGCTGAAGATGGAGATTGACGACCTGGCCAGTAACATGGAGTCTGTCTCCAAAGCCAAGGTACACAAGTACCTTATAGGGATTTCTGCACAAATGGAATTTGATACAATGCACTACCTTGTACCTACAATTTTTAAGAGTGCATATGACTGATCCCTGCCTCATGTTAACACAGGCAAATCTGGAGAAGATGTGTCGTACACTAGAAGATCAACTAAGTGAGATTAAGACAAAAGAAGAAGAGCATCAGCGCATGATCAATGACCTCAATGCTCAAAGAGCTCGTCTGCAGACTGAATCAGGTAAGACATGAAAATCTCTGATGCACAGAAGAATAATGTCAGAGAGTAATGCAGAAGTGGCATTCTGGGCACATGATCTTTGTCTCCCCTGTAACAAGAAATGCATGAAATGGGATCATTAGTTTCTGCAAAGTCTGCTAACTGTTTAGTTTTACAGCCCTAAGTGTCCTCAGATTGTCCTCGATGGCAATAAAAGTCTTTTGATCTGCAAACTTTCCCAGGTGAATATTCACGCCAGGTGGAGGAGAAGGATGCTCTGATTTCTCAACTGTCAAGAGGCAAGCAAGGATTTACCCAACAGATTGAGGAACTCAAGAGACACTTAGAGGAAGAGATAAAGGTGAGAAGGTTCTATGAAATATTTATGCAAACCCAGAATCAATGAGAGGGGAAGTAGAAAAATAACTCAAAATACTACTTTTCCCTAAGGCCAAGAATGCCCTGGCCCACGCCCTGCAGTCTGCTCGCCACGACTGTGACTTGCTGAGGGAACAGTATGAGGAGGAGCAGGAGGCCAAGGGGGAGCTGCAGCGTGCCCTGTCCAAGGCCAACAGTGAAGTGGCCCAGTGGAGAACCAAATACGAGACAGATGCTATTCAGCGCACAGAGGAGCTGGAGGAGGCCAAGTATGTGGGGAAGGACTGGAAGAAAACAATAATAAAAGTTTGAAGACAAGAATAAGATGCTGAAAACTGAAAGCCTAGTTTTAGGTTGGGAAGGAGTTACATGTAACAGGAATATGTACTATAAAGGGAGTGTTTTTGAAAAACACATAGAAAAAAGACTACACAACAAATCTTGCAGTAGACGTGAAATGTGTTGTGTGTGCAAAGGACAGAGTGATAGCTTGAGCTAGGGGAAAGAAAAAAGTACCCAATCAGGAGCTGTACTTACCTCCTCCCAGGAAGAAGCTGGCACAGCGCCTGCAGGATGCAGAGGAACATGTTGAAGCCGTCAATGCCAAATGTGCTTCCCTGGAAAAGACAAAGCAGAGGCTGCAGAATGAAGTGGAGGACTTGATGATTGATGTGGAGAGGTCAAACGCTGCCTGCGCAGCTCTGGATAAGAAGCAGAGGAACTTTGACAAGGTCTTCTGGGCTCCAGCCCTGGGGCTCCTGGGCAAAGCCTCCCCTCCTGATTGTCACCTCCATACTCACACCCCCTTTCTCTTCAGGTCCTGTCAGAATGGAAACAGAAGTATGAGGAAACACAGGCTGAGCTGGAAGCCTCCCAGAAGGAGTCTCGCTCGCTCAGCACGGAGCTCTTTAAGATGAAGAATGCCTATGAGGAGTCCTTGGACCACCTGGAGACGCTGAAGCGTGAGAACAAGAACTTGCAGCGTAAGTCCTTGATCCTCTGCTGCTGGCAGGGCCTTCTCACTGACCACCACTACCCAGCACTCCACACGGGTCTGTGGCCACAGGTCTGCAGAGATGCCTGTCACCTTGGTGTGGCAGGGCCCTTCCCATCCATCTCTGTGCCTGACCATGACATTGGTCTTTGCTCCCCCAGAGGAGATTTCCGACCTCACGGAGCAGATTGCTGAGGGAGGAAAGGCGATTCATGAGCTGGAGAAAGTCAAGAAGCAGATTGAGCAGGAGAAATCTGAACTCCAGGCCTCCCTGGAGGAAGCTGAGGTACACAGCATCATTTGTTGCTCTCATATATGTCTTGGATCTCTGACAAATGAGCACTGTGACATAACTGCCAGGCACAAGAGGAAAAGAATGTTTGTATAAAAAGGCATTATCTAAACATTTCTCTCCTTTTCAATGAGAGCTTCTGGTCCAACATTTGTCACATAAAAAGCATTCTAATTTTTTGTTGTCCAGGCCTCCCTAGAACACGAAGAGGGGAAGATCCTGCGCCTCCAGCTTGAGCTCAACCAGGTGAAGTCTGAGATTGACAGGAAGATAGCAGAGAAAGATGAGGAGATTGACCAATTGAAGAGAAACCACCTCCGAGTCGTGGAGTCCATGCAGAGCACCCTGGATGCTGAGATCAGGAGCAGGAATGAAGCCCTGCGGCTGAAGAAGAAGATGGAAGGAGACCTGAATGAAATGGAGATCCAGCTCAGCCATGCCAACCGCCAGGCTGCAGAGGCACAAAAGAACCTGAGGAACACACAGGGAGTGCTCAAAGTATGGCATAACTAAATATACACTCTGTAGTATCTGTCACAGCTAAATATTTTCCTTTGCTACAATTCTTTCTGTTCTCTGATGATTTCAAGGCAGGAAAATAGGCCTCACAATCTTTCCTGTGTTTTACCAGGATACACAGATACACCTGGACGATGCCATCAGGGCACAGGAGGACCTGAAGGAGCAGGTGGCCATGGTGGAGCGCAGAGCAAACCTGTTGCAGGCTGAAGTTGAGGAGCTACGGGCAGCCCTGGAGCAGACAGAGCGGTCAAGGAAATTGGCTGAGCAGGAGCTTCTGGATGCAAGTGAGCGTGTGCAGCTCCTCCATACACAGGTCAGTGTCATGTATGACTAATGCTGTCATTAACATAATTTTATGTATTCTATAACATCATTTAAATTTTACTGCCACTAGATGGAAAATGGTGAGGAGAGATGATCCCTTTTTTCTTTATGAGTCTAAATTTCTTCTCTGTTGACTGAGAAATTGTGAGGAAAGACATTATCTTAAAATACAGCAGCGCACTGCAGCTATGACGGCAGCTTTTTTAGAACACAATCCCACGTGACCTGTTTGCAAAATTTATATTAAAAAAAAACAACATTTATGCAATGTTCTTTTTTTTCATATTGCAAGTTAAAAAGAAATTACAATTGTGATGTTGGTACTCTTCAACAGAACACCAGCTTGATCAACACCAAGAAGAAGCTGGAAACAGACATTACCCAAATTCAAGGGGAAATGGAGGATACGATCCAGGAAGCCCGCAATGCTGAAGAGAAGGCCAAGAAGGCCATCACAGATGTGAGCTGGGGGTTCTTTGCACTGCTTCAGAGAAGTGCCTTCTCCCTAAAAGCTCTCCAGACCCCAAATGGCTTTTGGTCTTTTGCTCTCATCAGGCAGCCATGATGGCAGAAGAGCTGAAGAAGGAGCAGGACACCAGCGCCCACCTGGAGAGGATGAAGAAGAACCTGGACCAGACAGTGAAGGATCTGCAGCTTCGTCTGGATGAGGCTGAGCAGTTGGCTCTGAAGGGAGGCAAGAAGCAAATCCAGAAGCTGGAGGCCAGAGTGCGTAGGGCTTTTCTTTGGGTATGAGCAGCCATGTCAGGTGAGCAGCCATCAGGGAAGCTGCAAAGTGGACTTGTCATTGCAGGTGCGGGAGCTGGAAGCGGAGGTTGATGCTGAGCAGAAGCGCAGCGCTGAAGCCGTGAAGGGTGTGCGCAAGTACGAGAGGAGGGTGAAGGAGCTGACCTACCAGGTAAGGCACGAGGTGTCTTTATGTTTAAACATTCTTCTTCCAGGAAGGCAAAATATTGGCACACTGCTTTCCAGAAGGATTACTTTCTCTATATGTCAGTGATATAGTTAGCAGAATTTTGACCTCTGTACTTCTGGACAGTAATGCTCCGTAAAGAACATTACTTTCACTGTTTCACAGTTCTGATATTTAGAGAAAGATCTAAACAACTCTATTATTTGCCATTTTCTGTAGTCTGAGGAAGACCGTAAGAATGTACTCAGGCTTCAAGACCTGGTAGACAAGCTGCAAATGAAGGTGAAATCCTACAAGAGACAAGCTGAGGAAGCTGTAAGTATCACTCTGACCAAGGCCAGAGTTCCTTCTTGAGAAGGTAGAATTCCATGTTGGTTTTCTTCTGTCCAACTTTTTGAAATCTTGACTGTTTTAATGCAACAAGACAGTGGAAAATGTAAGAATAAGAAGTGGTGGTTTGGGGAGACACTATACTTTCCAGCCTCTATTTGTTTTGCTCTAAGTCTCTATTTCTTCCTTCCTACTTTGCGCTGGGAGTCAGAAGCAGCTGTCTGTCTATGCAGGAATCTGACATGAAGTCTGCCTAGACTGTGCTGTGTATAATTTGATCATGGCTTTCTTGACACTCCGATTTTATTCTCTCTTCTGGCACTTAACAACCCGAGCTGGTTTCTTCCCTTTGTCCTGAACCTGCTCTGTTTGTCCACCTGTGGCATTTAAATTTTCGTTGACAAACTTGACAAAGTTTTCAGATACTAAATGCTCACATACATTTTGTTTTCATAACTCCCTCTCCCTGTACAGGAGGAGTTGTCCAATGTCAACCTCTCCAAGTTCCGCAAGATCCAGCACGAGCTGGAGGAAGCCGAGGAGCGGGCTGACATTGCAGAGTCACAGGTCAACAAGCTCCGAGCAAAGAGTCGGGAGATTCATAAGAAGACAGAAGAGGAAGAGTGAGGGTCTGAAGGCTGGAAAGTGACACGAGGCATGCATAAAATGTAAACCTCTCTGTTGCTTTCTTCTGTAATTATGTTTTATGTCTAGGTAATAAAAAAAGTAGAGACCTTTGCATACAAACAATTATTTTCGTGCTTTATTTATGTTTTCTAGCTTTCCTTTCTTTTGGAATGAATGTATACAGTTCCTATTCATATTTAAATGTATATTAAACAGCAATATAAATATTTACATTTCCATTTTTTTAAATGCATGAGAAATAATAGAAGTTTAGGATTAGCCTCTCACCTCAGAATGAGAAGATTGCATTTCTTTGATAGACTGTGACTTCAATCTCTCAAGTTATGATGAATTCTTAAGATTAAAAAAAAAAAGATCCCTGAAGTACTTCTTTAACAATACATGTTTTTATTAATTAGGAAAAAAAAAGAAAAAAGAAAAAAAAAAAAAAAAGAAGAAGAAGAAAAAAAAAGAAAAAAGAAAAAAAAAAGGTTTTGTTAGGGGTAAGAGTGTGACAAACTTAAACTTTTGCTCTGATTCAGGAGGTTGAAGTTTGCTCCAAGCATTGACAGGCAGTGAAATCAATGTGGTGTGATAATGGCATGAGGAGATACCCTCACTTTCTGTCTGTGAAGCTATTTTGTTTCATTTATAGCACACAATTATAACCAACTCACAGATGGGGTGAGTGACAAGAATTCATACTGGAAAGGTTCTGGAAGAAAGAAAATCTAAGGCTACACTCTTTTGAGCATAGGTAAAACAAGGTATTTTATGGACAACTGAAAGATAATTGAACATATATTAAGACATAAAGGTGGAGTGTTTTTTTTTTCCTTATATATACAGTTTAATGTAAAGAACTAATTTCATAGATGAAAAGAACAATTTTAGAACAAGATGCATTCCAGAGCCCTGAGGGAATTGCCTGATGTAGTTGCCAATGATAATTTAAAAGTCTTGGCAGTCAGGTGAAGTTCCTAGTGGGTGGGATAAGAGAAACATTGCACCTACTTTAGAAAAGGGTAGAAAGGAGGAGCCTGGGAACTACCAACCTGTCAGCCTAACCTCTGTTCCTGGGAAGATCATGGAACAGATCCTCTTAGAAGCTACACCAAGGCCAGGGAAATTCTCAGAATTATTACATGTTGGGGGATAAATGGATTGAGAGCAGCGCTGCAGAGAAGGACTTCTGGTAGATAAATAGCTAGACATGAGCCAACAGCGTGCCCTCTGATGAAACCCCACCTGTGGTACTGTGTCCAGTTCTGGAGTCTTCAGCACAAGAGATACACGGAGCTGTTGGATCAAGTCCAGAGGAAGGTCATGAAGATGATGAGAGGGCTGGCGCATGTGTCCTGTGAGGACAGGCTGAGAGAGTTGGGGTTATTCAGCCTGGAGAAGAGAAGGTTGCCAAGACACATTATTGAAACCTTCCAGTACTTAAAGGAGGTGTATAAGACAAATGGGGATAAACCTTTTATCAGGGACAAGGGGTAATGTGTTTAAAATGAAAGAGGGTAGATTTAGACCGCATATAAGGAAAAAACTTCTTTACTATGCGGGTGGTGAAATACCGGCACCTGTTGCCCAGAGAGGTGATAGAAGCCCCATCCCTGGAAATGTTCGAAGTCAGGCTGGATAGAGTTATGAGCAACATGATCTGTTTGAAGATGCCCCTGCTCAGTACAGGAGGATTGGACTGGATGATAGGTCAATTCCAATGAAAATCATTCTATAATTCTATGAAAAATCACAATCAAGAATGGTAACAGCTTCTACTAAGATATTAGTATTGTATCAGGAAAGTCTGCTACACTTACCAGAGATCAGATTTTATTATGGATAGGTTCTTCTCTACTATTACAAAAAAAAAGATAAATAATTCTGTAAATTGTATTCTCATGTTGCCCTCCCTCAACATTCCCTTTATCTCCCTTGATGAATATTAAACACAATTATGGGTGTTAGTATTTCTCCAGCAAGCTATCTGTGAAACAAGAGGTCACAATCTACCAATGATTTTGCTAAGTAACAGTATTACAAGCAAATAATAAGTGCAAGACAATAATCTCATAAGTGATAATGGCTTGCTCACATTTAAATGAAAGAATACACAGAGTTTACTTAAATCCCATTTTTAGACAGTAAGGTAATTTTTTAAAGTAAAGATTGATGTACATAAAAGTTTAGAATGTAAGAGGTGTGGCAAGTATCAACAGTGGATGGAAATCTTTTACATCTTACAATGTACTTACATTTAGAAACTGCATGCTATAGAAATCAAACATTGTTTCATAATGAAATACATGTTCTGGGTGAGGTTCACTTATATTCTGATGCAGAGTAGAAGCTTATTCATGAGTTTATTCCACTGCTGTATTTCACTATTCCCTGTATGCATGCCAGCTGTAGGAAGACCTCCAAAATTGTTTCTGTAAAAAGCAAACATATTCCCCAAGATTTTCTCTATTCTTCACATTCTGACACACACAGACAATCTCTCTGTGCTTGAATGTTAGGAGGGATGAAAGAGGACCTGCCTTTACTGGAGGAGCAGTATCAAGAGAAGATACTTGGCAATCTGGTTAAGCAGGAGGTGTCCCTCCCCATGGCAAGGGGTGTGTGTTGAGCTAAATGATCATTCCTGTCCCTTCTAACCCAAACCATTCTATGACTCTATTAAGTTCTCTATTAGACAGGGTCCCTAAAGGCCCTGCAGTTTCAGTGGTGATGTGAATAATATTGGGAGGAAGGGCAAAGGAATGGAATATTGCTTTTTTGCATATTTCATCAGTTTTCCTATTCATCACTACTGTTTCATTAAGGCTGTGTAGTTCAGTTTCCAGCCCGTCCATCTCTATCCCTTATTGTCCCTCCTTTTCCTATAAGGGAGGGGAGAGGGGTTAATAGAGAGCATTTGGCATTTGCTTAATTGCTGGTCAAGTGTTAAACCATGACACAGGTTCTTACATGGACAAAAAGAATTGACAAATGAACAAAGTGAGCCCACGGGCCCACTCCAAGCCTTGGCGCTAGTGTCTCTGTCTGTCCTATTCAGATCCACCAACTCTCTTGCTTTGTCTGTCCTCTCATCTCCTCATCCCTTCCAGTCAACTTTCTCTGTCTACAGGCTAATTCTTGCCTGTGTATTGTCAATCTCTGCCTGTTCATTTTCCTAGGAACAGATTATTATCCCTAAACACAAAATATTATGTTAATCTGAACTAAACATTCAATACTTATGAGCTGATTGCAAATGTAACATAAGATGTTAAGTATAGCATTGCTTGTGTAAGGTGTCCCACTACTGATCACACTTTACAGATACATAAGTAAATTAGAAGGTTTGGGAATACATTGAATATGTATAAGGGCTCTGTTAAATTGGAAGTGAAACTGTATAGGGACTCCTATTACAGCTAAATAACTATTTTTTTAAATTTTTTTTAAATTTTTTTTTTCCAAACCAGAGACAGAGTGTGAGATTGACTTGGATGGTATTTTGGCATATGTGAGAAGATTTAGTAGCTACCTCAGATTTGCTTGTTTATTTAAAGGAAATGCTAAACTTCTTTGGCCATCCCACCAGAACCGTCAGTCCCTAGCTGATCTTCATGTGTCCTTTTTAGATACCTTTTCTAATCCTTTAGCGAACCTTCAAATGCTGTAGAAAAACACTGCCCTCAAATGCCAAGGGTTCTCAATAAAACATGTAAATAACATTTGGGCAGCAGAAGACACCTGGAGTTAGGGACATAAATCCATCCATTTTAGAAATCGCAGTTCAATATTCAGTATTGGTGAACATCTCTGGTACTTTTAGTAAAAACCTTGAAGGGAAAAATACAAGTGAAAACAGTACAAAAAAAGTGTTACGGGTTGTGGAAATTTTCAAGTTCAAGGACATTTTGAAAAAACTATTTGGAAACCTATTTCTCATAAACTCTTTCGAGTCTTCAAAGTGTTATAGATTATTCTTTTTCTGTTTGAGAAACTCTTGTGAAGGAAGAGTTTTGACCAACTGTCGGTTTTATGCCAATATTACATACAACGGTGGGAAAACCGGGAGATTTTTTTTGTAGCTAATTTAAATCCAGTTCAAAACTGCATGCACCAGTGAAATTAAACAACTTATAGAGTCATTGAAATACCTGAAATTCACAGTGTATTCCAGTTCTCATACAATGTAACTGCATTGAAGACATGAAAGAAGTGCTCACATGAGAGCCAAGCTATTAGGGTGAAACCATAGGCTTCAATCTTATTCCTTACTCCAAATGTGAACCTGACCTTTGCCAATTTTCTCCCCACCCCCAGGATTACACTGGCCTCACAGAGACACAGTCAGCTGGCTGAAGAGGAAGAAGGAATTTCCTCACTTTCTTATCCAGACTTTTGAGTAGGTGACACTAAGAGGGAGTGGAGCACAACAGGTGCTGTAAGTGGGGGGATAGTATGATGTGGGATCAGGTGAAGCTGCTACAATGTGATTCAATTCATATTGCCCTGTTTGTCATGGGAACTGTAATTTGAAACATTAGGGGAAAAAAAAAACAAAAAAACAAAAACAAAAACAATCAAACTCAAAACTAAATCATGTTTTGTTGCATAGGGTTGACATTGTTTCTCAATAAAGTGAAAGGTTCCACACAGTGCGCTCTTCAACACTCCTCTCCTTATGCCATTTCAGAACTTGTGTAACCTTAACCCTCCATAACCTTGGTGGGGAACATCCTAGGGAGCAGCACTGACTTTTTTCACATACTGGCATGGGGTTCATGTCCTTCTTGATACTGTTATTTTCCTATCTTCCAGACTAGCATAGGACATGACTGTTTCTCTTCCATCTATCTAGCACAGCTCTCATGCATCAGTGGTGCTGAATGTCTCCCCTTTGTTTCAGACAGCATCTATTTCTCCAGTGGGATACAGGTCTTAAACTCACTACAACAGTTCCATTGTCCTTTTCAAATGATCTTTGAAGCCCCAGAAACTAGAGCTGGATTTCTATGCCTTTCCTCTGGGACCTAACTCAGCGGCTTCAGACTTAGAGGCTTGTATCTTCAACTTGTTTCGCCCTTTCATTGACCCTTGTGTCTGTAGTGACTTGTTACCCCGTCAGAACAACACCCCTGTTTATTTCCTATTTCTTAATCATATATCTAGCCTTCTAACTAGCTTCAGAATTATCCTTCCCCCTTCTCTTGCTTTGGTCCATTTTACTACTTGTTCATTGTACTTGTTCATTGTTCACTACATGTCATCCCTTGGTTCTCACTGCTGCTACTTCTGTTCCAATTCAGATGCCTCCTCCTCCACTGGGATTTCTTTCCTCTAGTAATGACCCTTCATCTCAGTAGGACTTCTCATACATTGCCACATTGCAGACTCAGAACATATGCAGCACACCAGAGCCTGTGCCTTGACCTCCCCAACCTTCTGTTTCCTATGACAATACACTGGCTCTTACTCTTCCCTTTCTCTCCTTGAGTCACCATTCAATTGATTGCAGTACCAATGTAGCCTCTTTTAATCTTTATCACAGGGAACATGTGCTTCCCCCCTTCTCAGGCTCTCTTGTCAAATTATTTATAGGAGATTGATTCACAGACCTGTTATGTCTAATTATATCCATTCACTTCTAAAATGAATGGCAATTCTGCTAGGAGTTAAGATTGCCAAAAATGTTTTGACTTAATAAAGAGGAGGTGGTGGCTACGTATGCAGATCAGACCCTATAAAAGTACCCTGGGAAGAGTGTGCCTTGTTGTTCCTCAGAAATCTCCAAGGTAAGAGAGTCAGAGGCTTTGGGGAGGTGAGGGATGAAGGGAAACTGGCCATGCATTCCACAAGCACCAGTGCATTCCACAGACATTCACATTCATTCAATAGGGGACTGCCAGTGTCAGCTGGGATTTTCAGGCTGCTTTCAAGGCATTCATATATTTTCTGCCTATAAATTTTCTCTGGAATTCTGTGCATCAGTAAAAAGGAAATTGCTAATTCTTTTACAGTACTGACCTGCTTCCAGTCTGCAAGTTATTAATCTTGTCTCACAACAGGTAAGAATTTGATTTATTAATTCTGTAGGGACAGATAGAGATGCTCTAAGACAGGACTTCTATGCACATGTGCTGGTTATTACTGTATTCATTTTGTTTATTTGCATTATACAAATATAGTGCAATAATTGGGATGGATTGCTGATAAATTTGCAACAAAATTGTCAAAGACAGTGGTCTTAAAAGTGCTAATCATTGCTGCATTGCCTGCATTCTCCACGGGATTCCTCTGTAGAGGAATCTACATTAAGTGTAGATGTAGTCTCTACATTAAGAGACACTGGGTCCTAAGCTTAAGAGAAACTGTTGAAGAAGAAAAACACCATCAGGAAGTAGTTTAGAATTGCTTGTCCATAAATTAAATATATTTTTAAAGAAAACAGAGGTTTGTATTTTGTTTAGGGTTTTGTTTTTGTTTGGTTTTGCATTTACCTTAAACAGCAGGGGTAATCTCCTAAAGAAACAGGAGATGTATGCATTTAAATGGTATTAATCTTTCCTTTTTTCACTGCGAATCTTGGGGAATGGTTTTACTATATTTTGTATCAAAATATCAAAGTGCTAAAAGAAAACATTATTTAGTCAGAGTTTTCTTAAAAACTTTCTGTGCCTATGAAAATACTGCACAATTGTGATATAATTATATTAGCAAACACTAGCAAATTCAGAGAAATTAAGAAAGAATTATACCTACTTGAACAACTAGAAAAAAAGAGAGATGGAAAATCAGCTAAATTCAAAGTTTTAAATATTTTCACTCTTCCTATTTACTTTTTACATTAGCTAATATTAAATTTTCTCCAATTTTGTCACTGGTATATATTTCTGAAAATTATAAAATGTCAACAGGTTAACATTTAAAGAATATAATTAGCATGCTTTGAGTAAGTAGAGGAGAGTTAGCTTATTAATTTCAGGAAAAACAATGTAAAACAGAATAGTTATCAAATACTATAAGAAGGTGATCTAGTGACATATTATATATATTACATGCTAATATAATGTATACTAACCTATGATACATCCTATACACTGTATTAATACCATAAAGATAAATAGTAATAATGACAAATATTTATACAAAAATGCAATACAGAGTATCTATCAATACAACATCCATATTACTCACTACAATATATACTAAAACAGTATATACTAACATAGTATGAACTAAAACATATAATTTGCTAGTATTATTCCTGTTAGGAATCTTGAAAGAAAATTTGACACATAACAGGCAATGATAAAAGTGCTGGTGAAAGATTGGGTCCGTTTTACAACCCAATGTAGTTATTTTGTGAAATATTCTCTGTTGATTAATAACACTTCATTTAGTGAAAAATCATATAGTTAAAAACAAAAACATCATGCCGGTGATATTACCCATGCATTTTTCTAGTTAACAACAAGTTTTGTCATGAAGTCTGCCTTTGATTGCTAAGAAGACAATTAGTTTTTTACATATTTAAGAAGTGAAATCGTAAGTGTAATGAAGTTTGTAATGTACAAAAATACTGTCATAATTATTAAAATACTATTTCTGTTAGGCTCGACATACTTCAGTACCAAAGGTGCTAAATGTTAGAGGTTCAGAAAATAGTTTAATAAAATATTTTAGAAACAGGATATCTTTCCTGCAATCCAAGTGAAACTGTATATCCAGGAAAATCTATCCAGTTAGTTTTCACCTAGAGGTCTGGCATTGCTGGAAGTATTGATTAAGAAATAAGCTTCTTCATTTATTCAGAAAAGATACTCAAATGTTAAATGATGAGCCTAAATAAAACTAGGCTAAAATAAAAGAAAAATTTAAAACAGTTTTAATTTTGGAACAATATATGTAGTTCCAGGTTTAGATTTACATTAAACTTTTCAGTGAAGACAATTTTTTGGCAATAATAAACAAGGTTATTGACAATACTTTTTCAAGTTGTAAATTAATGCCAGAGTACTCGGTTTCTGTTATGAAGAAGATCAAAGCAAAGAATTTCAGCTTTGTTTGTTAGAATATGGAATAATTGGATTATTTGACAACCTGGGCTATTTTATTGCAAGGTAATGTTGCTAATGAGCAGTGCTAATAATATTATCAGTTTACATATCCAGTGTACTGTGCCCTTTCCAGTGGTTTATTGCAAAAAAATGTCATAGTCTGAAAGGTACTAAACAAAAAAGTTACAATTCCAAATTGGGAATATCTCATGAGTGTGATGTTTGAACCTTTGAAAGGATCATTTTATCCTGTTGATTCAACAAAGAAATAAATAACGGACCAGAAAACATTATTCTATAAATACAGTTGTCCAGTTGGTCTGGAGAGCTGACTATATAAAATAGAAATTATGAAAAGAAAATTACAGAACAGAGCTCTGAATCAGCAGAAAAATGAAAGAGTGACTTTGATCAGTTGATACATGCAGCAGGAGCACCATCTACTCTATGCTGTATGATCTTTCTTTCATTATGCACATTTGTAATATATTTTTTACTCTTACAGATACTTGCTGCATTACCCCTAGTAAACAGCAGCCATGTCATCAGATGCTGAGATGGCTGTCTTTGGGGAGGCAGCTCCTTACCTCCGAAAGTCAGAAAAGGAGAGAATTGAGGCCCAGAACAAGCCTTTTGATGCCAAGTCATCCGTCTTTGTGGTTCATGCAAAGCAATCCTATGTGAAAAGCAAAATCCAGAGCAGGGAATCAGGGAAGGTCACTGTCAAGACTGAAGATGGAGAAGTGAGTGAAAAAAAAATTCAAAGTTTGAGAATACAATTTAATCATTCTGTGAACTTTTAGATGGCAAATATGTATCTTTCTTTATTTTGACAGACTCTGACTGTGAAGGAAGATCAAATCTTCTCCATGAACCCTCCCAAGTATGATAAAATCGAGGACATGGCCATGATGACCCACCTCCATGAACCCGCTGTGCTGTACAACCTCAAAGAGCGTTATGCAGCCTGGATGATCTACGTAAGTACCAGCCACAGTCTCCCTTTGGGCAGCTAGGAGCAACTGCTCTGCCAGGCTAAGTGGAGCCAACGGGCTGTCTCCTTTCCTCACAGACCTACTCGGGTCTCTTCTGTGTCACTGTCAACCCCTACAAGTGGCTGCCAGTGTACAACCCGGAGGTGGTGTTGGCCTACCGAGGCAAGAAGCGTCAGGAGGCCCCTCCACACATCTTCTCCATCTCTGACAATGCCTATCAGTTCATGCTGACTGGTGAGTGACTGAAGTCCCTCTGCAGACAATGTAAACCTAAAATCTCCACTGATCTCCCTGTAGCATGGATCAGAACTTCATTTATGCAGGAATTAATTTGAAGTTAATTGACCCAGAAGCATGCGTAGATTCAGCATTGTGTTTTATTTGCACTTTATTAAATGAAACTCTATGCTCACCAACTGCCTAAATAGTACTAAACTTTGCTACTTTTTTCCACTGACAAAACAGAAAGAATTATTATTTAATACAATACTCTTTTTATGGCAGTTTGATTATATTTCTTGAAAAGAATTGTGAAAGATAAGTGGGAGGCAGACTACATGAGGACCACATGCCTCTTACAGCTCTGTGCATCAATTTCAGCTTTCTGCTGTTGGGTTCTGAAAGGGAACCAGGCAGATTTGAACTACTTGGACTATTACTCTTTGAGCTCGGAGAAGGCCCAACTTCCATTTACAGTTTTACATCCCAATTATCTCAGTTTTACCCAGGTCAGCTGCTAACACTATGTTCCATTCCGCCTTCCACAGATCGTGAGAACCAGTCGGTCCTGATCACGTAAGTACTTCCCTGTTCAGGTCCCAGTGGGGCTGCCCAGTGCCAGGCAACCTCCTGCCTGATCTCACACTCTCTGCTTCTCTCTTTGGTTTGACAGCGGAGAATCCGGTGCAGGGAAGACTGTGAACACAAAGCGTGTCATCCAGTACTTTGCAACAATTGCAGCGAGTGGGGAGAAGAAGAAGGAGGAGACATCTGGCAAAATGCAGGTGAGGTCCTAAAGGTAGGAACCTGCCACTACCAAATTTCCTTAGGAGCTGTGTCATGACAATGGGATTTCTGTTCTAGGGGACACTTGAGGATCAAATCATCAGTGCCAACCCACTGCTGGAGGCTTTTGGTAATGCCAAGACAGTCAGGAACGACAATTCCTCACGCTTTGTAAGTAGCTGCCTAAGAAATAACTCCTTTTTTCACACTGACTCAAATATTCTTGCAGTCAGGATTGGTAAAGTAAATCTCAATCCACTTTTCTTCTTCTTTCAGGGTAAATTCATTCGAATCCATTTTGGTGCCACGGGGAAACTGGCTTCTGCTGACATTGAAACATGTAAATGACCCTCCTGGCCTGATCCCTTTCCTTCCAGCCACCTCAGTTCTTGTGCTAACTCTGTCCTACCATCCTTGTCAGATCTGCTGGAGAAGTCCAGAGTCACTTTCCAGCTGAAGGCAGAAAGGAGCTACCACATATTTTACCAGATCATGTCCAACAAGAAGCCAGAGCTAATTGGTAGGAAAGATCACTGAACTCTTCAGACAAAGGTTTATGGAACAACACCTAGTTCCTTCATGTGCCCGTTCCATTGGATCTGTTTGTGTTTTGTCCTTCTTTTCAGAGATGTTACTGATCACCACCAACCCATATGACTATCTGTATGTGAGTCAAGGTGAGATCACTGTTCCCAGCATTAATGACCAGGAAGAGCTGATGGCCACAGATGTAAGTAATGCACAGAAGTTTTCTTTGGTGATCCCTGACCTTTATCAGGCTTGGTACTCTCACTCTAATGATTCTTTTGTTAGAGTGCCATTGACATCCTGGGCTTCAGTCCTGATGAGAAGACAGCTATTTACAAGCTGACAGGGGCTGTCATGCACTATGGCAACATGAAGTTTAAGCAGAAGCAGCGTGAGGAGCAGGCAGAGCCGGACGGCACAGAAGGTACCAACATGATATATCCCACAGCACAGTACCCACCAGAACACTCAGTAAGGCAGGCAGAATTCAGGGCCAGAGCCATTGACAGCCTGCACAGTTCCCCAGATGTACTGGAAAACTTAAGCGTCTTCTAACCTGGAGAACACAGCTCGGTGGAAGATGCAGATTATTTTGAACTATGCAAAGTGTAAGGTCCAGTGAAGCCAAAAACCCACTCCCATTGGCTGACACAGTAGGAGTTAGGCTGAAGAAAAGCAAGCTGTGCTACCATACCTGGCACAGAACTGGAAGCCACTTTGCTTACTTCCTTAAGTTCATTTGACATGGGGGTGTAAAAAAGCACATCAGTTATGCAGCTGTGGCTCAGACATACTACATTTTCTGTAGAGTCTTAGCATGTGTCCAGAACTTCTGTGTGAAAAACAGACATCTCGTATGTGTCTGACACCTTGTCCTTGCCTAGAATCACTCACAAGTGTACCTTGTTAAATTTTATGGACGTATTTCCATTAATCCTATCATTTATGCAAATATCGTAAACATTCACTGTTAATGTGTCTGGGTTTTTTCCCTTCAGTTGTATTTGTGTGTGTGTGGTTTGGTTATTTTTTAGGAAACTTAAGACAAGTTAAAATGACTGCAAAGAATACAATAGCAATGAATTTTACAATGATGAAAAGTAAAATAGAAGGGGCTACAAATAATAGCTGTAATCATTCCATTTATATAACCAAAATAAAGTGTTATCAAAGAGTGTAATAGAATTATTATTATTTAAATTAATTTTGTAAAATTTACAAGTTTCTTTTTGTTTCATACCTTACTTTTTTTAGTGATAAATGTACATTAAGTACTTTGTTGTAAAACATACATTTGATAGACGCAGCTCAAAATTAGCATCTGTGTATCTAGTCTACAATGAGTTGTGCCCTCACATTTAAGGACTATCTAAATAGTACTTGTGCTTGCTGTCATCTTTGCAGTTGGAATTGACAGGAAGTAAAATGGGAAGTGGTAACAGAATAATTCAGTGGTCTCGTGCTTGTATTTAATCGTCTGGATTTACAAGTCTGGAAAAGACCTGTGTGATATTCATCCTTAAAGTGTGGGTCCACTGTGAAAGTTGTATGGGATATCCTATTTATACTTTTGCTATAATTTGTCTATCTCTATAATAACAGCACCGTTTCACTGTCTCTCACTGTATTTTCGATACAGTGTATTGTATCCAACCAGTTCCTTTTTCTCTTCATTCAGAAATTATGACTTGTTTGACTTGCCATTTTCATGGCCCTTTGCCCTATTATCAGTCTAGTCAATTGTTTCGGAATTTGTAACCATTGCCCAGTGTTCTTTCTATTAGAGAGCTAATATTTGATCCTACTGTTTGCTTGTTTCCTTAGTTGCTGACAAGGCTGCCTACCTGATGGGTCTGAACTCAGCAGATCTGCTCAAAGCCCTGTGTTATCCCCGGGTCAAGGTGGGGAATGAGTATGTGACCAAGGGTCAAACTGTGCAGCAGGTAAAAAGCAAGGGATGATAGAAAGCAAATTACATGAATTGAAAACTTTGAACTTCTTCTTTTGCCCTGAATGATAACTTTCCTTTCCTTTAGGTATACAATTCAGTTGGTGCCTTGGCAAAGTCTGTCTTTGAGAAGATGTTCCTGTGGATGGTTGTTCGCATCAACCAACAGCTGGATACCAAACAACCCAGGCAGTACTTCATTGGTGTCTTGGACATTGCTGGCTTTGAGATCTTTGATGTAAGAGGACATTCTTTATACAATTTTCCTGGAAGAGTCATTAAGAAACTTGAACAGTTTTGCCTTTCCTCTTTTTTTTTTTTTTTTAGTTATGCTTTTACTTTTCAGACAATCCAGACCTTCCGTTTCTATAGTATATAGAATATAGAAATATTCTATATACTATATATACTAAATATTCTATAGTACTATAGAATATAGTAAATATTCTACACAAGGACTGCAAGTTTTTGTAGTTGTCTATTGTTACATGCAGAAGGGAAAATTGCATTTAGAACTGACATGAAAATGTTGAAAAACTCACAGGTAGTAGCAGAGACAGATTCTGAACA
Source organism: Phaethornis superciliosus (assembly GCA_023637945.1). Classification (NCBI taxonomy): domain Eukaryota; kingdom Metazoa; phylum Chordata; class Aves; order Apodiformes; family Trochilidae; genus Phaethornis; species Phaethornis superciliosus. The sequence goes on from JAJQWJ010000021.1 coordinate 4,291,242, forward strand.
CGTTAAAACATGCCATGTTGAAAGAAGATTTTTCTGATACTGAATCCAGATTACCTCTGAACTCCTTATAGAGTTGGAAGTGTAGACAACTCAAGTAGATTAAAAGATGGACTTGGAGTAAGCTCTGCAGCTTTTCAGAGCTCAGAATCATGCTGAGACAGTAGGGTAGATAATTCAGAGGATGGAATATGCCAGTCACTTTTCCAGTTCCATGACTAGAAATTCAGACCCCAAATCATGGAGATCTTAATGGGTTGAAAATAAAACCTGTACAAAGATGGAAAGTGCTCCTGAGAAAGTGAAATCTCTTTGTATTCTGCAGTTCAACAGCCTGGAGCAGCTGTGCATCAACTTCACCAATGAGAAACTGCAACAGTTCTTCAACCACCACATGTTCGTGCTGGAGCAGGAGGAGTACAAGAAGGAGGGAATTGAATGGGAGTTCATTGACTTTGGGATGGACCTGGCTGCCTGCATTGAGCTCATTGAGAAGGTTTCTAGACCCAATACAACTTAATAGATTTTTAGATGTGAAACATAAAAGGAAGCCTCAATGCACAATTTAGACCACTGTTAATGTGTGGAACTCAGCATGATTTTTTCTGGGCTTAAAGAATTTTGTATTTTGTCTTTTATCTCACTGCCTATGGGATTCTGTTCTGTAGTACACATGATTTTATGGGGCAAAAATTTCAGTCTGAGTCACTGTTCATAGTCAAATGTGTGTGGAATTTTTATATGCATGACAACTGACTAAATACACAGAGCAGCTTCAATTTTGGTATGTTTAAAGAAGTTTTCCATCTTGTTTCCAAGAAAAAGCATTTAGGAAGTGTAAATTTTTCCTCAAATCGGTATGCTACCAATATAATTCATTTTGCTTTCCATCTTCTACTAACATACACATAGTGAAATTGTACATGCTAGATCTTTATTACATCACAACCTTGAAACTTATGAGTGAGCATGTTCTCATATAACTGATGGCATATCCACTAAGAAAATGCCCTTTCTGGAAACAAATAAGATTACACATTCTGAGGAGGACTTTTTGAAGGACTTTTATCTTCCATGCCTCTCCCTGATATACATTCTCTCTGCTTTTTGCTTCCACATTTTCTTCCCTCACATGTTGCTTTTTCTTCCAGCCCATGGGCATCTTCTCCATCCTGGAAGAGGAGTGCATGTTCCCCAAGGCAACTGACACCTCTTTCAAGAACAAGCTCTATGACCAGCATCTGGGCAAATCCAATAACTTCCAGAAACCCAAACCTGGTAAAGGAAAGGCTGAGGCCCACTTCTCCCTGGTGCACTATGCTGGCACAGTGGACTACAACATCGCTGGGTGGCTGGAGAAGAACAAGGACCCCCTGAATGAAACTGTTGTGGGGCTGTACCAGAAATCATCATTGAAGACACTGGCCTTACTCTTTGCCTCTGCTGGTGGGGCAGAAGCAGGTGATTTCTTTGAATTCAGTTCAAGTATATTTTACATGGGAAAAAAAAATTGCAGTAAGATTTTGCAGTAATACTAACATTTCAAAAATTAGAAACCTAAAATCTCATCCACTTGTAGATCTTAGTCACTTAGACTAATAAAGGATATTACATTTCTCTAGAGACCTTAATAGCTAGAGATCAGGAAGCTGTACTACAACATTAACACATAGATTAGCATGCTACCAAATTTATTTATACACTTAAATGTAAAAATACATAAGAACTACATTTAGGCTATTCATTAGTAATTTAACTCCTCAAATAACTTACTTTGCAAAATGTTACATTTCCTGTTTGCCCTTCCTTAATTTCAGCTTGATGTCGTCAGACTTTTTTCTGCTTTCATCTGAAAAAAATCAAGTCTCTCATTGTAACTTTAAACACTGTATACAATTGAAAATTTTTATCATACTATTACATTTTGTATTATTTTAAGATGAACACACAAAGTTTTTTCAGGTTTTAACCATGTGCTTTCGTTATCAATTTACTTTTTAAAAAATATTTTTGTTTAGAGAGCGGTGGCGGTGGCAAGAAGGGCGCTAAGAAGAAGGGTTCTTCCTTCCAGACTGTTTCTGCTCTTTTCCGGGTATTGTAGAATAATCATTATAAATTTTACTGCATTGTTGAAAAGATATAGAAAATTAATTTCAGAAGAGATTTAGAGTAATCTAATATATAAAATGTTAATGTTCAGAAAGGAAAAAGGTACATGTTTCATAAAAAAAAAGGATTCTCATTTAATCCTTGGAAGTAATCTTTCAGAACTGCCCAAAAGCTGTATTAAAAAAAAAAAAAAAAAGTACTGTTCATGGTTTTATCACAGTGCCTTCACTCTATCTAGTCCTGAGGTTGTCTAAGAGTCATTTTCTAAACCAAGTTTTTGCTCTTGCTCTTAAGGAAAACTTAAACAAGCTGATGAGCAACCTGCGGAGCACACATCCCCATTTTGTGCGATGCCTTATTCCTAATGAAACAAAAACACCTGGTAAGTTGTTAACATTCAAATATATGATAAATGCATTCTTCTCTGTGTAGTACAATGAATTCATTATGTCGTTTATTAGGTGCCATGGAACATGAGCTGGTGCTGCATCAGCTGCGGTGTAATGGTGTGCTAGAAGGGATCAGAATTTGCAGGAAAGGATTCCCCAGCAGAATCCCCTATGCAGACTTTAAACAGAGGTCAGATTCCATGTTATACACCCTCCAACATATCCAGCAGTGTTTAATGAATTAATTAATCCAGAAATGAAGTTGACTAGCTTAGACTTTGTTAACTTCTGGGTAGCAAGGTAAGATCACTTTTAGTCATTGGCACAGAAATATCAACAAAGAAACTAGAAGATACTCTAGACTAACTTGGGGAAAAAAACAAGCCAAACCAAACCCCAAATAAAATAAAAAGAACTTGCACTGTGTTCTATATCAGCTGGAAAATACCCAGATAGTCTGTACTGCCACTATTTTGGATGAAGAATTTCTTTACCTCTCCACACATTTTTTTCTTGCACATAAAGATCACATTTGGAAAGCATCAGATAACAGGGCATGTGAAATATGTCAGCCGTTACTTATGGAAATCAGTACCCATTCTGTGTCAATTTCTGGACTGAGGAAAGTGTAAGGTTTTCTTTTCCTAAAAATACATTTACCCATGAAAATATTATTTCTAAATAATAGAACAGAGTTCAGCCATATTCACACTTGTCCAATCCTGATCCCCCTCCAGAGATTCTTGACAATGGCATCAGTTACTATAGATTTGATTGAGTCAGATTCCTATCTGAACTTCTTTATATTCTACTTCTTCCTGTAGGTATAAGGTGCTTAATGCCAGTGCCATCCCAGAGGGACAGTTCATTGACAGCAAGAAGGCTTCTGAGAAGCTCCTTGGATCCATCGACGTGGACCACACCCAATATAAATTTGGTCACACCAAGGTACAAATGCTGCTTGACTGATGTACTGTGCATACACACATACATATATGCACATATATATATGCATATTATACCTGACAATATGTACTGTGCTTGAAATACCTGACATTATGTACTGCAACATTCCATTTCTCAAGGTGTTCTTCAAAGCTGGGCTACTGGGACTCCTGGAGGAGATGCGAGATGAGAAGCTGGCCCAGCTCATCACCCGCACACAGGCAAGGTGCAGGGGTTACCTGATGAGAGTGGAGTTCAAGAAAATGATGGAGAGGAGGTAGATACTTATTTGGCTTGCTGTGCCAAATCTCATGGGTAAAACTGAAAATAAGCTGCTTCTCTACAAGTCTCATTTGTTCTCATTAATTCAGTTTTCCCATATGGATGTATTTGGGAGTATACCCTGGCAGTAGGAAAAGCAATAATCTCACTTGTAGAAAAAATTATTGTTTCAAACCTACAGCACCCTCTACACTATTTTTTTTTTATGAATCCAGTAAATGGCTACATTACATGTCCAGAAACCAGTTATCTAGTCTAACATAATTATTTTACTGCACCATTATAACTGAGGGTGAGAAACACATACTTCTAATACAAGTATGCTCTTCTCTTGAATAAGTTTTATGAAAGGGATCAAGTCAACTTCTAGAGGTTTTCCTTTCCTTTACCTGTGAGAATGTGACAAACATCTGAAATTCAAAACTGTCCATACAGATTAACAATCTACATCACACTAGGGAGTTATCTTTAGAGATACCTGTATTGTGTATATATATATTAAATAGTACTAGGAAATATATAATTTATACAATATATTTTAACACACACCGAGATATAGTACTATAATATAAATTACTATATGTAGACCTTCATGCAATATGTATGTATAGACTAATATGTATTATAAATTCAAAAGTATGTAACATATATTTTAATTACATTTCAGGGAGTCCATCTTCTGCATCCAGTACAATGTTCGGTCTTTCATGAATGTGAAGCACTGGTCCTGGATGAAGCTGTTCTTCAAAATAAAACCCCTGCTGAAGAGTGCAGAATCTGAGAAGGAGATGGCAAACATGAAGGAAGAGTTTGAGAAAACCAAGGAAGAGCTTGCAAAGTCTGAGGCCAAAAGGAAGGAGCTGGAGGAGAAAATGGTGAAACTGGTGCAGGAGAAAAATGATCTGCAGCTCCAAGTGCAGGCTGTGAGTATAGCTAAGGTTTTAGGCTTCTAATGATTCGCATAAAATGATCCCAAATGTCTCAGTAATAGACACATTTACCCAAACCAGTGCTTATTTTAAGAACATATACTTATTTTATGAAATAGAAGGAAAACCACATAGAAAAGCTAGAAGCTATATTAACATACTGAATTACTGCAGGTATTTCTATACACTTTTAAATCAAGAGAGAAGCAAATAATTTCCAGCTCGTAAATACAGTATGCAGTATACAGTGTGATATTTTAAGTCATATATGGCAACATACATCTGCAATTATCATGTCTTTATAAAACTTTATATACTATACAATTTGAATATCATCTGATTATTATTATAATCTGATCAAATAACGTAGTCTAGAGGTCCTACTAACACCTGTTCGTTGGAGAAACACAAGTAGATCTAGCTGGAGCTGGAGGGGCTGAGAGTGTCAAGCATTTCTCTATCATTTATGGACCCTGTCTCTTCAGGAAAATCAGTGATGAAAGGAGAGTCCTCTTCTTTTTTACTGGAAATGAAAAGGTAGTAAAATTAATTCCCTTGAAGCTGTCTTTACCAGCAAGGATTAGGACTTATTTGACCTCATTTTGATGTCTTAAAACTGGATTCTACCCCTGAGATAGCAGCTTCAGTTTGCCTTAACCTTCAGCAACAGAAAGTCACTGTTTTAGAATAAAAATAATAAATAATAAAATAATTTGTCCAAAAATGTGAATATCTAACTCCACATGAGACAAAATACAGCCTAGCTATCTTGCTGAGCATAAAATTCTTCTGCATGAATGCTGTCATTGCTCTTCACTAGAAAAAAAAAGGAAAAGAGCAAGCAGTATATAGAATGTTAAGATTTCTTCTTTGTAAAAGTATATGTTAGTACATTCAAGTAATTTATACAGCCCTAGTAAAAACCAATCTCTCTTCCAAACTCTTCTTGACCACAAGTCCTAGAAACATGCTTGATTCAACTATTACATGTGAAAATGATCAGTGATTCTGATAAAAAATTGTGCCAAAACCAAATATTAAATTCATTCACAGTAAATTTTTTTCAGAGAGTTGTAAGATTTTCTTAGCTGAATGCTGGAGTTTTTAGGATTCAGGTTTTCAAAATTATATGCTAAAATATCTGCCAGCACAGTTTTCTTCATCAGAACTCTATGCAAGTTTGCATTCCAGTCCAATGCAACGTAAGTAAAAAGAAGAAAAGTTACAAAGGGGATACTATCATATCTGATTTCAGGCTTCAACATGAAAATAATGTTGGAGCTACAGGAGCAATGTTTATGAAAAAAAAAAAAAACACAACAAAAAACACAAAAAAATGTTTAGATCTTATATTTATAGTATGATAAAATACTTCAGATTTTCTGGGGACTGGACACAAGAAAACAAAAAGATATTCTTGAAATGCTTTATCTATAAAGGGCATTGTAAAGCTGAATTGAGAACAGTACTTCATTTTTGAAAATCAGTATGAAAAAAAAAACCTGTAAAAATAATATATTATTTAAATTAATCATGTGTAGGAAGCTGATGGTTTGGCTGATGCTGAGGAAAGATGTGACCAGCTCATCAAAACCAAAATCCAGCTGGAAGCCAAAATTAAGGAGCTGACAGAGAGAGCAGAAGATGAAGAAGAGATAAATGCTGAGCTGACAGCCAAGAAGAGAAAATTAGAGGATGAATGCTCAGAACTGAAGAAGGATATTGATGACCTTGAGCTAACACTGGCCAAGGTTGAGAAGGAAAAACATGCCACTGAAAACAAGGTATGAGGCAGAACTGTTCAAGCAAGCTTCACTCAAGACCACTCTGCTGTTACAAGACTTTTGGCTCAACTTCCTTTATTTACACTTGCTCCCTTCTTCTCAAAGGTGAAAAACCTCACAGAGGAGATGGCAACCCTGGATGAGACCATTGTGAAGCTGACAAAAGAGAAGAAAGCCCTCCAAGAGGCCCATCAGCAGACACTGGATGACCTGCAGGTAGAAGAGGACAAAGTCAATACTCTGACCAAAGCAAAGACCAAGCTGGAGCAACAAGTGGATGATGTAAGTACAGATATGTATGAGAAGACAACAGCTAATATACAGTCAGACAGTACTGATGGTCTTCTCTTCAGCTGGAAGGGTCCCTGGAGCAAGAGAAGAAACTGCGCATGGACCTTGAGAGAGCCAAGAGGAAACTGGAAGGAGACCTGAAGCTGGCAAATGACAGCATAATGGATCTGGAAAATGATAAACAGCAGCTGGATGAGAAACTGAAGAAGTAAGTGTGGCTGTGGGACACCTGAGGGCTGGGCTGCTGCACTTGGGTGGTTTTGTTCAGGTACTAACAGGGTTTGCTTTGCCCAAAGGAAAGACTTTGAAATCAGCCAGATCCAGAGCAAAATTGAGGATGAGCAAGCTCTGGGCATGCAATTACAGAAGAAGATCAAGGAGCTGCAGGTGAGTCTCTGTTCCTTCTTTTCTAATCATCCAAAAGCCATCAACTGGGACAAAAGCATGGGTGTGAAGGGCTGTTCCTAATGTTCCCCAGGCTCGTATTGAGGAACTGGAGGAGGAAATTGAGGCAGAGCGAACGTCTCGGGCAAAAGCAGAGAAGCATCGGGCTGACCTCTCCAGGGAGCTAGAGGAGATCAGCGAGCGCCTGGAAGAAGCAGGAGGAGCTACCTCAGCTCAGATTGAGATGAACAAGAAGCGTGAGGCAGAATTTCAGAAGATGCGCCGTGACCTGGAAGAGGCCACGCTGCAGCACGAAGCCACGGCTGCTGCCCTGCGGAAGAAGCACGCGGACAGCACGGCTGAGCTTGGGGAGCAGATTGACAACCTGCAGCGGGTGAAGCAGAAGCTGGAGAAGGAGAAGAGTGAGCTGAAGATGGAGATTGACGACCTGGCCAGTAACATGGAGTCTGTCTCCAAAGCCAAGGCACTGAAATAGTTATTTGTAGTAATTCAAAATTAATCGATTATTTATATTTTAACATCGAAATTTATGTTATTCATACTTGAAACTTGAAACTATTCATCATGAATAGCTGAACTCTACATCTTGAATTTGAGTTTAAATATTTCAGTATTATTATAATAATATGTTCTATCCTTTGGGTGAGAGTTAAAAATTTGATCTGAAGCACCTAACCTAAGGATATATAGGGTCTCATTGCATGGTTCAGACTATTACAAATGTGAAATGTAAGACACTGACCTTATAGGTTTTTTCATTTTTTCTAAAATACAAATTAGTCTTACCTCACCTTTCCTTTTTATTCCTAAATATCTTTTCCTGCCTTAAATCCTTTAATGACAAAATCACCAGAAGATGAACAGAAAATTAAATTATTTTCTCATGTTACAGTATAACATCATCCTTTTTATCTACTGAAAAAAACTGAGTGTAGTTTAATAAATTATAGAAGTGTTCAAATTAAGGATTCAAAGATATATAAAAGATATATTTGCTAACTGAGACATTTTGAGTATAAGTCTAAATCTTTGGTTTCTTTTTTTTTTGTCCTTCATAAACCTTATAATTCTCAGTAATTATGTGTTGAACCTCCAATCATGTTTGATTCTTTTCCTCATGCAAATAGGCAAATCTAGAGAAGATGTGTCGTTCCCTAGAAGATCAGCTCAATGAGATCAAAAGAAAGGAGGAGGAACAACAGCGCACAATTAATGACATTAGTGCACAAAGAGCTCGGCTACAAACAGAATCTGGTAAGACATTTAAGTTTTTTTAAATATATAGACCAGTATATGACCTGTGGCTTTCAAAAAAAGAAAGAGTCAAAAGGACCTGAAAGTCTTAGTGGAAATTAAGTTAAACCTGATCGAGAAATGTCCTCTTGAGGCAAAGAAGGCCGACAGACTACTGAGAAGTATTGCCAGCAAGTTAACAGAGGCTGATCCTTCACCCCACAGGTGAGGTCACATCTGGAATACATTTTCCAGTGCTAGATTCCCCAGTATCAGAGAGATACAGGCATCCTGGAGCAGGGCCAGTAACATGATTCAGGGACTGCAACAACCTCCTCACTGGTGTGGTAGGGACATCATCACTGGAGGTTTTCAAGACATAAAAGGATAGGGTGCTAGATAGTCTCATCTAGTCTCCCTTTCCCAGGGCAGAGAGGACTGGATGAGCTTTCAAGATCCCTTCCAACCTAGACTGTTCCGATTCTGTCATTGTAGTTTTAAAGAATTAATCTCTCATAAAATAAACTTCATCCTTCTACTTCCCAGGAGGTATACAAGAGAGGACAATGATATACCTGAGCACATATACTCCATCTGTAAGCGCAAGACTTGAAGTGTTCACTTGACTTAGTGTAACATGGTCCGATGTGGGACTTACTAGCTAGATATTGGACAAGGGGCATGATACATCTCATTTATGCCTCTAGTACAAATGTTTCAGCATACTCAGAGATAAAGATACATATTAGTGATTAGGATTCCATGAAAGAAAGAAAAATTTATTAGCCAAACTATTTTATGTGCATTTAAATATCAGGTTCAATACTTCTAAATAAGTAATAAGAAGGTTCTTTCACTCATCTGAACCATCCTAGGTGAATATTCACGACAAGTGGAGGAAAAAGACGCTCTTATTTCTCAACTGTCAAGAGGCAAGCAAGGATTTACCCAACAGATTGAAGAACTCAAGAGGCACCTAGAGGAAGAGATAAAGGTAAGAAGGCTCCCCAAATCTTGTCTTATCCATTGGGTTAGAGGAAGTTTCAGATACATGTGAAATTGCAAAATCAAAAAGATGAGAGGGAGGAAAAGCACATATAGATGATTCGGTGCAGGTCTCCCCAAGCTAACTCTTCTCCCTCTTTTTTGTGCACACTATCCATTAATTCTTTTACAAGATATTTCCATTTTTCTCACACTACTACTTTTCCCGAAGGCCAAGAATGCCCTGGCCCATGCCCTGCAGTCTGCTCGCCACGACTGTGACTTGCTGAGGGAACAGTATGAGGAGGAGCAGGAGGCCAAGGGGGAGCTGCAGCGTGCCCTGTCCAAGGCCAACAGTGAAGTGGCCCAGTGGAGAACCAAATACGAGACGGATGCTATTCAGCGCACAGAGGAGCTGGAGGAGGCCAAGTATGTGGGGAGGGTGGGGGAGACTGGAAGAGATTGAGAACAGAAATTTCAGGAGACCACTGTCTGAAAGAATCCACTGTTCCACTTCTGGGCGTGGTGCCAGGATGAGAGCAATTGGGGAAAGTGCACTGGGGAAAGGCAAGATCAGCAAAGCTCTTCAGATGGGGAATAGCAGAGGGATGCTGGTAAGAACAGCAGGGTAAAGAGCAGAGTCTCAATTGCTGTAGCCCAGGATCCAGCCATAGAAACAGAGCAGCTGGATGGGAGAGTTCCTACACCTCTACACAAACAGGGATTACACATTACCAAGTGGCTAAATGTGCTGTTGTGACAAACATCCTGACTGCACATCACAAGCTCCCATTTCCCTATTTATGTGGACCTGTGCTTACTTCATCCCAGGAAGAAGCTGGCACAGCGCCTGCAGGATGCAGAGGAACATGTTGAAGCTGTCAATGCCAAATGTGCTTCCCTGGAAAAGACAAAGCAGAGGCTGCAGAATGAAGTGGAGGACTTGATGATTGATGTGGAGAGGTCAAACGCTGCCTGCGCAGCTCTGGATAAGAAGCAGAGGAACTTTGACAAGGTCTTTTGGGCTCCAGCCCTGGGGCTCCTGGGCAGAGCCTCCCCTCCTGATTGTCACCTCCATACTCACGCCTCCTTTCTCTTCAGATCCTGTCAGAATGGAAACAGAAGTATGAGGAAACACAGGCTGAGCTGGAAGCCTCCCAGAAGGAGTCTCGCTCGCTCAGCACGGAGCTCTTTAAGATGAAGAATGCCTATGAGGAGTCCTTGGACCACCTGGAGACGCTGAAGCGTGAGAACAAGAACTTGCAGCGTAAGTCCTTGATCCTCTGCTGCTGGCAGGGCCTTCTCACTGACCACCACTACCCAGCACTCCACACGGGTCTGTGGCCACAGGTCTGCAGAGATGCCTGTCACCTTGGTGTGGCAGGGCCCTTCCCATCCATCTCTGTGCCTGACCATGACATTGGTCTTTGCTCCCCCAGAGGAGATTTCCGACCTCACGGAGCAGATTGCTGAGGGAGGAAAGGCGATTCATGAGCTGGAGAAAGTCAAGAAGCAGATTGACCAGGAGAAATCTGAACTCCAGGCCTCCCTGGAGGAAGCTGAGGTACACAGCATCTTTTGTTGCTCTCATTTGTCTTGGATCTCTGACAAATGAGCACTGTGACATAACTGCCAGGCACAAGAGGAAAAGAGTGTTTGTATAAAAAGGCATTATCTAAACATTTCTCTCCTTTTCAATGAGAGCTTCTGGTCCAACATTTGTCACATAAAAAGCATTCTAATTTTTTGTTGTCCAGGCTTCGCTAGAACACGAAGAGGGGAAGATCCTGCGCCTCCAGCTTGAGCTCAACCAGGTGAAGGCTGAGATTGACAGGAAGATAGCAGAGAAAGATGAGGAGATTGACCAATTGAAGAGAAACCACCTTCGAGTTGTGGAGTCCTTGCAGACCACCCTGGATGCTGAGATCAGAAGCAGGAATGAAGCCCTGCGGCTGAAGAAGAAGATGGAAGGAGACCTGAATGAAATGGAGATCCAGCTCAGCCATGCCAACCGCCAGGCTGCAGAGGCACAAAAGAACCTGAGGAACACACAGGGAGTGCTCAAGGTGTGTTCAACAAAAGCTGCCTGCAGAGAAATATCTGAGCTGATATTCTCCATGACAAACAACTCTGAATCTGCTTAAAATTTCTTTCAATGGATCTACAGGATACCCAGATACACCTGGATGATGCCCTCAGAGCACAACAGGACCTGAAGGAGCAGGTGGCCATGGTGGAGCGCAGAGCAAACCTGCTGCAGGCTGAAATTGAGGAGCTACGGGCAGCACTAGAACAAACAGAGAGGTGTAGAAAGGCGGCTGAGCAGGAATTGATGGATGCAAGTGAACGTGTACAGCTTCTCCATACCCAGGTGAGTCACTTGATGAGAAAGTATATTCTTGGTAAGTAGGATAGGAGAACACTTGGATGATTTATTCCAACTGTTACTGGAGGGTCACCTTCAAAGATGAGAGTCTTTTCTGAAACAAACACCCTGGGACTGTAAGAGTTTTTTACTGAAGAAGTGTGTACAGTGTCTATGTTCCCAGGTTGCATTCAGTGATACCCATGCTTCTACTTTCTTTGCATCCTAACACAACGTCCCAGAGAAGGACACTTAGAGGGTCAAGATTTTTAGTCACACATCCCAAATGGTCTGCTGAGCAGTCAGGGACTGAACCTCTGAAACTACACCACCATTCACTACTTTCTCAGTTACAATGTAACACCAGAGAATCCTTGATATTTGTCAACTCTTGGGAGAAATGGGTATGAACTCCTGTCTCTGATGTAGCCCATGTCAAGCAGACTCTGGCATGAGCAACGTGTTATAACAGTAATCCATGAGTCAAGTGATGAAATCTAAAAAAGGAATCTGGTTTCAAACGCTGAAAAGATTCTGGAAGTAATCCATCCTACCGACATTACAAATTTTTACCTTCTCCAAGAGTGAATTATTCTTTCTTAACTATATTGAAGAGAAGGAATTTCACTGACTTCCTACACTCTCTTTTTACTACTTTTCTGTGCCACTTTTCTGTGCCACCGTGGATGAGATGCAGAACAGGTCATCTGAAGTGCTCTTTTTCCAATTAATACAACTAATCATTGAAGGGGGGCAAAAAAAAGCAATCTGTGGTATCATATTTTCACTAAATTATGTCTGAAATTATTCAAAATCCTGAAACATTCTTTATTTGAAATAATGAGCTAACAAAACAAATGTCTGCTGCTCAACAGAACACCAGCTTGATCAACACCAAGAAGAAACTGGAAACAGACATTACCCAGATTCAAGGGGAAATGGAGGATACGATCCAGGAAGCCCGCAATGCTGAAGAGAAGGCCAAGAAGGCCATCACAGATGTGAGCTGGGGGGGTTCCCAGTGATGATGGTGGCTGTATTCTAAAAAAAAAATGTCTTCAGCTATAATAAGATTTTGCCCTCTCATCAGGCAGCCATGATGGCAGAAGAGCTGAAGAAGGAGCAGGACACCAGCGCCCACCTGGAGAGGATGAAGAAGAACCTGGACCAGACAGTGAAGGATCTGCAGCACCGTCTGGATGAGGCTGAGCAGTTGGCTCTGAAGGGAGGCAAGAAGCAAATCCAGAAGCTGGAGGCCAGAGTGCGTAGGGCTTTTCTTTGGGCATGAGCAGCCATGTCAGGTGAGCAGCCATCAGGGAAGCTGCAAAGTGGACTTGTCATTGCAGGTGCGGGAGCTGGAAGCGGAGGTTGATGCTGAGCAGAAGCGCAGCGCTGAAGCCGTGAAGGGTGTGCGCAAGTACGAGAGGAGGGTGAAGGAGCTGACCTACCAGGTAAGGCATGAGGCCTCCTTAAGCACACACCCTTTTTCTTGCAGAAGGCCCAAATGTATCACTTAGGGATTTCTCACTGTCCTGAGCCACACAGTTAAAAAGGAGACTTTGAACATCAGCATGAATTATCTTTCTGAGCATGTCAAGAAGATCTGGTTTATTATGTCTGTCTTACTGGACAGCAGATGTCTATCTTGAATGTGATTCTCTGTTTTATGCAGAGTATTTAAATGGGAGAGCCAATTACATGCTTCTCTTTCTTGTCCTTCTCTTTAGTCTGAGGAAGACAGAAAGAATGCTCTCAGGCTGCAGGATCTGGTGGACAAACTTCAAATGAAAGTGAAAGCCTACAAGAGACAAGCTGAGGAGGCTGTAAGTTTTCCTGTGTGCCATCAGTCTCCAGTCAGCTGGAGATGGAATTCTGTGTAGCTGCTTTGCCCTGTATAGCTCCAACCCAACTTTTTTGTTGTTTTGGAATGAACAGCTGTTCTGGCTGAACAGTTCAGGGGTCTAGATGGCAGTAGAATACATTTTCTGTGAGCATTATTGCATCACTGGGAAGAGCAGTAAAGGCTCAGGTCAGAACTAGGGGAGTAGGTCTCTGCTTCCTTTTATGTTCATTATTTCATATCTCTGCCTTGAACAAAACAAAAAAAAAACCCACTTCAAAACTGTAATACATAACTTTATGGCAGTAAGTAAATGGATTTAAGGGAAATAACTGTAATAATGTATATTTATTCAAATTTCCAAAGTACATTAGCACTTCATATCGAGAAAGGGATTCCTTATATATCTTATTAGCCATCTAAACATTTATCATTTAAGCTATTTCTTTGGATTCTCTCTAGAAGTATTTAATAATAATAATTAAATGCTTATTCACACTCTTCCCTTTTTTTTTTCTTCATTATGTAAAGGCAAAATACCACACCATGTCCATTGCAGTGTTACAGTAGAAATATTATTAAACATTTTTAAACATATTTATCTCTCTTCCTATGTGCATAGGAGGAGTTGTCCAATGTCAACCTCTCCAAGTTCCGCAAGATCCAGCACGAGCTGGAGGAAGCCGAGGAGCGGGCTGACATTGCAGAGTCACAGGTCAACAAGCTCCGAGCAAAGAGTCGTGAAGTTGGCAAAAAGGTGGAAGGTGAAGAGTAAAGGCCTCTCATGATGTGAAGTGAAAGAGAATTGCACAAAATGTGAAATTCTGTCTCTTTGATTTTCTAATCACTGCTTAGTCCTTTATCGAGCTCTAGATAATGAATGCCTAGTTAATAAAAAATTGTAGAGATTTTCCCATGGAAAGAAAGAAGTTTACTGTTGTATTTTAAACATTATCCTGAGTTCTTTAAGGTTTAAATTTTTCCTTACTTATTTAAATTCACCCAATTAAAAATCTTTAGATATTTTCAGAATGTTTCAGCCACCTTTAAAGATGTCTAATACTACATTCTCAACATAGAATTTCATTTAAGAATCATTATTTTTTGCAACAGAATAGAATTACCCATACAACTTCTGTATTAGTCATAGAATAAATTTTAACTGAAGGCTCTGTCCAAAGAATAAGCATTGCATGTTCCAGTAATCCAGCCTAATCATTGATTACGCTTTTAAATTGTCTTATTTGCAAGATTTTTTTTCAGGTTAAATGCCTTCAGACCATCAAGCCACTTTGAAACATAATTTAGAGGACATTTAAACCTAAAATGAGATCTACTTTTAACCTGTGTTTACAAAAGTGATTTACAAACCAACAAGCCAAGGCCAGCAGGACAAGCTGCCTCATGTAGTTGTTCTATAATCTCTTCTCAGAAATGTCATGTATCTTCTTAAGTGGTCAGGCATCTCTTTAGCGCCTATGCAGTCGCTGGGGTTACCCTGACAAATTTCCCTACGTTGGCCTCACTTAAAATCTGGGGTTTCTTTCTTTGTAAAGAATACATAATTTTTACATCTTTGTAAAGCATGCATCAGAGAACCAACTCTTTGAAATGAAAGAGTAATAGGTGTCACTCTTTCTGTTATAACCTAATACTCAGAGCTCTTGCCCTTCTATAGTCATAAAGGATTTGAACCACTGAGACTTTCTCATGATTGTGTCATATTTCACCTGGACATGCAAACACTGGACAAGCCAAATCAACTTTTCCTGTTGAAGATCCACTGCTATGCCTTCAGAAGTAAAAAATATTTCTCTACCGTGAAAAACATCAAAATGGTTTCTGTAAGACAATGGAGAAAATACTTATCTGGGAAAAAGATGAATGTGGTTAGGAAAAGACAAAATTATAGCTGGTGTTCAGTCTAACAGTTCAGTCACTTCTGATTTCTCCATAGGTCTGATTCCTGATTTAAGACACATGAAAGATAGCATTCAGTGACAGAGCTACTCAGTAAATTTTCCCCTTTGTTTTCTGCTTAATGAGTATTATTCCAACTAAGTTTGAAGATGGAAATATTAAATTTCTTATAGGCTTTCCAAGACTTCAAGATACATGTGTGAAACATCATACATCAATGTCTTTACTGCATGCAATTTATGCATACACCTATATCTATGTGTATATATATAAACACATATGGATATATAAGCACATACGCACATACTCATATGTATATATATATAAAGTTTCCAAAGCAATTTTTTTTCAGTGGCACTGTAGTAATATGAAGATGTATGTTAGTTTTATCACTGATACATAATTAGGGTCAAAAATAGTAATTAATTTTAGGGTTAACTTTCAAGACTTTGATAAGCATTTCACAGCTTTACAGGAGAGCTTCCTCTGACTGTAGTACTAGTTGAGTGTCACCATACCTCCAAACCCATTCCCAGAGTCATGTCAGATGCTTGAGAAATTAAGTCTGCGGCATTGACTAACACCTGTAAAAATATTGGTACCAAGTTTCTTTCACAGGAAGAAAAAGAAGATGACAAATCAGTATGTATCCTTTATACAATGTAGATAGACCTCTTGTCATGTATGGCATGGAAACAAAAGCAGTAGTCTACCCCAAATCCTTGTGATCACACCAAAGCTGTGTTATCAGCCCTACCTTCGTTCCTTGTCCCATGCTTGCTGATATTCTGTCTTCACAGCTCAGTGCTGTCAAGCCTTCACACCCCTATCAGCCTTATTCTGCACCCACAGTGGGTTGCTGGGGGAATACTGTTTAAGACTTCCTAAAGAGAATATTGCCATAACATACTGCACCCATTACAAAGCAGTGCCTTGCTGTAGTTATCTTAAAACAGGAATAAGGAAAAACATCTCTGGTCTGGACAAACATTTCCAACAACAAATAATAAATAGCTAAAAACCTTCACTCACAGCTGTCATGCTTCAACTAAGTCTGAAGGAAAGCAAAAGCAGTAAATAGCAAAGGCTAAGTCTTTCACATGCTTTTACAGGAAGAAGTAAGTAAGGCTTCAGTCTGGTTACTTGGTCTCTACCTGGCTGATATTGCTGAACCTCTTCAGACAGGAGGCTGCAGCTGAGGTTCTTTTCTGGTGGTCTGATAGGCTGCAGATTGGATCTGATTAAGGAACTGATTCCACTGCTGAAATAGTTCCCACCAGTAACTTCTTGGAGCAGGACTGGCATAGGAATGAATCACAAAACATCATGAAAGAGCTGTGTGTGCAGCTTGAGGTGTCTCTTCCACCTATTGTTTACAATGTCACGTTGTTTCCACAGAGGAAACCCAGCAAGTATGCAGGTAACATCTGAGTGCCCTGTGTTTGGTTTTATTATACCAAAAATTATTTGTCTGCATGCCCACAAAGCAGCAGAATGAGATAGTGGCAGGGAGGGGAGCCCAAATAACTCATCGGCTCCTAGGCCTGTCACAGGAGCCATCAGTCCATCAAGGTCTTCAAGCCTAGGGAGGCACAGTGTGCTGTGGGAATTCCTGAGGAACAGACAATTTTGCTAGGTCCCTCCCAGGGGACAGGTGTGTCAGATGACCCAGGATGCAGGAGTGGAACCCACTGCCATGAGCCACAGGCAACAGATCTTCTTTCCAATTGAGGAGCTTTGCTGCCAGTGGG
This sequence comes from Phaethornis superciliosus, assembly GCA_023637945.1. Taxonomy (NCBI): domain Eukaryota; kingdom Metazoa; phylum Chordata; class Aves; order Apodiformes; family Trochilidae; genus Phaethornis; species Phaethornis superciliosus. The sequence continues at coordinate 4,308,466 of JAJQWJ010000021.1, forward strand.
TGTGGGGCATGCTGTGAGATGCAAGGGAAGAGCAGCTGCGATTGCTCAGGGCTAGTGGTGGGATGTTTGAAGGAGGCAAAAAGGTGTGTAAGAGAAGGGGATTAGGTGATCTATACAGGAACAAATGTAGGAAAGTAGAGAGGTAATGTGATGAAAAGCATCAATGCCGTGTAAATAACAGCTTGTGAGTACATCTTTCTGGCCATGCCCTGTGTCTGATCGTTGCAGTCTGTCCTGTCATGCTATTAAACTCCTTTCTAGCTCTGTCCTGGGTGAGGACTCCCTATTCATTTGTATTTGGTTTGAGTGATGTACCTGGAGTCAGACCATGGTCTGAAAGGCCCATGTGTCCACAACACAACAGGTATGGACCAGGTGTGCAAAGGTCTGTGTTTGTCAGTGAGGATCAAGCCAGACCAGCTGGTGAGAAGGTGAGATGGCCTGGGAGCAAGTGGTGAGTAGGTATCCAAGGGCCAATACTGAGTGTGAGAGCATCTCTTTTATGAGGAAAGATTGAGAGACCCAGATATGTTTAGCATGGAGAAGACTGGGAGGGTATCTTATCAATGCTTAGAAATATCTAAAGGGCAGTTGTCAAGAGGATGGGGCCAGACTCTTTCCAGTGGTGCCCAGTGACATAATGAGGGGCATTGGGCAAAACCTGGAACATGGGAAGTTCCATCTGAACATGAGTAACTTCTTTACTTTGAGGGTAGCAAAGCACTGGCTCTCCAGAGAGGTTTTGGAGTCTGCTTCTCTGGAGACACTGAAAACCCACCTGGAAGTGATGCTGTACAACCTACTCCAGGTGAATCTGCTTTAGCATGGCGTTTAGACTAGACGATCTCCAGAAGTCCCTTCCAGCTCCTACCATTTTATGATTCTGTGATGTGTATTTTGTTCTTGCTAGTAGACCCTCATCCTGCTCAGTCAGAGGGAGAAGATGAGGCTGTTGGTGCTGCCCGTGTTTCTGTCAGCATTCTGAGTGTCTGTGATCTGTGCAACAAGTCATGTAGAAAAGTAAATAAATATACACACACACACACACATAGATGTGTATGTGTATAGTTTTGTTTGCATTTAGATATGTAAACTCACAGAGGCTATAAATACTTTCACCCTATGTGTGTTTGTGCCTCCTGGGAACATATCTTCCACCAAGGTACAGGGAGCATGGACCAGGGGGCATGGATCTGGAAGCATGGAGATGCAGCAGACTTGTCTCTCTCAGATAGACTCTCTCAGCAGACTTGTGTCTCTGTCAGATACAACATGGTCTATTTTTCTTCAACATCTGGGATAGTCAGCAGGAGTCATCTGGGCTTTTAGTATTCCCAAAATAGCAGTTCCTTCATATAGCTTCAGTTGAGAAGGGGAAGAGAGCTAGAATGAGTTGGTACAGAGTCTTCCCTGTTAAATATGGAAGAAAAGGACAACACCGTCTCGTGTTTTTCTGTTTTAAAAACTAGATAATTACACCACAGTTCACAAATGCCACGGAATCCTATATCCATCCTCACAGATATTCTCATAGCAAGGGCAGTAGCAGTGCTTGAGGGAGACAGATTCAGGTGGGATCCACAAAGATGCCTTAGAGAGCAGCTTTGGTCTGGATGACTGGCCAGGAGAAAGGGGAAGCAGATCTGGGCAACAGGAGGGCAAGAGAGGTCATTTCTCCACTCTGTTTTTACTGCCTACTGTAAGAGCTCAAGCAAAGCACAGTGCTGATGTCCCAGATGTAGAAGTTATTTTTTTAAAAGTCATAGAGTCCTTAGCAGTAGGCAAGATACTTCTGGCACCTTGGTAGTCGTTACTCACTAAGTTAATGACTTAAAATCATGATAGCTGTTTCATAACCTGCTAGCAGGCTTGACAAAGAAGGATAGCAAGAGTAGATGGGATGTTGCTCAGGAGGGGTGTGAGATTACCTAAGGAGTGTCAGGAAAAAAGGCTTGTTTAGGCAGTACCAGAGGGTTGTGCTGGGCAGTTAATGCAATATATATACACATATAGACAGAGAGAGGGAGAGAGATCTGGTGGAGTGAGTTTTCCCCCAAGCTGCTCCTGGGATTTGCTTCATTTCAGGCCACTTTGGATGCTCAGAGATCATCCTCAGGGATGCTCATAAGGCTGCAGAAATGCCTGTCCTTGACCAGAATCACTTCTCAGAACTATCTCATGTAACAACACATACGCACACTTAGCTTTATTAAGAAAGGTGATATACCTTCTCATATGGCTTTTAGCTATTCATTCAGGCATTGCCAGCTGGTTCTCCCACCTATCCACCTATTTTCGATTCTACACTAAGTTTTTGGAATATGGTTTCCTTTACAAATGCTGTTTTTCTCACTTACCAATGTGTCCTACAGTTCTACACATTATTAGCTTCTATTCTTTTTCCAGAACAGATACCAGGTTTACTGGTCCACAGTTCCCCAAAACACTTTAAAAATTAGTGTTCCACTAGTCAACTTCCAGGTCTCCAAAAGCAAGGCAGCTTTAGAGCTCTGTCATTATTTAACTGAAAAATCAAATTCTAAAAGTATAATCAGTTGTGTTCCAGCTCAAACCAGGACAAGCTCACACATTGAGTTCAGATGTTTCATCCCTGCACCTTTCTAGAATTATTATGTAAATCTCATCTCGTATTGCATGCTTGTTATTAATTTTGTCTATTTGTCAACAGGCAGAATGTGCTATGGTCATCATTTTATTAGCTGAAAAATTCTGGCAGAGAAGTTGAGCCTTTTTTATCCCAGCACTGCGTTTTGGGTTTTTATTCTTTGGAGCTCTAGATAAGAACACAAATAAGCAATATAATTTGCTTGTACAAGGAGATGTTACAGATGTGAGATCAGCTCTAAGTGGGTGCAAAAAATCTATATTGTTTCCATTGCTCCTGCATCTACTTTTGCTGCCACAGCTGCCTGGTAAAAAAACAAAAAAGTGGGTTGTACCTTTACAATGCCAAGGTAGAAGTCATGGCTGGGAAATGAAATGTGATCAAGTTTTGTTGTTTCAGGAAGGGCAAAAGGAAGTTGCAGACCTCTCATTTAGGTAAAACAGCCACACAGTCCAGCAGGTAATAAGCAAGTTTTATCAGTAACTTGAACAGAATATGGATTGCTGTCAACTCTACAATCACTGAAACAAACCGAAGATACAACTTCACTGCTTTATGATGGGAAGAAAAAAATAGAACAATAAATTTATTTTAGAGATCACCTCACTCCCGATATATACAGTATATATCATTAACCATTTTGCAGTGTTCAGAAGTTAGATGAAAGGCATCTTCAGTGCCCATGTTCCAGTATTACAGCAGAAGCTCTTGCAGGGCAGGGGTAGTTGACAGCTGTAAAAAAGCTTGCATATATATTTAGAAAGGAATCTCTCAAAGCTTATCTTTAATTCTATTTGACCTTGCTGCAGTGTCAAACTCAAGCTCAGTTGTACATAAAATCAACGTGCAGTATCATAACCTTTTGACAAGTTTAGATTAAGTTTCTTTTCCCTTTAAACTATCTTTCAACTTTCATTAGAAAAGAGTGTCATTTAAATTGAGGCTGGGAAAATGAACTTCTATTGCATAATCTCAAAGCTCAAACATTTTTGTATTTAATGTAGGAACACTTACTGAGTTAAAAAATGTATTTGAAAATGTATCCTCCCATGAATATACATTTAATATTTATTATAACAACTAATAATTATTATATATTAATATATAAGTTTATATAATATATAATAAATTATATTGTAAATATAATTAATTTCTAGTATTTTAATATATTAGTTATTATTTTATAATAAATATATACATTTATATAGATTTATATAATTTACTCTGCCATCACTGATCATTTGAGACTAAAAGTCCTTCTGCTTAGTCTAAGAGCTACAGAGGGGTTCTCACTCTTCTACTGATGAAATAGGAGATTGCATGACAAAATGTTTTCAACAAACTGGACATTACAAATTGCAACTGTGTTGTCATTATGGCATGAAATCATAGTGAGTTATGTCACAGTTCTGCATTTTGTGGATGGTGTTTCTTTTCCTTCTTTTCTCCAAAACCAGTCACACGTAACTTTGCAAATTCATCATTTAAAGCACAGAGAACAGGCTTTATCCCATGATAAATACTAATAATGTATATGATAGAGAACCTTTTTGGCTTTTAGAGGCCTGAATGAACCAGGACACCATCCAAACTTGCAGAACTTTCAGATTAATGATCTTAAAGGCCAGGCAACTTTGCATCACTGAATATGTAATAGTAGAATCATATGTTAGGGCTAAAGCAACAGAATTATATTTTCAGAATCTCTCTGATTGGGGACAAGAAGAAATTAGTTGCCTGTTTTCCCTGCTCATTCTTTCTGGTGTACTGCAATAACAGCAACACAATAACCTGTTAAGATTCAGTGATAAATATTAGAAAAGGTGAATGGCATGAGAAGCAAATTCATTCCTGCATTCATGGCTTGGCTTCATGAACAAAGATTTAAGAAGGGCTCTCCCCATGCTTGCTGCAATTGTGCTGATGGCTGAAAAGGCCAATGCAGGACGGGCAGTGCCGTTGCAAAAGGCACAGCAGAAAGTCTCCCAATTGGAGGCCAGAGTGGAGCACTCATGGCAGTCAATATGGCCAAAGCTGAGGGATTGTGTCAGGGAGTTCTTGTATCTTCTCTTTGGGGCTCCTCTGTTGTGGCAGCCGGTGGGAAGTTCACCATAGAGCACAATCTTAGGGAGGTGGTGATCCTCCATCCTGGAGACATGCCCTGCCCAGAGCAGCTGCATCCTCAGTAGTGTGGCCTCAATACTGGTGAACTCTGACTGTTCAAGGACAGGAACATTGGTCACGTAGTCAGTTGTTTAGGATTGTATGGAGGCAGCACTGATGGAAGCGTTCAAGGAGCCACAGGTGGTAGCAGTAGATGACCCATGGTTCAGACCCATATAAAAGGGTAGACAGTACAATAGCTCTGTAGACACCAATCTTTGTACTTTTCTTTAGGTGTTTATTGCTCCAGACTCTTTTATGAAGTCTTCTAAATGCTCTGTGTGCCTTTGCTAATCTGCTGTCTATCTCTTTGTCAATCTTGGCATCCAAGGAAATAATGCATCCCAGAGAGCTGAACTGCTGGACTGACTTAAGCTCTGATTCACCTATGGTGATGTGGGGATGATGGAAGTCTTCCTGTGGTGCAGGTTGGTAGAGAACTTCTGTCTTCTTCAAGCTGACTTCTAGCCCAAAAAGATCTGCTGCCTCTGCAAAGCAGGATGTTATGTGCTGCAGAGCTGTTTCTGTGTGAGCAATGAGGGTGGCATCGTCAGCAAAAAGCAACTCTGGGACATGGTGATTTAGAGTCTAGCTGTGGGCCTTCAGTCACCTTAGGCTGACCAGGGGCTCCCATTGGTACAATATCAGATGTAAATGCCATTTTCTTCATCGGTATCTGCTGTGGCCCTTTGGGCCATCATGCTGAAGAAGATTGTGAATAGAGTGGGCGCGAGAATGCGGCCTTGTTTCAAACTAATGATTATTGGGAAGGATCACCATATCTGATCTGCTCAAAGGCCTAGGTCAAGGGAGCTGGATATGAAACATGAGAACAGCTACACTAGTTCAGACCAAAATGTCCCTCTGTCCAAGCACTGTTAGTTGCAGATACAGCAACTTGCTGGTCACTGAACTGGGAACATGGTACAGGCTGGCTTACTTCACTGGCACTTGTACAAGGAAAATTATCTCTTCATGAGCATCCGATGGAAAAGATACTTGGTAACTGTAATAGTATCAAAGCTACTTAGTGCTATGAACAGCTGTGCTGTGGTGTCGTCCCCTTCACTAAATGCAGGGGACTGAGAAGTCCTGCCAGTAGAAAAAAGATAGAGAAAGTAAACCTTTAATCAGAAAAAGTAAAAAATGTATAAAATAATCAAATGCACTAATTTTGCAGGTTGTGCTTTGCATGGTATTTAACCTTTCATCTACAAAGACAGGCTTACATTTAGTCTTTGACAAAGCCAGAATTTTGAGTACTCATGAAGATGTTTGTGCGTCGCTGCCTTGATTGACCAACTCATGTAAATAGTAGAATTTACAACATTGCATGAACAACACAATTGAAATATGTCATACAGATGAATTTCAACAAATCTTCCCTGTATATGTTGTCTTCTGAGTGTTTAAATGTGAACCATTAGGTTCACTGCTTTTTCCAATTTAAATAAATATGAAGGTTTTGTTTATCTAAGTAGAAGTGGAAATTTTTTTACTTGGCCACACGAGAAGAAGCCGTTTGTATTTCTTTTACCCAAAGGAGAGATCATCTTCATACAATGGGAAGCAAGGGAGATACCAAGACCCTGAGTCTCTCACAAGAAGTATCATAAGAGTAATGAGGATGACAGCAGTTTTCTGGGGCCACAACAGACTGTAGACCCCATACTATTCTGTTGCTGAACTTCACAGTGGTACCCTTCAAGCACTGTAGCTGACAATGCCTCCAGATTACAATTTACCCTCTTGTGGCCATTCTGGCTTCTCTGTCTCCTGGAGGGACTCTTCTGGTTTTCCTTCTCTTCATGCAGCTTGACAGAGAAGACTGCACCTGAGGCAAATACAGAAAAAATTGCCTTGTGCCCTGAAGACGGTGTGGACCTGTCTCCACCATTCTAGTTTTATTGGAGCAATGATGTTTTATTTTCAGTATTCCAGAGCTATAATAAATGGTGTGCAGAGTTATAGGGCTACTTTGCAAGTATTTGGGATTTCTGAAGGAAGGCACTATCAGATATCATGACTTGTGAAGAATGAATTTTTGTGAAAATAAGAGAAGTTCTGCTTAAAAGTTTTTACTGTCTAATGACAGCAATTATGGACCTGGGACTGTCATCACTTATAGGTTATTCCATTTGGCTGAGGGAGATATGTACAGTTTGGAGGTGATTTGCTAGTATTCCTGAAACTCATCATATGCATCACCTGCAGCCCTTTGTTTCTCTCTCCTCTCCTAATATCTTGTGAAGTCCCAGCCATGCCTCAACATTATCATTACTGCTTCTCCTTCATTCCAGAGGCCCTCTTTTGGTGTAGTCATTCTCATTAGTCCTTGCAGTTAGATGCCCTGCATAGATGCAATCCATATGCGTCCTTTCATGTGTTTTCAACCTGCTATTTTCACTTGACTTTCAATAAAAGAGACATTGAATACATCTATGACACCCAGATTTTTTTAGATAACAGATGTATTGACTTCTCTGCTGAATCCTTTACAAGGTAGAAAATGAAAAGCCTACTTGGGCATTCCTGAGATGGAGGTTATTCCATACCAATCATTTTCTACTTTCCATCTGCATGTGTCATCTGAAGTAATTTGTTTTGACAATCTGACAAGCAGATGCTTATAACAGGGTTGTAAACAATAGATTAATAGTAGACTAGTCATACTGATGCTGATTTGAGGCAAACACTGAATACTTGATATGACAAAATAAATACAGTGATATGTACTGTCTTTTAAAAGTAGCTTAAACAGCATTGATATTTATGACTCTATATACTTTCTTGTTAAAAGTAGTAATATTAATAGCACATAGATTTGTTAATGGATTTCATTTCTATGTATTTCAGTAAGTTAGAACACCACAGAATCAAGGCAGTACCCAGAGCATAGATTAAAAATTACTTAATTGACAAGCATCAAAATTATTCTATGCATGTAGGGTCACAAATGGGTGAGCCTTTGGAAGGGAATGATTCTTCACCATATATTATTTTAATTTTTAAAAATGACACAGGAGCAAATGAAAAATCTCCTTCATTACAAAAGAAATATGAGTCATATAAAAGACAAAATAGTCTCTGACAAAGAATAATCATTAGGCCATTATCCCCATGGTTAAGCTAAAGATTCACATACTTAGAATGCAAATGTAAGTGCTTGTAGCAAGTAATGAAGAATGCAGCACATAATACACATGGAGCTGTACTAAAACAAGGTCTTGAGACTACTGAAATTTTGAAAGTGCAAACGAGTTCAGTGCTGCAGCCAGTACGGATAATCTAAATATTTCACAGAATCACATAATGTTTAGATTGGAAGAGACCTCCAAGATCATCCAGTCCAACCTTTGACCAATACCATAATCAAATGCTAAACCATGTCCTTAAGAACCAGGTCCAGACGCCTTTTAAATTCCTCCTGGGGTGCTGACTCCACCACTGTCCGGGGACATTCCAATGCTTGACAACTCTCTCAGTGAAAAAATATTTCCTAACATCCAGCCTAACCCTCCCCTGGCACAGCTTCCATCCATTCTCTCTGATCCTATCACAGTTCATTCAAGAGAAGAGGCTGTTTGCCTCCTTGCTCCAACCTCCCTTGAGGCAGCTGAAGAGCCATAAGGTCTCCTCTCACCTCCTCTTCTCCAGATTAAACAACCCCAGCTCCCTCAGCTGCTCCTCACAGGACTTGTGCTCCAGGCCCTTCATGAGCTTTGTTGCCCTTCTCTGGACACACTCCAGCACTTCTATATCCCTCCTAGAGTGAGGTGCCCAGAACTGAACACAGAACTCAAAATGTGGCCTCACGAGAGCTGAGTACAGAGGGATGATCACCTCCCAATTCCTGATGGCCACTGAGTACCTAATACAAGCCAGTATGCCACTGGCCTTCTTGGCCACCTGCACACACTGCTGACTCATATTAGGTTGACTGTCAAACAATACCCCCAGGTCCCTTTCCAACTCACATATCTAACCACACTTCCCCAGGTCTGTAGCTCACCATGGGGTTGTTATGACCCAGGTACAAGACCTGGCATTTGGCGTCATACAATTAACCTTGGCCCATTGGTCCAACCTGTCCAGGTCCCACTGTAAGGCTTCCCTACCCTCCAGCAGATCCACACAGTCACCTTGTTTGGTGTCATCTGCAGATTTACTGAGGGTACACTCAGTTCAGTCATCCAGATCATGAATGAAGATATTAAAGAGAAGAGGCCCCAGCACTGAACCCTGGGGGACATCGCTTGTGACCTGTCACCAACCAGATTTAGTTCCATTTACTACTGCTCTGTCAGCCTGACCATCCAGCCAATTTTTTATCTAATGCAGGGTATATTTATCCAAGACAAGTGCACAACATTTAGTCAAAGAAAAATGCAGTAATAAAGCTGACACATTTGTTCACATATGAGTGAACATTGACATTTCTTGCAGTGTCAGTGTTCATACTTCAGTGCAGACTGTGGCAGACTGGATAAGACTCTAATTTTATTTTTTTAAAAAAAAATAAAAGAAGACAAAAAAGAAGGGAAAGAGAAAGAAAGAGAAAAAGAAAGAGAGAAAGAGAAAGAGGAAGAGAAAGAGAAAAGGAAAAAGAGAAAGAGAAAAAGAGATAAAGAGAGAGAAAAAGAGAAAAGGGAAAAGAAAAAGGAAAAGGAAAAGGAATAGAAAAAGAGAAAAAGGAAAGGAAAAGGAAAAAGAAAAAAGAAAAAGAAAAAAGAGAAAAAAAAAAGAAAAAAGAGGAAAAAGAAAAAGAAAAAAGAGGAAAAAGAAAAAGAAAAAGAAAAAGAAAAAAGAGGAAAAAGAAAAAGAAAAAGAAAGTCTTCTCTAGAGAACTACTTGGGACCTGCTAGTCAGGAAATCCACCTGTTTATCTTGTCATGCTAAACTTATTCAAAGGCCTCTTTTTATATTTTATAGCAAGCAACCAGTGATCAAGTAGTATAAATGGACATATCCCTGCTGGTGATTCTACAGTGCTGTGATTCTTTCTGGCTCCCATTCATTTGTTCTACCTCAGAATACTGAACAATTTCAATTTTTCCCTCCTATTAGAAAAGCTTCAAAAGAAAGGATGGGAAGTTTCATTCCTTGTTTTCCTGATTGCAACTCCCTTGTAAGTGAGTGATAAAGTTGAAGAATAAATTAATAATGAATGTGGAAATGAGGAAATCACTCATGAGGAAATGACTCGTGAGTGAGTCACGAGGAAAACTTAATCCCAGTTTTCTTCATAGAAATGTTTATAAGATGACCATCCCTTCTCAGAAGAGATCATAGAGATGCAATAGCTATGCCTCTGAAAACATTAATTTCTCTGCTGGGTAGTGATTTAATAGAGAAATTAGTTCTTTCACCTTATTAGGAATCGAACAGAGCACAAAGAGAAACTATGGCATAAGTGTTTGAATATATGAATCCTCACAGATTGAATACTGGATGCAGTTGTAGATAGATGTACAAAACAGGAGTTGAATTAATTGTGGAAGACTTAGAAAGGACAAGAGTAGTGAATAAATCAATATAATTGCTTCTGAATTAGGAATTATTCAGGAGTATAAAAGTATAGGTGGAAAAAAAAAAGAGTAGGTTGGAAATAATGTTTCACTTCATATTATACTAATTCCTTTTTCAGACAGATGGACAGAATCTGTCACGGTTTAACATTGGCCGACAATTAAACCGAATTACAGTTCTGAACCATCTGTCTGAAAATGGTTGTTCTTCATGCATGCAGTTAACTTCCTGACACAGGATGGTGTAAGTGCTATATGCTTAAAGTATCACAAAAATGACTGAATAATTTCGTAGAAGAAATCCATTTAGAACTATTTAATATTCTTATATTCTATCCTGTACATATGTCCTGGCTGTTGCTGGGGACATAATAATGGGTCTGTGAGACAAAATATGGCTGTTCTTATGTTTCTTTCTAAAAGTTTTGTGGGTGACTCATGGCAGAAGAAGGAATTATATCCAGGTCTCTCACTGAAAGAGCAGAAGGTGGGAGAAAGAAAGCAGCTGATTTTAGGAGTGAGATTACAGAAAGAGATACTCAAGGTTTAATAAAGATGTAAGAACACGGGGGAGACTGCAGTGATCAGGTGCAGGGCTCAGCCAGACAAGCACAATGACTGGCCCCATTTTACATGTGACTGACATGTCCCTTAGACTGTTTTCTGTTTATCCCCCCTCCCCACCACCATCCCCCTTTGTTCTTTCCTGCTCCCCCTTTCCCTTCCTGCACATTCCCTTTTGGCTTTGTTAAGCTCTTTCTGTTCCTGCACTCCAGCCTCATCTGGCAACTCTTGTGGTTCACAATCCTATCAGCAGTGAAGTCCAGGTCAATTTTTCTGCAAGTTGTGCCTGTAGTTTCTTGACAGTCTGATCAATTAATGTGATCAGTCAGGATTGGTTTTCTTCATTGTCTTCATGATTGTTTTGTCAGGTTTGTGTGTCTATATATTGTTTCTGGTTCCCCTTTTTACCTTAACTTCCCAACTGACTAGATCTGATCTAGTAACCTCATTGGAATAATCATTTTCACACTCTCACATGCCTTCATCAAGTAGTGTGACTGACTGGGTTTTGTTCCCATCACCTCCTCCCTTAGCAATTGTCAGTCAGCTTTGTGTCCCAGTATGTTCTTCTTTATTGCTTACTACTATTCTTACTGTCCTTTGTGGAATCTTAAATTCCTTAATCAGATACTCCTAAAGGAGCAGACACTCTCCTTCCACATACTCTTAGAGAGCAACTCAAAGTTATTGTGGTTCAAGATTCAGCCTATGTTTCAACATACTCTGCAGGATAATGGAGTGGCACAGAAACCAAGCTCCTTCCTGCAGGCTGAGAACTTAACTATGCCTGCAGGCCTCAGGTATTGTAAACTTACAGGCAAGTCTGCCTTGTGGTCCATAAGCTGGCAGCTGTTTTACTGTCTCCCAAGCTTGAAGCTGGTTTCAGGATTGCCAGCAGACCATGCAGAGGTAGAAATAATTTAATGAGAGAAATTCTGCCTTACTACGTCTTCCTACTTCTCTATCATCATGTGTAGATAGACAGAGAGGATAGAATGGGATCCATTTAAATCACAGTTTCAAAAGAAATAATTGTGCACAATTAGGAAAAAATCCATGTTGTTTATTAAAGCGAGTTCTTGGACTCAGGAGCCAAGTGTTGCCTTTTTTGGCCTTATCAGAGCTGTTGTTGGGTTTTGCCATCCTGGCACAGAGCAATGTGAAAAGAACAGGTCAGTCCAGCTGACTCCATACAACCTTAAACCAATCCTGTCTCTGAGTAATTAGCAGAGAGATCAAGCCTTCAACACATTTACAACTAAAGAGTAAATTATTATTGACCAAAAATAGAGCACTTGAATGCTGTGTGGGCAGGATGTTACATATAAAGAGCCACAGCTGAAGGCAACCTTATTCTTTGTTACCTCAGCATCTCATGGTAAGTCCCATCTGTTTGCTTCATACTCTGACCATGACATCCACACAGTTCTGGAAAGAAGTGGACTATGTAGAGGACTATGTAATGGGGAATCTTGTTCCCCACTTCTACAATTCCAGATCATGGTTTAGATGCAATGTCAAGGTTATATGACCAAACTACTCCAGTGTTATGGCACAAGGAGAAGACATACCATGCCGTTCCTTGGAGAAGCCTTTTACAAATTTTGCTACACCCCAGCTCTATGAAAGGCACGAGAAAACTAAGTTTGAAGGCAGTTAAAATTGATCAGGAATATATATGTAATGAAGCTGATCTTTTCCTAGACAGATAAGATTTATTTTCTGCAGATTATGGTGATATGGGGAGAAAACTGAATTTTTCTGTGGGATTTGGCTCTAGCTCATGAGTTGTAAGGCTCTGTTCAGCGGTAGGGATAGCCTACAGAGTAGGCTGTTTGATAGAGCACATGAACAAGACAATGAACTGGTTTTGGTTTAACTCACTCTGTTCTTTCTTTCCACAGAGATACTGAAAGCAGAATTCCTCCTGGGGTCTCTTAAGGTAAGAGTTTAACAAATAATATCTAGTTATTTACTAGCTGTTCCTTAGCAATGAGAGAAGCACACCATGACAATGGGCAGGTGGCAAAAGACCTTGCTGTAGAATCAGGTTCACTGTAAAGAGTATATGTTATTTTAATCAGTATGAGCAGATTCACAGTTCTTGGTAAGAAATATTGCATTTATCAGGAAATAAAAGTTATGGATACTCAAAATTAGCCAAGAGGACATGAGGCACAGAAATAGGATAATCTTTTTGCAGTATAACCTGGGATTCTGGGAGTTATGGACTATTAAAATGTACAGGTCTGTATATGACATCTGCACAACTTCTGGAAGCCTGAAACTGAGGTGGTGTTCAGAAAAGACACTCAAATTACAATTCAAGAAGTTTCTAAGCCTATCCCACCTTAAGTTACCCTCTGGGGTAAATTATCTCTGATAATCCGTTGGCATTTTCTGATTATTTTCTTCAGCTTTTTCATGGGCACTGTGAAATAATTTTTCTTTCTTTCATTCTGTTTCCATTGAGCCACTCAGAGGCAGTATCACATGGCAAAATGCCAGGCTCTATATACAAAGCATAATACTTTCAAATTAAGCTAGAGGTTCTAGAGAGATGCAGACCCTCAAAGTCCTGCAAGGTCCATATCCTATAGCAGCAAGGTTTTACTGAGAGACAGCAGCATTTCTACAGCAATGTGTCCAAAAGCAGCATTACAAATGCTTTCAGACTCCTTTCATCATTTTCTCTTACATAAAATCTCTCCATGTTGATTGCTTCAGTACTGTGATGCCTTTGATGCATAGTTTTGCTTGAGTTTTTCTGTTCTGTTCCTTTATATTTTTTTGTACCACATTGCCTATGAAATACCAGGAGTTTAGGAATTTTTCTCTCTTTTCCTTTGTTCCTTGGTGTTTGCTATTTTTGTTTGAGTTTGGGATTGGTTTGTTTTGTGGTTGTTTTTTTTTTTTGGTTGGTTGGGTTTTTTGTTGGTGTTTTGGATTTTTTGTTTTTTGGGTTTTTTTTGGCTAGCCTGTGTATTAGCTTGACTGGGGTAGAAATTCTGCTTTACATTATTTCTGACTGTTATTTCCAGATACTCTTGAATTATCCACAACATCCCTTCTGACGGTAGCAGACAATAGAATTTAATTGTGTTTAAGAATTTTTACTAGATATTGCTAAAAATGTAAAATAAAACTGAGCATAAAAGTTTTTTGCAATATTTCTGATAGGCAAATCCCTAGCAAAATGAGTGGTATCTATCAGAAACTGAGTGGTATCTATCAGAAACCATTAACTGTCTTTTAATGATTCATAACCAATATTACTTTTTGTAATATTAAAGCTAAAAGATACTCTGTAATTGAAAGTGTAATTTGAACTTACTTACAAAGTTAATACTATGATCTGAATTATTACTTTCAATATGTATTAGATTGATTTATTAGCCAACTTTGCCACAGATCTAAAAAGATGTTTTATATTTGCTTCATCTCATAGAGGTTTGGCTTTAGACAGGTGATGACTGACTCTCACAATCTTGTTCCAGTGCTTGGAACAGACAAAAAATAGTTGAAATTTCCCTGCTTGGTATTAAAACTTAGAAAATAGAACGGTGCCAAGAATACCTTCACTGTATTCTAGAGTAAATATGCTTCACTTAAAAATCTTACTGCTGTCTAGATGCTTAGATGTCTAATAAAACAAACCATCAAAGTGCCTGTGTCAATGAGGCTTTGAGATATCTGTGGCTGTGCAGCTGTGTGAACAGCAGGTGAAGATATGACAGGCAAGACTTTTGAAGGCTTTTAACTTCATATTCTCTCTGCCCTCATTTGGACACATAGGTATCCCTTTTAAGGAGGGTATCTTAAAGAACATGTCTAAAAAAGGAACTTTCTTTATTAGGACTTCTTCAGTGGATACTTAAAATTGAGGTCTGACACTGATTAGTCTTCTTCCTTTTAGTCATTGAGCATGACCATTTTCTGGATATATATACATTACAAATTCACAGTCTTTCTGAAACTTTTCTGAATTCCTACAGAGAAATTCCAGTCATGAGTTCAGATGCAGAGATGGCCGTCTTTGGAGAAGCTGCGCCCTACTTACGGAAGTCTGAGAAGGAGAGAATTGAAGCCCAGAATCGCCCATTTGATGCTAAGTCAGCCTGTTTTGTAGTGGATGAAAAGCAATTGTATGTGAAAGGTACCATACAGAGTAGAGAAGGTGGCAAAGTCACAGTTAAAATAAATGATGATACAGTAAGTGTAACCAATTGTTACTCATACATGATCATCCCGTTCAGGCTGTTCCTTGGCTTAGATTTCTTCTCCTCATTTTCCCTTGCGTTTTTGCCAGACTGTGACTGTAAAAGATGATGAAGTCTTTCCCATGAACCCTCCTAAATTTGATAAAATCGAGGACATGGCCATGATGACCCACCTCCATGAACCCGCTGTGCTGTACAACCTCAAAGAGCGTTATGCAGCCTGGATGATCTACGTAAGTACCAGCCACAGTCTCCCTTTGGGCAGCTAGGAGGAACTGCTCTGCCAGGCTAAGTGGAGCCAACGGGCTGTCTCCTTTCCTCACAGACCTACTCGGGTCTCTTCTGTGTCACTGTCAACCCCTACAAGTGGCTGCCAGTGTACAACCCGGAGGTGGTGTCTGGCTACCGAGGCAAGAAGCGTCAGGAGGCCCCTCCACACATCTTCTCCATCTCTGACAATGCCTATCAGTTCATGCTGACTGGTGAGTCATTTGGCAGGAACTGGAAACCCTGACAGAGGCAGGACTGGCTGCCTGTGCAAGGAACATGTGACAGTTCAGGCATCTGAGCTGCTGTTCTACTCAGTACCTGATACCAACAGCTCCCATAGTTTCATGACAGATTAGATTGTCTTGATGACCTCTTTATTGTCATATAATGAAGGAAAAGCAGTAGGTAGCTGTGTGGCTTTGTGGCCAGTGTCCTGGAAAGGAATTTAAAGAAACAGAGTAAGGAAGGGATACAGCAGAAAATCTGATTACAGTTAAACAATACTTAAGCCAGGATCTCTACATAAAAGAAGAGAAATAGTAAGTGGGAAGCCTTTTAAAGAACTGTTGGAGCTAAGGTTGGAGTGAAGAAAGTGCTTGGAGTTAAATTTTGGGCTGTGCCATCTCTCTGTACCCAAATCCACATGCAGGCTAATGCAGAATTTTTTTATCCGGTTAGAAAGTTACAAATTAATTATTTCCTTTGAAATCGGTTAGTTATGTGTGAGGAACAGAAGCCCTCCACATCACATTTGAAAAATTCTTTCTGTGACTTTGTTTTCAGATCGTACCAATCAGTCAATCCTTATCACGTGAGTATATTTTCATATGTGTGTCAAAGCTGACAGAGATGTAAAAACATTTCCTGTTTTTACAGTAAGGATTAATATTTTCATTTGACCAGTGGAGAATCTGGTGCAGGGAAGACTGTGAATACAAAGCGTGTCATCCAGTACTTTGCAACAATTGCAGTTACGGGTGAAAAGAAGAAAGATCAACAGCCTGGCAAAATGCAGGTATCTCATTGTCTCCCCCTGATAGACTATGCCTGCAGAGCAGAAAAAATGCTTTTTTGGGGTTGCAGGGTTATCAAAATACAAAAATACATAGTGCAACTGAGGGGACAGTAAGGATGTAGAGTCTCTGCTTCATTACCTCTGCTATTGAGATTCCCTTCTTCTGAACCCTAGTTCCCACTGACATGTGATTGTGTAATTCAATCAATCATAGAATCATAGAATAATTTGGGTTGAGTGGGACCTCTAAAAGTTCTCTATCCAACCTTCTTGAAATAAGCAGGGACACCCTCAACTAGATCAGGTTTCTCAGAGCTTCCCCAAGCCTCACCTTGAGCATCTCCAGGGATGAGGCCTCAACCAACTCCCTGGGCAACCTGTGCCATTTTTCCACTACCAATTCCTATTTCTAGTGTCATTCCTATTGACAAGGTAAGTGCAGGCATTCTGAACTTCAGAGTGGTTGTGCTGAAGTTAACAGTAATTTCAGTTGCATCAGGGATTAGTTTTCACTGGCTTATTCTCTTTGCTGAGGTTAGTATAACAGACCTAAGGGGCAGCATAAGAAAAGCAGCAGAGTTGGAACAGCTGGGATAACTTGTCTGACAGCTAGAAAGTAACCTCAGAAAGAACCTTTCCAGGGAAGAAAGCACATGCTCAGATGCCCCTTTCTGGTGAGCAGCCCAGCTGCTGCAATCTGCATAGGCTTCATTCCCTAGCACAGACCGAGGAACAAACATCCTTATGGCACAAGTATGTGTCACCACAGACTTTGAGATGGTATGTGTACTAAAGCGGGTGACATGTGTCAGCATGTTATTTGAGTACCCAAGGGCACAGGAGAACCTAAGGAGGAGATTCCAAGGCTGAATACTCTTTTCACACTTAGAGGCAGGTGTCTGTGATTGATGGGTTGTTATGGCCAAGGCATGTTCATTACAAGCCCTCTTTCCATCAGCACTGCTCCAGAATCTCCTGAGCTCAGCTTTCACCAGCTGCTCAGTATGCCAGGACTGATCTCAGAAATACTTTGAGACAGCTGAAAGATGTACTGATCATGTTTGATATAAGGATAATCACCTGGCTCAGATGGACAACAACCTGTTCTGCCTTCTGAGTTATTGCACAAAATACTCTGGGTTTTTTAGTATTCAAAATCACTGTAACAGGAGCACGTGCCTCTTTATAATAACATTAATTAAGACATTCAAGTCATAGTTCTGTCCAGCCCAGCATCCTATCTCAGTTGCAGACTGAAATCAGATGCCAGGCAAGAGTATATGAATCAGGGAAGCACATAACTGCATTGCCCTAGAATGCTGTCCCAACCTCCATCACTTTGCCACTCAGCCTGTAGAAAGTACCTCAGAATCAACTTGTCTAAGGAACTGCCATGATTTCTTCCATGCTGTTCTCCATGTACAATGCTCCCTTGTGTTCCTCAGGCACATCTGTGCACCAAAAAGAGGTTTGCAGATGCACTGACACACAAATCCTCTTTTCTTAATGAGGAAGTTCATTTAGAAAGCTGAAAGACACATGTGAAAGGGCATTACTCTAGGAATTGGGGACTTCCAATACAGAAGAAAAATTACATAGCACTTCGCATGCTACTGTGTTGCCTTAATTTTACAGGCTCCACCTTCACAGTGGGCTAATAAAAAATTTAAACCCATTGTGCCATCTGCAGACAGTGTTGTGAATGGCACTCCCTCTTCATTGGAAGATGTTAACTGATGCACTTAAAACATGGTAGATAAAGCACCTTGTCCTGTTTGTAATACTTTCTTTGAAATATTTGTTATTAGCTAGTAGTGAAGCTTGTTAAGAAACTTTTTCTCCTGTAACTAGGGAACTCTGGAGGATCAAATCATCAGTGCCAACCCACTGCTGGAGGCTTTCGGCAATGCCAAGACTGTGAGGAATGACAACTCCTCACGCTTTGTGAGTTCACTTCAGATTTGTTGGAATGCAGACATCTCATATACATTTTGTTCATTAATTGCTATAACCTGGTTGATCTGTACTGCTTGATAGGGAAAATTCATCCGGATTCACTTTGGAGCAACTGGCAAGCTGGCCTCTGCGGATATTGAAACCTGTGAGTTGGAACAAGTCAGTGCATGCAGAATTTGTGCATTCATGACCTCAACTTTACCAGGAAACTAATAGCATCTGTCTTTTGGTTAGATCTTCTGGAGAAATCCAGAGTGACTTTCCAGCTGTCCAGTGAAAGGGGCTATCATATTTTTTACCAGATAATGTCTAACAAGAAGCCAGAGCTCATTGGTGAGTGTCAACAGTGCTGGGATATGCTCAACACATGCTTTCTCTTTCCACCGTAACATGCCTTGGTGCCACAAAAGGTGCCTTGTATACCTGCAGATCTCCTCCTTATCTCTACCAACCCCTATGACTACGCCTATGTGAGCCAAGGAGAAATCACTGTTGCCAGTATTAATGACAGTGAGGAGCTGCTGGCAACGGATGTGAGTACAGCTCAGCACCTGCGGGGCAGCCAGGGAGACTGGCGGGAGGGCAGGGAGGCCTGGTGGTGGGCAGGCAGAGAGGTCTGGTGGCAAGCAGGGAGGCCTGGTGGCAAGCAGGGAAGCCTGGCAGTCCACAGTCATCAAGTGCCAGGACCTGCTGCCTGAAGCAGTCACAGGAACACACCAGTGCTGCACAGCACCTTGTGCTTCTGAGACCTTCCCTGGCTTGCCTGTTGCCTCTGCAGAATGCCATGGACATCCTGGGCTTCAACTCAGATGAGAAGATGGGGATGTACAAGCTGACGGGGGCTGTCATGCACTATGGGAACATGAAGTTCAAGCAGAAGCAGAGGGAGGAGCAGGCAGAGCCTGATGGCACAGAAGGTAGCGTTGGCTGCAGAGTTTGCTTGTGAACTTCCCAAGGAGATAAGCTAGCAACCCACTCCCATAAAGTGCCCAACACTTTGAGAATGGTTTCCGTTTCCAGAAAAGAAACTATTTGTTTTTTTAAAGTTTGTTGCAAGTTCCACCAAGTCAGTGATTTAATTTACACTCCACAAAGAAACACACAGTTAGGAGGAACATTGCTGTAACCCTTCAGGCATGGAATGGGGTGTATCTGAGACACTGCTTATGTTGGAAGGAATGCATTTTCCTTGGGACTGGAGAGGAGCTTCTCACCTCCTAGAGGACCTGGACATCTTTCTTTGTCAATTTTTGAACTCATTTGCTGTCTCTGATCCTAGTGGCTGACAAAGCTGGCTACCTGATGGGTCTGAATTCTGCCGATTTGCTCAAAGCTTTATGTTATCCCAGAGTGAAAGTCGGGAATGAATATGTAACAAAAGGACAAAATGTTCAACAGGTACCTGAACAGCTGATCGGTTTGTCATTTTGCTCAAACGGTTCTCTCAACTTCAGAGCTAACTCACCTTTCATTACTGCCATGGCTGTGGTTCTTACAGGTATACAATTCAGTGGGTGCATTGGCCAAATCAGTCTATGAGAAGATGTTCCTATGGATGGTTACTCGAATCAACCAACAGCTGGATACAAAGCAGCCCAGACAGTACTTCATTGGTGTCCTGGATATTGCAGGCTTTGAAATTTTTGATGTGAGTTACAGCAGGTATGCTTGCCCACTGATGACTTTTCCAAACTAATTGGCATTTTTTTGTATTTTGAATTTGCAGTTCAACAGCCTGGAGCAGCTGTGCATCAACTTCACCAATGAGAAACTGCAACAGTTCTTCAACCACCACATGTTTGTGCTGGAGCAGGAGGAGTACAAGAAAGAAGGAATTGACTGGGAGTTCATTGACTTTGGGATGGACCTGGCTGCCTGCATTGAGCTCATTGAGAAGGTAGAGGAAATATTTTAATTTCAGAAGAGCACATTTCTTTCATGACCATTTATTTTAGTCCAGTCATTGTTAATAAATTGAGCATATTTCAAGTTGCCATGTTCCTGTGTAGTAGCCTGAGCATCACAGACATTATAGTTTGCCCAAATGTTATAGTAACTGTTAAGTAACTCTGTTAAGACCTTGTGAAGTGCAAATTAGTCACTGAAACAAGTCACAAATAACATCTGTTTTACTTTTTCCTCCCCACCACTTACTTTCTTTATCTATTCATATTATTCACAGCCCATGGGCATCTTCTCCATCCTGGAAGAGGAGTGCATGTTCCCCAAGGCAACTGACACCTCTTTCAAGAACAAGCTCTATGACCAGCATCTGGGCAAATCCAATAACTTCCAGAAGCCCAAGCCTACCAAAGGCAAGGCTGAGGCCCACTTCTCCCTGGTGCACTATGCTGGCACAGTGGACTACAACATCTCTGGATGGCTTGACAAAAACAAGGATCCTTTGAATGAATCAGTTGTGGGACTGTACCAGAAATCATCCCTGAAGCTGCTGTCCTTCCTTTTCTCTAATTATGCTGCTGGGGCAGAGACAGGTAAGTGCTTTTCCATTGTTGATTGGTAAGGTGAGAATCAACTAAAGTTGATTCTCTTACATCCCCCAAAGTTCTTGTGTGCACCCATATATGCTAAAGCTACGATACGAACACGCAGAACTGCTTAAAAAACTACATTAATGCGGTGCAAAGAAGCAAAACTCATCAAATCCAAAATGAAGTGACAGGAGGTGCATGTTTCCTGACTTACTGTTTTGTGAATCATGTGCATGCTTACTCACCATGTAAGGTGCCAAAACACACAGCAGTGTGCAAACACTTTATAATCTTTGGGGACTGCTTTGTTTCTCAAGGTGAACTGTAAGAACTAAAGGGACACCATGGAACTAGGTTGTATCCAGCAGAGAATCCTGGTGTTGCAAAGGAAATGAGACAGAATGTAATTTAGAAATCCTCTTAGGGCATCAGAGAGTAGTCCAATCTGTTGCCCTGTTTTTGTGGCTGAAGATCCTCAAGTTGGACAGTCAATAGGTCTTCCTTACCAAAAATGGCCACACAGAATTCTACAAAAAATCCAAATATTCTGACAGCCTGGAGGCTGGTCAAAAAGAAGAGACAGTATCAATTAGTAGTCAATTCATCCACAGGCATATGGAGAGCAGGGTCTCAGGCTTGAGAGAGTACTGCATGGGGACTTCCATGCAGTTCAGTTTGGCTGATAGAACAATGTGCCTGAATAAGCTCCTAAGAAATACAGCTAAGGAGTGAGCAGTGGTTCTTACAGGTATTACCAGTACTAGGAAGGCGAGGAAAAAAAGCTGTGGAAATAAAATTTTGGATAAGGTGTGAAGTTGAGAAGACAAAGCCTCCATTTAAGTCTTGATTTAATTTAGTTCAACAATAAAGCAA
The DNA here is from genome assembly GCA_023637945.1 of Phaethornis superciliosus. NCBI lineage: Eukaryota > Metazoa > Chordata > Aves > Apodiformes > Trochilidae > Phaethornis > Phaethornis superciliosus. The sequence continues at coordinate 4,330,173 of JAJQWJ010000021.1, forward strand.
ATTTAACAAGGCACTGAGTGGCTTGGACTTGTATTCCTGAGACTATAATATGTGTCCTGCTTTGGGGCTGCATAACTCAGAACAAACCTCTATTCTTCACCTGGAACATCAGATTAGGAGATTTTTCTGAAGAGAATTTCACTACACTAATAAATAAATGTGCACTGCTGAGCCACATTCTTGGGCCTTTTGCCAAATTAAAAAAATAATAATAATAAAAAATGGAACTATAAGTAAAAGCAATGTGACTAGTAGCACAGTGTACACTGTTTTGAGAATTATGTCTTGTAACAGTGTCAAAGACAAATACATTCTGATACAGTCTAACTCATGCATCTGAGACCAAATACACAATACAATGACAAACAACCAGAAGTTCACTAATCTCTCATGCAGCAATGAGTATTTATAATTTTCAAATAATTCTTTTATTGGCTCGTGACCAAAGAATGCAAGATGAGGTCTACAAAACATACTTACTCTAACAGTTCACCTCCTATCTACTTCTTCCAAGGTGATAGCGGTGGTGGCAAGAAAGGTGCTAAGAAGAAGGGGGGTTCTTTCCAGACTGTGTCTGCTGTGTTCCGGGTATGTGAATTTCCTGTTAAATGAGCCATTCTACAAAAAATTATCCAAGGGCTGAAACACTTCTCCTGTTAAGAAAGACTGACAGAACTGGGTTTTTTTATCCTGGGGAGGAGAAGAGACATGTTTTTGCAGCCTTTCAGTATATAAAAGATGATGTTTTATCATGTCCTGCCATGAAAAGACAAGGGGCAACTGGTTTATACTGAATGAGGATGCGTTTAAATTGGATATAAGGAAGAAATTTTTTTAATATGAGGGCAGTGAGACACTGGAAAAAGTTGCCTAGAGGGGTTGTGCATGCCCCATAATTGGAAATGTTTAAGGGCAGATTGGATGGGGCTTGAAGCAGCCTGATCTGGTGAAAGATTTCCCTGCCTGTGGCAGGGATCCGCAAAGGCCCCTTCCAATCCAAGCAATTCTGTGATTCTTTTACAACTTGACATTTGAATAAAAATGTAAAAGATTTGTAGCTCAAAGCTCAAACACGTTTTTGCTTTATCACAGGAAAATCTAAACAAGTTGATGACTAACCTGAGAAGTACCCATCCTCATTTTGTGCGATGTTTGATTCCTAATGAGACCAAGACACCTGGTAGGTCCATCATACTTTAAAGACATGGGACTGCTGGCAATTGGCCTGCTTAGCTTCCACACCAACTTCTTCCAGAACAGCTCCCTTTGCATGTAAAGTTTTTGTGGGTGTTGGCTTGCAAGAAAGTGCCCCAGTAAACCTTCACCACTACTGCAAAAATTTTGAGTGTTACATGGTCCACTGTACTTACCCATCTTTGCTCAATGTGTGTACAGAGCTGAAGATGACAAAGATGGGATTGATTACAGCTGATGAAATTGCCTATTGTGGGTAACAGTATTAGCAAACACTTAACAAATGCCTAGCTTTGAGGACCACAGTGTCATTCAGAACTGCTGAGTTCAGCCCACCACTAACCAGTTTCTGAATATTCAGTCTTAACATCTGATTCACTGAGTTGGAGGACTGTCAAAGAAACAATATGTATCATTTACAGACTTCTATGTCCAAACTGCCGGGTGCTGCAAGCACTTGGAATGGATTTTGATATAAGGTTACTGTTTTCTTTTATTTAATTCAGTATTAAACTCTTACAAAGTATTTACTCTCTGAGAAGCATCAAGTTTGGGAGTATTTTCATGTGGCTATTAAATTAAAGTACTTGGGGAGAAATCTGCCTGTTTTAGGAGTCTAATGAAGTCTGATACTGGTAGAATGATAATTTAGATACTGGTAGTACGTAGTGGATTCAAAGGGTATACTAGGAAGTGGGAGCTTAGCATCTGTTTAGCATGCTCAGGAAACAAAAGACCAATTTCAGAACTTTTCTTACCTTTCTTGTTTATGTTTCTCTGCATAACACTGAAGACCACAATCAGGATTTAAGCAATACATGTATATATGGCATTCATATTTCAGCTGTTAATCTAAACTCCCTTTATATTCAGTGGAGAGGAGGCAGCATCTTGACGTATGAGACATCTGGCCCCTTTCATACATTTATCTTAGGGTGAGATGAATCACATCCTAGAACAGTTTTGCTTCACTGACTATAAATTAAGCCCAAAGGGAAATGTCCACACTTTATACCCTGAAGAAAGAGGAATCCCAAAGGGGTCTTGACAGTTGAGAAGGTGTAAAGTGGGAATTAGGGAAAACTACTAAAATAGAAAAACATATTTGAATTAATTATTTTGCCAGATATAGCTGTTATTTTCACATTCAGTTTATTGTTTTGACAGAGGTGATTCAGAGGGAGTCCTGACTTTTTCCTTTTAAGAAAACAAAAAGTAGTACTGTTGAGAGAATTTAAGGATAGTGAAGGAAGATAAACTGGACTTTTTCTAATTTCTAGCTGGATTTAGGCTGCTTATGGTTGACTTTTCTAACAGTTCCCTTGTGTACCCCTTTATTGATCACACTGAAAACTTAAAAGGTATGGACCATTCTCCACTAAATAATGTGTCTAGCAGCTGACAGAACGTTGTGCATGACAAAGTGGTCCCAAGAGGGTTTTATTCTGCCAGTTGAGCTTTGTTTGTAATACTTGTGAATAAGCTAGCCCCAACAAACCAAAGGGATATTCCATTCTATATTACATCATGTTCAGCATATAAGGCAGGGGGAAGAAGAAGGAGGGGGAACATTTGGAGGGATAGTGTTACTTTCCAAGTAATCATTAGGTGTGAGAGAGCCCTGCTTTCATGGAGATGGCTGAGCACCCACCTGCTGATGGGAAATAGTGGAGGAGTCCCTTGTTTTGCTTTGCTTGAATGCATGGCTTTTACTTTACCTATTGAACCTATATGTTTCCTCACTTTTACCTTTCCAGTTCTGCCCCTCAACCCACCGGAGGGGAATGATAGAGTGTCCTTTTGGTGTTGAATTGCTATCTGGGGTTAAACCACAACAATCATGCTGGGTGTATTTTGTTCAAGGTGAAATGGATCATTACTTGGTGATGCATCAGCTGCGGTGCAATGGGGTTCTAGAAGGCATCCGAATTTGCAGGAAGGGGTTCCCAAGCAGAATACTTTATGCAGACTTTAAGCAACGGTAGGTCTTCAGTTACTACTGTCTGTTAAGATAAGGCTTCAGTAAACCAATAGCTCCAGTAACAAGTCTGGTGACATCACAGTGAGACACCATCTGAACCAGGCCCAATCGGTGGCATCTGAGGGAACTATGTCATTAATACTGTCTTAAGTCACTCCAGTCTTTTGTGTCTTTGGTCAGCCCAGAGATTTCTTGATTCATCAGAATAACTAAGGTGTAGTCAATGTGCAATGAGTCAAAGAGATGTAAAACTGTGCAGATGTAACGAATTTTGTGCCATTACAGGCTCTTTGTAAGCTTCCTAGAGAAACAGAAAAACGACACACATCAGTGCTGCTTCCTTATGGTTCATTGACTAAACATTCAAAAATCTGAGGCTTTGGTGGTGCTCTGCCACTGGCCTGCATCCTGTGCCTTGTTATCCTCATCTTTCAAATCAAGACAGTCAAGCTGGTTCATGTGAACTCAGTTGCTATAAAGGGTTAATCAGAACTAGATGCTTTTACAATTAAACGTAACACTAGCATCATCCATGCTAAATTAGTGTGAAAAAGATCCAAGACCTCCCTAAAAGTATTCTGCAACCTGATGTTTAATAAGGCTTTATCTGGTCTCAATTGTCAAATGATAATTTCATGTGACAGGTGAAGGAATCCATCCATAATGGCCATGGTCCAGAACCAAAAGGTGCTTTACAGTTCAAAGGAAATGTGCTAAAGTTCAGGAGGAACTACAATGGAAGCCTACAATAGAGACTAAATTCACTACACCATTACCACTGTCTTGATTTTACATATTCTCTGTCAAAGTAGACTTAAGTATAAGAAGTGTTTCAGTGTACAGACATGCATCTTCTTTGATGTATCTGAAGAACCAACTTTAGAAGGATTAGGTGGTCCTGTCCATGACACTGCTACCTTGCAAAATCCTAGGCCTGCTCTTAGCATTTAGAGAATAATACCATGCCATTTTATTCCCAACTCAATAAGTCAGTGGTTCAACTTGTGGAGTGTGTGAGCTGTGCAAGATCCATATTCCCTTTGGAATACAGATTATTTTTTTTTAGTAGTTTTAATTCATCTTCAACTTCCATTTCAGTAGCATTTCTCTGATCAGTGAAATAACATGAGAAGGGGTTGATGTGTTCTCACTATGTTCTTCCTAATTCCTGGACCTATGGATGCTCTTCAGTGTGCACATTAATTTTGTGTCTAACATATTGTGTTATTACACAGCCAACAGATTCCTCTGAAGAGTAGATATGTCCCCTTAACATCACCTTCTTTCTGTTCAGCCAAGACTGTCTAGATTTCAGATGGCATGTTCAGTCACTTTCCAATAGATCAGCTTCTGTATATTTTATGATATATAGTGGATCCTATTTTCTTCACCTTGTTTGAAATCAGTCCTATTGTAACCTGTCTTACCACAGGTACAAGCTTCTTAATGCCTCAGCCATTCCAGAAGGTCAATTCATTGACAGCAAAAAGGCTTCAGAGAAGCTTCTTTCCTCCATTGATGTTGACCACAGCCAATACAGATTTGGCAGCACCAAGGTAAAGTCCTTGTAGAAGAGTGTGTTTAATTAATGGTAAAAAAAATCGTTAATTTAAAATATTTTTTGCATATGAAATCAGCCTTCATGATAATTAGAAACAAATTACACCACTAGCAAGATACAGTCCAAAAATTTTGTCTGGTTCTGGGGGTACATACAAGGAGTAGCACTGACAGCCCTGGGACCACCTTACTACTAGAATAACCCACAGAGGCTGCAACTAGAATGAGTGCTGCCCCTTTCTCCTGCCAGTTAAACTGCTTTATATTACAGCATGTTAGACAGACACAAACAAGTTGGACAGTCAGACTTTTCAGGGGATTTAGGCACACACATAAGTCTGCCTTCCATATCTAAAGCAGTCTTAGGTGGGACACTGATTCCCTGGTCAGAACAATCAAGACATTACTATTTCTGGATAAAAACCCAATCATCTTCACTACTGAACAGACAGCACCATGTTTGGTCCTCTAAGCCATCTCTAAGTCAGTTAACAGAGCAAACCTTGGGTGTGATGTAGAAGACTACAGCTAAGAGACAGAATAGGACATAGTACTGCACTGAAAATTAATTCTTTGATTTAATAACTACTGATGAGTTAAATCTTCCACTGCCTGCAATAACACCGCAATAATGTCGTCAGCCTCAACCTATATGTCCCTCTTTTATATTCTAGGTGTTCTTCAAGGCAGGTCTCCTGGGACTCCTAGAAGAGATGAGAGATGAGAAGCTTGTGAGCCTCATCACTCATACACAGGCTATGTGCAGAGGCCACCTCATGAGAACTGAATTTAAAAAGATGAATGCAAGAAGGTAATATAAGTAAAAAGTGACAACCATACTGTATCAAACCAATAGTACAGAAGTGCAGTTTACTGTCTCCAATTAAAAAAAAATCCTCAGGAAAGACCCTTTTAAATACTAGGGGAAACAGAGGACACGCAGACTAATAGTTTCTTTGTTAGTCTCCAAAATTCTGGAAATAGCTATTCAGCAATTACAGCATGTATCTGGAGCATGGTATTTAGTATTTAACAGTGAACCTTTTCCCTGGGAGTTCAGGAGTTCAAAATTTACAGAACCCCATGACAGAGACAGACAATTGAACAAGTAGTAAGGTTTGTCTGTTTTAAATAGGTTTGATCATTTCAATGGATAATATCAGTTTTATATGTCCAGATATCTCCTATATCCAGACACAGTTATTGTTCATGCCACTGAATCAAACATTCTGTAATTAACCACCTAGAAATTAGTCTTTAATAAAAGCTATGGAGGTGAGGAAAAAAAGTTCCCTGAAGAAAATGCTGATGCTTCATGACCAATAATCAAGGTCTGTTTTCAACCAAAGTCTCACCAACCTCACAAACTATGTCTCTGTGTGTTTTCAGAGAATCCATTTACATCATCCAATACAATGTCAGGGCATTCATGAACGTCAAGCACTGGCCCTGGATGAAGTTGTACTTCAAGATCAAGCCCTTGCTGAAGAGTGCAGAATCTGAGAAGGAGATGGCCAACATGAAGGAAGAGTTTGAGAAAACCAAGGAAGAGCTTGCAAAATCTGAGGCAAAAAGGAAAGAGCTGGAAGAGAAAATGGTGACCCTGTTGCAAGAGAAAAATGACCTGCAGCTTCAGGTTCAGTCTGTGAGTAAACCCCATTTTCAGATTCACCCCACCTACTCTTATTTTGCTGCTTTTTCCCTTCTTTTTTTCCATTGTGCTTCCTAAACACACATGTAATAGGGCCAGATTCTTCTCTGCTTTGCATCTGGTCTTGTCATTTACACCTAAGCAGAGTGACGGCAAAGCACACATAAAACATTACGACCAATAAGAATATAGGAAATTCTGACATAGCTCCCATGTAAATCCACTTGATTGTAAAGGAATCATCAGTGGGAGATTCAGATATTCCACAGTATATGCAATGTGTTCCTAACAACGGTATCTGACTTTAGGTGAAGTAAATGCTGTTTCCACATCTGCTTACTGTCATAATATGGAATCACATCAGGGGTGCTTTTCTGTCAGAGAGAGAACTGAAACAGTGGAACAAAGATTGATGTTTTTCTCTGAAATACTGCTGACAAGATACTGAAATTGCACAAGACAGGAATATTGTCAGGTACTAAAAAAGGATGATATTATGGAGTCAAGGACAGTCTGTTTTAAGTAGATCTTTTACTTGTTTCCATGGGCTTTAAAACCAGTTGGGTTTCAACAACAGTTCCATATTGTTCCAAGCACTAAGGCTGTAACTGATCTATTACATCCATTACATTCTCTTCTTGAGAATTTCAACTTAACCTCACCCAGTTTTCTGAGTTTCTTTATTCCCTTCTTGGTCCTTAATTCTCTGTTCTCCAGAACCCACGTAGTTTACAAGTATCTGAGGCTTTATTTTAACCCTATCATAGATGGTAAGCTAAAAAAAAAAAAAACTCAAAAAGCCCAGGTTTAACTGTGTTTAACAACTAGAAGTTTAGGATGACTTTCAAAGCTCTCAGATTTCAAATTTTAAACATAAAAGAACTTGTAAGGTATGATCATTGCACTCCACAGTGCTGACTCTTTCTTGACTCCCAGTTTATTGCTCTGTCAGCACTGGAAGAGTCCTTTCTGTCTTCTTGCTGTCTTATTTTCCTGGATAAATTTCTATCAGCTCTTCTTGAAAGATTCATAGAACCATAGAATGGTTTGGGTTGGAAGGGACCTTAAGGATCATCTAGTTCAAACCTCCATGCACAGGCAGGGACACCTCCCACTAGATCAGGTTGCTCAAGGCCCCATCCAACCGGACTTCTGACACTTCCAGGGAGGGGTCAGCCACACCTTCTTTGGGCAACTTTTGCCAGTGTCTCATCAATCTTGAATTAAAGAAATTTCTTCCCAAAGTCTAGCCTCAGTCTTCCCTCTTCAAGTTTTAAAACATTTCGCCTTGAGCTCTCACTACACACCCATGTCAAAATCTTGTAGGCCCGCTTCAGATATTGGAAGGTTGCTCTAAGGTCTGCCAAGAGGAAGGGGCCTATCTCTTTTCAGTGGTGCCCAGTACAGGACAAGGAATTGAACAAATTCTAGGGTTGAAGCTAGAACATAGAAGTTCCACCTCAACATGAGGAGAAACTTCTTCTCTGTGAGGCTGATGGACCACTGTCCCAGGCTGCCCAGAGAGGTTGTGGAGTCTCCTTCTCTGGAGACTTTCAAAACCCATCTGAATGTGTTCCTGTGAAGCCTGCTTGGAAGGGGGGTTGGATTAGATGATCTCAAGAGGTCCCTTCCAACTCATAACGTTCTATGATTCTATGATTCTGTGATTGTATGATCCTACTTATTTCAGATTCCTTGCAGGCTCCTTGTTATGATTAAACCCTGTGAGTTTATTGCATGGTATTGTAGCCAAATCATCTGACCAGCTGAATGGAAGTGTCTCTACCATGTACAATGGTCCACTTTCCCAAGCAGAGAAACTGAGCAGGACAATTTCCTTATGATGGAATCATATGCATTACTGTGACCTGCAGAGGAAAATGTGCCTTGACTTGTGAAATTAGTGTCTTGGAGGCGGCACTTGAACAACACGTTACCTTTTGTTTTTCTTAGAAGAAATATAACCTGCCTTTGATATGTTCTGACAGGAGAGTGAAAATCTAGCTGATGCTGAAGAGAGATGTGAAGGACTCATAAAAAGTAAAATCCAGCTGGAAGCTAAAATTAAAGAACTAAATGAAAGAATGGAGGATGAAGAGGAGACAAATGCTGAATTGACAGCAAAGAAGAGGAAACTTGAAGATGAGTGCTCTGAGCTGAAGAAAGATATTGATGATCTTGAACTGACTCTGGCCAAAGTGGAAAAGGAGAAGCATGCAACAGAAAATAAGGTGAGAGATGAATTAGGGACTTATTTTTCCCCAGACAGTTCTCCTTGACATTTTTAATTTTTGTAGAAAGTTTTGTTCATTCTTAAATGATCTGAATGGGAGGGATACATGCCAAAGTCATGAGAGAGAATATTGTCACTTTATCACCTGTGACAGAAATTAGCTTGTTAAAATTATAGCTTTCTCCTAGGATAAATATTTTTTCTATGACAGTTCAAAAAGAGTTAAGAGGGTTTTGTGTTGCTTGACAGAAAAATTCCATATTTGACTATTTGCAGTCATAAGGAATCAATATATTATTTGTGCCTCCTGTGGACAGTGGAGGACTAGTATGTTTGTACTTGCTCAGTGCAGAATGGCTATGCTGGTCCTTTCTCCCATGTGTGGAGGAGAACTGATTTTCCAGATGTGAAATATTTTCTTAGTGTTCTCTTAAAAATAAGGAGCACAGGACCAAGCTAGGATGGACATCCTTCCTTCCTTTGACTTGATCATACAGTGAGAGGTCTTCATAACATAATAACATATCTTTGGGTATGGTTGGCACTTGATAATATCTTTAAAGAACTTCACTTGCTGTGAATTTACAGCTGTTTGCCTAGAAAATATGTCACATACAGTGAATACGTTTTTTGGAGGAACTCATAGGCCTTTTGTAAATCCCAGTGGGAAAAGCCTGCAGGGGCAAGTGAAGATCTAGTACATATTCCACTACAGAATTCAGCAAGATTGGGCTGGTAGTAATAAACAACTAAAGCAAGAATTCCCACCCTTGCAGGATGAAAGAGGTAATGTGTCAGGCATAACACTTTTTGCTACCCTCATCATGAACTTTATGGATGCTTGCTGTCTAACAGGTTAAGAATCTTACTGAAGAGATGGCAGCTTTGGATGAAAATATTTCTAAACTCACTAAGGAAAAAAAGGCCCTCCAGGAAGCCCACCAGCAGACACTGGATGACTTGCAAGTTGAGGAAGACAAAGTCAGCACACTGACCAAAACCAAGACTAAACTGGAACAGCAAGTTGATGATGTAAGAAAAAGTTTCGGGGTTGTATAGGTGGGAGCTTTGCCAGATTAGAAGAGAATAGAAGTATGTAGTTGGGACTAGAAGCAACTCCTAAAGAAGCCAAGCCAGCTCTAGTCATTACAGCTAATAAATTGTTGCAAATTACCAGTGTACTGTGGAATCCAGTACATCTTTCCCTATTTAAACTATGCTCATAACTGGGTATTTCAGTGTTGTTGACTTCTGTGTCCTCTTTTAACCATTTAGCTAGAACAGCATATCTATGGCAGTTTGCAGTTTGATGCAGAGTTATTTGAGGTTTCTGGCTGTGCACTGTGTATATATTCAAGGAAGTTAATGAACAGGGAGAATTTGTCAACATTTAGCAGTATATTTGCAAGGAACTGCAGTCACAGGAAAATTTTCATTTCTACATTTTCCTAAACTTCCATTTCCACTGTGCACGGCCAAGCTGTGAACAACTTAATGGATAAAACCAAATCATAATGGCTGCTCTGATCTTGCAGCATGAGTGTAACACATGTGGAGATGACAAGTGTACATAAGAACTCTCCATTCTTATATTCTCTATAATTCTCTATTCATCAATTGCCTACTCTTGTGAGATTTTAAAATCAAGAATAGTTAATTTCAGATTGTAATTTATATGTTTTCTGTTTTTTAGCTTGAAGGAAGTCTGGAACAAGAGAAGAAACTCAGAATGGACCTTGAGAGAGCAAAGAGAAAACTGGAGGGAGATCTGAAAATGTCTCAGGATTCCATCATGGATCTGGAAAATGATAAGCAACAGATGGATGAAAGGCTAAAAAAGTATTGCACTAACTGTTTATGCTCTAAATTCTAAAACTCAGCTTTTATCTTAACCATACTGAATTCCCTTTCTTGTTCTTCAACAGAAAGGACTTTGAAATAAGCCAGTTGCAAAGTAAAATTGAAGATGAGCAGGCTCAAAGTTCTCAGCTGCAAAAGAAAATTAAAGAGATTCAGGTAAAGTCTAACAGTTATTTATATTTTAATAGCCAAGCACAAGTTCCTTAGAATTAATTGATATTTATTCATAGACTGTTAAAAACAATTATTTTCCTACCCATGAATAAAACAGTTAACATGGACTCTGGGTGCTATTCTCATTTCAGGGCACTTTTCAGAGCTCTGGCCTCTAATTATACATAATTATGTAAGAAATTTCTTAAGTGAAGCTTGTGGCAGGCTTTGAAAATGGATCAGAGTTGTAACAGTAGTGAAGCCATATGAGATTTTTTTTTCTAAGAAAACAATATCACATAGAATGTGACAGAGACCACCTTCTAAATGCAAAGCCAGGAAAGCAGTTCTTTTTAGATATTATCTCATGGTTGCTCATATCAAAGTTTTTTCTACCTTGTTTGCTGCAGGAGAAAGGACACTGCTTTTTTCTGGCCTGTCCTTTAGGAGATTTCTAAGAAACTCACATTACTTTGCATTTTCCAGTGACACATCATCTGTTTCTTCAGAAAAGTGCAATGCTAGATCCTTCATAACATAATAAACTTATTCTGAGCTACAGCATAAGAAGAAATATTAGATTTTACATTCTCTTTTTTTTTCAAAACTGAATATTGCATGTCCTAAGACACAGTTCATGTGAAATTTCTAGTGGTGTTTCACACTTCAGGCTGATATAATGAATGTGAATGTTTACTCTTTATTCCCTCATGGCAATTTAACTGACTTTCACAGGCTCGCATTGAGGAACTGGAGGAAGAAATTGAGGCTGAACGTGCGATCCGTGCAAAGACTGAAAAGCAGCGAGCTGACCTCTCCAGGGAGCTAGAGGAAATCAGCGACCGCCTGGAAGAAGCAGGAGGAGCTACTGCAGCTCAGATTGAGATGAACAAGAAGCGTGAGGCAGAATTTCAGAAGATGCGCCGTGACCTGGAAGAGGCCACGCTGCAGCACGAAGCCACGGCTGCTGCCCTGCGGAAGAAGCACGCGGACAGCACGGCTGAGCTTGGGGAGCAGATTGACAACCTGCAGCGGGTGAAGCAGAAGCTGGAGAAGGAGAAGAGTGAGCTGAAGATGGAGATTGATGACCTGGCCAGTAACGTGGAGTCTGTCTCCAAAGCCAAGGTTGTTGCATGGGAAGAAACATGTCTCATCACTACCATTGTTCTGAACAATTAGATGAGCTCAAGGATTTGCTGTCTGTCTCTTAACAGAGCAACCTGGAAAAGATGTGCCGAACTCTCGAAGACCAGTTCAGTGAAGTCAGAACCAAAGATGAGGAAAATATGCGACTAATTAATGATCTGAATACTCAGAAAACACGTCTGCAGTCTGAGAATGGTGTGTCCCTAGATGAAATGTAATTCTCCTGTGTCAAGTACTTAAATATACGGTCTGATTGCCTGTGTGTTTTGTAATATATTCATCCCTGGGTCTTCTGAGCAAAACTCAGAATGTAGAATTTCCTCCTAGTTGCAGTCATGGAAACTTCATCCAAGGAAACAAAACCAAACCTAATTAATCACTGTCAATCAAAATTAATGTGACAGTCTGTGGTCCGTTCATCACCTCTCCTTTGATGATAGCAAAAAATTTATCTTTGATAGCTTTCTCCCACAGATGGGACTGAAATTGCTGCTCTCTATTCTACCAAAGTATATCTTGCAACCTCTTTCCATATGGTTAGGTCTTCTTATTTCTACATTTTATGATTCACATCTGTCTAAAAAATTAAATGTTTTCTTTCTTAGGTGAGCTTACTCGGCAACTGGAAGAGAAGGAGTCCTTGATTTCTCAGTTGACTCGGGGCAAACATGCTTTCACGCAGCAGACTGAAGAACTGAAGAGACAACTAGAGGAAGAAAATAAGGTGGCCAATAAGTTGTAAAATAAATCAATGAGCTAAAACAATAATTGAGATTTTTCTTCAGAGAAAGGTGGAGACTTCAGAAGAGTGAAAATTGTGAACACACAGAAGAGGCATAAGAAATTAGATAGGGAGGGATGTTTAAGGCCTTCTTTTCATGCTTTCTGAAGTTCAAAATCAATGCAAACAGCACTGTGTGCATGTTTAATGCTAAATAAAATCCCTAAAGCAAAGAATACTGCAGCAGCCAAATAAGGAAAGAGTGCTGGAGTGCAGGCATACTCAGGGCTAGATATGACAACACAGTCTAAAGTTTATTCTGCCTGAAGGTCAACACCAAATCTGCCTGACAAGCTTACAAAAAAACTTACTGAGACTTAATTCCCACCTTGACTGTTGCTGGATTTGTTGTGTCTTTGCCTGAAGCACATGTGCAGGTGCAAATGTTTTTGATTGGCACTACCCCAGACAAGATGGACATGTACCTGATAAACAACAGGTCTGAAACACAGTCCTTAATGCTATTCACTTTGCTCCTTCAGTTACTGTAACAGCTGTGGCACATGGACAGTGAGATGTGAAGTTTTTGTAAAATACAATTAAAAAATCCAGTCACAAATTGTTAATGTTTTGATAACTTGTATAACTCTAACTACCCAGGCGAAGAATGCCCTGGCCCATGCCCTGCAGTCTGCTCGCCACGACTGTGACTTGCTGAGGGAACAGTATGAGGAGGAGCAGGAGGCCAAGGGGGAGCTGCAGCGTGCCCTGTCCAAGGCCAACAGTGAAGTGGCCCAGTGGAGAACCAAATACGAGACGGATGCTATTCAGCGCACAGAGGAGCTGGAGGAGGCCAAGTATGTGAAGAACTGGACTGGAGCAAGTAAAAGGATATTTAAGTGTAAATGTGAGAAGAAACTGGAGGAAACCAGAGTATGCTTGTAGTGGGAAAATGCACAGCAGTGTGCTTTTGAAATGTATTAGGAGTGAAAAGTGGAGTCAGCAGAGGTTTAAATGAGAAGGAAGAGAGGCTGGGGAGTGTCTGCAGAAAGGAGAATTCCAGTGCATTACCAATGAGTTAATTATAGTAGTTGAGAAATCATGCTCTTTACACTGCCAATATTGAAAGGGTGTTTCCAGTTCCTTTCCACACTGGTCCAATCTACCCCTTGGCTAAGTGTTCTCCCAGGCTATGCACAACTCCAGCATGATGCATCATCCCAGGCTCTCTGTTCACACCATCACAGATTTCCATGTTGCTCTCTCTGCCCATATCTCCCATGCCAAACTCCCTTTCCGTACATTTCCTGAGAACATCAGAATTTTCCTTTTCTCAGTGCTGATTGTTTCATTGTGCAGAAAGAAGCTTGCTCAGCGCCTGCAGGAGTCAGAGGAGCAGATTGAGGCTGTCAACTCAAAGTGTGCTTCACTGGAAAAGACAAAGCAGAGGTTGCAGGGAGAAGTGGATGACCTCATGATTGCCGTGGAGCGATCCAACGCAGTTTGTGCAGCATTTGATAAAAAGCAGAAGAATTTTGACAAGGTTGATTCAAAGAGCCTGCCAGATATGAATATTGTTAGACATTTGACATAGGCCAGGTCAAGTTCTGAAATTAGGGAAGTTATTTCTGCTCTCATACTAAGATAATTTACATTTTATCCAAAGCAAAGCTCTGGTAAGGAATACACAATGGGACATGTAGTAATGACAATGTCAAAGTGTGAAGTAACCCCAGATGACCATAGCAAACAGTAAAGTATCCTTCTGATAGTTTTTAAAAGAATGAGGGAGATTGAGAGGATCTATATGTATTCTTTGATCAAGCAGACTGACTTTTGCCTGGTGCTAGTCTGCCAGCCTTTTATTTGGGTTAGGCAGAGCCTTAGACTTCTTTACACAGCTCCATCCTTCACTGCCTTTAATAACATTTTGAAAAATGAACACTGCTAATTGGACACTGTTAATTGCCCAAGTGATGTTGCATAGCCTTGTACCTTGACCCAGCCTTGTGTTAGTGAATTAAGTGAATATGCTAATGAAGATGTTCTGCAGGACTGAGATATCAAATTCAGGAGACAGCTGGTAGAACGTGATCATTCTGGGTGGGCTGAGTGCAAGACCACTGGCTCTTGTAATGATAAAAAGGCTCACACAGCCTCACTCAGACTAAACATATTGTAACCAGGCTGATGTCAAACCAGACTCCTCCATGAGAGCTTGAGGTATGTACTAGTGCTGGCTGAAGAGGATAATTTAAGCAGATAATTTAATTCCACCAAAACAACCAGAGTATGTTTGATGGTGAATTCATTGTGACAGGCAGAGAACAGCCCAAAGCAAAAGACTGTAAGATAGGTCATGACTCTTAGGTTCTTGTCCTATGAACATATGAGTGTTGAAGAATGGATCATTCTCATGTTCTGATAGCTCCTCTCAATCTAGGTGCTGGCTGAATGGAAGCAGAAATACCAGGAGAGTCAGGCTGAACTGGAAGCTGCCCAGAAGGAGTCTCGGTCTCTTAGCACTGAGATCTTCCGGATGAAGAATGCCTATGAAGAAATTCTTGACCAGGCTGAGACTCTCAGAAGGGAAAACAAAAACCTCCAGCGTAAGTTCAGATCTCCATCAGCTCCAGCATGACCTATCATCAGCTCCATCAGGATCCACCATGAGTCCTAAGATATTTCCATGTTTCTGAGATATCAGAGCTCTGCTTTTTCCCAGGTTTTTGTTCCATATGATTTCCCACAAAGCTCTTAGGTGACTTTCTTTACTGTTCAGGTGATCACAAAGACACCTCTAAGCACATAGCTACAGCTCATTACAGCCGCCTGCTCCCTCATGCTCTTCCCTCTCTTTCACACCATCATAATTCCATTGATGGGTAGGGGCCAAATGAACTGAATGGACAGAAATTATGATGAAACCAGTAATTTTTTTTCTGATTCAAACATGAATTCCAGGTGCTATTGACAACATCATCTAAGATGAGTGTGTGTTTTTTGTATTCCAGAGGAAATTTCTGATCTTACTGAACAGATTGCAGAATCTGGAAAAGTTAATCATGGACTGGAGAAAGCAAAGAAGCAAATTGAGCAAGAAAAGTGTGACCTTCAAGCAGCATTAGAAGAAGTTGAGGCAAGTGTCATCAATAAAGAGGTTTATTTTGAGAGAGATTATGAATGGAGAAAATGTGGAGACTATATGTTGCTGTTTATCCTGATACTGTCACAAGGGTGCAGTATGAGATCACAAGCAAACCAAAAAGCACAGGCTCCTGTCCTCCTGTCCCTTACCAATGTGGCATTCTTTGCTGTACTATCAGGCACAAAAAACTCCTCAGTCCCAGACAAAAACTGTGCTTGTTTTACATGACCTGTTTGAATTTGCTGCCATGAAAGGTTGCAGAAATGTCACTTGTATACCAAAACTCTGACAGTTTTTGTTTGCTATTTAAATTAACCAAGGATGTTTTCAGAGTAGGTCTAATGTAACTTAATGTAACTTAAAGATCATTTTAGTATCACCTCCTGTCCAAAGAAAGATGAATGCTGAAGAGAACTAAGATTATACTTCTTCAGTTCTTCTGCTTTCAATGAACAGGAGCCAGTAAGGCTTTCAAGGCAGAGTCAAGTCACGGGACATGTGTTTTGATGAACATAGATTAGTGAGGATCAGCATAATCTTGGAAGTGACACTGGTACAATGACATGCTTTGCTAACACAGGCTGCATACCAGGTCCCACAATGCCATGATTACTTGCTAGGTCATACAGAGAGAAAATTGGAAAGGCAAAAGCCCAGCGAGAACCCAATCTGGCCACTGTTTGCATAAGAAAGAGCAAAATTTTTACAAAAAATGTCTTTACAAATATGTTAACCAAATGAGAGGAAAGGAGATCTCCATCCTTTATTGGATGCAGGGAGGGAACATTTACATCAAGGATGAGGAAAAGGCTGAGATAGTTAATGCCTTCTTTGCATCAATCTTTAATAGTCAGACAAGTTGTCCTCAGAATACTCAGCCCTCTGAGATAGAAGACAGGGATGGAGAGAAGCACAACCTCCCCCATAATCCAGGAGGAAGCAGTTAACAACCTGCTACACCACCTGGACACCCACAAGTGTATGGGCCCAGATAACATCCACCTGAGAGTACTGAGGGAGCTGGCAGAGGAGCTCACCAAGCCTCTGTCCATCCTGTACCAGCAGTCCTGGTTAACAGGGGAGGTCCCAGGTGACTGGAGACTTACCAGTGTGACACCCACCTGCAAGAAGGGCCAGAAGGAGGACCAGGGGAACTGCAGGCCTCTCCATGGTACCAGGGAAGATGATATAGTGGCTCATCTTTTGCATGCTTACATGGCAGGTGCAGGACAACCAGGGATTCAGGCCCAGCCAGCACAGGCTGAGGAAAGGCAGGTCCTGCTTGAGCAACCTCATCTCTTTCTACAACCATGTGAACTGCCTGGTGGATAAGGAAAAGGCTGCTGATGTTTTCCACATGGACATTAGTAAACCCTTTGACATTGTCTCCCACAATATTCTCCAAGAGTCATGGCTTAGACTAGTATATTCTTGGCTGGGTTAAAAACTCACTGGATGACTGAGATTTGTGGTGAACAGTTAGATCCAGTTGGCTGTCGGTAACCATTGGCCTTCCTCAGAACTCAGTTTTGGGGCCAGTCTTGTTTATTATCTTTATCAATGATCTGGGTGGGGGGACTGAGTGTTCCCTCATTAAATTTGCCGATGACAACAAACTGGGCAGAAGGGTTGACCTGCATGAGGGTAGGAAGGCTCTGCAGAGGGATCACAACAGGATGGATTGATAAGCCAAGGTTCTTTGTGTGAGGTTCAACAAGGCCAACTGCCAGGCCATGCACTTGAGTCACAACAACCCCAGGGTAGGGGGAGGAGTGGCTGGAAAGCTGCCCAGCAGAAAAGGACCTGGGAATGCTGGTTGACAGCAGCTGAATATGAGACTGTGTGCCTCGGTGGCCAAGAAAGCCACCAGAATCCTGGCTTGTATCAGCACTGGTGTGTCCAGAAGGAGCAGGGCAGGGATTGTCCCCCTATGCTGGGCACTGGTGAGGATACGCCTCAACTCCTGGGGTCAGTTCTGGGCCCCTCAGGACCAGAAGTACATTGAGGGGCTTTAGTGTGTCCAGAGAAGGGAATGGAGCTGGGGAAGGGTCTGGAGCACAAGTCTGACCAGAAGCAGCCAAGGGAGCTGGGAGTGTACAGTCTGGAGGAAACTGAGGGGAGACTTTCTTGCACAGAAGAAGACTTCTACAACTACCTGAAAGGAGTTTGTAGTGAGGTGCATATTGGTCCCTCCTTTGAAGTATCTAGCAATAGGATGAGAGGAAATGGCCTCAAGATGTGCCAGGGGGGCTTAGATTGGATACTAAGAAAAAAAATTCTTTACTGAAATAGCAGTCAAGCATTGTCAAGGAGGTGATGAAGTTATCATTCCTGTAGGTGTTCAAAAAAAACATGTAAATATGGCACTTCAGTACATAGTTTAGTGGGCATGGTGGTGTTGGGCTGACAGTTGGACTTGATGATCTTAGAGATCTTTTCCAACCCTGAAGATTCTATGATACTCTGCACTGTCAACATAGCTCTCAGTGCCCAGACCTTGTGGTATTTGAGGCATTTTCCTAAGAAGTCTTATTCCTAAATTACTGATTAATATGCAATGGAGATATAATGACTCTTGTTTATGGGAACAGCAGTCAGCTTTTTCAGTGCTAGGCCTTTTCTAAAGATCCACAGTAAGGCAAATATCTGTGCTGGTGGCTGCAAAGTGTCAGATTTCTGAATGAACACTACAGAAACAAATGATATTATTTCACCCTGCCAGGGCTCTTTAGAACATGAAGAAGGAAAAATCTTACGTGTTCAACTGGAGCTGAACCAGGTGAAGTCAGATGTTGATAGAAGGACTGCAGAGAAAGATGAGGAAATTCAGCAGCTGAAGAAGAATCACCAGAGGGTATTAGAGTCTATGCAGACCACACTGGATGCTGCGATCAGAAGCAGAAATGATGCTTTGAGGCTGAAAAAGAAGATGGAGGGAGATCTGAATGACATGGAAATACAGCTGAGCCGTGCCAACTGTCAGGTAGCAGAAACACAGAAGCACTTCAAAGCTGTGCAAGGACAACTCAAGGTAGGGACCACAAGGGCCACTGTCCTATGGGTCTTTGCCACTCATTCTGCTTGCCTCTGAGTGTCATGTTGCTTTCACCATTAAAGGATTCTCAGCTCCATTTGGATGACTCTTTGAAAGAGAATGATGACCTGAAGGAGCAGCTTGCTATGGTAGAGCACAGGAACACTCTGATGACTACAGAAATAGAGGAAATGAGAGCTGCTTTGGAGCAGACAGACCGAGCCCGGAAAGTTTCTGAGCAGGAGCTGTCAGATGCCAGTGAACGAGTGCAGCTTCTCCACTCACAGGTATTTGGTATCTTCTTTAGCATACGTCTGTGGGAGTGGCATGAAATGTGGTGGACATTGACATGACATGTCTTTGGACTATCCCAACAGAACACAAGCCTCCTCAACACAAAGAAAAGACTGGAAGCAGAAATTACTAATTTGCAGAATGAAGTCGAAGACAGCATTCAGGAAGCCAGAAATGCAGAGGAGAAAGCAAAGAAAGCAATCACAGATGTGAGTTCTCTTGCTTGCCCCTCTTCCAGTTTACACTAATGCAGTCACTTTTCACTTCAGCAAGGCAGCAATCAAGTGGAGGAGAACCAATTCTTCAACACAGGAACAAAAAATATCAATGACACACAACACCACATGGGCCTCACACAGGCTCTGCCCTACTGTTTGCCACAGAAGATGCCTCCAGTCCAGATCCTCTACTCATGTTCTGCTACCAGTCTGTACTGAAAAGGCATCCTGTCTCCCCTTCCCCATACCCACATTAACTTTTGCCTCAGGACAAATGTAGTAGACAGGATAGAACAGATGGTAGCAAGATTGTAGCAGGAAAAGAGTGATCTGAACTACATCATATTGAGACATAGCAGAGAAAAGCAGAAAATTAAGACTAAAATCATACATACTTTTATACAAATGCTAGACATGTAAGAAATAAAAAGAGATAAGATAAATGTTTCATTTTAACAAGGCTACAGTTTCACATCAGAAGAAACCATTCTTAAGACTATCTAGAAAAAGCGTAAGAAAATGAAACAGAAAATGGTTACACTACTCCATCAAGTCATGGGGCACCTGGGCCTGAATTGCTGTGTCTAGTTCTGCTTGCCCACCTGCAGCAGTGTCCTCTCTGTCCTCTCTGTCCTGTCACACACACCCTGGGTTTTTAAGTTCTCAGCAGGCAAAAGCTTTTCTTTGTAGTTCAAGATAGTCAACATCATTTCATTGGCAAAAACTGCTTAGGAGTCTGATTCTTCAACAAGTTTAGGCACCAAATGGCCAGATACTCAAAATGTAGGAGCCCAGAGCTGCAGAGTGCTAGACGGTAATATTTCAAGATGCCCCTAATTTCTACTCACTCAAAGAATGAAAACTTTGGTACTGATTCATTTGCATGCCCTGATTTTGTGGGGTTTGTTTGTTTCTTGCCATCAACCCTGCTCATTCTCCAAAGCAGAGTAGTTTAGGAAAACAGAGAATGAGAAACAGTAATCTTTATATCATAGAATTGTAGAATATTAGGGGGCGGAAGGGACCTCTTGAGAACATCTAGTCCAACTGCTAGCATGGTCATAGGCACTGATTGAGAATGTGAAGCTTGGCATAGCTTCCAAGAAAGAGTGCAGAACTGCTAGGGATAGGGGGGTATATTTGTAACATAACTGTGCTACAACCAGGCAGCCATGATGGCAGAAGAGCTGAAGAAGGAGCAGGACACCAGTGCCCACCTGGAGAGGATGAAGAAGAATCTGGAACAGACAGTGAAGGATCTGCAGCACCGTCTGGATGAGGCTGAGCAGCTGGCACTGAAGGGTGGAAAGAAGCAACTCCAGAAATTAGAGGCGAGGGTATGGTGAAGACTGCGGTAGGCTTAGATCAAATTACTGAGTGGGCCCTTGGTTGCTGTTACCTCTTGGGAAGGTTACAACAGGGACAGCCCCAGGTATCTCCAGCAGGTTTGCTGAGAGTTACGTTGAGTAGTTAAACACTGCACTGTGGGTGAGGAACTTGAAAATGACCTCATAAAACTGAGTGGACAAAAATGGGGGCAAATGAATATCAAGGTAGACATATATGGTAACTCATGCAGGGAAAAACTTTAAAATACACTTACTTGGGGATGATCTTGGAACTGGCAATTATACCTCAGACAGGAGATCTCAGTCTTATTTACAGTAGCTCTCAGAAACTTCAGTGGACAGTAGAATCAAAAACTCAAAGAGAAAAAATTTTAAGCTTCATTTGGAAATGCACTGAGAACAAAGACAGAGGGTATCTATTTATTAAATGTACTATGGCCAGGTCTGGTCTCTGGAACTTAAGAAGGACGTGGTAGTTAGAGAAGAATCCAGGGAATGACAGCTCAGTGAGTGGTCTTTTGAGGAGGGACAAACAAGGGTAGGACTGTTCAGATTGGAGAGGAGATTGCTGAGGGGTATGTGATCAGAGTTTACAGAATCATGACAGCAGTCACCAAGATATATTGTGACCAGTTATTCATCAAAATACACGATTTTAGAGGTAAGGACACATGATGCAGATCAGAACATCTCCGCCTAGAGATCAGTTTAAAAGAAATAAAAGGAAGTACTATGCAGAATAGTCAGGTAAATTATGGAACCTGCTGCCATGGGAGGCTGTAAGAGTCAGTTGGTAGAAGGGATTAGAAATCAGCAAATTTGCACATATGTAAGGGAACAAGCACAGGTGTGCCACTTTACACTTCTAATCTGTGTGGATTATGACTGTGGAAGATGGACAAGTGTAAGGGGAGTAGATAGCCAGGTTTCCATTGTCCGTAAGTAGTATCTGCTGCTGCCACTCCCAGAGGCATTGGGCTAGATGGACCATTCACCTGAACCATTTACTGCTCTCTTCAACTGTTCTTGTTACAAAAGTAGCACAACTGACTGGGAAATATGTATTCTTGGCTTTAAAAGGAAATATCCACTAAGAAATAAAAGCACTGGTGTCCAGGTTTAACTTATATATACCGCAGAAGAGGCATGGGGCTGCAGGAAGCTGCCCTGTACTGTCACTTTCTCTGCAGTCTTAGTTGGCAGAACACTGGTTCCTAGGATTCCACAGCAGTATCTGATCCATTCTTGACAAATTTCTGTGTTCACCATGATACTGTGTTTCAGATTAATGAGTTAGAGAACGAACTTGATGCTGAGCAGAAACGAGGAATGGAGTCACTCAAAGGTGCTCGCAAGTATGAACGAAGGCTGAAAGAACTCACTTACCAGGTATCTCAAATCCTCTGCCCTCTTACATACATCACCTTGGTCCATCTTCTGAGGCTGACTTGATTTTCACTTCCCACAGTCTGAAGAGGATAAGAAGAATATTCTCCGGCTCCAGGATCTGGTGGACAAGCTGCAGTTAAAAGTGAAAGCATACAAAAAACAGGCTGAGGAAGCTGTGAGTGCAGGATTCTTTTTAACTCTCTGTGAGCCGTGGGTAGAGATTTCCATGTTTATTAAAACAATTGAATACTCAGTTTGACAGGACAGGTATGGCCACCATCTTTGAATACTCCTTACCACTTAAAGACTTATGGCTCACAACATAGCAGACACAGCTGTAATAATCCTGGAGTTGCTGCACTTTTGGAGCCACACTAGCCATTTTTCCCAGCTTGAAGACCGATTGCTCTGTCCCCAGCTGAGTGCTCATGTTGTTAACAGTACTGAATAGAAATGCACGAAGTGCTGGCAATGCAGGGATGTAGCTGTGAGGCTACTGGTAGTGGGTTATGTTGCTATGGCACATCCATATGGTTAATGGTAAAAGGGCAATGTTAGTGTGTGTCTGTGTCATTGATGGCACCTCATGATTTCCAGGAAGAACAGGCAAACGTTAATCTCTCACGATGCCGCAAGGCCCAACATGAACTCGAAGAAGCTGAAGAACGAGCTGACATTGCTGAATGTCAGGTTAACAAGTTACGAGCCAAAAGCCGTGATATTGGAGGACAGGTGAGTTGAAAAGTTGTGCAGAAGGACCCTTCCTATGTTGCAATTATCTCAACGATCTCTGCCCTAACACCTGGCAGCCACAGCTGTATACCTTCCCTCTTGTACTAGAGTGTCCTTATAAAGGAAGGCCAAAAATGGGAACTTACTAAAAAACCGGGGTTTTGAAGGTCTTCTTGGTGACTCCCAAGAGCCAGACCAGATTTGATTGACTCTAAGAATTCATGTCTTTCAGCAGAATTAGGCAATACTGGTTGTCAGTAACGTGGCAGATCATTTGCAGTAGACACAGACCTGAAGCAACCCCACAAATAATTCAGTTACTACAATAACACCTACTTGTTTGTTTGTTTGTTTTTGTATTTAGAAATCAGAGGAATGACATCGCTGAACCGAGAGAGATGCAGCAGCTTCCCTTACAGTACAGACTTTTGTGTCTGGCAGGGATAGTCAATACTCACTTCAAGTAACCACCTGTGTAACTGTTATTATTTAGTGAACTCTAAGTAGAAGCTGTGAGCAAATAAAATAAACCTGACTGACACTCTAGTGACTGTACAGACTATCAGATTGTTATGAGATTTACAGTGAGTATCTTTGAAAGGATATAGCAGGTCGGGCAGCAGTTTCCAAAGTCCGGGTTATGTCTTATTCAGGGAAACCCCTTCCCAGGGCAATGGAAACACACTCCATAGGTGTTTTCCACGGTTTCAACTCTCGCTTAAATGGGAAAAATGCAGAAAGATCTCTCTACACCTCTGTTACGATACCTGTACCTTCAACTGCTGCGTTCTCTGCCTCTGCAGTGCCGGGCACAGCTCTGCGGGGAAGGGCAAAGGATCCTTCCAGGGAGCCCGTGGGCTGGGGACCTGGCACCAGCGGAGGGAGCGGGGACCCCGCACGGAGCGTGCCTCAGAGCGGCTGCGGGGGCGCTACGTTTGTGTGCGGGGGGAAAGGGGCACCCGCGCTGTGAGGGAAACCTGCTCAGCTCCGCCAGCCGCTGGACCTACCGAACCACTCTGTCCACCAGAACCCCCACCCCGGGCCTGCTCCCGCTCCCCTTTCCGGAACCACCGGGCCTGATGCGGGGTGGGGCCCTGGTGAGGCAGCCGGGACTGCGCCCCGCCCCGGCGGCAGGGGGCGCTGCAGCGCCACGGCGCTCTGGGCCGCCCCGCCCATCCCCTAGCTCCGGTTCTGCCCGGTCCCGGTGTCTCGCTGCCAGCCCCGGTTCCGCCCGGTCCCGGTGTCTCGCTGCCAGACCCGGTTCCGCCCGGTCCCGGTGTCTCGCTGCCAGACCCGGTTCCGCCTGGTCCCGGTGTCTCGCTGTCGGACCCGGTTCCGCCCGGTTCCGGTGTCTCGCTGCCAGCCCCGGTTCCGCCCGGTTCCGGTGTCTCGCTGCCAGCCCCGGGCCCGTCCCGCAGCCGCCGGCTCTGGGCTCTGGTACCCGAGAGCATCTCCGGTTTGAGCCGAGTCCTCGTCTGCAGAGGGCGGGGATGCCGCGGCTGCGTTGTCCCTCGCGGCTCAGTGCTCGTCGGTGTCTGAGTGGAAAAGGGACGGTTTCTGAAATGCAAAAATATTCTGGAACACAGAGCAGCTTCGGAGTTCTCATTTTAAAATATCCGGGCTTTCAGTCGGCAGGAGCCGGACTTTGCCAGGTGTTCAGCCAGGTGGCCATGTCCCAGTGGCAGCAGGGTGGCTCTGGACATTTTCCCATTTTCCTCGCTCTTCTTCCCTCAGCACCAGTGCTCTCTCTCCCCACACCGCCGGGCTCCCTTCCCCCACTTTTTTTTGTCCAGTGCTCAGTGTCCTGCCCCCAGTTTGATGTTCCCTCTTTCCATCTCATCCCTTTCTCTTTCTGTGTATTCATCTGCATTAATTGTTCTCACACTCTGTGTTCCGGTTGGGTGTCTATAATCCTTTCCTGTGTTTGTACCCTCCCATCACTGCTGGCTGTAACTCATGTGCCTCCTGACCTGTCATCCTCCCATTCAGGGTCCTTTGTGCCAGACAGTTCTCTGAGGTTTTGTCTGCTAATGCCCCATCAGGCTGACCGAAATCATCTTATTGTTCAGTTTCCCATGCTCCATGGCTACCTGCCATCATTAATTCTAGCTTGCACGTTCTTTAGCATGGCATTTTCTGTTGTCTGATGCAGGCAGCTCAGTCACAAACACACCAGTCTGCAACTGGAACTACCACCATGTCCAACATCCACCCCCTCCTCCCCAAACTGTCAGTCCTGCTCCCGCTCTCACATGACATTGATCCAGTTTTCATTGCACTGCTGTGCACAATAGGACCATGTCCACACAGGCCAACAAATGGTGCTGTGAGAATCATAGAATTGGCTGGGTTGGAAGGGACCTCAGAGATCATCAGGTCCAACCCTTGATCCACCCCCCCTGTGGTTCCCAGCCCATGGCACTGAGTGCCACATCCAGGCTCTTGTTAAATATCTCCAGGGATGGAGAATCCACTACTTCCCTGGGCAGCCCATTCCAATGGCTGATCACCCTCTCCGTGAAGAAATTCTTTCTAATATTCAACCTAAACTTCGCCTGGCACAACTTAAAACCATGTCCTCTTGTCTTGTTGAAAGTTGCCTGGGAAAAGAGCCCAACCCCCCCTGGCTCCAGCCTCCTTTCAGGGAGTTGTAGAGAGTGATGAGGTCTCCCCTGAGCCTCCTCTTCTCCAGGCTGAACACCCCCAGCTCCCTCAGCCTCTCCTCACAGGACTTGTGCTGGATCCCTTCCCCAGCCTGGTTGCCCTCCTTTGGACCTGCTCCAGGACCTCAATCTCCTTCCTGAACTGAGGGGCCCAGAACTGGACACAGGACTCGAGGTGTGGCCTCACCAGGGCTGAGTACAGGGGCAGAGAATCACAATGCTTGCACACAAATCAGTCGATTAGCAGGGTTTATCATTTTGCTAAGTACAAACCTGTTCTCAATACACTTAATTGTATAGAAAGGAATCAAAATGGAAGGAATGAGAAACTGCTACTGCATGACAGTTTCATCCTGCAGGAATGGTTCTAAAGGCTGTTTTTTCTTTAGTGATGATGGTTGCAAACATTTGTAAAGCTGAATGAAAACCTTTGAAAATTTATTTGCACAGCCAGAAGTTTCTCGATGTGCTTTGTAGTTGTCATGACATCTAGAGAGCCCACTGGCTCCCTTTCTTGTCCCAGTATACCAGAAAGGGAGAGGTAATGGAATAACAAGACACATATGCATTACACAAGAGCCAGCACTCTTGGAATTCTGGGCAGCAGTACTGATGACTTTGTGTGATCACCTTTCTCTCTTCAGGAGTATTTCATTAAAGCAGCCTCTTAGGTGTTTAGGCCATACATTAGCATCAGTGGCTTCCTCTGGTGACCACAGAACATGTCACCTTCACTTACTCAAGACAGCTCTGGGAGCGAGATAGAAGAGACAGGATGAAGGTTAAAAACTCGGTCCAAATCTGTTCTACTCACCACCCTGTGCAGGGGCAGTGGGCACTGCCTAAGCTGATAATTTGAACAATGCTCAGGCCAAAGGTTTGAATTGCTGTTAGACTGATGAAAACAAAACAAAACAAAACAAAAAAAAACAGACCACAACTTTAACTTAGCTATAAATGTGAAAATGACAGCAAACATCCATGTCACCTGCTCTTTAGAACTTGCTCAATGTTCAGCTAAGTATTTCTACACAGACAGATGCTGAGAAAGCAGGAGGGAGGCATTGAGACTCCACGGACTAACAAGGATCTGAACACAGGTCTGTGCCAAGCAGTTCTAGTGAGCAACTCCAGACTATTCCCAGCTCAAAGGTTTTTATTTCTGTATCTCTCTGCTTAGTTCTTGCCACTCAAGTTGTAAGATATGCAGGTGCACACTAGCATTCTGAAGAGAAACAGATGGTTTCCAGAAAACAACAGAGAGACAGAGGGGGCAAAACAAATTCTACCCCCAAAAAAAGCCCAGAAAGCTGGAAGGAAATTGAGATGGTATAAGTGCTACGTTTGGTTTTCAAAATAAATTTGATTCATTTCTTTAAAAACAAGACATGTACTATTTTTTCCATGTAATTGAACCAGAGATAGCGTGAGAAATAGGAAATAAAAAAGGACAGGCTCTTTATTTTAGAAAAGTAACAGTAAGCTTTTTAACAGAGCTATGTCAGACCTCAATGTATATGAAGAATAAATCTTAGTAGTCTGCCAATCTGTGAAGTCAGAAGGAGGATTAACATGCTGATTTAAAAACACACCATGCACGCAGAAAGCTCATCCCTTCCAGGCATAGTGCCTGCTCTTCCTTTGAGGTCCTGGGAGAATGGATTGAAGTGGGATTCATTCCAGTGGCCTACAAGATTATCTTCCAAGCCTGCAGAGGCTTTTGCTAGGAAAAGTGTAAGTTGTAGTGAGAGTTACAGCTCCTCTGTTTCATTTGTCACCAATCTCAGAACTTATACAACTCTAAATTTTTTTTGGCAGAAAACAGATTTCTCAGGTGTGAAACTGAGCTCCATGTGCCACCATTGCTCCTTAGTTGTATCACCAGGTACAAGTGGAGTTGTATATAAGTGGCTATAACTGGACTCAGATATAAGTGGACTCAGGCTTGACACATGATAAATTTGGTCAAATTCATGTCATCCTATTCTTTCCCACTCACCCACTGCAACTGGAAGAGATGCAGATTAGCCTAGAAATATAAGGGAAAGGGTTGGAGGGGGTCATCTGTGAGGGCTGAGAAGAGTGAGAAAGATGGAAGAGTCACTAGGTGGATCCAGATTGGAAAATGGAGTGAGGAAAAGGTTGGCCACAGTCAACAGTACTATACTGTGTCTTTGTCAGAACCAGCAGTAGGCTTGCAGTGCTTGTTTGCAGAAACAGTTTACTGCCAACCTGTTGTTTAAGTGTGTGTCAGAAAGCAGATTTTAAAGATTAGAGCTGTCAAGGGAAAACCAAAGCTGAGTTTCCAAGAGTTTGTGGGATTGAATCCTCATCTTCACTACTACTCAGGATGAACATAGTTCTTGAAAATTCTTAGAGACTTTCCTATATGAGTCATTGTTCATGAGAGAATAACAGCTTTATACACAGATGGCTGCAGAACAGAGGCACCATTGAGAGGAAAACACTGAGACATCTATGTCCTGCAGATAGAGGCACACACATATACACATATCAACAACTTCATCCACAGAAAGCAGTCAGTCCTGCTCAGTGTGTTCAAGCAGAATCTCTACTCTTTCATGACATAAGAAATCCCTGGTGGAATTCAAGTAATGAACATCTCACGCAAAAGAGGGAAGGTTAGTCCAAACTAGCACACCCAGCAGGAGTTTGGCTGGAGGACTGCCTGGCTGTTCTTAGCTGGCCAGAAGCCAAATTCTCTGTGGGCTCAAAGCCCAGTTCTCTGTGGGCTCAGAAGAAAAGATCCGATGCTCTGGGACCCAGCAAGCTGTTGTAGATTATCTGGCAAGTCCAGATCACACCACGAAGACTGAGAGAAAGAAGTCTGAAGGAAGGTTTTGGTGCTCTTTTAAGACTCCTTTTGGGAGATTTTCCTACTTTTCTAGTGTCTCTGTGTCCCTTAAAGTAGATGATTCAGGTACATTCATGTCCACATCTCCACATGCAGGTAAATATCAGTTCATTAGTTCAGGTCAGGACATTTGTACAACTATAAACCACTGTGAGAAGGTTGTGCCTATGACTGTCTGGAACTCTGTCATGGATGTCTATGTCCTTTTTAGAAAAGGTAGACCAGCAAGGAACTGGTCTTTATGTGAAAGAGAAACTGGAATATATTGAGCATCCCCCTGGATGAAGAGCAAGCTGAGAGACAGACAATGCAGAGAAGGTGGAGTTACTGAGTGCTTTCTTTGTTTCAGTCTTTACTGCTCAGGCCAGCCTTTAGGAGTCCCAGACTTTGGAGGTAACAGAGAAAGTCTGGACAAAGGAAGACTTTACCTTGGTAGAAAAGGAACAAGTTAGAGTTCAGTTAAGTAAACTGGATATCCACAAGTCCAAGGGTCCTGATGGGGTGCACCCCTGAGTGCTGAGGGACCTGGCAAAAGTCATTGCTAGGCCTCTCTCCATCATCTTTGAAAGGCCTTGGAGAACAGATGAGGTGCCTGGAGATTGGAGGAAAAACAGTATTCAAAAAGGGCAAGAAGGAATACTCAGGAAATTATAGGCCATGGTAACAAATGAGACCTGTGGTCTCATCCAGTAGCATTAGTCTTATGTTGTCGTATAACACTTAGAAGAACCAAATAGCCATGGCTTGCTTGTTACGGATATTAAAACTGTATGATTTATAGGTAAAGACTTTCTTCCTTTTAATGCTTTTTCCATTTAGCATGAAGTAGTTAAACATTCAATAAATAAATTATGTGACCTGGTGTTGATAGAGCTGGAAGAAGAGAGGAAAAAGTTGCAGTAATTGCTCTAATGCATATAAATGCTTAGGAATCTTTGAGGTCCTCTAGAGTCAAGCCTGTCCTCTTTGTGACCATCATGCCCACCATGAAATGCCCTAGAAATCCTCTGCATATTTAGTTTGCACCAAGAGTAATAGCAGGAAGATGGACAGAGGGAAGCCCTCTCCTGAATTTTTGTAGTGCACAAATGGCATATTTAGATTTAGACTTTCCAGAACACCATGAAGAGAGATGAGCACTGAGCTGCTGGAAAGCAGACAAGGATTTTGTGACAATGGGATGCTGCTGACACCTAAGTCTAAGGCAGAGCCAGAGTTATGACTCACATTTCTATGGCAAAATATGTGCCTGTCCTATGGCAGGGTAGAACCTGCTCTGCCTCTCAGTAGGAAATATGTTGACTGGAAGTAAGCTGATGTTATCAGAACAGTTTGTCATTCTCAGCCCACTTCTAAGAAATTAGGTCAATGAAAGCAGTTACCCCTCCAAGGTCAATTATCTTGGAAAACAAATCCGACTTGTCTTAGGTGAATCACCATAGGCTCTTTGTGCATAGAATGTCACTGTCCACTTATAAACAGAGACTGTGTTCGTTTACATCTGGGTCTAAGATAGTAGGTACAACTCTGGGCACTGTTAAGATGAAGATGGTTAAAGCTGCCCTTGAACACAACTAAGGTTTACTGCAACCATGGCCATGCAGGGCACTGTACATCTGATCTTATTTTCAGAATCGACCTTGTACAAGAGGAGCTCCAAGGTCAGCAGAGCCAGAAGAAACACTACTAAAGGAAGAAATCAAAGTTAAATACATTCTGTCTCATTAGTACATTTTTTCATTGTGTTTAAACAACATATTTGGTCATATTTACATGACTCATAACTCTGAGTTCTCTCCTTGGAATGTCTGAGGTCCTGGATGCCTAAATTTCCAAGTGCAATACTCAAGAATATCTGGCTTAGGAAATCCCTGAACTGCAGCTTAGTGCATGATGGGAGTATATTCAAGGGAAGCCCTGGTATGTGTTGTCCTGCTCTTTCATTCTACTTCTATGAATTCTCTGTGAGTTGCAGACAGATAGATTGGGCTAGGTGAAATTTTGTTCTGAGTACCTGTATCTGTTATCATGTCTTGGCTGTTCAAGGCATTTAGAATAGTTCTTTCCTTCAAAAACTACAGCTTTTAAGCATTTTAACAACTAGAAGTATCTTTTGTGTACAGGCTCAGAATCTTTCCTCTCCATCCACAGAACAAATTTCTGCTAGTCATTTAGACTTCAAAGGTTATTTAAAGATGCAGTGCTACATGTGTTTTCTTTTTATTCTCTTTCTATCCTGGTTCTTGGGCTCAGAAGATCTCTTGGTGTTGCTGTGTCCTGCAAACAGGTTTGGCCAATCTGTTGTTCTTGTGAATCTCCAGTCCGTCATGACTGAAAGTTCCCCCATGCGCTTATGTCAACCCATTCCCATTTTGATCTCTGCAGGATCTTTTCAGTAAAGACACTGGAGTAATTTAGCTGTTTTCCATGGGCTAGACAGATTATCAGATGCTGCTTTAAATAAATGAAACATTGACTATGCTGTTCCTACATCTATGATATGTGATCTTTCTTCTATTACTCACAAGTTTTTAGGCACCTCTTCAGGGAGTCTGCCCATCTGTACAGGCTTGGTTTAGTGGTGTAATTTAAGCTTCAGATACAATCTGTAAAATCATGTAATAATTCTCTTTTAACTGTAATTGAGGGTCTCTGCAATGTTATATGACCCTAGACTCTTTGGTGGCAGACAGGGAGAAAAAGTTCCTTCCAAGGTGACATGTAGTATGTTCTTGTGACACTAATTTTAAAACTGGTTTCTCATTGCTATGTAGAATACCCACCTAGACCAGTTATTTCCAATGTCTGGTAGTTCTGAAGTAGCAAAGCTGCTTACATATGAGGTGGCTTCTATATCTTCTATCTAGTGACTCTATCACACGCAAGATAAAAAAGCTTTCCATGGTCAGAAATCATTTTCCTTATAGAGAGTAAACATGCCACTCTTTAACATCCTTCACAATGAAAACAGCACATAGTGCAGAAGCAAACATAGGTCTATGCATTTGCTTAGTAGAAGTTGCTCTGTTTGCAAGAATTAAAGCCATTTTGCAAGTTGAGGAGAAGGACATGATGTATCTCAGGAGAAACCAACCATGCAATTACCTGTACAATTAGATAAGCTTTACTTATGGGACTCGTTCAAGTATAAACTGGGGCAAAATATGGAGCTTTTGATTCAATTTCAGTTCTTGCCATCTATATACAGTGTTAGAGAATGCTTCTGATAGATGCACCTGAGTGTGTGCCATGATACCAAATCTGTTGCTTATTGAAGAAAAAGGTGTGATAACACGTAAGAGATCACAGTTCAATAGTAACCAGCTTAAATGCTTATCAAGATAGAGTGAATTTAAGCAATTCACCACAAATTCAAAGAATAAAAAATAGAATTGTGGAAAGTAGTCCAGAAGTTGTTTAAAGAATCGTAAGAAAAAACACTAAAGAGCTCAGCTCAGATGTTTGCTGACCACAACCTCCCTTCAGCGTCCTCCTACGCTCCGGCAGATTGACACTCCCCCCTAGTTTGGTGTCATCTTGAATTTACTAAGAGTAGACTCAATCTCCTCATCCAGGTTGTCAATGAAGATGCTGAATAGGATTGGGCTCAGTACTGATCCTTGGGGGACACCACTGGTCACCAGAAGACAACTGGATGAAGCACCATTCACCAATGCGCTCTGGGCCTGGTCATCCAACCAGTTTTTAACAGAGTGAAGGTGCACCACTCCAAGCTGTGGAATATCAGCTTTTCCAGGAGGATGCTCTGGAAGACTGTGTCAAAGGCTTTGCTGAAGCTGAGGTAGATCACATTCACAGCCTTCCCTTCACCCACTAGGCAGGTCACCCAGTTATAAAAGGAGATGAGATTTGTCAGGCAGGACCACCCTTTACTAAACCCGTGCTGGCTGGGCCTGAATGCCTGGTTATCTTCTGTATGCTGCTTCATGGCACTCAGGATGAGCTGCTCCATAACCTTGCCAGGCACAGAGGTCAGACTGACAGGCTCGTGGTTCTCTGAATCCTCCTTCTGGCCCTTCTTGTGGATGGGCATCACACTGGCCAACCTCCAGCCATCTGGGACCTCCCCAGTTAGCCAGGACTGGTGATTAATGATGGAGAGCATCTTAGCCAGATCTTCCGACATCTTTCTCAGCACTGAATCTCATCCAGCCCCATAGACTTGCTGGGATCTGAGTGTCAGGTTACAAAGTGCCTCCTCCTGGATTACAGGAGGAGTATTTTGCTCCCCATCCCTGTCTACCAACTCAGGAGCTCAGCTGCCCTGTGGGTAGCCAGTTTTGTTAAAGACTGAGGCAAAGAAGGTGTTAAGTACCTCAGTCTTTTCCTTGTCTCCCGTTCAAGGACCTCTTTGTCCTTCTTATGTTGGAAACTCCAGAACCAGACACAGTGTTCATACACACCTGTGTGCACAAAGGCAGGTGTGTCTTACACACACAAAGGAGTCACACATGGTGCAGAGTGAGACAGCCTTGCACATGCAGAGCAGGTGTTCACACACAGAGCAGGTGTGTGCACACAGTGGGTGTTCAAAGCATACACACATCAGTGTCTCACACATAGATATACATGAGTGTCACACAGGCCAGGGGGCCAGGTGCATGGAGTTGTCTCACACATGCAGTTCACACACATGCTACAGCTGGACATGCACACATGGAGCAAGTTGTGCATGCAGCTGAGTGTTGCAGAGGTATCTGCTCCTAGGAGTGTATAGCATATACATGTACATTTCATCCATGCTTGAGTGTGCCACAAAATGTCTTTCAGAAAAATAGATTTCACATACTTGGGTGTGTGTCATGAATCCACAACATGGTGTCTCAGACACACAGGGTCACACACATGAGCATTGTAGGCACACATGGTGTCTCATATCATACAACATCTCCCACAGACACACACTCCTGTCAAACACAGGCATCTGACACGGTGTCTCATGTGGTGCCTTTCACATGTGGGTGTCTCCTGTCACAGACATGGTGACTCATACACATGGATGCCTCTCACAAACACTCCCAGGAGTATCCCTAACTCATACACACGGTCACATGTCCCCCAAATACAGTGTCTCTCTCTTTCACACACACAAAGACAGGGGTACCAAGCACAGTGTCTCTCGGACACACGGTCACCTACACCTGCACCTATACCTACGGTGTTTGTCGTGCACGCACACACACGGTAGCTCTCACCCCCTCTCCTCTCTCCCTAACACACACACGGAATGTCTCTCCAGGTCCCACCCGCACACGGTGTCACAGTGTCACTCTCTCGCTCTCTTTCTCTCCCTCACACGCAGCCCCGCCAGCACGAGTGTCCTGTGAGGAGGGAGCCGCGCACCCGGCGGGCCTCTCCTCCTCCCTCCTCCTCCCCTCCCCTCTCCCCGCCCCGCCTCCCGGTACCCGCCTCAGCCGGCGGTGCCCCTGGGCGCCCGGCGCCAGGGCTGTCCCGATCCCGCCGCCCGCGCTCGGATCCCGCCGCACCTCGAAGCGGATCGGGGCGGGGCGGGCGTGGGCGCGGCCAGCGCGGGGCTTCCCGCAGCCCAGCGGACCTCGGGGCAGGCTTGGGGGGGTGGCCGGGACCCGGACTGGGATCGGGACCGGGACCGGGGCGACGGGAGTGGGTCTGTTCCCCGCAGGATGTCGGGGTCGCGCTGCCAGACGCTGTACCCCTTCTCCGGGGAGCGGCACCGTCAGGGACTGCGTTTCGCCGCAGGGGAGATGATCACGGTGCTGCAGGTGCCGGACGGCGGCTGGTGGGAAGGGCAGAAGGAGGACGGGCTGCGCGGATGGTTCCCGGCCAGCTACGTGCAGCTGTTGGAGGTAGGAGAGGGGCCGGGGCCGGGGGCAGCAGGAGGCTGCTCGGCAGCCGTCCCGGGCCGAGGTGGGCGGGGGAAGGAGGCGGCTAGCAGATTATCCCGGGCCCGGCCAGGGGTGTCCGCAGCCGGGCGGTGGGCCCAGACGCCGGCTCTGCTGACGGATGGTACCGGGAGTTGGGGGGGAGGACGCGTGGCTGTACAGCTGAGGTGCTGACAAGGACCCGCCCTGGGCATCGCTGTGCCCGAGCCAGGCCGGGGTTGTGTGCGGCACTGGGAGCGGGGGCATCCTGCCCCGCCTCGGCCCGGGCCTTTGGTCCCTTTGGTCGTAGCCGTGGAGAAACAAGGTTCAGGGTGCATGGCAAGCTGTGGGGTCCTCTGCACACTTGAGTTTCACAACTGCTGAACAACAGCAGAAGTCAGTGGCTGAGGTGGTGGAGCTCTTGTCTTTTTACTTCTCCCTCCTCTCGCTTCATCTTCCTTTCCCTCTCCCTCTCATTTTCTTTCACTGAACACTTCTTGCCCCCAGCAGAATTAGCATCTTTTGCTCAGACTCAAAGGTCATGGACTTTCTGTCAGGACGCTGAAGATCTCTGTTAGCCTAAATTGTTTCCAGGGACTTGAAAAGTAGGGTAGCAGCTGCATTCTCACCTCAGGACTGCTTGTATCCGAACTTACTTAATACTTTCTTTCCTATACAAACAAAACACAATGCAAGTGTAGAATATATGTCCACAAAGAGTGTATTCACAATATCTACATTTCTGAAAGTGAAATCTGGAATATCTCATGCACCAAAGCAAGACCCTGTTGTCATTTGGAGCTTAATCTAGGATGTGAGTATGCAAATGGTCTCCTCAGTCTGTATCCCTGCGGTGACTGGGCTAATGTTAGCACACAATGTTTCTCAAGTCAGCCCGTCTTTGTCCTCCAAGGTTCTAAGGGGAACCAGTCTGCTTTGCTTACATTACAAGGTAGGCATCACCCACCCCAGCCCTCAACAGAACCGGGCCCATTAGATGTATACAGAGTGATGGCCTGTGAGCAGAAGATTCTGTGCAAAAGGATATTTTGCTTATAGAGCTGGCATAGCCTTCAGTTTTCTCTAATCCATATTAATAAAACAAATGTGTGATGTTTCAATTGAATTTCTGTTTCTCATTCTTACCAGAGAAGAGGAAATTAGAGGCTAAATTCCCCACTCTGTGCTACAGTGAGGTCTGGGACTTTTCTGTGCCACTGAAGGACTTGGGATCATTTTGTTATGTTAATGTGGGGATCCTTTTGTTTGTCAGTTTTGCCACCTACAAGATCATTTACTGAGATACATGAATGTTTGTGGTTTCACAAATTGCTAAGTACTTACACATCTAACCAGGAATTTGAGGCAAAATGTGTCACCAAACAAACTCTGCTCACCAAGGACAGTGCGAAATCCCTTCTGTGTGCACAGTAACTTTACTTTCCTATCATCTCCCTCTTGGAAACTCCTCTTTTCCTTCTTAAGACTGAGCAAGTTCCACTATGCTCAGATCAGTGTCTGGAGCCCCAAGATGTGCCCTTCTGACCCTTGACTTATGTACCACTGGAGACTTTGATGTAGACCAGTTGTCCAGACAGTGGACACTTTCTGACACAGAAGTGGAAGAACATGTCTTGTGGCATTGACCATGGTCTACCAGGGCTGGCAGGGTTTGCCCTTCGTGGCACTCACCCTTTCTTCTCACATCAAAGTCTGTCATGTGGCTGCGTGCTACCAAAAGGAGATGGCCTTCTAATGGCACCTTTGTAACTATAAGCCTGCCACTGAGGATGGACAGGCAGGCTGGATTTTCTCATTCATATACATTTGTGTTTATCAAACTTGAAATCTCCGACATTACTGCTCTGAAGTCTTCACTGAGTTTTGGTCCTGAGCTGAAAGAGGGAAGAAGAAAGGTGTGAAGGACAGCAGTGTAGAGGGTTGTCTCATCCTTGAGCTGTTAGATTAGCAGCCATTCTGCAGTGTGCTGATTCCTGCTGGAGGAAAGAGGAGAAATGACTGTTCCTGATGCTATCTCTGACTTGCTAGGAACTGTGCTGTACCAACAGCACCTGTGTCTCTTCACAGGCAGCTGAGCTGTGGGGCTGCCAGTGATGATCATCTGCATGCTGCCACATGGCTTTAGTTGAGGACAGGGCAAGCTCTTCTTGTCTGCACTCACACTGAGTGGTAGGTGTTGGATCTTGCATAGAAGATTCCTCACAGAATATCAACAGAAGGCCTGAAACTGTAGTAAATGTGGGGTAAGAGAGAGAGAGGGAGGTAAGGAGGTAAAGATGTTTGGCATCCTTTGGTTCCTGGTTCTGCAGTTGCTGCAGACCCACAGTGGTGGATTAGAAGAAAACAGTGATGGCTGGAGGAGGACAGGAGGAGTGTGTGGTAGGAATAAGACAGAAACAAGATGTTTCTGTGAGCTCCCGAGAGATTACTGTTGTCATAGAGTAAAAGAGATAACATAAACCAAAAGACTATCACAAGCAGAGAGCAAAGTGAGCAAGGGATGGTATTAGCTCTGTGATGGGGTTTCATATGTGTTCTCTGAGGAAGCTGCTGGCTGGCAGCAGTTGTGGAAGCAGCTGTTGTCTTGTTCAAAGAACTGATGAAGGAAGGGATCTCTGGAGATCAGCTAGTCCAGCTAACCTGGCCATGTGTTGTTTGGTTTTGAATACGTGCAAGGATGAAGGCTCTACCACATTTCTGGGCAGTCTGTTCCAGTGTTTGACTGCTGTCACAGGTTTTGGGGTTTTTTGTGTTTAAAAAAGATTTCCCGTGTTTTAATTTGTGCCCAGCGCATCTCATCCTTTTGTTGGATATCACTCAGAACAATCTGTGTCTGCTTTTTTTACAATCTTCCCCATAGATTGTAAATACACATGGATAACATCCATCTTCACACTAAACAGTCCCAGTTCTTTCAGCCTTTCTTTGCATGACAGATGCTTCAGTACCTTAATCATCATTCTGGCCCATTGTTCTCTCCAGTGTGCCCTTGTCTTCCATGTGCTGGGAAGCCAAGTACTGTTTCTTGTATGGTTGTGCTCTTGGAGATGGTAGGTTAATGAAAAAGCAGCCCTCAACCAGTATTTCCTGAACATGAGAATCCATTGACACCATAGGAATCCAAAAGTGTGCTGCCAAATTCACATGGTTTTGTTTTGACTGATCTTGGTCTATGACCAAGCAGCATCCTCCTGCAAACTGAAGGGCTTAGGGAAGGAGGGATTTTTTTGCTTGTGATCCATAGCATAGAGTGGATATGTCAGCTTCAACCTTCACCCCACCTTTGGTGATTTATAGCTATATGAGCCATGAGACCTGAAAGCTGGGGAATAGCAGCTGTGTCTTCTGACCATTTCCTCCTCTGTGCATACTTTTATATGTTTGCCTGACCTTTTGACCAGTTGATCAGAGCCACACAGGGATCCTCTCTATCAGACTGACATTCCCAGGTTAAGCAGTTGCGCTTCCCAGCCTTGTGCAAAGAGGAATCTGTGAAGATAGAGGTGATGAGCAGTCTTTCAAGCCAGCATTGCCATGGGTGAAGACAGGTATAGAACAACTGGAATGTGGTGTGTGATACAGTGAGGGATTTCTTAACAGCTGAAGGCAACAAAATGTTTCCTATGCAGAGGATGACTGCTTCCTTACCTCTCCTGCACCAGAGATGCTTGGGATGATGATGTGTGTAGAAAGATCTATACAGCTCCAGGCCTGAGAGCCACCTAGGACAAGTTCAGGTGTGTCCCAGTTTGTCACAGCCTTTATTGGTGCAAGGCAGCATAGATGTCAAGATGGTGAGGTGGTGTGTTAAACCTCTGGGTATACACTCCAGGAGGTGGTTTGCACAGAACCCTCTGGGGAAACATTGGCTGTTGTGTCTGCCTTTTCTAGAGAAATTATTTTCAGAGGGGTGGGGAATGTGTCATTCAGTCACATTTGCAAGTGGTTTGCTTTAAAATCTATTTTGGGCATTGCTTTTTGTATTTGTGGTTAGCTAGAAATCACTTATATAAGCAGCAGCAGTAGCAACATATGCAAATTTGCTGAAAATTGTCAGCACTTTTTATAGCTTCAGTCATCCCACAGATGTAAGTCTCTCTGTGAAGTACAGTGTGTGCTTCCAGCATGGACGGAGGTGTCTCTGGAATCTGACTGAGCGAGCTGCACCAAGCTGCCACTGATCTTGTCTGCACTTTCACAGCTTGATTTACTGGAACCATGAGGCCCTTTGGGAAGAATCACACACTCCTTGATGCATGGTGCATGTGCAGGGATCAGGCAGTATTATACATTACTGCCTCTGCTATGTAATTTTCGGGGGGATAACTCACCCCACCCTGTGATATTTGCTACAGGGACATTGAAATGTGTAAACATTTGAGCCTGGAGGTTGATTCACATTTAGCTGCAGGAGGCATGGCATGGATTGCTTCAGTTTTTGTGTCCAGGTAGTCATAGAGAGAAAGGATGAAAGGAATTAGTAAAAATGATAATGCTTCTAATCTATTTTGTAATAGCAGAAAATGTGTAGAGGATTTCTGTGCCAAAATGTGTCTTGTCATAAGATGATATGATCCAAGAAGACAGTGTGCTTAAAGAGAAACTAGAACCTGCCATCTGATGAGCCAGGATAATTCCATTTTCTGACAAAAGTCAACTTCCAGACATTTATGTGAAACAGTATTGTAGTGAAACTGCTAGTTGCACAGAGAGAAAAAAAAATATATTTCTCATGTTCATGTTACTAATAGAGTATATTTTGACCAAGTAAAACCCAAAAACATTTTTTGTCAGAAAATATTCACCTAGTCCTAGAAATGAGCAGTCCTGTAGCTGGTGCTAGGATATGACAGCTGTGCTGTGTGCTGCCACAGTGAGAGCTGGCACAAGTACCTGAGGGCTTCTTGTGTGTGGCATCAGTACCTCTTGCAGGCAACAGGGATGCTTGTTGTCTTCTTCTATGTCCTTGGCATTCATTATCTCACTCTGTCATTCCTCCATCTCCCCACTTAATCAATTAAACATAAAAAGAGTCATATAATCATAGAATGGTTTGGGTTGGAAAGGACTTTAAAGACCATCTAGTTTTAACTCCCCTGAATGGACAGGGACACCTCCCACCAGCCCAGGTTGCTCCAAGCCTCATCCAGTCTGGTCTTCAACACTCCCAGTGTAGGGGCATCCACAACTTCCCCGGGCAATGTGAGCCAGGGTCTCACCACCCTCACAGGAAAGAATTTCCTCCTAATATCTAACCTAAATCTCCCCTCTTCCAGCTTAAATCCATTACCTCTTGTCCATTACCAGCATGCCCCTATAAAAAGTCCCTCTTCAGATTTCCTGCAGCCCCTTCAGGTAATGGAAGGCCACTATAAGGTCTCCTCACAGCCTTCACTTCTCCAGGCTGAACAACCCCAACTCTCTCAACCTGTCTCTGTAGTAGAGCTGCTCCATCCCATAGACGATCCTCATGGCCTCCTCTTGCTCGGTCCAATGGCTCCATGTCCTTGTATTGGGGCCTCCAGAACTGGACACAGTACTCCAGGTAGGGTCTCATGACACTGGAGAAAAGGAGAGAAGCACCTCCCTTACTCTGCTGGCTATGCTTCTTTTGATGCAGCCCAGGATACAGCTGGATTTCTGCACTGGAGTGACATGGAGAGCAACCAGGACCAGAGGGGATGTGTGGTGATCGTGGGTACAAATGTGGCTGTTACCACACTGCTTTTTTTCTAAGGATACTCCATGGAACAAGTACTGCTCCAGTATGTGGTCTTGTGTGATGGAAGAGCAGTCTGGTCTTAAACGTGTAATAAGGCAGTGGGTGCTGAACCCAACTGTTGCTTTTAAGCAGCAATGGAGTGAACAGACTGCTGGGCTCAGGAAACCTGTACAGTGTTCAGCTTTAAGCTGCTTGGCTGCACAACTTTCAGGCTGGAATGAAGGTTCCCATCTCAAGGTGGTCCTTCCCAAGGGATGCTTGTGGCCCCTACTTGAGCTGCATGGCTGTTCTGCAACCACTGAGGGATGGTGCTGAAGAGGAGCATCAGCCATGGTCAAAGAGGGGCCAGCATCTCCTCCAGGCACAGAAGAATGATTTTGATTCTCTTAGTTCAGGGATCATCCTGGTGGGGATGACTAAAGAAGGAGAAGGGTGAGATTCCCAAGTCTGGAAATGGAGGCTGCTGTGGGTGTTGTCTTGGGGGACAGGCACTCACAGCTGCTGAGACTCATCTGCCTTGCATGATTCAGCAGCAAGAATGTGTCCAGAGTAGGAAATTTGTGAGACAGGAGAGACACTGAGAATTTTCTGCTATTGCCTTGTGTTTTAGATTCAAAATGACATTTTTTTTATAGATGTGGGTTTCTGTAACTCTTATCTTTTCAGATTTGAAACTTCTGTTTATCTGACCATTGACATTTCCAGAAAATGTGAACAAAAGGAAATAATCTGTTTTCTCATATTAAAAGTGTGAGGCAATTATGTTTTGCTGTCTGAAGATCACCTTTTGATCAAGGATTCTGAGGGATTTTAAAGCCTCATGAGAACGTGAAGGAGATGTGATACTACAGGTCACAATCTCTCACTTGTAAGAGTGCTGTCTATCATGCATCTGGTGATAATTGTCCTAGGCTGTTGTAGATAGAATATAAAAACTGAATAGTACCATAAATATCCAAAATCTGTGAAAGAAAGGGTCATAGTGAAGGGTGTGGCATTTTAGTGAGCTCTTCTGTCCTTTACTCAAGATGTGGTCTTGCAGAAGCTGGGCTTATTGGTGCTGCACTTGCAGCAGATGAGAAGAGTCACACTCAGCAGCCTTTCAGAAACTTCACATGACAGAATTTTTAAAGATATTTTCCCTTACCCTTAGCTAAAAGATTAAAGAATGTAATGGAAGGCTTAATTTGGAAGGACCTCTTTCTGCCTGTGTATTATGGAGAGTCTGGAAATGATCTCACTGCGTATATCTGCCTGTAGGTGTTAAAGATCAAACACATTGCCATGAATCTGCATATTTAGGGTGGATATACAGTGAAGATGAAAAATGTGGATCACTTAAGGACTCTCTTGAAGATCACCTAGTTCCCTAAAGAATTCCCCATTCATTCTGTTCTCTGAATGGGGCATGCATCCTGTAGACAAACAAAAGCATGATTTCTGCAGTAGTAGGCATGGGATACTCTAAGCAATCTCACTTTGCAGCTTGGGTGCCAAGTGGACCTTCAGTGTCTTGAGTGTTGCGCTGCAAAAAACGTGTTCTGAGTGTATTTCCTGGTACTTCATACTGAATTTAGTGTAAAAGGACACAGTAGGAATAATGAAAAGATGCCTCATTACTTGTTGGTTGG
The DNA here is from genome assembly GCA_023637945.1 of Phaethornis superciliosus. Lineage (NCBI taxonomy): Eukaryota > Metazoa > Chordata > Aves > Apodiformes > Trochilidae > Phaethornis > Phaethornis superciliosus. The sequence goes on from JAJQWJ010000021.1 coordinate 4,371,609, forward strand.
GTTTGTTTTCCCTACTTACTTCACTTTTACCTGTGTGATAATTAATGGCCATGTAGAATTAACTGGTCATTTTAGTAACCAGTAAACTTTTGGTTTATTTTTCATGATTCTTTACCTTCCATGGTTGCTTCTGTGCCATAGAGCACATTATTACAATAATGCACCCTGGTGCTGCATTACCAGAATCATAAATGTCTGAGTATGTAATCAGGACTTATTTTCAGTATTTCACTGACTACTGACACCAAGAGCAATTCCAACGATAAGACATTCTTCTGTTTTAGACAAATCCCACAGTAACAGAAGCAAGCATGTGGTGCTGCAGCACTGCAGATAGTATCTGTCTTTGGAAATATTTGGGGCTGTTTTATTTGTTTTTGCTGCAGCCACTTTACAACACAGGGCAGCAGGAGTGGTATTTCTCACGTTGCATGTATTTACCCTGTTTGCTTCTTCTCAGAGCAAGGCCCTGCTGAGCTTGGCAGGCAGCCAGCACTGCGAAATGCTGTCTTAAAATATTTGACATAAAGCACCAATATATCTGTCTTTGATTTCTGACACTTCCAGGGAGTGCTTGTTCTGTGCAGCTTTTTCAGAACCCAGCATCTCGGGGATGTGCCTCTCGTACTGTGCATGCATGGTGGATTTGCTGGAAGCCTCCCAGAAGCTCTGTGTTGCAGTGGCTGCTCCCTGCTGTGTGTATTTCCAGTAACTGTGCATGGCTCCACATTTGGAGACAGGGCAGGACAACCTGGGGAAATATGAAATAAGCATAATGGACTTGGTGTTTCCCACACTGTCATGAGTTTACATCAGTTTAAAGTGTTGTTGTCTGTATTTAATTACGTCACACTCCTTTTTATTGGTATGATCCACTTAAAGTGCAGAACAGTGTAAAATCAAGGCCAACAGTTTGCTCAGTTGCTGTTTCTCAAGAACTGGGTGCTTCAGCCAGTGTTTATCTTAGAAAGTACAAGTATGCCTTAGTATAGGTGGAATTTTTTATGTCATGCCACTGTAAAACATTACCTTTTAAGAGGCTCTCATGTAAAGGATTGGTACGTGAGGAAACTATGGGTTTACAGCGTATCTGCAGTGCAGACAGACAGAGCCTGGGCAGTACAGGGGCTAGGGAGGGGGAGACCCCCAGGCACACCTGCCATGCTAGCAGAAGGGCACTGGGTTTGGTTGAGGGGGAGATCAGGCTGTGATCATGGCTCTCCCTGCCATGAGACCTTCTCTGTAAGGCCTGTGATGACTGTCCTGAGCAGCACTCCTTTTACAGGGGTGGATAATAGTTTGTACTAGTAACACCTTTTTTCACATTATGCTGTCAAAATAGCTTTTTTATTGGCCTAGTACAATAGTGGTTTGCTTCCTTGCCAGCAAATTACAGAAGGGAGATGCCATGGGTTACTTGAGAGTGACCACTCAGCTTTTTGCAGAACACATCCAGCAAGGGAACAGGCATGTCTTTTAACATCCATCATTTTCAGAATTTGTGAGCAGTCTCCTCAGTGCTCAGTTGTTGCTATGGCCCATTTTGGAGTGAATTTAGGCTGACTGACAGGTGAGTGTGGTGACTGATCATTGAATTCCTAGACAGCTGCTGATCCAAAGGTTGAACATATTTCTTTGACACTTAGGTCTGTCTGGCACTTCTTCCTGTATTTGTAGTTGGTAATAGTAGAGTGTGGAGACTGCTCTTGATATTCCCCCTCTGAGGCTGGCAGTATAAGCACTGTGGTCTTCCAGTGTTGTTCTGAGCATCAAATTTGTTTGCTGCAGGGATGTCCCAGGGCTTTCCCAGCTCCGTGGCAGCTTTTCATAGCCCTCTGTACCTCTGCTACCACAGTCTGCATGATGTATGCTAGGGACAAAATAACTTCACCATCAAGTGTTTCACCTGCTATCACTTTGTGTGCCCCTATTGATAAGTTATTTGCTTCTCCTTTTGACCTGTCAGTTGTTTTTTCCATAGAAGAAATAAAGCTCAGTAAAAAGTAATTACAAATTAAAAGTATTATAAAGATCTGGAATGTTTGTATCAGGACAAAGTGCATAAGGAAGGTGTGTGAGTGAGTGTTCTGTGGCTATTCTATGGAGTGCTGGGCAGCAAGAAGGGGGCAGGAAGCTGGAATGAAAGCTTCAGGGGTTCTGCCAAGCCCTGGAGTCTGCCCAGCCCCTCTGTGATCCAGAGCTGGGTAGCAGTCTGCAAGGCTTTCACACATCACGTGGAGAGAAAGCTGGAGCTTGCTCTGTCAGGCTGTCATTTTCAAGTTGCCCCACTGTTTCTAGATTTTAGTCTTTGAAATGCCCTCTCACACTCAGTGAGTCCAGGAATGGATAAAAGAGATAAAGGTGTGATAGTGAGGAGGAAGCAGAGGCACATCACAACATAATCAAAAGCCCCAAGCTGCTCATTTTATCTTCCTATATTTGGCCCTATCTTTTACTTGAAACCCTTGTGAAATCTTCCTCAACTCATGGAGGTGTATTTGTTGGCTCAGGCTTGAATCTGGTCTCTTACTGAACCTGCAGTGTGCTTTCTGGCATTTCAGCATTGCCCAAGGCCTCTCTTAGCCTTCTCACATTCCATCAGGGATATGGTGAAGCAGCCCTGACACTGTTGAGAAAAAATACATCAGTTCAATGGGGAGTATGGACAGGGTTGAAATGAAGTATCACCCCTCTCTTGAGGGCTGCTTGGGCTACAAAGGGACCAACGTTTATGGAATAGAAAGGGAAGGAGCTGGGATCTCTGAAATGGTGGACGTTGTTTGGAACATGAAAGATACATCCAAATATTACATCCATACACAACATTTTGCATTTATCAGTAGTGTATCTTGTTTGCTTCATGTGTTCACTGAAGACTTACTGAAGCTCTTCAGGCTTTTGCCTCATGTAAAAAGTCATGTAAAACTTGCAAATATTTATAACTGTTCTCACTTTCCTTTTCATGAATTGCTTCTTGATAGCTTCTTTTCTTCTGAAAGTCTTCAGAAAGGAGTTTATGGTCTCACAAGCATGGTTGTGATAGCTGATCTAACAGAAGATACCAGCACTCACAAGAATACCTAACACAAACACTTGTGTCATGGCTGTAACACTGATATTGGGTATAACTGAGTATATTCCGGCTGCTTTTTTTTTTCCCCCTCTAATGATTTTTAAGCACTTTCAGAATGTTCCTTTAAACTATCTGTCTGGATCTTTTTTGTTTGATCCCAATCCTTTCTAATGCACTTATTTAGCAATTTATTAATGTTTCTAAAACAAAATCCTGTGGCTTCTGTGTGCTCTGCTCTTCCTTGAGCCATGTGCCACAAAGCCAAACCTACACTGACAAAGTGTGGTTTCTGTTGCTGCAGAAGTGAGGCTCAGTAGTAGAAGCAGCAGCCTCAAGAGCTGGCAAGTTTTTAGTAGTGGGAGAGGAGGAATAATTAGTGTGGAGGAGAAAAATGAAGATATGGAGTAACAATTTGCAAGGGGTAGTAGAGATTGAAGAAATAATGTAGTTTGAATTTGATAGTGCTCTAGTAAAGTGCCATGCAGAAATTGCACAGAAGTAGAATTGTATTTCCAAGAGGGGGGCAACTGCTTAACTCAGAAGGGAATAGGCAGAAACTTGACTGATGAATTTATTGTATTTTGCAGTCCTGGAGAAATGTGTGCACTGTCTGCAGAAGTCCAGAACTCCTGCTGAGGGCTGTGTATTGCACATGGATGAGCAGTTCCAGCCTTGCCTTTATAATGAACTGCCTGAGCAGCAGATTTGCTTCTCCTGTGCCAGCTGCTGTATAATAGGACTAACTCATTACCCAAGGCCAAGTAATCACTTTCAATAGCAAGATTTAAGGGACTGCGACTTGTCTTCCTGTGCTTTGAACTGCCAATTATCACAGAGATAACTGGCATAGAACAGAGACAACAGAATAGAACTTCAGGTATTTCCAAATAAAAATAATGCTTAAATTATTTACTGGCCCCTCGTGGAAAATAATTCTGAAATGAATCCAAGTCAGAACTTGACACAGAGCTCTGCCCAGTGATGCCCAGCAAGTTCTTTGTATCACAACTTTATATGCTTGTGCCCATGCATTACGTCTGTTTGTCCAAGGAGGAGGACCTGAAGGACCATTTCTCCTGGAGGACCACTCCAATCTGATCTGGGAGTATGCAGATTGCCACCCTCCTCACAACCATGGTACAGTGGTACAGTGTTCCTAGGCTCCTTTCTCCAGGCCAAGAGCTGCTCCACCCATGTCTTCTGGGCTGAGAAGCTGATGGTTTGTTCCCAGGCACTGATCACTTTATATGTATGGATCACGTTGTTATAGCATTTGAGTGGATGTTGCACAGAAAGCTGCCCACTTCTTGGCACTCCTGGGCTGGCATGCTGCTGGTTTGCCTGCAGATGGGTTTCACAGAGAGCCAGGCTGGCCCAGGCAGTAGTTGGCTGCTGCCACAGCCTCAGCTGTGCAGAGCTCTTCTTGGGAAGGGCTCTTCTTCTTCACTGTTTTCCTTTCTCTGAGTCTCTGCAGCCACTGGGTCTTACCTCTTCTTCCTCTGAGCTACCTGTGCAGGTTTGCTCTTGCCATCTCTCAGCATTTTGGCAGGATAGGGAGGTGTGTATGCTGACAAGTAGGGCTGATGAGAGGAGGCCAGCCAAGTCCCATCCACTAGATCTTGTGCAGCTCATGGACCCAGCACACACAGCTGAAAAACAGTGATTTTGGTAACATGAAGCCAGCTGCACTGAGTAGAATTGCTTTCTGATGGACAAGGTGTCTGTGGAAATGGCTCTTTTATGCCTCTAGGATCAGAAATACACAAGCAGGAATGGCTTTAGTCCTTCTGTGAGCACTGATGAGCACTCTGTGTGTGTCCCTGATTTCTGCAATGCTGCTAGAACCACTCAGCTGAGCCTCCTCCCTTCCTGCTTCTGCTGCCTTCTGAGGGCATGATTGCTCCTGAGTTGAGATGCTGCTGCTGGGGTCAGGGTACATGCTCTGGTAGCCAGTGAAGAGCAGCTAAGGAGCTCCAGTCCATTTCCAGGCTCAGTGTCAGCCCTTTGAGCACAGGAATCACAACATTATTTTCTGTAATACAGAATTTTCTTTTGGTCTTGGTTCAGGCGGGTCCAATATTTGCCTGTGGTTAGAGGGAAGAGAGCTTGAAAGTCCCTTTTCCACTCCCCATGGGAGGAGGCAGGTTTGAATTGCTGTGCTCAGGCCTTTCACTCCCTGTGCCAGAATGGGATTTTTTCTCCTCAGCATTAAGTGAGGGCCTCATGCAGCCTTCTGCTGTTTTGTTGGGGGTTTTTTCCATCTCAAAGGCTCCATACTTTAACCTCTGCACTTTATACTTCAAAATAAGGATGATGCTGGCTAATAACCTTTGCTTTGCTCTGTGTGATGGTTATTTTTACAGTGCAGTTCCCAGCACCTCTTGGTGCTGCCAGCCTGAGGTGCACACCTGTAACCCTGTGGAGAAATATAGCACTACAATCATCAAGACTACAGACAGCTGTCTTAGGTGCTTCTCTCATGCTGTGTGCCAGGAAGGACATATAGCATATATTTTTAGGTCCTGTATTGCTATGTTCTGTTCAGGTGGTATGCAGCATGAAGGGCAAACATTCTTCAGCTTACTGTGGCTTGAAATGCATTGCAGCTAAAATTGTTAAAATATTTGCTTTTTTCTATAAAATAAACAAGTCTAAGTACATTTTGGACTTATAGAACTTGTACATCTTATTCTGCTTTGTGGGGAGCAACAGTTATCTCTCTGACATGTAACATGTAACTGCCTCAGTTGCCTTATCAAGGAGTAGAACTCTATCACTGATCATTACAATGTAGGACACAATTTCTCCTCTGTTGTAAGCCTTTTCCTTATGAAGTTGTCTTCCTTGGCAGCTTCCACATTTTATTCTTCTGGTGAGAAATTTATTTATAAATATGTAAGCTCCCCCCACCCTCTTCTTGAAGTATTGGATCATTTTTTCCTCTGTCTGCTGGGCTTTAGCTCCAGCAGTCAGAAGGCAATTTCGTCAGTTGAAGTAGTTAAATGTATCAGCCCAGAAAACAGCAAGCTAGATCTGAAAGATGTTCTTTAACACTAATTTTGATCTCAGCCCTGTTTCCTGTCTAAATTCATTTATTCTTCAGTGGAGATCATGAAATGTCACATTCATTGGTTTTGATCAGAGTATGCTGAGGAAACAGCTTTTGGCTCCAGAGATTCCCTCTCTGAAGATCATGGTCTGAGGAACAACAACCACAAGTTAAAGCAAAGTTTCAGTTCTCTATATATTAAAAGAATGCTATTCTGGAGAACAATAATTTAAAATGTATTGCTATGGTATAGTGTGGTGTGATCATACAGAGATTCAACACATTTAAGTGTGCATAATGATTACTGGAATCTGGCTAAAACCAAGATAACCTCCCAGATTTTCCTGAAATAAAGCAAATTTTGTTTTTCTTTATGTGGTGAGATCCTTCAGCTGTGCGGGATTCAGCAAGGAAATTCCTTCTGTAATCAGAACAACTCTTAATCCAGTCAGTTCCAGGAGACAGGGACAGGCTGTGCAGAGCTGCTGTGGCAGGAGCATCGCTGCACCACTGACACCCTCTGAAGCCTGGGTGAGAGAGGGAGGCAGACAATTGTCTATGGGGTCTGCAATGTCACAGGCACCTGCTCATCCCAGGTGTCCCTACACTTTCACTGTTTTGGTTCAGCAATGGGTAACAGCAGTATTGATGCCAATGCAAAGGATGTTTAGGCTGCAGAGGGTGAAGACCTATGACAAGGGGGCAGAGCTGATCTGGTGTGGCCTCCCTTTCAATCATCTTCTGCCTCTTTAACCCCCTCTTGCATTCAGCATCACCCTTTGATGCTCCTGTTAAACCTCCCTCCAAAAACCATCCCAGCTCTCAGCAGCCAGTGATGTGCTGTTTTCCTGTGGTGGCTTCTCTGCTGGGTGAACTCACAAGGAGTGAGCACTGGAGGCTGTTCAAAGTGACCATCGAGAGTGGGGCTGGGAGCAAGTCCCTGCCATGGGGCAGCTGAATGTCTCCCCTGGTAGACAGCCAAAGGGAAGCAGCCAAGGGGGCTTGGGGGATGCTGAACATGTCCCTTGCCTCTGTGAGACTGGGGAGAAGGCTGTGAAGAAGTCTGAACACGCAGGTGGCAAGGTGTTACAGATGGCACCAGAGCCAGACCTCCACCTGGGCACTACCATGTAGTTGTGCTGCTCAGGTAGATCATATCTGACATCTGAAGTGTGCACCCAGCCCTTTGGTGCAGATAATGACAGAGATGATTGTTTCTCCAAAGGGGACTGAATGTTGGTTTATGTTGAGCAGGAGCTGCCCAGAGCTTACTGGTGGAAAAGGCAAAGACTGGGGGTGGTGTGAATCAGACCCAGTGCCAGGTCCCTGGGCAGCTCTATGCATTTGGTGTCCATTGGCTCATTACAAGCTGTGGGGGGAGGAGTCCATTGAGCACCAACCTCCAGAGCAGGCGAGCAGCTCAAGTGCAGAAAGTGAGAGACATGGCTTTGGTTTCTTCCTGCCCTCTGTGGAGTCCAGCACGTACTTCTCCATTCCTCAGGGGGACTTTTAGCTGCCAGGATGTGCAGTGAAGGTCCTTTTGCCCTGGGGAAGCTGCCAAGTCAGTGGGTAGGAGAGCAAGCATGGGAAGTACAGAGGACAGCAGGTTTCTCACAAGCTTCAAGGGTTGTTTCTGCTCTGATGGACCAGTGTGGACAGGGAAGCAGTCCTGTAGCAGAAACTTCTCAGCCCAATAATCCAAACAGTGAAGAAAAGGTTCATCTTTAGATGTTACTGAAACAGAGTCACTCATATTCCTTTATAATTAACTGAGAAATAGGGGCTTCTGAGGTCAGACTTTCATAATGCTTTTCCAGATGACTGAAGGAGCTGCTGGATCCTCTGTTTCTCCCTGGTCATCAGAGAGCACCAGCGTGACTGGCTTAGTTGTGGGGCACTTGTGTCTGCTCAAATAGAGCTGAAAACAGACAGGAACATTGACCAGTTCTGCATGTTGATGTCCCCGGACTCCAAACAGGCTGTGTGGCAGTCTCCATGAGCAGCTACATCAAAATGTAGTTTTCATGTCTTGCCAAACTGTTCTTGCTATTGATAACTCAAAGAGTAGGAGCGTAGGGGTGTTGTTATCCATCTGTAATTTGAATTTAGCATTTGTTCTTTGTTGTCCTGCATCTTTCCTGAGTATGGCACCAAGGCTGGTGTTTGGTGTCCAAAAGGAGGTGAGAACTGCCTGCAAATGCAAGGTGTGCTCCTGGTTCCTTCCTCTGTAAACCAGACTGTTGCAGAAGAAGACAATGTAAATACAGTTTTTACAAGCCAGAAATCAGCTCTTGGGTTTGACTTTAAACTATTTAACTAAGACCTAAATGTTTTCCCACCTGTGTCTCTCTGAGCCCAACCCAAGTATTTGTGCATCTGGGTGCAGCCCACAGAAGCTGGGGTTGGCCTGAGGACTGTGTGGCAAGTTTCTGGAGGGGAGTGGTACAGACAGGGAGGTGCCCTGAGCAGGACCAGCTCCCTACAGGGTACCTCTCTGGAGGATGGGGTTTTGGATGTTTTCAAGGGGATGTTTCCATCATTCCTGGAGTGGATGTACCAAGGTTGCACTGAAACATTCATTTGTTTTTTCTGCTCTCTAATGGGCAGCAGCTTCTTAGCAGAAAGTTTTTTACTCTTTATATTTACATTAAATGTTTTTCACCAAAATACATTAATTAAAAACACCATGGCCTTAAAAAAATCCCATCTCAAATAATGGGATGTAATTGGCAGACTCAGAACTTCCTTGCTTTGCCTACATTCGAGATTTTTGCAGTCCCACGCTTCAGAATATTTCAACTACAGATACTAAAGTATTTCACAGGAAAAGTTTGCAGCAGTTCATGTGGAGAGGGTATAGGAATTATTATTATGTGTCTCTTCTTGTTGATGTGTTCTGATAATTATACACGAGGCCACTGGCAGTGTCACACACTTAGGGAAGAGCAGGGTGATGATGATGTGGAAGCTCAGGGCTGCAGGATGGGGCCCTTGCTGGGGTGCTGGGCTGCAGGGGAAGCAGCCAACTCGGTTCAGACTCTTGCAGAAACCCTCAGTTGTTGCAAGTGTGCATGTGCTGCAGTGCTGAACGGCTTTGGCAGAGACCACTCTGCCCATCACACTTCATACAAATCCAGGGTCACTGATCTGCTGAATCCTTTCAGTAGTAGAGCACAGGCTTGGATCTGTGATCCTGTCAACCTCTGTCTGATTTTTTACCAGATCTTTTCAAAAACAATGACCTTGTGTTGCTGTCATTCAAGTACATTCGTTTTGTATTGACATTTTTAAAGGCCTGCTGGATCAGTCCAGAAGCTTGTCTGGCTTTGTGATTCGGAGTGGATTGGAAAAGTCCTCTTGCATTTGGCTCATGGATGGAGAATAGTATGAATCTGTGGGGAAACATGAGTGATCTGATAAGTGTGGTAATTAAATAACTTGTATTTGTTCTTAAATATCAGTATCAAGGAGAGGTAAAATCCACATTGCAGTCATCTCCAGGGCCTTACTCCCAAATGCCGTCAGTCTAAGTTGTTGCTCTTACAGCTGAGTCCATTACACTCATAATATATTTCTCCCCAGAGGACAGAAATGAGGTGGACTTAGGCAGTTTCTCAGTAATCACAAAACTCATGAATCAGAGGCCTGTGGAAGAAAATGATTTGTGATATTATTAAAGATTGCATTGTGTGTGTAGTCAGAAGGATTACATAGTCCCCACCCCAGTTCTTAAACTTCAGGTATGAGTGCTATTCTTTTCAAAGTAGCATTTTCTTGTATTTGATTTTGTTTTCTTTTTAATACATGATGTCATATTCTACATAATGCTTCCATTTTCATATCAAGTGCATCTATTTCTAGCCACCTCAGGGAATGTCAGCATTGTGTGATCTTTGAAAACAGCGTCCCAGGGTACACATGCATATCTCATACTGTAGTCATAGGCTCACTCCTCTGCTCTGATGGAGGCTCAGTAATACCTGTGTTGTGCAGCGTGCAGCAGGAAAGCTATGATGTAGTCGCTATCACGGAAACGTGGTGGGATGACTCCCATGACTGGAGTGCTGCCATGGGTGGCTACAGGCTCTTCAGAAGGGACAGGCAGGGTAGGAGAGGTGGAGGGGTAGCTCTATATGTTAGAGAGACTCTTGACTCTGTAGAAGTTGAAATCGGCAACAATAAGGTTGAGTGCCTGTGGATCAGAATCAGGGGGAAGGCCAACAAGGCTGATATTCTGGTGAGAGTCTGTTACAGGCCACCCAATCAGGATGATGAGGATGATGAATTAATCTACAAGCAGCTGGTGGATGTTCCAAAATTGTCAGCCCTTGTTCTCGTGGGTGACTTTAAAAGCCGGATATCTGCTGGGAACTCCACACAGCAGAGAGGAGGCAGTCTAGGAAATTCCTAGAGTGTATAGAGGATAATTTCCTGCTCCAGCTGGTAAATGAGCCTACCAGGGATGGAGCCCCGCTAGACCTCCTGTTCACAAACAGAGAGGGGCTGGTGAGAGATGTGGGGGTCAGTGGACGTCTGGGACTCAGTGATCATGAAATAATAGAGTTTTCAATACTCAGGGATACAAGGAGGGTTGTCAATAAAACCTCTACATTGGACTTCTGGAGGGCAGATTTTGGCCTATTCAGAAAAGTAGTCCAGGGTATACCCTGGGAAAATAAAGGGGTCCAGGAGTGATGGATGTACTTCAAGGAGCAAGTTTTGAAAGCACAGGAGCAGGCTGTCCCAGTGTGCCGAAAGGCGAGCCAGTGGAGAAGACAACTGGTCTGGCTGGACAGGGAGATTTTGAAAGAAATTAGGGTAAAGAAGAGGGCCTACCAATTATGGAAAAAAGGGCTAACTACTGAGGAGGAATTTAGGAATATAGTTAGGTTGTGTAGAAAGAAAATTAGAGAGACAAAGGCACAACTTGAACTGAATCTCGCCACCTTTGTGAAGGATAACAAAAAGTCCTTCTACAGATATATCAGTAGCCAAAGGAGGGGCAAGGAAAACATCCATTCTTTACTGGACATGGGCGGGAATATAGTTGTCAAAGATGAAGAAAAAGCTGAGGTATTTAACACCTTCTTTGCCTCAGTTTTCAACAGTAAGACAGGTTGTCCTGAGGACAGCTGGCTTCTGGAGCTTGTAGAAGGTGACAGGAATCTAAACAGCCCCTCTGTAATCCAGAAGAAAACAGTCAGTGACATACTGAGCTGCTTGGATCCCCACAAGTCTATGGGACCAGATGAGATCCACCCAAGGGTGATGAGAAAGCTGGCAGAAGAACTTGCCAAGCCTCTCTCTATCATCTACCAACAGTCCTGGCTCACTGGGGACATCCCAGATGACTGGAAGTTGGCGAATGTCACACCAATCCACAAAAAGGGACGGAAGGAGGACCCGGAAAACTACAGGCCTGTCAGCCTGACCTCAGTGCCTGGCAGGGTTATGGAACAGATCATCCTCAGTGCAATCACACAGCACCTACAGGATGGATGAGGGATCAGACCCAGGCAGCACGGGTTCAGGAAGGGCAGGTCCTGTCTGACCAACCTGATCTCCTTTTATGATCGGGTGACCCGCCTGGTGGATGAGGGGAAGGCTGTGGATGTGGTCTGCCTGGACTTCAGCAAAGCCTTTGACACCGTCTCCCACAGCATTCTCCTGGAAAAGCTGTCAGCCCACAGCTTGGACAGGAGCACTCTGAGCTGGGTTAGGAACTGGCTGGAGGGCCGGGCCCAGAGAGTGGTGCTGAACGGGGCTGATCCAGTTGGCGGCCGCTCACCAGTGGTGTCCCCCAGGGATCGGTGTTGGGCCCAGTTCTGTTTAATAGCTTTACTGATGATTTAGATGAGGGGATCGAGTCCACCATCAGCAAATTTGCAGATGACACTAAGCTGGGGGGGAGTGTGGATCAGCTGGAAGGCAGGAGGGCTCTGCAGAGGGACCTGGACAGACTGGAGAGTTGGGCTGATTCCAATGGGATGAGGTTCAACACGGCCAAGTGCCGGGTCCTGCGCTTTGGCCACAACAACCCCATGGGGAGCTCCAGGCTGGGCACAGAGTGGCTGAGAGCAGCCAGGCAGAGAGGGACCTGGGAGTCTGGATTGCCAGGAAGCTGAACAGGAGCCAGCAGTGTGCCCAGGTGGCCAAGAAGGCCAATGGCATCCTGGCCTGGATCAGGCACAGCGTGGCCAGCAGGTCCAGGGAAGGGATTCTGCCCCTGTACTCAGCCCTGGTGAGGCCACAGCTCGAGTCCTGTGTCCAGTTCTGGGCCCCTCAGTTCAGGAAGGAGATTGAGGTCCTGGAGCAGCTCCAAAGGAGGGCAACCAGGCTGGTGAAGGGATCCAGCACAAGTCCTGTGAGGAGAGGCTGAGGGAGCTGGGGGTGTTCAGCCTGGAGAAGAGGAGGCTCAGGGGAGACCTCATCACTCTCTACAACTCCCTGAAAGGAGGCTGGAGCCAGGGGGGGTTGGGCTCTTTTCCCAGGCAACTTTCAACAAGACAAGAGGGCATGGTCTCAAGTTGTGCCAGGGGAGGTTTAGGTTAGATATGAGAAAGAATTTCTTTACCAAGAGGGTGATCAGACATTGGAATGGGCTGCCCAGGGAAGTAGTGGATTCTCCATCCCTGGAGATATTTCAAAAGAGCCTGGATGTGGCACTCAGTGCCATGGGCTGGGAACCACAGCGGTAGTGGATCAAGGGTTGGACTTGATGATCCCCGAGGTCCCTTCCAACCCAGCCAATTCTATGATTCTATGATTACCCTCAGAGTGAAGAAGTATTTTCTCATATTTAATTTAAATCTCTTTTGTGCCCGTTTGTGTCCATTAACCCTCATTCTGTCACTGGACACCATGGAGAAGACTCAGGACCCATCATCCTGACACCCACCCTTTAGATATTTATAAACATTGATAAGATCCCTCCTCAGCCTCCTTTTCTTAAACAACACAAGCTCTCTTAGCCTTTCCTCCAGTCCCTTAACCATCTTAGTGGCCCTGTGCTGGAGTCTCTCCAGTAGTTCTTTGTCCTTCTTGACCAGGGGAGCCCAGAACTGCACACAATACTCCAGATGAGGCCTCACCAGAGCAGAGGGGGAGGAGAACCTCCCCAGGATGACATTGGCCCTCTTGGCTGCCGGGCCACATTGTTGGCTCATGGTGAGCCTGCTGTCCACCCTGACTCTCAGGTCTTTTTCCTCAGAGCTGCTTTCCAGCAGATCAGCCCTTAACCTGTACTGGTGCGTGGGGTTGTTCCTCCCCATATGAAGTACCTTACATTTGCTCTTATTGAACTTCATTTGGTTTCTCCCAGACCAGGTCTCCAGCCTGTCCAGGTCACACTGGATAGCAGCTCAGATGTTTGTCTGAGAGTGTACCACTGCTGACACCTCTGTGGCCCCACTTCTACCCTGAGGTTACTGTTCAGTCACATGCAGGTGGTCAGATTGGTTCAACAGATCTACCCATGCCAAAATGGTGTAGGCTTTTAATTATATCCTTCTTGTCTTCTCAGTGTACTTCAAAAATATTAAATAATTTACTTGAGTATTTTTCTAGGAACTGGGAGTAAACTGTTGTTTGGCAACTGTTGGAGTTGTCCCACAACTCCATTACCTTCCTTTCCTATTTCTCCAACCTATGTTTGACTTTTTCAGTGTTGTTGCCAGAACTCTCCCTGCCTGATTTTCCATGAATTCTCAGAGATGATTAGCAATTGCTCTGACATTAATGTTCCAGTTCTTTAAAAGTCTTAGGAGGAGTCTAATAATCTCAGTGTTCTCCAACTTACTCCTTCTATATTGCAGCCTGAGATTTTAACCCTTTGTTGCTAGTATTAACTGTGAAAGGCACTTGATCATGGATGAGTTCTTTATCACCAGGTAACTTTTTGTTAAAGATACTGACTATGACCATCCATGGGTAGCTCTCCTGTGCTGAGCTTCAATTTGTTCATTGGAAGACCAAGTGGTCTTCATCTTAATAGTACTGCATTTAGAGAACATTTCCTGTTAATGATTTTCTGCTGATTTTGTCTAATTTTTGTGCCTACACTTCCGTACTTGTCATAAGAGTAACTGGCAGCTTATTTATCATTTAAAAGCAGTCTGAGGAAATCAGTCCTTTCCTTAAACGCACAGTGCAAGGCACAAAGGGTTCCCATATTATAATTAATAACATTCACTACAGCACTAGGAGGTAATTATATCCTATGGATGTAAGAGGAAGACGTATATTGAAATGCTAAATTCCATAAACAAGATTTACTTGCTGGATGTAGAAGAACCAAGCAGATATTTTTTCTGGATCTGCTCTGAGAGACAGCATGTCTTGGTGATCAGTTGTGAGTAAGCAGCAGCTCACAGTGTCTTGGCCATGTTGGACATATATCCTTATTGAAGGACAGTCCCAGGGATCAGAGGGTGAGCCCTGCAAATGAGCTTTATCAATAAAGGCCATTAAGTCACCCAGGCTTGGTGCCTGTGGCTTCCTTTGTATAGTTGCTGTAACTCAAAGCCAAAATTACATCTAAATCTTGTTGTGCTCATTCTGTAGGTAGCATGCTCATGCTGAAGCTTACTTATCTTGGAACAGCAAAAGCTGTGAATTGTACAGAAATAATTATATTTGGGGGTGAGTTATGTTGTGAATTATGTACTTCTGTGTCTCTTCCCATTTCAAAGGGGAATAGTGTAGCCATGTACATCAGTGATGCATGTCACTGTTTAGCAGTTCACCAACAGAAGAGAGGCTTGAGAAAGAAAGAGAACCCATGGTGATGTGTCAGCATTGCAGTTTATAAGCTGGCCTGCTGCTCCCAGGGGCCATGGAAGTCCTGCCAGGAGCAACTACCACCTCCTACCAAAACATTACCTACACACATCACCCAAGTTCTGGTTGACCATGCTTTAACATGGGTCTTTTGTTCTAAAAAAATTCTCTATGCTTCTTGCTGCATAAGTAAATTTGAGGTGAAGCAAAAATGCTTCCACTGAAACGTCCTACAAAAAGGATGCAAACAGGCTGGAGAGGGTCCAAAGAAGAACAACAAGGAGCACCTACCATATGAGGGCAGACTGAGAAAACTGAGTCTGTTCGGCTCAGTGGAGTGCTGAGACATCTCGTATAAATGATAATCTTAGAAGGGTTGGAGCAGATGATCCTTGAGGTTCCTTCCAACCTGACATTCCATGATTCTATGATCTGATTGGAAGCTTGAAGTCAGGTAAAGTCCATAAGAAAATGGAAGGTATAGAAGGGAAACACGGCAGTTTTAACATGGACAGTTTATTCATTTCCCCCTAAACTGGGAACAGGGAGCAGGGGGAGGTGACCCACTGACTCATGCTGTGTTCTTCTCAGGGTGCTCAGTTACTGTGTGGGCTGAATTAACAATTCATCAATAACTACTTCCAGGGATTTCTCTCCCACTGGCTGTTTTCTGGTACTTTTTCCCATGCTGAATCTCATCTTGATCTTTCCCATCTGTGTTTCTGCCCTCTCCATTTTGCTGCATGTGTCTCTCCTGGCTGCAGCCGATCAGCTCTGAACAGTGATTCCTGTCCTCCCTGGTCAGCTTCACTGTTTCCTGGCACTTTTCTTCAGAGCCTTTGTCATCCCTCTTCTCTGCAGTCCTTCCCACTGCCTACAGTATTCTGGCTTAAATGGTATTCTTGTATACAGGCCATCCCAGGACTAAATGAATTTCACTGCACGAGTGTGGTGACCTGGATATTCTTTTTCTCAGTTGAAATGCTTTTACTGTGCGATTTCATTAAAAAGAGAACCTGGACAAATGAGATCTGAGCTCCCTTTAACGAGCAGCAGGCTGGGAGCAGTAGCTCCAAGGACAAGAAACTGAGTCTTTCCCAGTGCTCAAAGGTATGCAGCTAATTGGAAAGTTAAGATGAACAGACTCTTCCACATCATTGGTGGGATGTCAGAGGTAAGAGGCTTCCACATTACCAAGGACTGCCCAGCCTGTTTAAATGACAGCTCACTTTACAGGCCAGGGTACGTGGCATGTGGGAGAGAGACACAGGTGTCCTTTGTCAGTGTCCTCCTCTGAATCAGAGAGGCCAGAAGAAGGAGCAGAACCTCTGGGAAGCAGCACCAGAGAGGGTACAGCATCAACAGGGTGCTGCCAGGACCACTGTGAACCAGCTCAGTCCTTCCAGACACATCAGAAGCTGCAGGGGATAGACCATGCAGCTCTTGCACAGCATGAAGATCCTCTGCTGCTCTGCCCATCAAGGTCATCTTCACAAACAGCTGATGGTACTGCATTGCCTGGATGTCACATTTACACTTTTTTTTTTCCACTCCTGTAAGTGGAAGAAGCTTGTAAATGAATATAGCATACTCTGGTGACAGCAGGCAACTCTTGCCATGTTCATCCAGACTTTCTTGTGGGCTGAGATGTTTGTGGTCATGCTCAGCACATCCTGCCTGAGCAACCTCCAGAGTCATTGAGCCTGGCATAAAAGGAGGATTTTTGTTTAGCACATCTTAGTCTTTTGTCAGGGTACAAAGGCAGTTTTACACTTCATATATGTAGAGTAGAGACCTCTGGAAAAATACTGCTAATAAAGCAAGTGTTCACGTCAGCAGGGCTCTCAGTGCAGGATGTGCCTATGGAGTCCAGCAACAGATGTGTCCCAGCTCCAAGGGAGGAGCAAGTCTTTTGCATATAGAGCCCAGAAGCCCCCAGCCCTCCCCTCACTACCTTGTCCTCATCAGGGTTGGGCACATGGCCTCCTGTTTGCTATCACACCATCCCCAGTCCCAGAATAGTGCCCACCCATTCCCTGTCAGGGGCTGCTCTCCATCCATCTGGCTGGCGGGCTGGCTGCAGGGTGGGTGGGCAGGCTTCAGGATGAGCCACAGCTTGGGCTCTGGCAGCCTCACACAGCCTTGTCAAGTCGTGGGAATGGTCTTCTGCCCTTGCTTTTTGTTTGTTTGTTTGTTTGTTTGCTCATTTATTACAAATTGTTGCAGCAGAAAAATAAGAACCTAAATATTGTCTATCTGAGCATACTTTACTGCAGTTACAGGCAACAGCAGTTACATTCCCAGCGCCTGAGAGAGATTACAATGGAGGGTACAGGAATGTGCATCTGGCAGCACTTTGTATCCTACCCATTTTGTTGTTTTCTCTGCATCTGAATTTCCTGAGGTTTTACTTGTGGAGGGCCATTTAATCCAGGGAATATCAGGTTGGGGCTGCAGAACAGATTTTCTCTGTAGAGAAGCACCATTCCAGAAAAACTGAGGACTGTTGAAATAAGAAGCCCCCATCCAGGCTGTCTGCAAAAGTATCTAGGAGCTTTATTTGGGGATCCTGACCTACCGCAGCAACAGGAGGAAGCAAATTTCATTTTGAAGTGCAGGAAAATCTAGCTGCAATATGCCAAAACCTTAATAGTTTTGCTTAAGGCCTGGGACCAGGAACAGAATCTGAATTAACTGTTCCAATCTTAATTTAATTGCATAGATTTTGAGATAATATTTATTATAAAAATATCTTACTATAAATGCAGATCATTAACAGAAGGTTCTCAGATACCTGATCCTAATATTTTTCCTAAAAGAGAGTTGATAACTAAAGTATTTTTAAAAGTAATTAAAAATAAATTCAACTAACCTGCATTTTTATTTGGACATTCTCAGAGTGTTGTCTCAATAACTTCTCTTGAGAAAGAGAATACAACAGCAACAGAGGTTGGACCAGAATATCTGTCCTGATGCTTTTACTTGCTTTCTAAATTAAAAGTATGTTACTTACTTGCTCCAAAATGTTTTTGTAAAAATCCATTTTTGGCAGATGGCTGCAGCAAGGGTGGATGTTGCCATGCCTTAGCTTTGCTGTGCCAGCTTGTGTGTGCACATGAGAAAGAGCCTGCATTATTTGAGACATTCCCTTCCTTCCTAATCAAGCAGGCACTAATTATTAGTTGTTATGAAGTGATCTTATTGTGTCTGGGAAGCTGCAGAACAGAGCAGTGGAACTGTGCTTGTTAAAAACACCAATGTGAAGTATGAGAACTGAAGCAGGCAAAGGCATGCTCTGACACATGTTTATGAAGGTACACTGCACTGGCACATTATACCCTCAGAAGAAAAATTTTCTTTCATAGTGATTTGTATATTTTTCATTATTTTGTTTTATTCATAACTTCTTTTTGCACCTTGTGTGTTGCTGGAGTGTCCCAGTTCCATGGAAACCACAAAAGCAAATGA
Organism: Phaethornis superciliosus; assembly: GCA_023637945.1. NCBI lineage: Eukaryota > Metazoa > Chordata > Aves > Apodiformes > Trochilidae > Phaethornis > Phaethornis superciliosus. The sequence continues at coordinate 4,389,977 of JAJQWJ010000021.1, forward strand.
GCGTTTCACTAACAGCTCCTATGGTGGCATCATGTTTGTGTTGGTTACTGCAGTCCCACTTGGAGCAAGGGTATTGTGCTGCAGGGGCAGCTCTTCCCTTGTTTACTGCAGTGGCTGACAGTGGATTTGTTTACCTGGCTGCTGTGCTCAGAGTTGTGCAACAATGCTGGTACAAGAGGATGCTTGTAATTCCTGGGAGCTGTGGAGCACACTCGAGCGAGATGGGCTGCAGGGTGTGGAAGGGCTGGTGGAGGGGTCCACAAGGGGATCTGGTTCATTTTCAGATAAAACCCTGTGGCATTGTTTGGGGATGGTCACGGCAGGAGGGGGTATAGAATATCCCCACAGAGATCAGAGTGGCCTGAGGCAACCTTCAGTTCTTTGTGCATGTATTTTGAAGCTTCCTGTCACATCCTGTGAAACATCCAGCCCTAGCATTGCATCTAATCCCATGAAACTGTCAGGTTTTTCTTAGCCCTTGCTGGAGAGAGGGGACATGTTCTTGTGCACAGGTGAGGTGGGTAGGCATGGGGCTTTGTCCTAGGCTGCCTGTGAATACAGCAGACCACTGAGCTGTTCTGCCCTGTATAAAAAAAATACAGCACCATTCCCAAATGTTTCATTTCTCCAAAATCAGCTGCACCCACAGGGCTCTAAGATGCAGAAGACAACTGTCCTGCTCAGCTCTTTGACTGCTGTAGGTGACTTCTCTGCCTCCCTTTCCCCCAAAATAGCTAGGGGCTCTAAGGGAGCTCTAAGCATGAATTTAGGTGGCTGTGGGAAGTTTTGTAACTGCTTCCAGTCACTTTCCTAGTGCAGAGCACCTGGAGCAAGCAGCATATTCCCAACTTCCTGAACACTTCTTTGGGCCTCTGACCATCTTGCTAATGTGACATGTTCTGCAGAAACTCAGAGATGGATCTGTCCTTGCACTGTGTCATTTCAAACTGGGGACAAACAGTAATGCTGCAGCTGGGCTGACCTGGCCTTGTGACTCTCTGGGTGTATGGGGGTGACTCTTACAGTACAAGGTTTGCTCAACAATAGCCCTGTTGTCCCTGGCTGCCCAGGACAACAAAGCCCTTCAGAGCACTTGGCCCTGGTGGTCCGCTTTGTACCAGATGCTGATGTCAGAGATGGAGCAGACATATCCCTCAGGAGCAGGGTGAGGGGCAGGGGATTCCTGTGTCCTCCACGGCTTCCCTGGCACAGGGCACATCCACCCCACAGCTCTTTGAATGCTGACACAACCTCATCTCCAAGCTTTTACCTTCTCCTGCCCATTTGTTCTCTACCAAGCCATAGTATGATAACCCTTGGTGGGAGAAGTCATAGCATCTCGGAGAGCCAGCTCATGGCAGGCTGTGGCAGATCTCCAGATCCTGTTGAGGAGATGGGCCTGTGATACAATAAACTCTTGACAACGTTGTCATATCCAAGTGAGCTGAGTGAATGTGGCAGCCTGCAGAGCTTGGGCATAGAAACATGAGACTGTGGTACTGACAGCTCTGGATCTCTTGAGAAATCAGCTTTGTCCCAGCTAGCCACATCCTGTTATTTTGATACATCATGGTAGGAAGACACCATGGCTTCATTTCCTAATAGCAGAAAGGCAGCAGGGCATAGTGCTCTGTGCACAGCTTGAGTCATTGCTGGTGACCCAAGCTGTCTGCCTGCTGGTATATGAGCCATTCCTAGAGCTCCCCAGCCTGTGCATGAGGATGGCAGGAAACCCAGGTGCTGAAAGGAAAACAAGAGAAATGGGAGGGTGCTAACTTTATTTCTCTTTGGAAAGAAGAAAAATGACTGCAAGTCAGAAAAAATCCTTAGATGCTACAGGAAAACAGGCTGCTGGGAGGGATTTCTCCATGTTTGAGGAAGGCATCTGGATATACATGTGCTTGAGAACAGGTGAGAAGTACCAGCCCATCCTTCCTAGCATTCTTGCATTTGTCTTTTAACTACTGTGCAGTACATATGCTGCCTTCCCATGAAGGCATGAACATGTTGATGCTGAGATCTTCTTCTTTTCAGTGCCCTGTGGCTTAGAGTTTGGCATAGTATGTGAAGATTTTTCTTGAACTGGTTCTCTAGATCTGAGCTTCTGCACAATGGCATGAGCTGTATATGTAATATGCTGCAATGCTCCCCCTTTCCCTCAGGGCTATAACAGAGGACAGGCACACGTGAGGTGTCTCTCTTCATCATTGCTTAGCTCTGTTTTGGACTGGGATTGTTCCACCTCAGCTAACTGTCTTCCACATCAGGACCTGGAAGGGTGAATCCCAAGGGCTGGGAGGTGCATGTTCATGTTAAGGGCTGCTGGTTTGGGTAACCCACTGGAGACAAGGCTGCCACAGCTCCATATCCCCAGGTGCAGAGAGCAGCAAGATGAACCATGCATCCCACAACTTCACATGTACAGTTCTTCTATACTGTGCTCACCCTCCTGCCACACCTCCGCTCCCCAGATCCAGAGCTTCCACAAGGTTTCTGTTCTCTCTCTTGCTAACCATTCTCCCCAAACCACAGCCCCACTCCCATGCTCCTTCCCCACATTTAATCTCCCTTTGGCCTTCCTACTTCTTACCCCTTCCAGGCTTCCCTCTCTGCAGCCCAGAAGGCCTGTGACCATGGCACTACCCTAAGATCTGGCTCCTCCAGGGAGAGAGCATCATCTGCAGCAGGATCTAGACCGGACCTGGTACCATGGGTCCCATGAGACCCACCACAGGGGACAGGCACAGCAGCAGCTCAGTGGTGTGGCTCCCAGTCTGGCCCCTCAGGTGGCATCGTGCAGCTGACACATGTTGAAAAGGAAGGAAGAGGACTGAGCTGCACTAGAGTTACTCAGATTTTTCACCTGTGGCTTGACAGCCCATTTAGAAGAGGTCTGGGTGGGATTCACTGCTCAGTCTTTCTCTTCCCACGTATTTTGGTCTCTCACACAGCACTGAGCCAGAAAACATTACCCAGTCTGCCTCCTTGGGTCATGATCCTTCAGAAACACTTTGTTTTTCCCTAGTTCAGGGTACTGGCAGAGAAAAGTATACCAATCCCAGAAGACTAATTCTCTGCAAACACAGTGCTATTTGTGGATATTACCTTAAAGTCCTGGCCACATGCCTGCACCACATCCAGGGACTTGGGTGGGAGATGAGGGAGGATTTGGGGCTGTTTGCATGGCTGGGAGAGTAGATCCTCAATGGGGAAGGTTGAGCTGGGTGGGAAGCACAGACACCACATTTCAGAGCCAGAGGGGACACAGAGCAGTGCAGAGCTGTAGCAGAGCTGTCCAGAGCAAAGCCCCATGCACAGAGTCACTTGGTCCTCCTGGTCACAGCTGTGTCAGGTTGGTGAGAGGGTGGCAGAGATGGCATCCAAGGGCAGACGCACAGAGGTGCTGAAGTTGTTTAGCATTTGATGTGGCACAGAGGAGACTTACTAGGACAGGGAGATTTTTAAGACTAAGAAAAATGAGAGTTGTCCTCCTTGACTGACTTGTGGAGGGTTTCCTGGGCATAGCTCAGCCCATGGATGCAGCCTGGCAGAGCAGGTGATGCTCTGAGATGCCTGAACACTTGGCATGACCCAAGTGACTGTTTCTCTTTGAGGAAGTAACCAGAGATGAGGCACGGTGCCCAAAGAGGAATGCTGCAGCTAGGCTGGGGTGACTAGAGGGGCAGTGGCCATGGGTGCATTGCCAACATCTTGGCTGCTTTTCTGCTGCAGAAGGGCCACCCTTCAGGGCCACCCAGGAAGGGTGACTTGTCCCCAGCAACCATGTGTCACCAGATCCATCCAAAAGGGAGCTATGCCAGTTGCCATAACAACTGGGACAGGTCATATGACCTGTTCCACTTTCTAAATATAAATCTGTTTCACACAGTGTGTATGACTCCATGGAAACCAAATGTTGAGCAAGAAGGATTGCATAAAAATGAACAAAATACAGAATGACTCAAAGTAGTGGAGAGGGAGAGGCTGCTGGTAGTGCCAGAGTTGTTCAGAGGTGCATTGGGCATTCTCCTTTGCCAGGGCATGTGTTGTTGCAGACATGCACATGCCCAGCCTGGGGAGGGTTTGCAGGGCACCTCTTGTGCCAAGCCTGGGATGCACCCAAGTGGTGTTGTAAGCACTGGTTCTGCCAAAAGTCTCCTGTGGACTTCTCTCACAAGCAAATCCTATTTGCAGCATCAGCTGTGTTCAAACACTGAACCCCACATCTGACCATACCCTATCTGCCTTACTTCTGCTTCATATGCTTGAGCTGACACACACCTCTGCAAGTTCAGTATTACGAAAGCTGCAGTTAGATAGAAACACAAGCTCACTGCTGTCAGTACAGAGTAAGTGTTTTCCGGCAGGACAGAGCTTTTCTGGCATAGGTTCCTGTTATGACAGTTTTTCCATGCTGTGTCTTTGCGTTGATTCTTGCAGGGAGTTTTTCTTGCACATTTTATCCAGTTTTCTGTCACAAGTGGTCTTCCAGCATTGGGTAAGGACTTAGCTGGACTCTTGTAGCCTTTCTTAATGTTGTTGGGTTTGCAGCAGAAGTGCAGTGTGACTCTGAGCAAGTGGCAACAGCAGTAAGTGTCCTGACTGCATTTATCTCAAACTTTTCCCAGAGCCAGAGGCATCCTCTTCATTTGCTCTAAGGATGGATGCTCTATTGAAACAGGATCATAAAATCAGAGAAGAATTTAAATTCAAAGGGCCTTCTGCAGGTCTCTGGTCAAATTCCCTGTTCAGTTAGATCAGGTTGCTCAAGAACTACATTTGTGGTTTTGGGATTGTTTTGCATTGCCTTGTGTGGGTTTTGTGTTCAGGAGAGCCCCTTGGCTGCACTTGGCTGGAGCAAGCTGACACATCTTGAGGGAGCTCAGGCTTTTAAGCACACAGATGTTTCCTCCCTAGGATCCCTCTTTGAAAGGGAATGGGGATTTCCTGCTGTTTGAAAATGAGAAGTGATTTTCCTCTGTTGAGCAAGGCTGAACTTGTCTCAGGGGGTCACTCAGCATGGAATGGGCAGATGTGTATGGGCCTTTCACTCCTGTTGCCTCATTTTGCTGTGTAAAACCCCCTTTTTTTTTTCTTTTCTTGGCTTTCTTTTTTCCACCACTGGGAGATCTCATTGCCAGGTGGTATTCCAATGCCATATAGATGGCAGAGATGCTACTGATCAATTCTGCATACGACTCTGCTAGCCATGGGCACACAGAGGATGGGATCTGAATCATAGGGCATTCAATAGAGTGTCTTAGTATCTTACAGGCTAACTTTTTAGATTTCTGTTGGGCTAGCTGAGTCTCCCAGGCTGTATCTCTGCCCAAGGAGAGGAACTAAAATCTGAAGCTGTATAGGCTCCATCTGTGTTGTGGCAGTGAGAGTGAGCTTCATCTCACACTGGTCTTGGGACCACGGGGCTGCTTTGCCACCTGTAATGTGGCTGTGAAAGTGCTTGGTGAGGCACAAGTGCAAGATCAATCTTAAGATCGGTGCCTCTTGAGAGCCACTGCAGTCAGGGTTTTCTGGAACTGAAAAGAAACAGAAAATAGACTGTTGTCTCTAAAATCATTAAATATTCCTTTTATTTTGGTTTGGAACAGAGTAGGAATTTCACTCAGAGACTGAATGTGTAAGAGAAGGACACATCACAAATTTTTTCCTGACAGTACTGTTCATGTCTGTGAATGTCTGAACATTATATCCACCCAGATGCTTAAACTCTGGACATGGCTGAATGTGAATCAAGTGTATTCACTTCAGACCTGTACAGCCCTCACTGTGTCAGAAAGCATTTCCTGGATAGAGCTTAGCTTCCACGGGATAAATAATTTAATTTCACACATTTTTCCTTATTCTTTTGTATTACTTCCTTTGAAGGCAATGCAAACAAACACAAAATGAGTACATTGCATGCCTGGATTGCCTTAGGGAATGTGGAAAGGCAAAGTGGAGCTCTCTGGATGTGAGCCAGAAGGAGGCTGCGGGTTCATAGTTGCAACCCTGTAGGGCTGAAACTGGCAGTCTTTGGCCACACATCTCTCTCTGCCTTAGCTTTATTCAGTGCCCCTGGCTAAAGGGGCTAAATGGGGCTCATGCTTCCATCGGAATGAAGCTCTTTTTGCCAGTCTCACATCAGGCAATTCCAAGCTATCAAGGAACCACCAAAGCTACTTGGAAGAAGGAAATAGTCCAGGTGGTACAATGTAGTATGAACAATTACATGCACTTCATCTTCACCTCTTTATTTTCCTTGCACCATAAGCCTGCACTGAAGCTTGCAACTGAGTTGGTGAAGTGTGTACGGCTGAGATAGCACTTGAACCCTTGCAGAAATTGTCTGTCTGGAGAGCAGGTGACAGCATGATGCTCATCTCCTTCTGTTCCAATTGATCTGGATCATTCATAGTAATCTGGGTCCTAATGGTCCTCCATCTGGATCACTAACCTGTGGATTTAGACTACATCTAGATTGATAGTGTATGCATTGCTAATGACATTTATTGTTAATACATAATCAGCATAATGAAATTTACTTCAGCAGACTACTCCTCAAGGCAACATGGCTCTGCAGTATTTCTTCTTAAAAACATCTGAAGCTGATGGTGCCTCTGTAAAGTAAATTGGGTTCACATCTCTGTGAGCAGTACTTTGACCCACCAGTATATCCACACAAAAGTAAATGAGTGCTAGATGCATACCTTTCTTTTTCATACTCTTAATGATTTTATTCTTTGCATTTTACTGCTTAACCAGAGTCAGTAACTTGAATGGGTCCAAGTGCTCATGGGACATCAAATACAGAGGAATTTTATTTCTCTCCCAAATGATGTTCTGTGTAGTGCTTCAGGTGGATGAAGCTAGGACACGTGGGGAGAAATGGACTGAAGGTCTCTGTGTGTATTGCAGTCTTTAGAATGCCAAGCCACATGGTCCCTTTCTGTGTGGTTAGACTTTGGATTATCTAGATATTGACTTAATAGGTTGTTTGCTTTTTTCTTCTTTTCTTTTCTCAGCAGAAACCCAGAAAGGCAACTCCTCAGACAGGAGAAGATACCTTGAATGGCCATCTTCCCTCTGGCTGGCAGAGCTATGTGTCTCCCCAGGGTCGAAGGTACTATGTGAACACCTTCACGAATGGTAAGTCAGGGTGGGGGCCCAGTAAATGTGTCAGCCTAGCAGCACAGATCTATTGCAAGAAACTGTCTCAGGTTGATTTTGGTGACAAAGTAGGCCCAGAGTCAAAGGAATTAATATGACCCTTCTACCATATGAAAGAACACAATTACAAAAATATTTAGACTTTTGGTCTCCTGCCATCTGAATTCTGACCATTAGAAGACATCTGAAGCTTTTACAAAGGGCAGAGAATGTAAAGTAGAAACACTGCTGCCAAAGAAGTTTTAGGAAAAAGACACTGTTAAGGAAATAGTTTTTACCACATTCTTATTTCCTTTCCCTTTAGATGAGATATTTATATCTATATATATACATCTATGTAGAGTAGTTCAATAGAACATCAGGTATCACTGAAGGACTGTTCAGGGAGAACAGATAGTTAATTGAGAAGTTGCTCAAGTCAGTCAGCTTGGCCATGGAGACAAGGGAAGAAAAATACATGTAATGGGACATCAAAGAGAGAATTTTCAGACTGTATTTGTGTGTTTTATTCACTCTTATGGTAGTAGAGAAGCGGGCTTAACTCACAATCTTATCAGCTGCTCAAGACCTGTCAGACTTGTACCACCTCTGGCTTTCCTAAGACTGTCTGCCTGCTTTTCTCATCATGAGCTCAGAACTGTGTTTCAAAACAGGGACTTGTGACCAGTTAAACCAGATTTCTTTAGCTGAAAGAATGACAGGAGGAAAAGGACAGCAGGAGTTCACAATAGAATTGAAGCCATCAGGAATGAGCACTGGAATTCCTCTTTCTGACTCACTGGGAGTTCTGGAAGAGCCATAGGCTGTTATAGCATGTCTCAAAGCCCATTCAGAGGCTGATGTGTTTGATTTCAGAAAACTTTGACCTAGAATTGGGCCAAGTCATTATTTACCTGAATTTTATGCATTGGTACCTCATAGAACCCTCCAGAAGGCACATTACCATAAAGCACTGCTGTCATTTTCAAGCATAATCTGCTGTGGCCCATGGGCAGCATCCCCTGCACAGCTGAGGAGATGAGTTGAGTTAGATAACCTGTCCCCACTGCAGTTCAGAGGTGTGTGAGGAAGTGATTTAGTGATTTCACTCAGTCCCAGGACATTATATTGATGGACCCTTACTCAGATGCACTGAGTTGTGGTCAGATAAAACCACTAAAAGCCAAGCCTGTGTTTATATGTGATAAAAGCTCTTGTTATAGTAACCTTTGCCCAGAAAGGTGAATGGCCTGGACTCAGTTTCACTGTAATTACAGGCAGCTTTTTACATTCCTCACAAAAGTTACTAGAGTCTCCATCTTTCCTATGATAGAGCTGCATTGGTGTGGATAATATTTATTGCAGGTCTTGTAGATTACATTTCATTGACTGCACGTGCTGACTTAACTGCTTATTTGTCCCATCACTGCAGCAGATGCTGCTGGGAGGGTCAAGATAAACACTGACAGTGTTTGCCATGGGGACATGGTACCAGCCAAACTCTCTGTCACAGACTTTTATGGGCCTCCTTCCTGCTTGTCCCTGTAGCACCATTGTTTCAGCAGCAGGAGTTTTTTCCATCAAGTTCTTATTTGCCCTAATGTACTCCTGGGTTGCTTTGTCTTTATCATAGCTATAACTAGATGATGAAGGACTCAAGAGAGATATCACTGGTGCACAAGCATGGTAACCCAGAGGTCAGTGGAAGGTAGCTGGTTGACCTTCAGTCTGATCCATGTAGTTAAAAGTCTTCTGCTCACCATTACCCACCAAGAGCAGTTGATGCCAAATTTTTGGTTTGTCAGGTCATAACCATTTCTCAGATTTCCCAGGGACCAGTTATCTCTTTACTGAGATGGATGGTCAGTATGCCAAGACCTTCTCTGGAAGCTTCAAAAGTTCTCTCACATTGTTTAAAATTATTATTCCACAAAGAAGTCTGTGTGTTCAGCAGCTTTTGCATAGTGACTCACAAAGTGGCTTTCTGACTGCATGTTGACATGCCGTAAAACCACTTCATGGGTGACAGTCATTGTTAGAGTGTTCATCTGGTCTCAGATAAGAGGAGGAACATTGCTAAACCATCAGGAAATACTGTAGACCCTGTGCACTTTGCCAGCCATTGTCTTTCATCTCTCATTCCACAGCTGAGATGGTCTGATATGATGCTTTATCTCATCCCACACACATGCAGCAGAAGACTGAGGAGTCAGTACTGCTTTGGCTGCAGATGGCAACAATGCCTCCTGGGAAGGGCATGAGCTCTTCTCTTGCTAGGATGTGCATGTGCACTGCAGATCCTGACAAACCACGTTGAAAAATTCTCCTTACTGGACAGAGGTCCAGCTTCAGTGAGGCTGATGAAATGTAGGCTTTTTTAGAATATAGCATAGCATGGGAAATAACAGCTCTGCGATTGGGCTGTGCAGCCCAGCAGAACCTGGATCTTGAGCCAGGTACTAGAAAGGTACTAGAGATTATCCATCCAGCTACTGTTGTGTCTGGTCTCAGCCAAATGCCAGCAATGGCATACATGTATTAATCCCATATAGATGAGTGCAACCAGTATTCTTGCTGATGTACAGACTGTTACAAAATGCAAGATTCTCTGTAAGATACATTTCATAGTTAAATATGCCAGTGAGTCACCAGAGGGAGGAAAAGGAAACTTCTTGAGGCCATGAAGTGTTAACGAGTCATACAAAGTAGATCCCATCCTTCTGAGAAAGAAATATTTGTATCTCCAAAAGAGTGAAGCAGTCCTTATTTTAATGAAGACAAATGGCCAAACTACCTCTTGGACAAGGAGTAAGTAGTGTGAGATTGAGAATGAAAGATTAAATCTGTCTGAACCCCCTTCAAAGTGCTTAGGAGGAGCCTTCCCCAGCGCTGTCTAATGAACATACCAGGTCATGCAGGTGTTCTCATGAGGGCTCTCCTTAATTGATGCAACATGACATAAGTTATGCTTGGAGAGGGAATCTCTGTGTAGCACCCAGGAGAAGACAGCCACTTGTAGCCAGGAGAAGATAGCACTTCAGAGTGATAAAAGAATGAGAAAGAGCTTTCTGGTTCTTTTAGTCTAAGTGGTTTAATTGTGGTGAGGTTTATTTGTTGTTGGTTTGTTTTTTTGTTTTTTCCCCATTTCTTTCATAAGTATTTGTAATGGATTTGCTAAAACTAGATGTTTGCATAATGTTAGAATCGCATATTAACGTAGCAGTACTGGAAGGTGAGTATAAGGCAACTTGGTTCACAGCAGAGCATTGTTCACGGGAAGCTGTGGTAGATGTTTCACTGTCTGCTCAGCCCTACTGCATGGACCAGGTGGAGAGGTGGCACCAGAGGATGGGACCTCTGACATGGAGCAAAACACCGGGACACGAACTTAGACTGTGAAGTTTTTCAGGGATGTTGGTCGATACTGAAAAATTAGTGTTTTTCTCCATTTGGGGCTTTCTGTCAGAGAGGACTTCAATTTTCAGTCCCAAACTGGAAAGAGGCTCTGACTTAAAAGTAGTTTAGGTTTGTCCCTTTATATGTCTCATGTCTCCTGTTATCAAGATCTACAAAGCTTCCTATTCAACAGGAAGAAATATGAATTTGTCCTGGGAAGGCTTGGTGGTTGTTATCTGTGATCAATCAAAAGTAGGTTCTTCCCAGGCTCTTTTGAAATGCTCTGTGGAGTTTCCTTCCATTTCCAGGTGCAGAATATAGACCTGGATCAGAATCATCATACCAAATTAAGGATGTCTTCTTCAGGTGCTGAAACACCAAATTGTCTAAAGGGGCTGTCCAACTTCAGCTTTGTTATAATGGTTTGTATTTTATGTAGCCTTTTTTTTTTTTTTTTAATTTCTTAACTTTCAATCTTTAAATCCAAGAAGAGATTTCTCTATCTCAACATTGGTCTGATACCTTTGTTTGCTGAGGGACCAAATGCTTTCAGAGAGAGTAAATATGACTTGTTATTCTTCCAGCTTGCAGCAGGTCTCCCTGGCTGATGTAGAGATTGGTTTTAATGCGTTTTTTTCCTCTTACTTCAGATAACTTAGAATATCCCTCCTGTTTGAATCTTTTCTGTATTAATTGCTCTGTACTTCTCCTACCCAGTGAAGCTGAACCAGGCTGTGCAGCTAAAGTAGAGGGAAGAGGCTTCTCAAGCATGCAGAATGTCGAAAGGAAAACCTAAAGGAAGTAAAAAGCTGTTCAGTGGAGAGAGTGCGAGATGGACTCCACAGGAGGCCACAAAGATGATCCAAGTGCTGGAGCACCTCTCTTATGGACACAGGCTGAGACAACTAGGGTTGTTCATCTTGGAAAAGAGAAGGTTCCTTAGAGCACCTTCCAGTACCTGAAGGGGCTCCAGGAAAGCCGAGGGACTTTTTACAAAGGTGTAGAGTTATAGGACAAGGGGAACAGTTTCAAGCTGATAGAGAGGAGATGGAGATAAGACATTAGGAAGAAATTCTTTCCTGTGAGGGTGTTGCCCTGATGCTTCCATCCAAGGATGCAGCTGCTGAACCTCCACCAGCAGTATACTGCCACAGGAGCTGTCTGATCCTAGATTTTCCAGAGGGCATCCAGACTTGGCCTGCCACTAAACTCAGCTAATTTCTCATGTAGTGCATCATGGTTTTTCCTTCAGGAATGATATTCAGTAGCAAATTAAGCTCTGCTTTTTTGGTTGAACCGTGGCCTGCCAGGTCTTCTCTAGCCCGGACCCCACAAATCCACACTCTTGCTTTATTTGTATATGTGTAACATAGCCCTTAGGCCTTCCTGTCATGCACCCCACTTTGGTTTTATCTTCCACACATGTCTCTCATGCTTGAGGCAGAAGACAGTCATTTATCTAAGCTGTATGCTAAGCATCTGTGAAAGCTCCAGGCATTGGGTCCACTGTCTGTTCTTTTAAATGTTGTATTTGGACATCCTCTGGGTGGCATGTCCTTCTCTTGCAGCACTCCAGCTGTTCTACATGCCCAACCAGTTACACTTTCAGTCAGTGGGAGGCATACCCCAGAGTGAGCCTGGGATACTCCCCAATTTCAGGGCTGTGGCAATGCCCTGGGCTGGGTAAGAGCATGGTAGAGCATCACCCCACCCCAGTCTGGGACCTTGCTGGCACTCACTGTCTTCCTGGAGGTACAGGAGCAGGATTTCTTAATAGGTTCATGGCACTCGGATCATTGAGAAGCACTGTGTGAAGAGGTATGTGGCCTCTAACATTGTAGATAAAATTTTACACAGCTCTGAGCAGGGCACGTCTGACAGCTCGGACCCTGCATGCGGGAAAGGCAGCTTGTTTACAGGAAGACAAGTCTTAAAAGCAGCAAAGGAAGTTTGAAAGCTGGCTAGAAGGAAAAGAGAGGGAAAAGGCTGGAGGGAAAAGGGTCACTATGAGATGGTGCAGAATTGCTTGGCAGATCAGACTCAGAGCATAATCAATGCTCCATTGTCAAAGGAGAGTTTTCACTGAAGGAAATCCTGCAGGGATCTGCCCGAGGCTTCATTCTAGTCTAGAGAAGCCTCATTCTAGTCTGAGAGTACTTATTGTTAACTTTAACTGAAGCTGGGAGAGAACATGGTGTGCTGCACAGAACAGGCTCAGAATTCACAACTACCCTGCAGCTGAGGGCACATGCTGGAATACTAGGATGCTGCTCAGTTAAGATGTACTCAAGACTGGAGATTTGATTAGAAATAATTAAGTGACAAAGATAGGCAAAGGAGCAGTTTACAGACAAAAATGTGGGGCTCTGGAGAATCTAAAACTGAGTATGGGCCAGGAGTGTACAAAAACTACTACAAAACCAGCCAGCATTTTCCGTTGTATAAATAAGAATGTTTTCTGTGAAGTATGAAGTAAGCCTCCCAACTTTACAAGGAACTTATAAAGCCTCAGCTGGAATATTTAATCTTGTTTGGGCTCTGCACTTTAGGGAAGATATGTGCCAGTTGGATAAAGCTCAGAAAAGAGCAGCAAGAATGATGGGAGATGGGGAAAACATGGCTTGTTGGCAAATTTAAGAGGTTAGGGCTGTCTGCCTCAAGAAAGCAAAGACATGTATGGTGACATGAAAGAAGTCTTCAAGTGCATTAAATGCTGTTGCAGAGAAGACTGCAGTGCATGACTGGAGGACACAGTAGCATGCCTAAGTTGCAATAAGAATAACTCTTAACTCTTTCTAGCAATCTATAAGATAATGAAGTGTGGGAATAGGGAGTTGCCTGGGAGTCTGCATCTCTGGAGGTCTCTAAGAGCAGATTATCCAAAGCTGAAAAAAAATATTGGACGTGGTTTAGGGTACAGAAGGGACAAAAAGACTTCCTGGAAACCCTGTTAGGCCTGTTTTTTCAGTCTGTAAAGCCTAACCTATATGAAAATAATTTGTCAAAGTAGAGCATGACAAATGCCTGGGACTCACATGGGTGTTGTTCTTTCTTTGGTATCTTTGTGTTTTCCCCAATCTTTACGTACCTCACATCTAACTAAGCTGTTGTCACACAGCTGCAAATATTCACACTGTGTTTTGGGACAAGTCCTGCCCTCCTGCTCCCCAGAGAAGGGCAGGGATTACCAGCAGTGCATGGAGCAGCAGAACCCAGTGGGCCCAGCACTGTGAAATCCATCTGGTGGGGTGAGTGCACAGCTGGGAGTAGGGAGAGGACACAGTTTTTGAAATTCATCAAGCAAAATTAGTCAAGTTTTGTTGTGGTGGGGCTCTGTGCAGCTTCTCAGTTGAATCCTTAGTGTTTTTCTGCTCCCTCCTCCTTAAAACAGGAGGTGTTGGGTGACCGGTCCATCCAACAAAGTGCCTTTCTGAATGTGTCTGACACTGCACCATATCTGCTTCACCATACAACCATCACAATTTGCTTCCTTCCTCATGTGGACTTTCTTTGGATCAAATAGGTTTTTTTCTCTTGGTGCTTGGGCTATTCAGAGATCATAGAATAATGGAAGGGTTTGGGTTGGAAGGGACCTTAAAGATCATCTAGTTCCAAACCTCCTGCCATGGGCAGGGACACCTCCCACCAGCCCAGGTTGCTCCAAGCCCCATCCAACCTGGCCTGGAACACTTACAGGGAGGGGGCAGCCACAGTTTCTCTAGGCAACCTGTTCCATTGTTTTGCCACCTTCAAATAAAGAATTTTTTCCCAATGTCTAGCCTAAATCTTCCCTCTTCAAGTTTTAAACCATTGCCCCTTGTCGTCTCACTACACACCAGTGTAAAAGGCCCTCCCCCAGCTTTCTTGTAGACCCCCATCAGATACTGGAAGTTTGCTCTAAGGTCCCCTCAGATCCTCCTTTTCTCCAGGCTGAACAACCCCCATCCCTCATCCTGGCCTCACAGGGAGGTGCTCCAGCCCTCTGAGGATTTTAGTTGTCTCTCTTCTGGACCTGTTCCATTAGTTCTGCATCCTTCTTAATGCTGGGGTCTGCAGGACTGAACACAATACTCAAGGTGGGGTCTTACAAGAGCAGAGGGGGACGACCATCTCCCTCACCTGGCTGTTTGTGCTTCTTCTGATGCAGCCCAGGACCCTGTTGGCTTTCTGGCCTGCAGGTGCACATTGATATCTCATCTTAAACTTCAAGATGGGAACTCAAGTATGCATTCCCTTTCCTGGTGAGTGGAAATGGGATTTTAGGGGCAAGTAGCATCCTGATTCTTCTGAGCCTTCAAAATACAACAGAACCCTCTCCCTTTGTGAGGCATTAATATTACTGGCAGCAGTTTTGAGTGGTTGGTGTCGTTCCATTTCGTTACTGTCTTGCCTTTTCTCTCCACACATATTACTGACGCATTATAGTATTTCCACCATGTGTGTTGTGTGATCTAATTTTCATTGTCTTAATGTGAAAAACTCAAGATTGTTTAACTGGAAAAAGATTGACTTTACGATGAAACAACATGATAGAAAAAGCTGTAATGAAAGAATTAGTCTGACTCTATATGAAATAGGTTTGCACATGTAAATAAGCCAGGCAACAAAGACAGCGCATTCCTGTCTGTCTCCACTTGATGGCCCAAATCTCCTGGGATTTAGAGAGTTAAATGCATGTTCATGCTATGTGTTTAGAATCAGGACAACATAGAGCAAGGATGATAAACCAGAAAGAAATGCCTGTAAAAGAATGCATGGCTGCCAGAGTCCACAGTGCTGACTGGCCACTAGCATGCTCACTCCTGTGCCCTTGGGTAGGTTTCACCATCCCTATCACCATCTGAGCAGGGCAGAGTTTGATTCACCTTACAGTGTCCCATCTGCAGGGTAAACAGCTGCATTTGAATGGGATCTTCCAGTAAAACCGTTTATCCATTAAAAGAAAAAATTACCTTTGCCTTACAAAACTACCTTTATCCTGGCCCAAACCAGGACACTGGTGTAGATGTCTGGAGTAGCTAAGGTGACATACACCCCATAAAAGCCAATCTCTCTTCACTGACTCTGAGGAGGACTTCAGTGGTGATACCAGCTCCACTGGTGAAGCTGCCTGTGGTGAATCTCTTATAGCCTGGAACTGAAAGGGGAACACAAAAAATGTCCTGTTTCCTTGCATGGGATTACTGCCTCTTACTACTCCTATAGCAGAATGGAACCATGGTGGTGTCAGCAGGCACAGAGAGGGGATGCAGAGAAACACCCACTTCCCATCAGGTGATATGGTGAGCACACCTCCCTTCACACCCAAAATACCCACCCTGGCTTTCTTCCCCAACAATGTATAAAATGCCACACCCCACTTCTCCACTTAGCTCCTCCAGCTGTTGCATGTACCCAGGCACACAAGCAGACACCTGTACATCTACTCACACTTCAGAGGGACAGCACTCTGGGGAGATACACTCTCTGAAGAGCTGCACAACTCCTGGGGGTTACTTGGATAACAGGAGCTGGAAGGCCAGGCCAACAGCTCTGCAAATCAGACCAAGGAAAAAATATTTATCCAGGGGCAGAAAGTCTTGACAGGTTTAGGAAATATCAAAAATATGGCCTGTTGGCATAGCAATGGCTGAGAAAAGAAATATGTATTTAAATACTTTCATTGTACTAAGAAGAACCTCAGAGGCCACATGGGGGCTGGCAGGATGACAGTGGAAAGGGAAAGCAGGCTTCTCAAGTTCAGCTTCAGGCATGTCTCAGAGAACTTCTTCACCATCACACACTTGGCTTCATTCAGGGTAGCTACAGCATATGGCCTAGAGCTGGCCAGAGCTGCAGCTCAGTGTTACAGAGCTGTAAGACTCACAGAAAGGTTTTTTACATGCTAGAAGCTGCTAGAGCAGAACTGAAAAAACCCCTGCATTTATGTGTGCAGTACTCATGGTTTTGATTCAGCAGATGGAAAATGCTTTTCTGTTGTTAGAGCAATGAATGGGAGATTAGTGGTTACTCTTAAGAAGTAACTCTCTGAGGGTGAGAAGGTCCTTCCCAGACCTGAGTATTGCCTATTTGTCATCCCTCTGTCCCTGTGCCTTTGAACAGTACTGTTTTGCTTTGCATGTTTTACCGATCAGGTTTTAGATCCCTGCTTCTCCTAGCCGTTGTTTGCCTATCTCCACGCCCATGCTTCCCCACTTTCTCCAGCCTCAGCATCACTGCCCTCAGGCACATAGCCCCTTGCACTGGCACAGGCTCCCCAGGATGTGTGCTCAGTGTGTGTTGTCCCACACCCACTGTGTGTGCCAAGGGAAGAGGAATTTGCTGTTTGAAGTGTGTAAGCAGCCCAAATCCCTTCAAACTCCTGCTGCCCTGCAGAGGAAGACAGGGCTGTAGCAATGATGACTCTGGATGGGCATAGCATGGTAGGTGTGCAGCCCACACATCTCTGACCTGATCCTTCCCAGAGGCCAAGAGGAGTTTGTAAGGATAGCTGCTTCTGCTTCCAGGGGATGGGGAAGGGTGCTGAGAGATGGAGGTGGTGGCAACTGATGCACTGAGGGGGAGGGGGGTCAGTACATCCCTAGATGGATGGGTTTAGGGGTTCTGTTTGCAGGCAAAGGGAGAAAAAAATGTAGGAAGACTGGAGAGAGTGTAATACAACCCCATACTGTTCCCATGCTTCTGAACCATCCTGTCTGACCATCAGATTCCCTAATTTCCTTCAGGAAAAACATGAACACAGGCTTTTTGTTATTTCTTCCTCACCACGACTTCACTGCCCTTTTTGTTAGTTTTATCTCAGCAAACAGAGGTGGAGTCCATCCCTTGAGGCCAGCTGTCCATCTGCACTCTCCTTGTGCTAGCAGGTCAGCTCCAGTGTTGACCTGTTTGAAAAAACATGAAATGAGGCCTCCAGAAACCACCACTTTTTCTTGTGGCCTTCATATTTCAAGTGAGCTAGCTCAGCCCTAGGCTTGATAAATATCCCGGGGCTTTATGCACACTTCTCCATCTCTGTGACTCAGGTAAGGACTTGTTCTCTGTGGTCTTACTGAAGAAAAATCAGTGAGTGTTTAGATGGAGTTCTGAGGACAGGTGCCATTGCAGAGAGTCAGCGAGAAGCTCTGTTGTTCTGCTGGAATTTCAAGAAATAAACTTCCCCAGGCTGATCTAGGTTGCAAAACCACTGTGTCTGAAGCTTTCAAAACCTTTCATGCATATGAGCCAATGGGAAGACTGTGGAAACCCTGTCTGGGAAAGGGTGCAAATAGACAGAGCACCCACATTTTCATTCAACCTTGAGCACATCTGTGGATTATTTGGTGGCAGATGCAGGTTAAGGTGAAATAATTTCCGCCCTGTATATCTTCTAGCTGACAGTCCATGTGAAATAACTTCTTTTATTCACTTGCTGCTATTTTGGGAGTTAGCAGCCTCCTAGCTGGCATTTC
The DNA here is from genome assembly GCA_023637945.1 of Phaethornis superciliosus. NCBI lineage: Eukaryota > Metazoa > Chordata > Aves > Apodiformes > Trochilidae > Phaethornis > Phaethornis superciliosus. The sequence goes on from JAJQWJ010000021.1 coordinate 4,407,970, forward strand.
AACAACCCAAAGCAAGAAAATCAGCACTACTCCCCCCTGCCTGCATTTCTTTACACTGCTTTGTCTGCGGTTCAGGCAGTGTCAGGACTGCTGGCAACTGTGCAGTTTACTGGGCTGAGTCTCTTCCCTTTCCCAGCACTACACTGGCATCATCTGAAACTTACATTTCTGAAATAATTCCCTAGTATGACATTTTCCTGTTAATAATAAACGTGCTTCTGTGTTGTGATTGCAAATGTGAGGAGACATGAGTCCGGGCATAAGTGGTGGGGAAGGACATAAAGACAGAGAGTAAGACAGGTAAATGAAGTGGCAGAAAAGGTGGAAAGCAGTCAGGGTGGGAGTGTGGAGATGCTATTTTACACCCTGAAAGGTATAAAGAATTGTGTGTTTCACATAGCCTCTTAAAACCATCTTCTGTGCATGGACAGTATCTATCATCTTTAAGAAAACTGGGGTGAGTAATCTTCTCTGCTTTGACATCTGTTAACCCTCTTTTCAGATCTGAGGCTGTTGAAAGCCCATTGACTGAATGGTGCTGCCAGAGCAGATGGTACTGCATGTAACCTGGATAGTGAGAGCATGTGTAAGAGTTTCCAGGCTGCTCAGCAGGTGCATCCTTTGTGTGTTTCCCGAAAGGGGAACTCTGGGATAACACTGCCAGGCTGGGTTTGAAAGTACCATGTGCCCAGTACGCACAGCTACTATGTGGTTAACCATACAGTTGCTCAGTGTCTTTGGGAGTGGTTTACAACTCTGTGTGTGGGTGGTAGATTCAGCAGGAAAATATTTGATTATACTGAAGAAATTCTCTGATGTGCTGCAGCTGTAATACCTCTTGCATTACTCAAACAATAGTTCTCCAGCTACCTTGTCTATCACATTAAAGATGATTTATATACTTATTACACAAGAGTGTGTGTGGCTTGCTGCCATCTTGCATTCTCAGCTCATGTCAGCCCTGCATAGTGTGGCCTTATTTCCAGGCTTTTCTTGTCTGGAGTGTTATGTCCTTCCCATTAACTAAACAGCTTTCTGTCTCCTGGAAAGCAGTAATTCCGCTTTCACATTATCTTGATCCTAATTAAAGTCCATCTAGTCTCATCAGCAAAAACATCAGTAGTAAAATGTCACCTGCAGCACCATGTTCTGGGGCATGGACTTCCAGGCAGTCCTGAAATGTGTAGCTACAAGTGTTTGTTTCCCTGAAGAAGATTTAAATTTCATCACTTCAGATTTTTAGGAAAATTTTCTTGATCTGCCTATAAAAATAGGTATTAGTATCCTCCTTGTACCAGCAGCCAACTTCTCTGTTTCTACCCTTCTGGCTATCTTCATTTATCCCTCACCATTCTTCCATTATAGTTTCTAACTCCAGGTAAGTTTCTGATCCATTTTTGCCACCACTGCAACTTGCAGCCTGTGTTACTGACCCCAGGAAGAGCAGAAACAACAGACTGTGCTTTTCTAGCCAGTGCCCAAATAGGTGAAAGCAGTGCCATCAAAACAATGGATTTGCCTCTCATGGCTAGCGAGCAGCTTGGTTCCTTCCATCCATCAGGGCACTCTTTGTCTTGCAAGTAAATTTCCCAGGGCACCAACCCCAGTAACTGCTAAAGCATCCCAGTCTAAGTGGTTAAGCACTGACTCCATTGGAACCCACAGCTTAAAATTCCACCAATCTTTCTTCTCCTTGTGTCCTGTCAGTAGACTGTTACCAAGAATAGTGTGTGGCACAACATGGGTAGATAAGAGATGGTCAGCATGAGTGTGGTCATCTGTAGGCAACACTTTTGTCATTTGGACACTCACTTGGTCAATGAATACCCACAGAAGAGCAAAGGGACTTTTGTGTGTTTTGAGGTTCTCCATCCCCAAATATGTAATTCATTAAATTTGTGTCTCATAGTTCCTATGCAATGCCAGAGAGTGACTACAGACTAAGTAGGAGAACTTTCTACCTTGCAGTCACACAGTGATATTTGCCTTTTCACTGATGTTGATGAATCTGAGGAAAGGAACTTGGTGAATGCAGAGAGTGGCCAGTTGTCCAGAGAAGATGTTTACTGGAGATATCCTGGCAGCCCCAGCACAGCCTGGAGTGAGTCTAGCCAAGGGTGGCCCTAAGGCTATTGATAACAGGTGGTAATTTTGTAACTTTACCCCCAGCATTTACCAGATATTGAACTCTTTATTTACAGTGAATAACACCACTTACTACATCTTTGCTTGGTTAGAAGGCAACCTCAAAGTGAGCTGAAAGCATGCCATTTATTTGAGAGAGATGACCCAACAATTCAGGTAGACTGGCATCTTCCTGGAGCTCCTGCTCAGCACACCTTATCATGTCCCTGGGATCCAGGGGGTGTGTGTCAGCTCGGGGCTCAGCCAAACCAGACACGTTGAGGGCTCTCTCCTAGAACATTGTCAGTACTGCAGTGCTGGAAACCAGTGAGGAAGTTAACCACTTGTGGGCAATTTTTGCCTCTTCTGAAGTGCTTGCTTGACCTGAAGTTAAGAGATCAGTGGTTGGAAGAATATAACTACAACCTGCTCTAGTACTTCCTCTACCTAATATATTTCCACCTCTCTCGGTCAGATAAGAAGCTTAGGTTTTTTTCTGTGGGTTGAGGTATTTCTACAGTCAGCTACAGACAACACCTACTCCAGTTAAACTCGTGGACTGAAGCTAAGTCATCTGTGGAGACTACTTTTCATTACATGTTTTTTCTAATACAGATAAAACTTTTTAGTGACGGTTTCCCTCTGATACAGCATGGCTCAGCTAAAGGGTGGTGCAGAGACCTGCCCTGTTAAATTGGCCTAAAACCTAGAAAAAACAAAATAAGTGGTGGAAATAGCATTATTATCACTACTAAGCCTGCAATGAAGAGCTCACTTTTGTTGCATAGTGTTTGCAAAGGAGCGGCATAGTACAGATTCCAGTGCTCATTTTGAAATACCAGGTAAGGACTGTCATCAGTGGCTTTTCCTGTGCTGCTAAGGTAGTGACAAATACCTGTACCCTCAACACATGGACAGATTTCAAGAACTCTTGGATGACTTCTGTCTCCTGTGCTGTAGCAGGACTAAGGATAAGAGCTGTGTGGCAGCATTAGTTTCATTTTTATTGATCTGTCTGTGGGATGGAGCTGGATTTCAGTTCTGACACTGGAGCTACACATACTACCTGGTTCTCTGCTCTCTGCTCTCATGAGATTAAATCTCATGTTTTATTCGGGTGCAGAGAGATTTGTACCTATCACTTCTGCATGCTTTTTGGATCTCTTTTCATTAGGTAAAGATGAGGGTCTTGGGGAGCCAATGGAGAACTATTGTTGTAGAATGTCGTAGAATGCCCTAGAATCGGGGTGTGCACAAGTCCATGTCTGTGTACAGAACTCCTTATCTAAGGCCAATTACATGGGACCTTACTACCGTCCCTGCATATCTGGGATTCGTTCTCTATAGGTAAACACACCGGGTGTCCAGTAATAAGTTATGTTGGTGTGTGGTGGCTGGGGTGTGGGCACACAAAGCACTATATAAGAATTGTAACTGCGCAATAAAGTTTGAAGCTTGATTATCAATCACATTGATTGTTCGAGACTTCTCTCGTCGCCCACAACAGACTATGGCCTCACAATGCAATGAGAAGAGACCGTGTACCATGTTGAAGTTCAGAGTCTGGTGGTTTGGGCCACTGTTGGTCCTTGTTCCCAGGATAGGGGCCACAACTGGCTGTACTGCAGCTCCATGTCTGCTGTGGGCTACAGGTAGGACCTGGTGCTGGGCTTGATTTATCCACCCCTGGAAATGTCGATTGCACAGATCAGGGCTGCAGCTTGCAGGCAGTGATCTGTGGACACAGCTCTATCCCTGCTTTACTGTTGAGCACGGCCCTGCAGCAGACCTGCACTGGAAGAACCAGTGACACAGCTCCCAGTTCACTGTTTCAGTCCACCCCAGCTACCTGCTAAGGGAGCAGAGACTAGGAAGCTACAGCAGAAAGAGATGGGAAGAGATGAGGAATGCAGGGAGGTGCAAGCAGCTTCCTCACAACATGATAATCTGGCTCAGAGAACACTGAGGGTCAGACCCATTTGTATGTGTAGATGCAGTAGATATATCTGATGCGTGTGAAAGGCTTCTATCACTTTTTACCTTCATGTTTCCTCTCAACAGAAACGACTTGGGAGCGGCCAAGCAGTGTGCCTGGGACTCCAAAGAGCCCTGTAACACAAAAGAGTTCTACAGGTACTGTTTGATGCTGTGCTGACCCACTGCACCAGGCCAATCTGCTTCTCTGTCACTGAGCTGAGCGAAGGAAAATGCTTGTACCACATGGGATAAATATTTAATGTACATGTTCATGTGAGTGTAGCAGAATAAATGTGATGGAGCTTTCCCTTCTAAAACATCTTCCTCTGTTTCTCTACTGATGCATCTTCTTGGTAGTTGTCTGAAGTGTCTGCTCAGAGTTGAGATGGCTCCTTCCCTGGAGCGTAGAGGTGGCCCAGGGAGCCATGGGGCTGTCAGCTCTGGGAAAGAAGGACAGGCTGCTTTTCACAGTCTTGCTTTCTGCTGGGACAGGGGAAGCAAAAAGCTGCAGAGGAACAGGACTTGGCTATAGCTCGTCTATACAGAGCACATGTGCACAGTGAAGCTTTTAAGCAAGTAGTAGCTGCAGGGTTGACTACTTCACCTCAGTCCTGACTTGAAGTTGCAGGGAGTCAAGTAACAGAGAATCAGATGCACTGAACTGTACTGAAAAGCTTAGGGTACTGCAGAAAGACAAAGCAAAGCAAAAATTATTCTAGAATTAAAAGTGTTAAATGTAAAGGTCATTGCTGACTATAAATAATGCAATCTAGAGGATATTTTTTTTTAACTGATGCTCCCCCTATCAGCAAAGCTGAGTGCAAAGTATGCTTGAAGATTGTGCATTTTGTTGTGACCAAAGGATTTGTGATGTAGTTGTGTATCATGTTTCAACCCTCCTTTGAGCATTATTCTTTGCTCAGTGTATTCTGGATAAAACATCCTACAGCTGTATACATGAAGCATAAACATCTTACAAGGCTTGCTTACTTGACCTGAAAAGACACCTGCCTTAAGCCAGTGCTTGTTATATACCCTACTTCTTTAACATATCATTTTACCAAACAGCTCTATGGGAACCATTTTGAGTTTCTTGACTCTTTCCAGCTCAGTAACTTCTGTTGTAATTCCTGATAAGAGACTGCTGCAGGATCCTGAGAGCTAAGTGAGCTCATAGGCTGAGTCTCTATAGAGTCCAGTTCTGGAGTTTTATGGGTTGGAGCTAATACATCAGATTGCTAGCCTGTTGGGATGGGGAAAAGCATTTGTGGTTTCTTAGGCTGTAGGCAATGAGCACTGCTGACTCAAAGGCACCATGATTTATATCTGTGTATTCAATTATGTGATTAGTTTTTAAAATATGCAATTATTTATTTACTGATGGCAGCAAGCCTGATAACTCCCCATCTGTTCTTACAGTGAATGGCTACCACACCTCTGGGACTCCAATACACCAGCTTGACCCTGGTCACATGAGCCTCCGAAAAGCAAGTGGGGACCCTCAGGTAAGTTCTGTGGAAAAAGCCAAGCAGTGGTGTCCACGAATAAAAGGGTCTCCACTTAAGTACTTTAGGAATCTGTCCAGAGTGGAAGATCAAGAGGCTTTTTGTTTTAGAAACTGTCACATCAGACAGATCTCTTGCATCTAGAATAGTTTGTCTTTGTATCCAAGTGGTAAAACAGTACAAAATGCTAAGATACTCTGGATCTTTTTTGTCCTTTTTGTAAAATCCATCAGGCCACTTCATCCACTATTAACAATTCTACAAATTTTCCTGCCACTCCAGCCTGAAGCCTGGGCCTGTCTCCAGCACAGTCCTCTCTGTGGACTTAAACATCTGCCCATGTATCTGTATCTCATTGTATTTTCTTGCAGCTCCAGCCTTCCCTCCCAAAGACAGCATTCAGAAAGAATTTGTCCAAAGTTTTTTCCTCAATTACTTCATCTGTTCCTGCATGTCCATTTACAGGCCCTCCTCTATGCCTTACATAGCCCATGCCTCATTCATCTCATCATGCCAGGGTAGTGTTCCAGATGCTGACTCGTGACAGCTGTTCTTCCCCGCCTGTTTGTCCAAGTTTTCAGTAACTATCTCTGCACTTTTTCTTGAGTCAATTTATGTTCCAGGGAGAGTCTTCCCCACAAGTCTGCAGATTCCACACAGGGTCCTCTTTCAGCTCCTCCACAAAACTGCTCCCTGCCAGAACAGCACTAGCTGAATAGTAGGTGGTTTGCACTCCTCTTGGGTTGTGGTTCCCTGTCCGATGGCATTTTTCCCTTAGTGGAACCAGACCTGAGTTCTCGGTGTCATTTCTTTATTAACTGGTAGGTTCTTTTGCAGTGAAACTACTTAAATATTCCCAGTGAAATGCATGTTTGATTTCTGTGCTGCTGCTGTACTGAAAAGGTTGCTCAAAGTGTCTCTCTGATGTTACCTGTTTCGTGGATTCAATTTTGTGTTGTCTGCCAGCTGTCTCTCTTAACCTCAGCCACCTTTCTTGCACAGTGCCTCCTAGGTAGTGGCCTTCAGCCTTGCCTTCATGTGTGCTCTTTCAGCAGAGTCAGCATTTCTCATTTTGCTTGACTATAGTGGATTCACAGCATCTTTCATGATACAGTCCAGCACTTTGGACTCTCTGTTCCTTCCACATCCACATTGAGTATCTTGCACTTAACTGTCCTGTTGCTGCTTATCTGAGCTGCTTGCACATGTGAGCAGGTAACTTAGGTCAGAAGTAGTTTAGAAACTCATACAGTGCACAACCAGACACCTCTGTCCACATGTGTGCTGTAATTTCCTCAGATAATCCAAATAAACTTGAAAGCCGTGACTTCCTTTTAAAAAAGCTATGTTAAAGCTTGTGCAACAAATCTCATTTCTCAAGATACTAGATCCACAATGGTTTTGCAGTTGGTTTGTTACACAAATCAGATTAAATAAGCACCCCAGAACTTCTTTTGTAACATTTGCTAGTTTTCATTTTTACGGTGCTGAGTGTGACTCATGTTTATAGCCCTCTTTTTGGTCAAATTCACATCTGAGATACACAAGGAGTCCATTGCCATGTGCTGGTTTGCTCAGCTGACTCAACCATCATTCAGATCAACAGCCTTCACAATACTTTCTTTCCATTGCTCCTTTATTACAGGTTTTTCCAAATTGAAGTCCTGGTTTTGTTCCTGCTTTGAACCTGTTTTGAATCTGTGACTAACTGCTGGTGCCACTCATAGCAGCTTGTGCCTACACCCCCTTGGGATCCTGCTTTTCCTGCAAATGCTTTTGCAGAGCAGTCCTTAGGACTGTTGGTTGCAAGCAGCTGTCTTCTGCACCCTCAGACTCTCTTACACTTCAGTCAGCCCCACTATTTGCCTGTCTTGGGCCATCACAAGCTGCTTTGGCTGTCTGCAGGATGCTTTCTTAGACATGGGTAGCAGCCATCAGAAAACAAAGGCTGGCAAGCTCCCTCAGGCAAGCTCAGCCGTATTTTCTTGGAAACAGGTCAAGGGGGAAAAAGCCACAACTGAAAACAACGCGGAGTTGTGCTGTGCTGGGAGCAGGGCCAGGCCTCATTTACGGCTTCCTAGAGAGCAGCTAAATGCTGCCCGCTCAGGTTGTCACAAGTCCCAGAAAAGGCGGGCGGCCGCGGGCCAGCAGCTGGACCCGGGGAACCCGCACGTGGGACTGCAGGCTACGGGGGCTGCCTCTGCCTCTGCCCTCGCCTCAGCGCTGGGGGACGCGGGGCTGGAGCCCGGGGCACAGCTCGGCCACACTCGCCCGCTACGGATCCCCTCCTCCGGGACCGCACGACGCCGCCAACGCGTTCCGGGCCCGACCACCCCCACAGCCCGGCGTGGCTGAGGCGAGAGGTGGAGCCGGGGCCGCCCTGAGGGCTGTGCCAGCAGCCGGGGTTCCGCGGCTGGGAGACGGCTGCGCCTCCCGGCCCGGCCCGGCCCGGCAGCCATTGGCGGTGGCGAGGGGAGGTGTCGGGGAGGCGGCCCTGCTGGACGGCGGCACCGCCCTCGGCTCTCACCCGAGCCCGGCCGAGACGAGCCGCGCGAAGCGGTGCTGAGCTGAGCCCAGCGGAACCGGGGCGGCCCGAACCGTGCTGAGCTGAACAGAGCCCAGCCCAGCCCAGCCCAGCCCAGCCCAGCCCAGCCCAGCCGATGTGCTGAGAGGAGCTCAGCCGGGCCGAGCTGTGCTGAGTGGAGCTGAACCGAGCTGAGCCCGGCCGAGCTGTGCTGAGCTGAGCCGGGCCGGACCGGGCCGGGCCGAACCATGGGGTCTGCGTAACGCCCGCTTGTGCCCGCCATGCTGGGCTCCGAGAGCGGCCGTGACGCTGCTCCTCGCTTATTTCCACAGACCCCGGGGTCCCCGGCGGCGCCGCGGCGGCAGAGCAAGGAGAGCAGCCTGACGGTGAGTGCTGCGGAACCGGACCGGACCGGGCCGGGCGGGGCGAGGGTGCTGCCATGGGCGCCAGACAGACATCGCCTGGGAGGTGGAGATGTGGCAGGCGGGCGGCAGAGCCTCCACCACGAGTAATTTTGGTGTTGAAACGACAAGAAGTCAGGGACCCAGGGAAGCTTTGGGATCTCCTTCCTGGGCAGACTTCCAGTGTCATTCTCCCTTAATGATTCGGGGGTTGGCAGGAGGTAAGGACAGGCGGAGGAAGGGAACAGAGATGTGGCCGCACCAAGTTTCCTGAAAAAAACTTCCTCTTTTCGTAACCCTCCCACTCCCTGCACTGCAAGGTCCAAGGAATGCACTGAGGAGTTGAGTCTTTGTCCTGTCAGGGCAAAATCTTCACTTTCTCCTCAACGAGCTGTGCAAAAGTATTTTTCTGTGCCAGAGTGTCCAGGGAAAAAAACTGTCTACAAGTGCAGGCAAAGATTATATATTTCAATATGAAGTTAACCTTACATTTCTTTTTAGCATTGATAATTAAGTATAGCTGACTTAATTGAGATCTTGTCAGTATCATGTTTATAGATATTATTATCTTTTATATGCCTGGTGACCTCATCTGGAACACAGCTTGCCTTTCTGGACATCTCAATATAGAACATGTTTAAAAACAGAAATCAAAATAGATTAATGAAAGTGGCTACTTGAAAGGAAAGAATAAAGAAGATAAATGAGCAGGTGATAAAGGAATTGCAGTGATAAAGGAGAGACAATAAACATGCTTACATCTGCAAGCATTGCCAAGGTATAAAATCCGAGAGCACAAAAGGAATAATTGAATGCTATACATAATTAGCTGCTACTCTGAGTAAGTTGTTGTCTGTATTATAAGTCTCAGCTTGACAGTGTGCTGAGACATATCATATAAACAATAATATTAGAAGGGTTGGACCAGATGATTCTCGAGGTCCCTTCCAACCTGACGTTCTACAATTCTATGATTATTGCACACAGCCTGCTGTTTTATCCTTCAGTGGACAGAGTTCCCTGGGTTTCTGGTGACAGGGATGAGGGTTCAAAAGGTGCACATAGGGATGTCCCTGACGATAGTGCAAGCCATGTAGATAGAGTTTGCTTGGGGGAAAAATGAAAATATCTTCAGTAGTTCACATATTTATCAAAACCAGTCATTACAAATAAAAGAAATGTTTCTACTATTAATTACTGTATTGAGAGAGCAGTATATTATGAAGTAAGTATAAATCCGTTGTTTTGTGCAGATTTGCAAATGTCCTTGGGAATCAGCTGTAGGGCTGATCAGCTCCAGGGCCATGGTGGCTGGGGCTGGAATCTTATCTAAGCCACCTCATGCACCCCCTGCCCAGCTGGGTTAGAGGGGTAGCAGGAAACCATGGGCTGAACAGGATGTCCAGAAGGTCTAGAGGTGGTCTCAGGGTGGGTTGCAGGGCACAGAGCAGGAGTGACAGTGCTCTTACATTTCTGAGATACTTCTTACAGGGATGAGACCTCAGACTGTTCACCAAGGTTGTTTTTCACAGTCATGTTTTCTGGCCCATGTGCCGTCTGGTAGCATCTGCAAAGCAAGAAAATGTTATGTGTTATGTCAGGGTCACTGCATGTGCATTTCTCCAGTAGAAGTCCAAAGCTTTCAAGTATGATGCATCTGACGGACAAAAGCAAGCTAATTTTAACAGCTGTTTGCTCCAAGCCATTGCCTGCATCAAGGAAGCAATGTGAAAAGTAACATTCTCATACTGAGTGTAAACTGTAAAGCAATGTAATTTCTTCCCCTGTCTCCCAGGAGGTTATGTTTGTTCATTGCCACTCGAGCTGATGTTGGGATGTTCTGCTTAACAGAGCTGCAAAGCATGTCCATAGCTTGCTCTCAGGTATTTTTTTCTTAGTTTATAAGCAGTTCTCAAGCAGAACCCCTTCTTGCAGAGAGGAATTTTGTGATTAACTCTGAGGGGGTCTCAGTCCAGCAAACCTCCCCCCAAACTGAAATCCTGTGATTACGGTGTTTTGTCTTTGCTAAATGCATGTTGCAGACACGGTTGTCTGGTTTTTTTTGGAAGGGAAAAGCCTGCTGACTTGTATCAGAGGCTCTTATGAAACTGCTGCTTGCACAAATTATTGATGCTCCCTTAGGAAGCAGCAGTGCAGGTCTGTCTGTGGTCTGCACTGATTTTGCAGAGTTTCATGGTGCACACATTAGTTTTAGGCTGGATGGTTGCTGTCTGATTCCTGAACAGTTGTCTCTCTGGCCTTGAGTTCCCGTGGGAGCTGAAGTTCCTTTACCATAAGAGAGAGTTAAATGGAACAGCTACAAGGGGATTTTGACTGAGGGACAGAGCTATGTCTTACCTGAAGAGCCAGAAACCTGTCTGATGATACAGTATTTCTGAGTGTGGATTTCTTTCTGGAGGATGCTCAAGTGCCCAGTCATGATTTGGAAAATGCTGACATTTTTGTTGTATATGTTGGACACATAAATTAAACACCAGCTTCAGATGGGAAGAGGAACATCCTACATGCAGTAACTCAGTATTTTCTGCTGCCATGTTCTGCGTCTGACACAAAGTGATGAACACAGTATGTGACTGCACATTCAGCCCCCTTCTCCCTCTGCCCAGGGCTGACTGCACAGCAGAATCTGTTGGAAATCTCCTGTTTTGGAAGGCACTGACCAGATAATCTCTGGACCTTTCTACAGATAAACCAAATAAAGAGGGTTCCTAAATGCATTTGGTAGAATCTTCCCTTTGAAATAGCAGCTGAATCAATTGATATTGAAGACCAGAACTTCAGTTGTTGGTTCTCCCCTTCCACGGTACTGTGGCATCACCCTGCCAGCACTAATACTACAGGCAAACTTAGGATATTGAAGCTACCTAGACTGGGCATTCCCAGGCTTGTCTCCCTAGGTGGAGTTAAAACTGCCTTTGTCTGTGCCTAAGCCCTTCCAAGATTTCTTCCAGCCTTTGCATTGTCCTGTTTACCAGGTGAACTCATTACAATCTAGTTGGAGCTGGCTATTGTACTTTTCAGGTCTCAGCTGACATTGTAAGGCAGATACTGAAGTTAGGCAATCTGGCATTGCTGTGCTGTGTGTAAGGTGCTGTGAATGAGCAGAAATCAGGAAAAATAATCTACATTTTTAAGTTGAAAGAAATGAGTAAGAATATTGCCCTGCTTTAGTCATTTTAGCGTGGCCCATTAAGTTTACCCATTGTCTGCTTGTTTGTTTACATAGTGTCATATGTAATAAACATGTAGTTGATTATCTACACCTTGATCAAATTATTCTTGTTTTATTAATGTTGCTTGTTGTGAGTGCTAGTAGCAACTTCAAAGCCTCCAGAGGACTTTGAAATCCATGAAATTAATGTGCAAGTCCAACCCAGCAAAGTTTCTTGCTCCTGCGCATGCTGCTCTTGTGCCAATCCTGTGCACTCCCTGCCTCTCTATGACCATTCTTGTGTCACCCTTTTACATCTCAGACATAAGTCAAGAGTCTACTATAGCTCATTTTGCCATCACTGCCAATGTACTCATCAAATATCAGCTAGAATATTTAGCTACTAAGACTATAATTGCTTTTGCTCATGATCGATAAACGCACAAAAGTGTTTTATGGAGTTTGGTACACAGCAGACTTGTCAGAAGAAATGCATCAGTTTCTGTTGCTTGTCTGGTTTCCTACTCCTGTCCAGACCTTTGCTTTCACTGTGGTTTTCACAGCATGTCTTCTTTGGCTGTTTACTTTCTTCTAGTCTCAGCCATTCAGTGACTCTTGCACTGTTTTTATGATGCCACTTGTGTCTCCTGGCATCTGGAAGGACAGGCTGCTGTCCACTGGCATCTTCACTTAGCTTGCACTTGAGTATACCTTGCTGGTGTCTTGTCATTAATTTTGCTTTGTTGAAAGCTGACAACAGCCATTTTCTTATTAGGAAAGAGGCTGGATGAGAAAATGTGTGATGGTGAGGCTAATTATCACCTTGGCTGTCCCTGCAGAGTCTGTGCAAATGTAATGCAGGTCATAATACCTTGTTTTCTCTTAATGTTCTGTGGCTCCATCACTAGCACAGATACATGGTTTATTTTGTTTTGTTCATTACTGACAATTACAGCTGTAATAGTCAGCTTCTGCAGGCTTTTGTTCAGGCCTGTTGGTTAGTCAGCATTGTTGAAAGAGATTAGCATTGTGATGGTCTGTCCTGCTGTTTGAATTGGGACCTGTCTGGTAAACTCACAGCCTGCCAGGGGTACAATTAAGGGGAGCAGTGGTTCCTCACATGTGGAGGTCGTGTCCCTGTCTGTGGGACTGATACTTTACTGCTGTTCAGCTTCAGGATGTCATTGTGAGGTCTTTTGACACTCGCATCAGTCAAAATGCTCATCATTGGGACTAAGCTGGGGAGTGCTTTTTGAAAAAATTATATTTGTTTTTAGAAACAAGAAATGGAATATTTCAAAGGGAGGATTGTAGAGGGAACAAGATGTGGTCACTCCCTCAACTGGTGTGTGGCCGTGTCCTGCTCAGTGCCAGCTGGGTGTTACACTCCGTGCTGGGAAACCCTGAGAGGTTTTAGAAATGTTAAGAAATATAAATCCAAGAGCTCTTGTTTAAGTATTAGAAATCTGTGCTGATGAAAGGAAAGAATCACAGGATTTCCTATGCAGTTCTACATTATTTTTTGTAGCATTTCTAGCGTTTTGAAAATTTTTAATCTTTCTCTGCTATTTTGTGTAGAAAACATGGATTCTGTTAAGTTCTGATTAGCACACAAGTATTTTTTTTTTAAGATTGCAAAAGCTTCTGCATTTTTTTTTAAATTCTGATGCAAGTTTCCTTTTAAATGTGATACTAGGTCCAAATGGCCCCGCAGACAATTCAGCATCATTTCTAGACAATCAAGTATAAGTTTCTGAGAAGTGAAGAATGTTTGATTTGTTCATAGAATTTCAAGTCTGATGATACTTTTTGGGAAACATGTGAGTTAACCTTGCTCTCAACAGCTGTTGACTAGTGTGCTCACTGTTCCTTTTCCTGCTGTGTGCATGGATATGATGCAGTGTGGCAATGTTGGACCCAAGAAATCTCCCTTGAAAACACTGCTGTCTCCATGGGAAGCATTTCATCCCTTCTCATCTGAAATAAGTTGTCTTGGGCAACAAAAAACTCTACTCAGCAATTTGTTTCCACAGATGACTTCCTAGACATTCTCTGCAAAACCACATGTAAGAGGATAGTTGGAAACGAGAGTCACTTCTCCTCTCACCACTGCAGTATTGATGCTTCACATGTGGAGATGTAAATCATTTCCAGTGTACCTAAAACTTCCTTGCAATCTCTTTACCTCTTTTGCCTTCTGCTCCTAACTATTTTTGAGTTAAATCCCAAGTTCCTGTAGCTTGCAGTCTGCTCTCAAGAGGCACCATCTTATCCTGGATGCTCATGAGCTGTGTTGTGTAAGCACACACTGTAGCTGTGCACAGGGCAGTGTTTTTATATCCTGCAGGGGCTCCAAGGAAGAGAGGTGCTGGGGGGCTACAGTGTCTGGGAGTGTTGGAGAAGCTGGAGGATCTGGAAAGGCTAAAAGGACTGGTGTCCAAGTGGCCTGTGGCCGTCACCCAAACTTTTTTAGTCAGTGAATGTGAAATGCAGCATGAAAGCTAGAAATCCTCAAAGGCAGAAGTTGTTTATAAACCTGTCTTGACACTGCACCCCTACACCTGGTTACCTAGAACATTGCCATTGCTGACAATTCTTTCTTTCCCATTTCTGCCCTGCTCTGGGAGGATGAGCTGCAGGGTTGCTCACTCACCAGAAGCAGTTGGCCTGCTGTGGTGTATAACAGGGCAGTTGTGCACAGGTTCTGAGGCCATCTCTTTTTTTTAAGGCAGAGCTGCAATATATTGTGTTATTTGAGAAACACTGTGTGGCTGTGACAGCATAGAGGCATTCCCAGTAGCAGCACAGGTGATGAGGAGTGGAATGGGATTTGGTGGTCTGTGAAGCAAAGCAGAGCCTCTTCTCTCTCTGCCTGTGTGTGCTTGTGAAGTGCTGGTCTAGGTCAGTGCTTCTTGGGTGCCATCTGAAAGTAGCACTTCCACTTAAGGTGTCTAGGTGGTATTTTAAGGATATTTGGGCTGATCAGTTGTGAAGCTTCCTGGCAGGGGTGAGAGGGATCTCCTTTCAGGGGGTTGAAGCTGTGCACACTGTCAGCCCCTGTTGCCGGAGTGTTGCTGTGCCCATGAGTGACTCTGCATTGCTCTCTCTGGCTGCTCCTGTAAGAGAGGTCCCAGCTACTCTTTGGTTGCTGGGCTACTGCCAGCGGATGGTAGGATCTGCTCACAGGCTTTTAGGTCTGGTGATACCTGAATGAAGAAGGGAAGGTAACCCAACCTATCTAACGAAAAAAAGCAGGGCAAGATGGGCTTGGAGTGTTGTCCTGAGGTAGCTGACATGAAGAAAAGAACAGAGAGGAAAATTTTAGCTGAAACAGGTGTCCGTAGTGAAATGTCCCTCATGGAGGAGCTTTGTGTCCTGGAGGCTGTGGTGGTGACAGAGGTCAGTCTGTGATAATACAGGGAACCATAGCTGCAGCACTGGCAACCTCAGTCCAGCTGAGTGCCACTTCCTTGGCATGTCCTGTGACACTGCAGTCGTGTGGGGCACCCAGGTGAGGGTAAGTGCTGGCACCTCTGTCATATGGACACCCTGCCCTGGGCTGAACTGATGCTTTGACTCCTGATGTGTGGCACTTCTTACAGGGATCCTGCAGGACCAGGGAGGTGTTGCTCATTGTTGGGACCGTGTGGTCAGCAGAGGGTGGCTCTGGGTGGAAATGTAGGCTGCTGCCTGCAGAGTGGTAGTGAATTGAGAGCCTTTGTCTCAGACTTCCTGCAGATCAGATTGAAGCCCAGTGGAGTTGGAACGAAGCTGGAAGAGAAGACACATGGTTTAGGATCTAGCTGAGAGGACAGCCAAAGACACCATAGGTACAGGCTCCTTGGCTTGCTTTGAAATGAACTTGTCAAGCTCTGCACAGAATTATTTTTTTGGAGGAGAATGAAGAAAGTTCTTGTGTTGCATACGGGACAGCCACTGAAACTTCAGCATGGGCAGACATGGCAGCAGAGTCAACATGGGTTTTATAGGAACAGCATTTTATCAGCTAAAGGCTTCGTCTGCATTGCTCTGGCATGATGGGCTTACACTGTGTCAGCACTTTGCTGTATGTTGCTGTGTTTTTTGATCCTCTCTGAATAGCCCAAAGGCAGATTCACTGTGTGTAAGCATTGCCTTCAGGTCTGCCCATACAGCTGTACAAACCCTGCCCACAGCTTTGTTTTTGGATTTTGTGTGAATGTTAACTGATGTAACCCTCCCCCTGATCTAAACAGTTACATTTGTGAGTCTTCCATCTTCAATTTCTGCTGGTTTCTTCATTAATACACAAGTACTCTTAGTGCCCAGTGACCCTGCAGGCATGATAAGAACTGCTTCTGGTCTGCCTGACCAGCAGAAATTTTAGGTGAGCATTATGCACTGGCAGTGAGATTTTGCTCTCACCAGCCCTTCCCCTCAAGGGCTTAACTGTGTCCAGAGTTATTCTGCAGCACATTCAGAAGCAGCCATCACATTCTTTGCTTCCAATGTGCTTTTATCAGGCCTTGTTTTCCACTGTGATAACTTAATGAGCGCTTGTACTTTTTCATACCCTTGTTTAATGACTGTCTCACAAATTGCTGTGAGATTTGAGTACGGAAGGCTTCCTGACCATGGAGAGCCCCTGTTCCTCTTTACAGGGAGTGTTAATGTCATCCTCAAAGGTCTCTGGAATAAATGGAAGGGCTGTGCACTGAAAAATTAATATTTTATTTTTACAATCCAAAATGAGATTAACCAAGGCTATAGCGAAGATGTTCTGATGAGATGTGCTGATAATGCCTTCAGTGCTCTCTGTCGCTCATAGTCTTTCTTGTATTCAGGCATGCTCAGGGTGTTTCACATCAGGATTTTTACCAGTTTGGTAAAGGTCTAGGAGGACTCCATGTATGGGGCTTTCCAAATCAAGCAGGTTTTTCTCGTCTGAAATGAGTGGTTTATTTTCCTCTGAGCGAACACTTCAGCTTGCTCAGAAGAGCTTTCTTGAAATACTTAGCTGCTGTTTCCATGCAACAACCAGTTTTTCTCCACTAACATGCATTCACTGGATTTTCTGATTGGAAGTGCATGTATATAACCTTTTATCTGCATAATTCTTTAACAGCTAAATTTCATTATCTTCTCACTCTCTTTTTCTTTTTTTAACAGATAAACTGTGTGACTTTCCCCCACCCTGACGTAATGCCAGAGCAGCAGTTGCTGAAGCCTTCAGAGTGGAGCTACTGTGATTATTTCTGGGTAAGTAGGCAGCCAGCCACATGCCATATTGCAGCTCTTCAGCTTCCGAAAAAGTGGAACAAACAGTTTGATTTGCAGTAAAAGGTAAAGGAGAATTTGGGCTGAAATGCTGTGCATTAGGGCAGCACCAGGAAGATTGAGGAGACCAGTGAAGATCAGATGGAAACCCTCTGACCAGTCTCAGATAAAGGTGATTATCAGAAGAGGGTCCAGAAAGGCAAGATCAGCTGTCAGGAGATTGTTTTGGTCAGGAAAGGAGGACAATGCAGGACAAGCTACAGTTCTGATAGAATCTCACCCAAAAGGACTGTGCAGCAGGAGCATGGACAGCAAGGTGGCTGACAGGGAATATTATTTCAGTGTTGCCCAGAGCATAAGAGCTGGGGATGCAGAAGGGAGTCACATTTAAAACACACAGACAGTTACAAACTTTGTGTTAAATTGTAAAACTCACTCCCCTGGGATATTCTGGAACATGGATGATAAGTGACTTTTTTAAAGGATGGGAAGGACAGGCCTATTACTAACTCTTAAATTGAGTAGTTTTAGCAGCCTTCAGCACAGAAAGTCTCCAGTAGCTGTGTTTCTGTGTGTGCCCTCTTGTACTTAGCTCCACTTTCAGGATCCTGAAACAGCTTAAAATGATACAGTCATTTTTCAAGTGTGGAGTTGATG
Source organism: Phaethornis superciliosus (assembly GCA_023637945.1). Classification (NCBI taxonomy): domain Eukaryota; kingdom Metazoa; phylum Chordata; class Aves; order Apodiformes; family Trochilidae; genus Phaethornis; species Phaethornis superciliosus. The sequence continues at coordinate 4,425,586 of JAJQWJ010000021.1, forward strand.
AAAAAAAATCTTCACTGGAAAAAAGACTTTTGGGGGTGGGGAGAATACTACCTCAAGAGTGAAGATTTTATGAATTTCACATGTGTCTCAGTCATCAGTTATTGAAGTGTTTCCTTTTTTTTTTTTTTTTTAAGGAATTTCTCTTACAAAAAATATATCTATTGGCCCTTGTGTGTGCTCAGCGTTGGTGTGAGGACTAATGGCAGTAACTTGCTAAAATGCACTGACACACTTGCAAATGGTCACATTAGCAAACCATCGAAGTTCCTTCAGTTTCTTCCAGTCTTCTGATCCCAACAAGCAATAAGTTGGAAATGGTGTACAAGCTTGTTTTTGCATGTGTTTTACAGAAGGGGCTGCCCTGCTTTCTCACTATTTAGGCTCAGGCACTGCTTGGCTCCTTGAGTTTGATCACATCTTGCTCTCAGTGAAACTCCACTTTTCTTCTGCAAACTGTTATCCCCCATAGCTCTGCTCTCAGGATTTTCCTTTTGTTCAGCCTTGTAATCCATATTCTGCCCATGACTCACCACCACCTTCAATCAGATCTATTCCTCCCATTGCTTCAGGCTGGTGGTGTCCAGCTGCCCAGTACCTGGCCTGGCATTCTCCAAGTTTCCTGCTTGGACTAATGTGGCCCATTTCTGAAAATCCGCAGTATCCGGAGTGTTGAAGCAAAACCTGCAATCCTTAAGGAAGTGTTCTCCAGGCATGTTTGTTTTAAGAGGGTGGGAAATTAAATTCTGAAATTAAAGAGAGGAAGAAGAGAATGAGGAAGAAAAGAGACAGCAGAGAGAAAACTGTGTCTTTGTAAGAACCCTGAACTCAGTGGAGCAAGGAGTGAAAAGGACTGTGTAGGAAGTGAACAGTGAAAGATGGGAAGTACAGCAGTCATCTGTTAAACAAATTGCTGTTTTACACTGCTTTGCAGCAGATCTGTGCAGCCTGACTGTATTTTATCCGAGTGTAAATCGGGGTTGAAGTTCGCAATCTGTTAAAGGTTGTTTAGGGCTGTGTTGCCCCTGGAAAAGAGCAGCAGTGTCCTCCCCTTTCCTCCAGCTGGCTCTCGGATCCCTTCTTCCTTTTGCAGGACTGAGCCATAAGGGCTGCTGCTTGGCAACCCAGGGCATTATCTGGTGTGAAAGGCCATGGGTAGAAGGGAAAGTAAAACTGCTGCTTTAGCCCCAGCATCATCTTAAGATAGCTAAAGATAACTGTAAAACTTTTTTTATTTTCTTTTTTACTCAAACCAATCCAGTAATAAAAGGAGGAGAAAAAGGAAATGTTGGGCTGTTCCTCTAGCAGGGGCTATGACCATCAGCTGTTATCACAGGGCTCTTTGGACACCATCATTGCCTGTGCTCGAGCTGCTTGGGCAGTTGCCACTGGGAACTTTGTGTCTGTGGTTTTGTTCCCCATATCTTTTTCTTGAATTTCTTTTTTCTTCCAGGCTGATAAGAAGGATTCACAGGGGAACAATACAGTATCCGGATTTGAAATTCTTCTTCAAAAGCAACTTAAAGGGAAACAAATGCAGAAAGAAATGGCAGAGTTTGTTCGAGAAAGGTAATTAATAGTTTTGCTATCAAATTAACTATTTATGGCATTTACTTTTTTTCCCTTAATTTAGATATTCCTTTGATACATTAATGATGTAACATAATATGCATAAAAGGTACACTACAAGCTGTGAAAGACTACTTTGTATTTCTTAAATGTCTCACAGTCTCCAGTCTTCCTGGGCTTTCACTCTTTTCTCCTGCTGTGCCTGTCTCACTTGTCCTGTAGCCATGCTGCCTGTTTAGATGGAGACAATCTAAAGAAGATTTTATGCTGCAGAGTCAAGGGAAAAAATGTGGACATGGAAAAAACAGAGTAGAGATGATATTTAGCAAAGAAATGTTTTGTCTAAAAAATAGAGAAGCAATTTGTTGACATGGAACATAGGCACAGTTGCCATAGGGAAGATGTAAAAAGACATCACTTGGGACTTAAGATGGTTATGGAGCTAAATTACAGATATTTAGAGTAAACCCCAAGTCATAAAGGCAGATATAAGTACTGTCTTCAGTTTTGGGCACCGAAGTACAAAAAGGACATTGAGGTGTTGGAGGAAATCCAAAGAAGGGCAACAAAGCTGGTGAACAGTTTGGAAAACATCTTCTATGAGGAGCAACTGAAGGTGTGGGGGCTGTATAGTCTGGGGAGACAGAAGCTGAGGGGAGACCTTATCGTTCCTTTACAAATACCTGAAGGGAGGTTGTAGTGAGAGTGGGGTTGGTCTCTTCTCACTGATGACAGATGACAGGACAAGGGGAGATGGCCTCAAGTTTCATCAGGGGAGATTTATGTTGGATATCAGGAGAAGCTTCTTTACAGAAAGGGTTGTTAAGCACTGGAACAGACTCCCCAAGGAGGTGGTTGGGTCTCCATCCCTGAATGTCTTTAAAAATTGCCTGGATGTGGTGCCTGGGGACATGTTTTAGTGGTGGGTCATCGGGAATAGAGTAATAGGGTTAGGATGAAGCTGGACTTGATGATCTTGAAGGTCTTTTCCAGACTGAGCAATTCTGTGATTCTGTATTGCTACTAGAAAATGCCAGAATGCTATCAATGGTCTGTTGGCTCTGCTGACATGGGAAGTGCACTGAGCACCAGACAAGCAGTTGATAGATGCTCAGTTCAACCATGGTAGGACATGATGTGACATCATTACTCATAAGTATTGTCACTGTTATTTGAAGTCACTTGTCATGTGTCCAGACCAGTGTAAATCATCTTGAGGATGACTCTCAAAACTTGAGAACAGCCCATAAGGAACATGCAGTGTTTACTTCAAGGAGGAAGGCAAAGCATGCTGATGGATGTTCTCTCCTGGAGGCAAGATGAAGGAACTGCTGTCCTGTTACTACCTGTGTTGGTGCTTGCAGCCAAGTTGGTGTTGTCTTCCTACTCTGCTGCTGCAGATGCAGTGCGGCTGTGATGGTGGAAATCAACAGTGGCTGAAGCAATAAGGAGGGCAACAAAGGCACCTGTGTTGGTGTTTCAGGGGCAGTTCAATTGGGCAGAACTTGAAGATGGTTGTTTTTGTTTTTTTAGTATTAGGGACGTGGAGGCAGTGAAGAACTGCAAATTATAGCATAGGCAGTAAAGGTGAGACCATCTTTATTGATGAGACCATACGGGAGGTGCAGAGTGTGCTCAGCATCCATGTGTGGTTCCTAGTGCCTTTACTTTAACAGTTCAAAAGACAGTTGCCTCTATGATCCATGAATATGTGTGACTGGAGGATGCAGGCAGAAAAAAGAAACAGCTTGCAAAGGAAGAATACAGTTGCGAAATAATCTTGCTAAGTTAGAAGATGAGAAGGCATGTGGAACTGTGATAGCCATGGCCAGGAAAAAAGGATGAAAACTTCTCCAGGGAAAGTAATAGATGATGAAGTTGGAACAAAAGAAAGCAGCATTCAAGAGGGAGGGGAGGTTGGCATGAAATGACAGAGAGAGAGCAAGAAGAGAGAAGCTATGACACAGGGAAGAGACATGTTCATGTCCTCAGCAGAGGAAGAAGTAGGCATATTATAGAAGAAAAGGCAAAAAAAATTAACTGTATACTGGAAACAAAAGAGTTTGGAATTGCTTCTGAAGGGGATCTAGATAGCAGTTGTAAAAAGATTTTTTTTTTCTCTTCTGTTTGAGACAAGTGATTCAGGATTGCTCTGTGGAAAAGGAGGAGGATGATGTTGAACTGAGGAGGTTACTCATGAAAATAAGAGCTCAAGCCAGTGAAACTTCTACATTCCCAGATAAGAGGGAATAAGAAGATTTTTTTTTTGTAAGATTTTCTTGGTGTCCATCAAGTGGCTTGGAGAATACAAGACCACATTTAACTAGTGGTTTTCAAATCCAGAAAAATTCTCTCCATCTGTACAACCGGCCTTCAGGATGTGAGGTTCAGGCAGTTGCTAAAATTAGATATAAGTAGGAAGCTGAGAAGAGACACAGTAACCAGATTTCTTCATCAAATAACCAAGAATTAACTCAAATTTGGTTTATGAAGTGGTTGTTTTTATGAGAGCTACTCATAAATAGCAGTCTTAGATTGAGCAATTATGTGTTCATTCAGTTCTTCTTGGCAAAGGTAGAGTTATAATACAGACTTTGAATTTTAATAAGAGAAACTTCAAGAAAGAGAAAAATAATAAATAAATTGACTGAACTGGTGTGTGAAAGAAGAAAATAATTAAGTAAGAAGTGAAAATATGGTGCAGCATTTGTATTCAAGTAAGCACTCCAAGAGAACAGGGAAAATCTGCAGACTGCCTTGAATAGCATCAGTCTCTCTCAAGTATAAGAAGTGTTTTTATCATCAAAGAAACACTTGTCTTAGGCTTTTGGACCCTCACTTTTTAATTAAGCTGCGCCATACTTAGAAAATTTAAAATAAATAGCAGATTATTAAGATGGAAGAAAAGAAATGAAACACAAGCAGGAGAATGACTGCAGTGAGACTGGTGAGGGTCTGCTAAGCCCACTGACCATGGCTGTACTGAGTGCCTAAGAGGAAAAGAGCATGAGGCACTCTGTCCTCACAGCTTCCAGTAATGAGATTTTGGGGGATTTCCAGAGCCAGAGTTTGCCTTAGGTCTTATGTGTTCAGCAGATACTTGTGAATATCTTCCACTGTTTGTCTAAACCTTTTGAGTCTTTTTATATTTTTGCTCACTGCTGCAATTTGTAGCAAACTTCTGCAATTTATGGACTACAGGAAAAGTAATGGTGCTTCTGTTGTCTGATAATTTGAATGTTGCCTCCTAATCTGGAGCAATAGGGTAAAAAGACCTGTAGTCACTTTCTTCAGGCAGTGACAGTTGCGTAGATATCTGTCAGATATCATCTATTACCTTTTCTCTATATTCCCAGTGTTATCTTAACCTATTAAGGTTTTTCATGCGTGGTAGTCACATCAGATCATCTATGCCTCCCTTTGTAGCTCTCAATTTTAATTTCTTCCTTTATAACATGGCATAACTGAAACTATTTGAGTGTGGGCACACAAAGTCCATTAAAAAAAAAAACAAAAACAACACAACAAACCTTAGAGAGCGGGCAATAAATATCCAAAGAATAACTAGAAATGATAGAGCCAAGACAGTATGTGTCAAAATGCACTTATAATCTGTAATACTTCCAACCACACAGGAAGTGAAATTTTGAAAGTTTTTGAATGTTTGCACCCCTGGATTTCTCCTGTTATGACCACGTTCATTCATCTTTGCTTCAAGGATGTAAAATCACCTCACGTTTCACAGCAGACTGAAACATGTGCTTCCCAAGTGAGTCCAGTTTTGCAGACAGTCCATGTTGCACGGTAGAAACACTCTGTCCTTGTTATTTGCTCTCCAGAATGGTAGATTTTTCTTCTAATTTTATCACACACGCTGCCCTGCATATATCCCTGCACTTGCCATTGCATTTTTAGCATATGGAGGGGAGATGGATCCTGAAACTGGTGTTGCCAAGCCCTGGAGACTGAAAGGAAAATTCCTGTGGCAAGATCTGTTAAAAAGCAGATAGTTTCTTTAAATTATGTGTGTGGGTTTCTGCCTTAAAGCTTACTTACTGCTGTCTCTATTTTCTCTGTGTGTGTGTGTGTGTGTAGGATAAAGATTGAGGAGGAATATGCTAAGAACCTGTCCAAACTGTCTCAGAATTCCTTGGCGGCTCAAGAGGAAGGGTAAGTGTGTCTGTGACTTCTGCAGAAAGGAATTTTAACATGAAAGGCATTTCTCCCACACAGATACACGTATTTTTCCTGAGCACTCCCATTTAGGAGAGATTTTTCAGCTTGGCATCCTGGGTGTGTTGAGGAAGACAGACTTATTTTGGAATATTTTTCTTTTGGAGATGTTCATGGTAAATTTTTAGGAATATTTGTATGAAACCTTGTATTTATTTCCAGTAAAGTGTTTATGCTATCCTTGTTCTATCCACCACTAGTTCTTTTAGGGGTTAGCATGTATAAGTACTAACTTGATATGAATATCAAAAAATATATGGAATATATGTAAATATATGTACTGCTGATAGTAGTTCCATATGATCAAACCAGTGGAATTGGAGCAGCACAGACAGGAAAAAGAAGGATTTTCTCATCTTGGACCTGGTCCTCCAAGAAAAAGAGCAGATTGTCCCTTAGTCACAGCACGTTTACACTTTGGAAGTTATTAAGAAGTTTTGAGGCAATGCATTTCAGACAAGATTGTAATTCTTAAGTAATAATGAACAGACACCACTCCTGAGGGATTAGAAGTCGTTAGCTTTATCTGTTCCAACAAAAACCCTCTAAGCACTGAATGCCAAGGTAGGAATTGACTGCCCTCATCCTAGTTCTGGCACAGTGTGTTTCTGCTGGCAGGGAAGCTCCATGAGATGTTTGCTCAGCTTTCAGTAGGCAAGGACAGAAACTGCAGGAGGCTATCTGGGATGTTACTCCTCTAAGCACATATGCAGATGGTGGGGGTGTTGACCTGCTTCTAGCAAAGCTGAAACCACTTTTCTTCCACATCCTCCTCTCACTTTCTCCTACTCCCAATAGAAGAAGGAGGCAATGTCTGACAAAATGAAGGGGAAGGAAACTAGGAGATAGAAGATGAAAAGAGAGGGAATAGGGACTGAAGCATAAAAAAATATTGAAGTAGAGAACTGAAGGGGACACAGAGCAGAGTGCAGGGAGCTGGGAACACTGCCCAGCAGTACTCGGTTTGGAGAAGTGTCAAGGTAGCAGGTGCTGTGGTGGGCTAATTGGCTAGGTCCAAGAATAGGCTAGTGAGAAGATTGATGTGGCCCAGGAAAGGGAAAAATTTTATTTTAAAAAGTGGGGTTGAAGGGGCAGCAAACAGGAGGATCTTAAGGAGCCAGAAGTGAAATTTCAGCCTAGTGCACTCAAACCAAACATTCACCAGGTCTTGCTCTTATTTCTGAGAAGGTATGAGGTGGAGCAGATCTTGTGAACTGCTCTGAACACATCAGTTACAACTGTGAATTTCATACTCTTCAGAGCATTTTCCAGCTTTGCTGTCCAGTAGTCTATGGAATCAACATAAAGTATTGGCTGTCCTCTAGGGTCCTCTTGCCTTTCTGGTAAAATCCTCCATCATGTATGTCTCATGACAAGGGTGATGAGACAGGAATGATTTGTTTCCAAGTTTCTGTGAATACAGTACCACTGTATGTACATGGGTGATATAGTCCATGAAGACTTTGTGGTTGGATAAGAGATGCTGAAGATGCTCACCAGGCTGAAATGCCTTCTTTAATTCAATGGAGCAGATAATACAGTAGCAGTGAGGACTGAACAGTGGGAGGCGACCTCAAGATGTAACGAGGGAAGGAGAAGAGTTGTGAATGCCTATGCAAGTGGTAACAGTTTCGGGTTGTTTATCTGTCATAAGCACCATATTTGAGGACTCAGTTCATTGGAGCAATGTCAAAGATTACAGATCATTATTTTGAAATTGCAGATGACAGGCAATTTTTCAGGCTAACAGGAAGGGACAAATATGACAATATATCTTTGAAAGAGGGGTGGGGATGTGAGATGCAGAGCTGGGAAATTGTAGATCAGTGAGCTTTATGGAACCTGTGCAAAGTGGTAGAACAGATCATCAAGCTTTCTAGAAGCTCTCAGTGAGCAGTTCTTGTGGATGCATACAGAACAAACAATGTCAAACCAACCTATGTTTCTCTGGTGATGGAATAACAGAAATCAGCGTCATAGCTCTTAATTCAGTATAGATTTTTGCAAAGGGAGTATTTTCTAGGCAGGCAAGATAAATATGGTCTAAATAAAGCCTAAGATGCAAAAGTAGGTAAGAAATCGTATCCACTCCTTAGAAAAAGTGACATGCTGAAAGAAGTTACGGAGTGTTTGTGTCAAGTTCAGATTTTTTTAAATGCTTTTGTCTGTGACTTCTAGAATAAATAAAGGCTTTACTGTAATCAGAGATCAGGCAAAGCTATGAAAGATGGTGCATACAATTTGAAGGCAAGATTGCAGTTCAGAGTTATTTTGCTAAACTAAACAAATGTACTGGAAAAATTAAGATGTGTTGCAGTGAGGACAAAGCAGCAGGTTTTATACTTTCACAGGATGTGAAAGATACAGTTACATAACGGTTTGTGGGAGAAGGATCTGGCTGTAGTGAATCACAAGCTTACTCATCAACAGCTTCATAGTTGTCTAAAAAAGCAATCATACTGAGATATGTAGAAGAAAGAGTGTCTGATATGAAATAATCTGTTACCAGCAGCAACTGGAAGACCTCTGGTGGAAGATGGTTTAGTTTTGGTTGCACATTGTCACGGTTTAACACTGGCCCAGCAATTAAACTGAATGGCAGATGATCTCTACTAATCCCCCTTTGCTCCCTGGTATAGAAAGGAGAGAGAATAAGGGAGAGACTTCTGGGTTGGAAACTGAACTACACAGCTTTAATGAAACAGTAATGATAAAAAGGAAAAAAATTACTGAGTATATACAAATATACAGGAAAATTGATAGTCATGTTCCTCCCCCGCTTCCCCCAATAACTCTCACGTCACCACCAAGGTTGCAGGGCAGCCCTGGGAAAGTCCAGGCTGGAATCCTGGGGTCAGCAGCAGTGGGGAGCTGGAGGCAGGAACACACAGATCCAGGCTGGTATGGATCAGGACCACAGGCACAGGGACGGACGGAATCCTCCCAGGATGCTGAAGCAAACAGGGAACAGGCGAAGAAGGGGAAGCAGGAAGGAAAGGAAGGGGTTTGACCCTCGTGATCTCTCAAATTTATACTGAGTATGACGTGTATGGGATGGAATACTCTGTTTGGTCAATTTTGGCTTTCTATCTTGTCCGTTCCTCCCTAAGGGAGGGCTGCAGGTGTAACCTCTTTACTCCTTTTCTCCTTCTGGATGGCAAAATATTCCTCAGAACTGAGCAGTGTCCTCGGTTCTGCATACCAGTCTCTAGCTGTAACTATAAACATTGAGCATTATCAGTCCCAGAAGCAGACACTGACTGAGAAGCTTGCTGTTAATTTTAGTAAGTGCAGCTACTTACAAGAGACGTAGCTGAAAGCAAAAGTTCAAGACAGAAAATTACCTTTATCTTGGCCCAAACCAGGACACACACTAAGAGGACTTTAGGCTTTTGGAGAGGGTCTAGAGGAGTGTACTTAAACTAGTGTCATCTAGAAAATAACTTGCCTGAAAAAAAAAGAAGGTAGAGAAAAGACTTAGTAATTTTAAAAGTACCGAAGGGTTTCTTCAAGGAGAAGAATAATAATCTGTTCACTAAAGGTAGGGTATAAAGTAGAAGAGGCAATGGGAAAAACTGCATTGGGGAAAACTTATTTTAAGGATTAGAAAATAACGACTTGTTATGATAAGGTTAAGATACTGAAATATCTTGCTTCTGAGAACTGTGGCATCTCTGTAACTGGAGATCATTAGGAACAGTATTTTTAGAGATCTGATACTTACAATGCCCATATAATTGTGCTTTGGTCACAGAGATTGGTTATCTTAGATTTCTGCTATCGCTTTTCTGTGATTGTGCTGAGCATGATATGGTACACAGCATTATACCATATCTATTTGTTACTACCTGACAAATCTCTCTGGGAGGATATGCAGAAGGCAGAGCATTGATCGTTGTCACTTTGTGTTCTTTCAGCACACTAGGAGAGGCTTGGGCTCAGCTAAAGAAGAGTTTAGCTGATGAAGCAGAGGTTCATCTAAAATTTTCTTCTAAGGTAAACAGTTCTTCCTTTTGCAAAGATTTTTGCTCTGTAATTGATGGATCTTCCTTCAGTGCTTGTTAGGAGGGGAAATACACATATGTACAAATTTGTAAAAAAGAATAAGCTGGTGAACAAACCTATGGAAACTCTATCCATTCTTCCTGCTAAAATCATAGTTTGTTTTACTTACTTGATTGAGTAAAAATCTAGCTTTCACAATTTATAAAAAAGAAGAAAAACTGATTCTAGAGGTTATTCATGTAGCTCCAAGTTCAAGCTTGTTCAAGTAAGTTGACCTAGAGCTTGTACAGAATATTTCTGCAGAGGAAGAAATAAAAAATAATATTTGGCTTCTCAACAAGAGTCTACCATCTCTGTCCAAAAAGAAGAGACCAAGGACTTTCAGTTCCTCATGTCATTCATTAGCCTTCCTGGAAAGTTCACTGGGAACTTACTTTATGGTTCTTTTGGGTCTCTGTCAAGTGATGCTCAGGGAGATTTATTGTACCAATTACTCTTTTTTTTTTTTCCCCCACACATGCGACTATTCTTGCGTCCTTTTACATTATGTTAACCTCTGTGGGTGATCAAGTTCAATACAGTGGCAGATATCTTAGCATAACAGCCATGTTCTGGAGGAAAATTACAGCTCTGCACTGTTTGTAAGCGATTATGCAGAGGTTACTCCGGCAACCAGGCGCTGCCTTGGTAACCTGCTGCTCTGCTTCAAACTTTTTTTCAGGGCTCTAATTAGTGAAATACTTTTTGCTCCCCATTATTCTCTTGTATTGTTTTCCAAGAGGAAGAAATGCACCCTGGCGTGGTGTGTGCATGTAGGCAGGCAACATATAGGGCTCTTTCATTGCTTTACTTTTCCTTAAGCCCTGCACAGAAACTCCATAGCATCCTCTGAACTCTCCTCACTGTTCCTGTTCCTGCTTTGTGAGTTTTTACTTTCAGCATTCTTTTATTAACAGAGAATGTTTTAAAATATATTGATTATTGCTATTAATTTCAGAGATGTTATTCTTACAAGTAGGAATTATATTTCTTGTTGATAAAGAAAACCAGCCAGTTCTAGTACAAAGCAGTCAGTACAGTGCAGAGCACACCAAGAGAAACACCATGAAGGTGTTCAACTTCTGTGATAGGGCTTCATGGCACCTGGGGGTCGTGAACAGATCAGAGAAGGTGACAGCACTCTTGTGGCACCCAGAGCATAAAATACTATTACAGTACTAAGACTTGTACAGACTGGCATGACATGTAGATATGTCATGATATAGCCTTCAAGAAGGCCATCGTGGCACAGAACTCTTAGCCAGCTATCTGATTACCTTTTGCTGAGCTCCAAGAGGTGAGGCCTGATGGAAAAGATGCATGTTTTGTACTAGCTGAAGTCATGGTGGGCTGGCCGGGATATGGTGATGTGTTACCTGCCATTCTGGAAGTGGCGCTGACAGAGCAAAAATCAGAGGAATTTCTGAAGTATAGTTTCTGATAACTCAGCTGTGTAGTTTCTCTAGCATCTAACCACCCTATGCTTCTCAGGATAATGATGCTAGAGGAAAGATGACTGTCTTCACTGAAAATTCCACTTCTCTGATTCCCTGAACACAAAGATGGAGAAAGCAGTTTTCTTGTTTTCATTTTGAGCCTCCTGGTGATACATTTCTCATCTTTATGAGTGTCTCAGAATTTTCCGTCCCACTATAAACTATTTGAAATAAACTTTACTTTCTATTAGGCAAGTAGAACTACCAGTGAACCAGTTTTAGAGGTTTTCACATCAGAACCTACTTATGTCAAATGAGTTAGATTGCCACATCTTCCACTGAGGGTGATTGACTCATGTTGGTTTGTTTACCCAGGTTAGTCCATTTATTAATGTAGCAGTCTGAATGGCATGAACACAATTTAAGTACTTCAATCTCAGCTGGACACAGACATCCCGATCATTTCTGATAAATTGCCTCTGGAGTTCACTGAAGCCATCCTGAACTTCTGTCTGTTACAGTTCATGTTTTGTTGAGCATTAACAATGCTCCTGGAACAGTTACCCGTTTTGCCACAGTTCTCAAGAGAGCTTGTGTAACCATAGAGTTGTGAACAGCTCTTTATTAGCTTGTGTAGAGGCTTCCTGATGAGACTGTCATAAAATTGTCCAGTATTTTCTTGTCCAACTCCCCCAGTCAGGGTAGGATTATCACACGCAGTAGTTCATATCAACTACATCTTTGTCTATCAGAGTCTTGAATATTTCTAGGGACAGAGATCTGATGACCAATCTGGTCAACCTGTTCTAGTGCCCAGCTATCGTTGGGATGATCTATGCTTTTTTTAAATTACATTCAACTCTAACCTCCAAAAGCTCAATTAGCTGTTGTGACATTGACTGGCTGTACAAAGAGGAGTTTGGCTCTGGTACCCTTGTATCTGACCTTCAGATAGCTGTGGGCCATATTAGATCACTGGGGTGTCAGTCTTCATCTGCCTAAACAAATGCTTCCTTTCTTACTTAAAAATACTTGCTTTCAGGGAGTTTTGATAATGATCTGCTGTGGGCTGTTAGGTGATTATTGATGCAACTTGCCTGCATTGATAGAGTCCAGCATCCCCACAGGATGGAAAATACAAAAGAAGTATTTTGGTGCTTTTGGGGAGGTGAAATATCTGTATTTCCTCAGAACACATTGCCTACATGTTGAAACTCTGGATCAGAAGGCCAAAGACTACTATGCAAATTCTTACCAGAGCTGAGTATTGACTGTCAAGTCCTGCTTGTAAGACATAAGGCACATGTGGGGCCTTGATGGATCTCTCCCAAGTTAATTTCAGGGGTTTCTTGCCACTACTTGAAGAGTTTCAACTAAATACTTCTGTTTCTCTCTAGGCTCAAGTATAAGGTTTCCCTTGTACAACACAAATAATCTGCAGTCAGGGTTACTGGCTTTAGTTTATATACCTAGGGTTTTTTAAGCAAGTTGCATCAGTTAGGCCAGAATCAAAGCACCCCAAATAGTGCTCTGTATACTTCCTGAAGCTTGATCTTATGTGTAAGAAGAAAGATACAATTTATCGGGGTGAGAGAAAGACAAGATTTCTGTCCATTTGCTCCCTCAGTAAATACTCCCTTAATGGAGCTGTCCTGTGAGCAGCAAGCTTTGCAGCAGCTTCAGTCAAAGCTCTCTGAGGGAAGAGAGGTGTTGCTGTATGACATTGTCTTTGGCTGCTGTGTGTATTATTTCCTTTCTGTCCTGAGCGCTGCTCAGCAGAACCAGGGATTACTTCCTGGCTCCTTGTTATTGCTATGTCTTCCTTTGTTTTCCTCACCAGCTTCAAAGTGAGGTAGAGAAACCCCTGCTCAACTTCAGAGAGAACTTTAAGAAAGACATGAAGAAGTGTGACCACCATATTGCAGACTTGCGGAAGCACCTGGCCAGCCGCTATGCAGCAGTTGAAAAGGTGGGAGCAGAGAACAAACTGCAGAGTTTACAACACATTGCTATTTTGGATAGAAAAGCAGCTGCCCCTGAAAAGTTTCTGTTCTGCCAGAAAGAACCACACAGGCTTTTGCTGAGTGCTTTCTTTCATTAGGTATGCTTTGCTGGCCCCCAGATATCATTTGCTGCTTAGTTGAGATTTGAGAAGCTGGGGGCTACAGGCAGGGCCAACACGTTACTGCTGAACTGGCTTGTGTTTGCTTGTTTTCATCCTCCCCAATTTTAGGTAATACATTTCTGATGCATTTGGTGCAAATACCCTTGCTTGTGAGCATCTGGAAGTTACATCTATTGCCCTCAATTTAAAAAACCTTGCCTTAGAATAAGAGCAGGGTCCAGCCAAAGGCTCACCTGGCTTGGTATCCTATCATGCAAATGGCCAAGGAAGGCAGCTCACACCTGGCACAAGTCACAAACCCTCTTCCAGTTCCCTTTTTCTGTGCCTCACAGCAAACATCCCCACCTGAAGAAACCAAAGAGCAGCAGCAGCACTCTCGTATGAAGTGCTGTTATAACATGAACATTCAGTAGGTAGCTGAGCCTGTGAATTGAGGAGAGGTCTACCCAAAAAAATTGTTCTCTTAAGCCACAGACAGCAGGAAACAGGATACCTATGCCTGAGCTGCCAAGACACTTGTGTTAAATGGTATTCTTACTTGGTTTGCTCATGAATATAAGTTGAAAAGGAATAACTGTGCTCAGTCAGCCCAGAAGATTGTTTGGGTTTTCATTAAAGATCAGAGTGCACATGCAAAAGTTCACTCTAGGCCAGAATTGTTGCAGAAGACACAAGGTTATTATACTGTATGTATTCAGGGAAGGCATTTTTCTGCAAAACAGTAAGTTTCTCACAGTCATATCTGCAAATAAACAGTCTTCAGTAAGGGTATTGAAAGGAATGAATTAAGAATAGCCTTGAGAAGAAGGAACAAAAAAGGAAAAAGCTGTGTCTGCAGAGTGCCTGAGGAAGCATGCAGCTGCTCACTGGATTGCTTTCCTGCAGCTCCCTCCTGTGACCTGCAGAGCCAAGCACAGGGGCTGTGAAACTGCAAATTGAAAAAATTCAAATGAGTTGCAGCTTGCAGGATGGCATGGCTGAAGCTGCAAGTTACTAACAAAATATCCAAATGTAGTTTTAAACACTAACTGGATAAAGAATAAAAGTGACCTATATGTACTGTCTCCAGTTTTGGTGCTGTTAGAGCAGGTCCTGAGGAGGACCATGAAGAGTCTCAGAGGGCTGGAGCAGCTCTCCTAGAGACACAGGCTGAGCCAGTTGGGGTTGTTCAGCCTGGAGAAGAGAAAGCTCCAAGGAGACCTTAGAGCACCTTCCAGTCCCTAAAGTGGCTCCAGGAAAGCTGGGGAGGGACTTTGGACAAGGCAGGGAGTGATAGGACATGAGAGGAGAGTTTCGAGCAAAAAAAGGGGAGATTAGATATTGGGAAGAAATTCTTTTCAGTGAGAGTGGTCAAGCCCTGGCTCAGGTTGCCCAGAGAAGCTGTGGCTGCCCCATCTCCGGAAGTGTTCACAGCCAAGTTGGATGGGGCTTTGAGAAACCTGATCCAATGGTGGGTGTCTCTGCCTGTGGCAGGGGTTGGGCCTGCCAAGGATCTTAAAGATCTCTTCCAACCCAAACCATTCTATAATTCTGTGTGATAACAACTCTGTGCAAAACAAGTTATTTTTATTTTATATATTTAGGCAACCTCAGCAAATCAGGTAACAGCATGCTTATGTGATAATGATGTTTATGTGTTAAGACACTTTACTAATTTCCCCGTATAAGCTCAATAATGATACTAATAATAAGTCAGGCTTTAAAATCCTGAAGAATTTTAAAGTCATTTAAAGAATCAGTTGTAACCTGGTTGTAGGGTTTTATTTCTACATTACAAAGTGCTGTTGTCATGAACCTGAATTAGTTTTTCTGAACTAAGCCTAGAAGTTCCTATTGTTAGAGTTACTGATATAAGTGCATATTGAATCCAGAGGTTACTCAAAAATAAATTTTGTAAGATACTTGAAATTATTTCAACAGTTTAGATCCTAAGAAAAGCAAATGGAAAAAGCATCTGGTTAAAATGCTGGTTTGAGATTTGGAAGGAGCTCCAGCTCCCCTTTCTTCCTGAAAAAGTGAGAAAGTTACTAAGAAACATGGAAGTATGATGATGCCTTTTGTTTTGTGCCTTTTTAAGAACCTGTGAAGAGTTCAGATACTTTTGAGATTGGTTGGTGACAACTTCTGTTTGGTGGTAGGATGCTTCTTTGAACACCACATGCTGTGCTCAAAATCTGAATACCAGTTAGGACCCAGTTTTATACAAGGTCTCTGCCTTCTTACTGACAAATCCTTGTGTGAAGGAGTCATAGATGGCTGAAAGCAGTTGGCAGCTCTTTTCCTCTAAAACATGTGACTCTTCATTTAATTACTCCAAGGCCCGGAAAGCCTTAACAGAGAGACAGAAGGATCTGGAAATGAAAACACAGCAACTAGAGGTGAAGCTCAGCAACAAGACAGAAGAGGAAATTAAGAAGGCAAGAAGGAAGTCCACTCAGGCAGGTAAGTACCTGAGTCTGCCAGTGGGGCTGAGCACAGGCTCACAAATGGCAGGGACATGATGGGATGCAGCTGCCCATTTACCTGCATGTTTCTTGGATTTTCATACTGTAGCTACAAGTCAAAGTGAACTGTTCAACAAATCTTCTTGGTATTAAATTCTATGAAGAAACAAGCCCAGTTTCTCCAAGTCATATGTAAAAATTTACAGTTTTGATAGCTAGGGTGAGAAAGTAAAAGGAGGATAAATTGTCCTTTTTTTTTTGAGAAAGTATGCTGATATCACTGAAAGTAAGTCTTGCAAAGTCAGATTCAAAGCAGCACTCAGCTGAGAATGGTTCTTCCTTAAATCATTCTTCCTTGATTCTTTCCTAAATTGCAGTCACCCACAACTATGTGGTTGCTTGTTATGCTTTCTATTACTGTCTTTTTCCTTGAATGTGAACTTTTTGTCTTTTTTTCCACTGCTCTTTGGTGATTAAAATTATTTTTGCTCAAGGAATACTGAGGTTGTAGTAGAGTGTTCTTTTCTGTACTAAGGACACAGCAACTTGATGTGACCTATGCATGTTTTACAGAGGCTCAAATCACTTTCATCAGGATCATGAGATCTACAAAGCTGATGTGTGCAGCTCTGTTAGTACCTTTGCTGAAAGTATGTTTTAACTAAAGCTTTCATGCTTCATCCCTTCATAGGTCCATTATTTGGCAGAATGGTCCTTCAGAGTTCTGAGACTTTTAAAACTTCAGGATAGCCTGTCAGGGGTTTTGAAAAGACTGAGAAGGATAATTTGCAGTATGATAATGTGTATAAACAACCATTTAAACAGAAAAAAAAAAAAAGTAATTTAAATAACCAGTTGTAACAAGGTCTTATGTTTTTCTTTCCACAGTACGCACTAGCAACAGGAGGCTTTGTGAGAGATGCTTTTTATCTGTCTGCAAATTCACAGCATCTCTGTCTTCTCTTGGCTCCTTAGAAATTGTTTCTAATAAATGTTTATTGAACAAGTAAGGGAAAGCTGATGTTCCTTGCAGTACAGTGGCTCAAATTCACTTGGGTGGATGGAGAATAACCCCAAGCCAGATAGTTCCCAACGACCTTCCTGGGCTCTGGGAGACCTAAATTCAGCGCTGAATCCTGGTTTCTTCACAGAGTTTGTTTACTACCTCACGTTTTAGATCTATGAGAGACTTCTGGATTCATTCACTTCTTTGATTGGTCAATGGACTCCTGTTCTTCAAGCTTAATTTGTCCCTGGTTTATGTATTATGACCTTCATGCACCTAAAAGAACGGGATTAATTTGAACGCTGGACATAGGCATCAAACTGTTATCAAAAGCATAACCGAGCCTTGTTTAAACAGAGGGAATTTACTATCTAGAAAGCAGCAACCTCTGAGACATGCCTTTCAGGTTTTCCTCCCACTTTTCCCTCTCTGTCAGAGCAGAATCCTGCAACAAAATGACAATTGTATTATAGTAACACAGTTAGGTGTGATTATTTCAATTTTCTTATTGAGAATTATATATATTATTGAAAATTATATATATGTTATATTGAATAAATATATTATACTGGAAACTATATCCCCTTACTTGGGAGGCAGCCAGAGCTTGACTGGAATTGTGCATCTTCAGAGGTAGTGGAAAATGCACAAGAGTGAAACTGGGCTAAGGTTGCAGTTAAGCATCTCTCAATTTCATACTGCTTGGTCCTTATCCTTTGCTCCTGTTTTCAACACTTGTAGAATGCAGTCTTAGCTACAAAGACTAAGAGCTAAAGCTGAGCTACTAACTCATTATTATTTTTAATTGTTTTATTTTTCAGGTACAACTGTCTGCACATGACCATTTTTTTAAATCTGAACTAACTTACTTTCATAGTTCTGTGCATTTTGTAAAATACAAGTTAATGTTCAGATTTTCCTTTTAAAATCTTGTCTATTCTCTCATTCTTTCTCACCCAGTCTCCTGACCTTTTTACCACAGGACCATGCATTTTGTTGAAATTTTGTTGCACAAACACGATGGAACAGAACCTGAAATGCCTTTTTCTTTCTAAGCTCTGTAATACTGGTTAGAGAAGACTCATGTATTGCTGAACTTTTCAGGGGATGATCTGATGCGCTGCGTGGATCTTTACAACCAAGCCCAGTCCAAGTGGTTTGAGGAAATGGTGACCACCACTCTGGTATGTAACAACGTGTAGCACCTTGCATCTGTAACATTGCCAGACTGTAATAGTGTACAACATTCCTCACTCATAGCTAATTGTAGTGCAAAGCAGTGGAAAAAATTAGATGATAAATATCCCATTGTATTTCCCCTTCCCAGTTCTAAGAAAATCTTCTATCATCAGAAGAAGGAAGAAATAATTGTTTCTTTGCAAAAGGCATTAAGCTAGTTCAGGGCTGCTAAGGTGCCAGAACACTGGAATTTCATCCAGGGAGGATGAAATGTAATGCACAAGAAAGATGCTGAAAGATGTGATAAACTTCTGAATCCATTTATACATTAATGAATTTTACACTTTCTTCAAATTAGTATTGCCAGCTCAGAAGAGGCATGCTTCTGTTGCTCAGCTTTCTGTTTCTCTGAAGGTAACAATTCAGAGTATTCATCCTAAGGGTGGATACCTTTGGCTTTTAGTCATCAAGAAGCTAAGATAGAGCTTTGTGCTGTATTCCCTGAGATACCTGTACTTTGGCTTTAGGGCTCCTCCCTCATTCTTTATTGCCTTGCTGAACAACAAGCATTTGCTTTCAAAAGTGGGAAATAAAAATTTCTTTTGCATCTATTTTTCTCATTGGACAAACACAAAACTGTAAACTCGTCCTAATAAGAAGCAAGGTAATAAATTGCTCAGCATTTAGAAGTGTCTCAGTGCAATATTTGAACTGCAGTAACTGAAATGCAGATGAGTGAGTAGAAAACCAGGAGGCAGGTATCTTCCCAAAAGCAGAACAAGAAAGAAAAAGTTGGCTATTCCTATACATAAATCTTAATACACATATCACCTTTTACCTTCACTGTCTGTTTCTCACTGATGCAGATGACACTGACCATCAGTGCCACTGTGTCCAGATACAGCCAAGTATATGTTAGCTGCATACTTGCTCCCAGACAAGTAGGACTTGGAAGTGCACAAGTAGGTACCTAAAGAGGGAAGTCATGTAGTACTTCAGGCTGCAGAGCAGGTTTGTCAGTTGTAAAATTCAAGATGAGAAGCATTTGAAAGTAAGTCTTGGTGTACGTTAACATAAAATCTAAATGAAAAACAGTCTTTATCTGGTCAGTGCAGATACAGATTAGTTCATATGCAATACAAAGTCAAGAGAGTCAAGGTTTGATGTTTTCTGTTTTCTCCCTAAAGTTTCTGGTGTAGATACAATGCACATTGCATGGATGGCATGCTTCCCAGCACTAGAACATGGAGTTTTGCAGTCTGGTCCTGCACATCCATGCCCTTAAGTAAGGGAGTCTGAGTTCAAAGTGGGCCATTTTCTACATAAGGGCAGTACCTCAACAGCATTAGGAGATCAGTCTTTCTCAGTCCTGTCCATACCATAAATTCCTTTGCTCTTCTTCCTCCCCAGGCCTATAGCCTGCCACGTGACTTTTTTGTGCTGTAATGAAGGAGCTGTTTCCCATAAGACATCTGACAAATTGTAGATAGCACAGGGAAGGCAGTGTAGCAGCCTGCCCACTTCCATATACTAAGGTTGCACTCTACCATGATGCTGAATAAGTGGACACCAGAAAGGCCTTTTGAAGGCAGAAGGTTTTAAAATGTGTCCCTAATGCTATCCCTGTGAATGAAGAGCTTTCTTGTGATACAACCAGAAATCTGTTACAGCATATGTCTTTAAAGGCAGACTTCCACACCGTGCTGCTTCCACTGCTACCACTCAGATGGACAAGGAGGGACTGAATGTAGATTTTTGAGGCATAATATCAGAATTCAGGAGAAGAGAGAGGGATTAAAAAATCAGGAGTGATGTTAGAAATGACATGCCTTTTCATCTGAAGTGTTGCTGGGGTCTGCTTACTGCCAACTGAGCAAGATGAAGGCTTACCTCAACTTACCATCTGATGAGAAGGTAAAAATGCTCTTACAGATGCCTGTCTAGACCAAGGGGAGTCAGGCCCTCCACGCCATGCACATTTGTGCTGTCTCCTGCCTCTCTCAGGAGTCACAGTAATTTTCAGAGCTAGCAACAAAGCATACAAAGCTGCTTGTAGGAAACAGATTCCATCTTGCTTGCAGTGTCCCTGGAGACAGTAGCTCCTCTCTCTCTGCCTTGGTTGCCTCTCATTCGGAGAGGTTTTGATCTTGTTTTCTGTCGTTAGGCTTAGGCTGAAGTAAATTCTGTTGCTTGCTGTCTCTGATTCTCTGCAAATCAGAGAGATGTGCAAGCACAGAGTTCAGCTCCAAAGCATGACCCTGGGGTAGGATCACACTGACCAATGACCTTTTATGTGTTGTCCTTTCTCTGGGCCTTCAAGCTCAGCTTCCAAGAAAAATACGAACTTGTTTTTCTTTGTGTCCAGGAGCTTGAGAGATTAGAAGTTGAAAGGGTAGAGATGATTCGGCAGCATCTTTGCCAGTATACACAGCTGCGACATGAGACAGACATGTTCAACCAAAGTGTAAGTCTGCTTTTTATTCTGTCCCTTTGGTCTTTCCTGTGCTTGAGCTGAGCAGAATGTTCCTTATCCTGATCCACTGATATCTTATCAAAAGGAGATGTGAAAGGTGTATTCAGTCATCTTGTTATTTTGCAGCAGCACTGTACTGCCACCCTACAGTCCTGTTCCTCCAGGCCACTCTGATCCTGGTTACATTTCACACCACTGGATCACAGCTTTTTGCTGGGGGACATGCAGTGAATTGATTTCCATTTGTCCAGCATGACTTCACAGATTCCTGCAACATTCTGCTCTGCCAGCAATATTCAGTGCCCCTTGAGGTCATTTGTACCTTCCAAGGAAGTGGTAAATAGTTTCACTGGTGGGGCAGGTAATATATTTTTTTTAATTATTAAAAAATGGCTAGCTTTCAGATATTAAAATGAGAGGGATAAATGCCTCAGCACATGGTTGTATTTGGTATGAGGTATACATTGCCAGACAGGAGTCAGAGACCAACTGGCCAGTGCCTGGCATGGGAAGCCTGTCTCTGCTCGATGATAAAAGTCTGCCTCTTCTGTGCTTCCCACCCTGAGGCTGCACGTTCAGATCTTGCTTTTGTCCACCAAGTCTCACATGCAACTTGTGTATTCTCATTTGTCTGGTAATGCAGCTTAGACATTCGCATAGCTGCTCTGCACTTCAGAGCAATAACTCTCTGTTTGAAACATGCTCTTGACATTTTGATTCTTGTTTTGTTTGTTTTAGACAGTGGAGCTTGTGGATCAGTTGCTTCGGAAAGTGGATCCTGCCAAAGACAGGGAACTGTGGGTAAAAGAACACAAAACTGGAGATATCCGACCTGTGGACATGGAAATATAGACTGATCTGTAGTTGTATGTGATGAGTCCACTGAATTAACAAGGCTAGTGTTTATTTTTTGAGGGTCAGCAAGAGCACAGGGAAAAGGTTGTTCCATTACCAAACATCTTGTAATTTGTGCCTGTATGGGCTATCTCTGTTACATTTAATCCTCATTGTGCTAAGACTTGCACCAGACATTCCAGGATGAAAAAAACAGATGTGTGCTTCCCACCAGAGGTTCCCAATTGCACGCAGCTTCCAGAAGAAATCTGCTTTCTCGTACAGAGAGAGCTGAATTCTTGAGTGACTTTGTGCTACTTCCTGTGCATGTCTATCTTTATACAGTATGTTAGAATAACCAGGCAGTGAGCCTCTGGCCAGCGGGTAGATAACTGTCTGAACATGATGCAGGAGGTAAGGAAGTCCTGATCACGAATCCCAGGTCTGTCACTGACTGCTTTCATGGCCATAGGCAAGTCAATTAAATTTTCTGGCTCCCCCATCTATAAAACACACTTATCTCACAGGAGTGTTCTGTGAATACATTTATTTCATAACACAATTCTCCCAAAATCTATGGGGAAGACTCCTGTTCTTCCTGTTTTACACTCCCTCTCAGGGATACATAAACCCATTATCATCATGATTTCTGTTCTCTGGTGATCAAAAGGGTTGAAGGTGTTACCATCACTGTTATTTATCAGAAAGTCTTGGTTGTGTTATACCTACCTCATTAGCTGTCTGAGTGCCCTCAAGGACAGAAAGAGGTTATAGGAATAAATGGTATGTTCAAAACCTTTCCTGCCTATGCAGGGTGTTTTCTCACAGAATCCCCTTAAAGGCAGTCCACTAATATTTTATTTGACTTCCAGGTTTGAGTTGCCTTTGGTTCCTTCAGGTGAATATAACAGCCGTTAGATATCTTTAATAATCAAGTTTGTTGAGTTGACTTGTGGGGTTTCTCTTTTTAGCCTGATTTTCAAAGGTGCCATGAATCTGTGATGCTACATTTCATTAAATGTAGATGTATGTACCCAGCACTTCTTCACCATCAGGTTCTAATCCTTAGCTTTTTCTTTTGTTACCCTTACTGCAAACTACCAAAAATTCAACACTGCTTTTGACACATAGTGTTATGTAGTTTGGAGACTGGTTTTGAAAAGGTATTCAGTTTCTTCTCCTGACATTATTTCTGATTGATTATTCAGAAGGGTTGTTAATACACTTTTCAGCATTTCATAAAATGCCAAGATTTCTTTAGGTACAGCAGAAACCTTGATTCTCACCACTGTGGCCTTTACTTAGTGTTTACTGTGTTGTTACCTAAAAATTCCCAAACCGTATTATTTGACTGGATCCACAGTTATACTGCACTTTACATTACTGACCTTTTATCCCCACCATCATCATTGCATCCTTCTCTTCTATTACTGCTATTCTAGTTTGTTTGGTTTTTTTACCAGCCTCAAAGTGCTGTGATTAGATAATTGAGAATATTCATAGAATTAATTTCGGTTGGAAGAAACCTTTAAGATCATCCACTCCAACCATTAGCTCAGCACTGCCAAGTCCACCATTAAGCCATGTCCATAAGCACCACATCCAGGGATGGTGACTTCACACCCTCCCTGGGCAGTGTATTCCAGTGCCTGACAACCCTTTCAGTGAAGGAATTGTTCCTAATATCTAGTCTAAACCTCCCATGGCACAATCGTAGGCCATTCCTCTTGTCTTATTGCTTGTTACAGCAACCCCCCCTGGCTCCCACCTCCACTCAGGGGGTTGCAGAGAGCCACAAGGTCTCCCCTCAGCCTCCTCTGCTCCAGGATCAACTCCCCCAGCTCCCTCAGCTACTCCTGCTCAAACTTGTGCTCCAGAGCCTGCTCCATTGCCCTTCTCTGGACACACTCCAGCCTCTCAGTGTCCTTCTGGCCCAGAACTGAGCCCAGGATTGGAGGTGCAGCCTCAGCAGTGCCCAGCACAGGGGGACAATCCTTGCCCTGCTTCTGCTGGCCACACTAATGCTGATACAAGCCAGGATGCTGGTGGCCTTCTTGGCCACCTGGGAACATGCTGGCTCATACTCCACCACTTTTGATCATCATCCTTTTCCACCAGGAACATTACAGCCACTCTTCCCCAGCCTGGGGTGGTTGCCTGAGTCACTTGGTCTTTTTGAAGGTCATACAATTGGTCTTGGACCATGGATCCAGCCTGTCCAGGTCCCCCTACTGAGCCTTCCTACTGTCAGGCTGACCCATACTCCTGCCCTATGTGGTGGTGTCTGCAAATTACTGAGGTTGCACTCTATCCCCTTGTCCAGACTATTGATAATGTTTACAAATACAGACACAGACTAGTCTTAGCTAAAATTCATTTTTAGTAATTACTGGAGTGATTATTTTTCTGGTTTGTCATTTCAGACTGATTTTACCTATTGTTCTCGTCTCTCAGACATCTTTTTACCAGGAAAGATTCAATCCTATATTGTAGATGTCTCAACAACCCACTTCTCTGTTGTATCATTAACCTTTATAAACCTTTGCATGTTGGCAGGTGCAATGTCAAAACCAGTCTTCTATTCACAGTGTTCAGGCATCCAGCACACTGTTATATGAGCCTTTCCAAAGTTCCTGCAAAAAACATTGCAATACAAATGAAGCATGGCTTGCCTAAGCTTTGTGTAGCTCAGGTAGAGTGCATACACTTCTCTAGATCCCTCTTTTGCTGCCCAAGCAGGGAAGTTTCATTATGATCTCTTTCTTTCAGTCTTCTTTTGATTTATTCCATGTCTTGGTTTTATGGGTTAGTTTTTTGGGTTGTTTTTTTTTTTCTTTAACTCTATACTTATCCTATTTCTACTGTGCACTTTTTTCTTTTAAAGCACAGATGCAGGATGAGCTTTCAAAACTTCAGGTATCAAAATGAATGGAGCTGCAGGTCAGGTTGATCCTTGTAGTTTAGGCTGTATTGTAAATTAAAATAAGCACTCTTGATCAAGACACCTCACCACATTCTCATTTCAACTGTAACACCATGCTAGTTGTGCACTTTATACAGTATTCTCCTTAATAAGTATCTGAAATAATCTGCTTTCAATTGCACTTTATTCTTCCTCTTTCATTAAAGGTCTTGTTTATTTTATATAATTTGGACTAGAATTATTGTATGTGAGCACAGTTTTCTCTGAGGACTGAAATCCATTTTCATTCCTCTACTAAGGTGTAATTAAGATGCTCTCAATTCTTAATTGTATTTTCTGGTAATTATTTTCCCCTGCTTTATTATTTTGGGGGGCTTGGGGGATTTTTAGTTTGGTTTGGGGTTTTTTTTGTCTTTTGTTTTTTCCCCCAAATAGTTTTCTTACTGCTAGTTTTTCATCCATTCAGAATGTTGCAGGAATGTGTGAGCTGCACAGTGTGAAATTCTCCTGATACAGAGTCTGTATCTCTTCTTCATTTCAGTAACCTGGGGAGAGCATTTGTACCTAGCTGTTAATCTTACCAGGCCCAGCAAATTCTCATATGGGGCTGCTCTGCAATGGGTGAAATGCTTCCTCTACAATAAGAGAAAGTTTTGCTGTTGCTTGCAGTTTTCAGCTTATTTCCTGCAAAAGATGATATTCCTTTGTGATACAGCACTGCATACAGGAGTATCAGTGTTACTGTCTCATTCACTTCTCTATCTCTTGTGTCCTGGACAGTGTGATGCCTTACAGGGCAGGGAGTGCTGGAGCCCCTGTTCTTCTGGACAGACAGCACTTTTAAAGAAGGTAGTGGCACATTTGAAGGAAAGTGTGGATGACTGACCTCGTGTTCATTCCCAGCAGTGTAATTTTGGGAGTTTATGCATTGCTCTATTAAACTTTCTCTGAGCTGCAAAAATGCAGCTGATCCCAGATTTTCCTCATACAATAACTCTTCTGCTAATACAAACTGCTTCTTCTCCACATTGGGATTAAACTTCATGTTATGTTAAAATATCTAACTTGTGGAAACAGATATTGCAATGTAACTGAGTAAAAGGAATTGCTAAGTTTCTTGGTTCCATAGGTTAAGGAACATAGGTCATTTCATCTGACAGGTGGGCTCACATATTTGATGCAAGTTTTTTGTGTTTTAGTCACTATGGGTAGCAGCCTTGTTGAGTGACAAGGCTTACATTCATACAGCCCTGTGGTCACAGAGCAGAAGGTGAGCTTTTGAGTAGTGCTGTTTGGTTTCACCTGAAGAAGCACAATTACTGGGAATTTGCCTCTGGGAGCTTTGCTACCAGGTCGTTGTTGAAACTGCCTGTGTTTCAGGAGCCTGCAGCTCCTGCAGAGCTCCCTCTTTGCCTGAGTGATGCTGCCATTTGCTTGTCTTGGCTCCCTGGTGATCTCTGCTTTAGGTAGGATCTTTTGGCCCTTGTCTGAGATCAGTGGCTTTGTGATTTCCCACAGCTTTGAATCTGTTGGCTATCCAGTGCCAGTGCTGGAGAGGTGCTTACCAGCTGTAACCTCAATTACCATACATAATGAGAATATTCTATTCATAATCCCTGCCTGTGTCTTTAAAACCATCTTCTGGTACTGTTTACTCAATAGATTCCTTGCTAGAAGTCTTCTAAGGCATTTCAGCTTATTTCCTAACAGAACTGATGCTGGATCCAGTGCTGTTGGCTGATTTCTGTTGGAGTAGATGAGCTGAAAGCAATGAGACTTTTACCACATAGGCCAAGTGGCTCTTCTCCCATCACTGGGTAGGATTCTTGTTGCTTTCATAGAGCAACATCAAAAAAGGCCTAATTCTCAGATTTCCAGTCTGCTCCAGATTTACTCAAGTCTTAACTCATTTCTTTATCAGTTGTTCCCTTATAGAGATGTTCTTTCATTATTTGACACTGGGATCTTTAGAGGTAGGTTCATATTTTTTAAATGTTAAAATATTGTACCAGCAGTGAAAGTCAAATGGAAACTTCTCTTATGTCTCTCATAAGAGAATGCAGCCATGCAGCTATGTCTGAGCTGCTGTTGGATAGCTGTGCTCCCCCTCATGTTGTACAGTCACAGAAAACACTGAAGTTGTTCTTCCTTCCATGCAAACTTGTGCTCTTGTTCTCTTTACCCTTTAGGCATCTGAGTGGTTTTGTATTGTGGAATTAGCTGCTGTTTAACTGACACACCCATGCTGTAAATAAGTGTGTGTAGCTGTCTTGTGATGGTGAACTACACTGAGATTACCTCTTTTTTTTTCTTGATGTTGTTTTGTTTTTTCTAACAGGAATTTTCTGTGAAGCATTCACAGAAAACTTTTAAATTCTCAGTAGTAGTTGTAATTTCTCAGACCTTCTCAGAACCTCTTTACACTTTTCCCTGCTTTTAATGTCATAATTTAAATATTTGCTGCAAGTTAGTAGAAAAGTGCACTGTTCTTTTCACCTGCTCCTTGGAAGTGCTTGCCACTCTGCAATTTCTTGGAATGCAACAAGGAGCATGTAGATTATAAGAGACTTTCAAAATCAGGCTAACAAATGCACAAGCCTCTTTTTTACATAGTCATTGGGTACATGTATAAAGTGATGATTAAGAACTGAGAACCTCAAATACTTAATGAATAAGACATAGTCGCTTCATGTACCATTCTCAGCAGCTGCACAAGTGACTCTTTGTCAGGGTGTGGGCATGGGGCCTCCAGCTCACCTTCTGTCACAGCTGTAAAAACCCAAATCTAAAATTAAGGGGAAAAGTAGCTCTGCCCATCTATTTCTTCAGTCACACAAAGGAAGAAAAAGAACACTGCTTACCTAGGTGGGTCCTTCACTATCAAGCACCTTAAGAAATCCAGACCAGCACCTTGAAGGTCCCCTGGAATGAGTAGATGTGACTTTTTGTTGTGATCAATTGATTGTCACCTTCTGAGCTGAAAGCATACTTGCAGTTTGATTGTGCTCTTTGCACTCATGCAGCTTGCCAGGTCTGTTCCTAGAGATGGCACTCACAGTCTGGTGTCCTAAGGCAGTCCTTGTGACCCTTAACATTTCCATTCTGCAAAAACGAGCTCTTCAAAAGACAGTTTTCAAAATAATGAGTTTTCCTTATCACAGACCCTTCTAGAAAGCCTGTTGGGTTTTGGCTAGCCAGCATGTATTGAAATGGGAGGATGAGGTCACAGAAGTTGCTGTGAACAGTTCTGGCCTCCTGTATTCTCACAGTGGTAGGGAACAACTGATGAGCATCCTTTGCACAGCAGAGATGTCTGCCATTTTACCAGAGGAGCCTTCTGGTCACGTTATACTTAACCAGGTGCACAGTAGTCACAGGCAGATTAAAATTAAAACCAGACAGATAGAGCTGGAAAATATTTAGCTACCCCAGAGACATTTGAACTTCTCAGCACAAGGCACTCATCTCCCTCAGGCTCCAATGGATCCAGTAACAGGCTCATCAGTCTCCAAATTCTGCTTAGCACATGAAAATCACTCTAAAACAGTCCCTTGTATCTATTGCTTGATGCAGGACTCTCCAAGTAGCACCTGCTAACAGGAGACCAATATGTGGCAACACCACACTGGTGACAGCAGAATGGTTTTTGGCAGTGCTGTGATGTTCTGCACCCTTGCACTGAACTGACCTGAGCTTGGAGCACACAGTTTCTCTGTTGCATAATGGTGATGAAGTCTGTTCTGCCAGCAGATCCTTGGCTTTCCTTGAGAAGCACTATTGTGTAAATAATTTTGTTTTGTCTTATAGTAGATCCTATTCATAAAAACATGCATCTTTTAATTCTTATTTTTTAGTTTTCATTAGTGAAGCTAGCCCTCCATCACTGAGGTACACCTGTTTACAGGGTCTTTTCTTTAATTTTAAATTTTCATAGAAGGTTTTCATTGCTTTAATGTGCTGACCAAGCTTCATCCTTTTGAATGTTTTCTGAGAGTGGTAAGTATATGCTTTTTGCAGAGGTTATTTTGGTTTTTCTTTTGGAATTTTATATCAGCCACTGGCTTTGGAAGTGTAATGATTCCTTTTTGTGATAGTCACTTTTTTTTCTTATTCCCTTCCATGACAGTTTTTCTGAAGGGACCAACACATAGCACAATTTGACTTAAATTTCTAATCCCATGTGTTCCTCAAGGCAGAAATTTTCATGCTTGATGATGCACCTGATTCTAAGCATTACACATGAATAAAGTCTTTTATAAATCAGTAAAAAACAGGTCTTATGTTAACCACATAATTATTACAGAAAAATGTATATGAGTTTGAAACATTCAAATTTAATTCCCTCAACTTATATTAAGTTGAACTATATCAGGTGTGTCATCACAGGCAAACTCTGGATATTCAGAACCAAAGCTTTTCAGCTCCAGTATTCAGGTTTAGTGAGTGGACAAGACTGTAATTTTGAATATATACAGTCTTTCAGAGCTACTGATTTAATAAGTAACTGAGTAATGGCTGGTATTACAACCCTACTAAAATTCTGCTAGACATTCCCCTTGAAGTGCCTCTCTAAAGTGTGTCTGGTACAAGCATGTAAAATACAGTTTCACCCGACAAATTTCCAAAACTCAGGAGCAGCCAGTGTGCATAGATCTGTGCAGGATTCTCAGCCCTCCTTCCTTGCTCTGCACTGTGCATGCACTCTTTTAGGACATCCACATATCCAATAGACCTGCCTTTCTCTCACTGACTATTTAATGTCCAGCACATTCATCCTAAATTCTCAATGCTGAAAATGGAGTAAGAAATGTAAGACTTGAAAGGAACTGCATTTGATGGAGTGTTGCTCACCTAATCTTCTGACACAGCCTCAGTATAGAGGTTTCAGGAGAATGAGCAGGGAATTCTGCATAAAAATAGTTGGGTAAGTGACATTTGAGGCCTAAGTAGGCCTTTATTGTGTCAAATAAAAAAAAAACAACTTTTTTTTCTTAAGTAGTTTTGAGAAGAAATTTTCTGATACTGGAAGTCTAAAGCTGATTAGTGATTTCAGGGATCTCACATCTGGATGACATGATAATTGTGTTTGTATGAGCTGAACTCTCTTGATGTGATGACTGAAATTTTCAGAATAGCCTAAGGAGTCTGGATGTCCATTTAATAACACTCTTTTACTCCAGCAGGTCAAAAACACTCTCTAGGGACAGCAACCTCTACCTAGTATGAAAAAAGCAGGTACTAGTTTGGGAGAAATATTTTCTTCTCCTCCTTAGATGGTTTCTTTTGACAGCCCAAGACAGCATGAAAAATGCACTAGTTTTGCAGACATTCTAACAACAGGGATTCAAAGGTGGGCCAGATCACCAGTCATACACTAAACCAGAATTTTCTACTAAAACAAAGTTGCTTATTATTATTGTATAACTTTTGCTAAGTACTTCTAAATTTCTAGCAAAGTTGTCTTTTGCCAGTACTAATGACTTATTTTTAAAGATGTTTAACCAAAACTTTATAACTTTCCATAAATTCTGGATGAATAGACCCCCTACAGTAGTTTATGTATCATGCAGCCTCTGTCTGGGTAACTAATAAATCTTGGATCATTGTGCGAATTATAGGATGGTTTTTGTTCCATCAGGGTACATGAAGGAATCACTTACTGAATTTAAGAAGTTGAATGTAGGAAAGATTTAAGGGGCAGGTCTTTAGCTCGGGTAAACTGTCAGAGTTCAGTGGAAGCAACTTTGTCAGCTTTGGATCATGTTCTTCAGTGTTGACAGTGTTTCCTATACATAATTTTTTTGTCTTACTGTAAAACAATTTCATATGGTTAAACTGTATTTTCCTATATTGTTCTGCAAGTTTATATGCACCACAGTGCTCATCTCATCTTCTGTAAAATAAACTGTACAGAGACACACTGGGAATGGAATTGTCTTTATCCAGTTGCTTTTTCTTTTACCGAAGCCGCACAGCTTTTGAGTGCAATATCATCCAAAACCACTTGGGGTGCCATATGCACATGTACTATTTGGTGCTAACAGCTTAATGCAGTTTGAATTTTCAGTGCCATCAGTCAGATATAATCACCTAGTACTTAGACTTTTCAGATCTTTGCAGGATACGCAGATGAGTATAGTCCCTACAAATTCATTTTATTATGAAATCAGCTTAGGAAACACCTGTACCTATGTGGTTTTGTTTCTTAAAAAGGCAGAAAAGATGACCATCATCAGTCTGAAAGCACCTGAGCTGATATGGGCATGCTTAAAATGATCTCTAAGTCTTCTACATCCAGTCAGTCCTTTACCTGCAAGTTCCACATTTATATTGAAGTTTAGTTGAAAACATTGTTTAACTTTAAATGTTGTTGTTAAATACATTATTCTACTTTGGATGTCTGAATTTACATTCTGGCCATTTTTCTTACACAAAAAATCAGCCTTTCCACAATCCTTCTAATCCAACAGCTCTCTTCAAAAGCAGTCAGCATGGGAAAGTGCTACAGGAGCAGAGCTCAGAGCAGATGAGTGTTGCTGTTCTGCAGAATATGGCCCCACCTTCCTAGCAATGTGTGACTTGGGAACATTGAAGGTAGTGGCATTATTCACACATCTCATAAACCTCAGAGGAGCTTTCTCCTAAGAATTTGTCTGGTTTTCACCTCATGTTAAACTTGAGTGTCTGCAGTCATCAGTGGAATGGCATGCTGCAGCTTCGCACTGATGTGGTAAGTACACTCATCTCTGGAAAGGAAAAGAAAGGTAAGACAAAAAGTTGATGGTGTAAGCTTGGCTTTCACAGAAGAGTCTTTGCACCTTGCCTAAAGTAGCCTAAATTTGTTAAAAACTTATAGAATACTGTTTCAGATGCGCAGACCAGTTTGGTGAATGCTTAATTCTCCACATACCATGGTATGTTTAACTGCAACTTCCCAGCAAACAGTAATTTATGGTTGTAGAGGACTTTGATGCAGCTTTGAAACCCAAAATGGGGAGTTACTGTACAAGCCATGACACTTTTTTGCTATGCTGGTGTAGTGCCAGCACTCAGGAGAATTTAACAGTGAAAAGCCCATAGTGGGAAGTGGAAGTAGCAGGGTGGCAGCCTCACAATCTGCAACATCTATGTAACAGCAGGAGGTTTTACTCCCTTCTGCACAGGAGTACCTGTGCTAGGCATTTGCAACCAAAATAATTCAAAAATCAGCTTGGATTCTACTGTGCAATTAAGCCTTTGAACCTGTCAGTGAAGGGCACCAGTGAAGAGTTTTGAGTTCAAGCTACTTTCAGAACTGAGAGGTAGACATGCTTTGTGCCCCAAGCTGTTATCTAATACTTGGGAAGTTCCTTTAGTGGTAAGTAAAATTAACAACAATGCAGTCTGCATCTTCTGCCATTTCCCTGGTCAGCAATAGGACCCTGAACACTCCAGTTAAGTACAAGTTTTCTATATGGTGAACTGGCCAGTTATGTCAGGAGTATCCTAACTTGTACTTTTATTTGCAAATATTAAGTGGAAGTGGAAATCTGAGGCTGTGTGCACCATCAGATTGGATCAGATCCCATTTTGCTCTGGATGCTGCTCCTCACACCACCTGCACTGCCTGTGGTCCCTCCTGCCTTTGGGGATGGAATGACTGTGTCTTGTCGAAGGCAGAATTTGTGGGCAATTCAGTCATTAAAGTTACGAGAGAAGTGCTGTGAGAGGCAGGGTCTTGATTGCACTCTGTAAAATGATGCTGTGGCCCTGCCCTGACAAGCCTTGGCCCCACATGCTCTTTCCCTGCCCCTGCATGCATTGGTGCAGCTCCAGCTTCAGGAGACTGACGAGCAATGCTGGGAGGAAATGCTGAATCCCCAAGAAGCAGAGCAAACTGTTAAAATTCCTCCCACTGGAGGAGGGGGTGGGACACAGTGGGATGTATTTGCATGAATTATTTGAGTCCAGTTCTGAGCAGGACTTTGAAAAGAAAAGAGCTCATTTGCAATGACAAATTGCTTTTCAATGCTGTCCCTGTTGGAGAGCCCTGTCAGGGTGCAGTCCTGCCTGCCCTCTGGGTGGTTGGGTGGTGCTGTAGAATCCGTGGCTGTTTTGGAAAGCTGGAATTTTCTGAGGAGACTGGTGACTGTTAACCTCACCTAGAAAATACTCTTTTGGACTGTTCAGAGCTGGAAGAAACGCAGCTCTGGAAGTGCTTTGGATGAGGTGCAGCTCTGTGGTTTGGGCATACACCTATGTGGCTGTTCCTGGGCCATGTGCCACAGGTAGGACATGTAGAGCCCCTTCCCAGTCCTTTAATGGACAGATTCTGAACTGTAACTGTTACAACAGGAAGAAGACTGCCTGGGGAAAAGCATGGGCTGCCCCCTGTGACTCAGAACAAAATAATAAAACCATCATGGGGAGAGGAGGGGGGCAGGGGGAGGTGAGCTGTGGAAGTCCTGATAAGTGCAGTGACTGCACATTTGACTGTGTCCAATGGCACCTGGCTTGGCCACATCCTCTCTTGTCCTGGGTGCTGTCCCAGGAGGCTGCTGCACAGGGACATCCCACTCCAGTAGGTAAATAAAATAGGAATGTAATAAGTCAGTGATGGCTGAATGAGGATTTTATACACAGTATTTCAGGACTGGGCATCTGTCTTTTAGGCATTTATCTTACACTGTTGCAGATAAGCATGGAAAAGGCAGGGTGCTGGTAATAGGGTGCATCTGCATCCTAAGACATGGTGATGAATGGGGTTCATCCATGGAGCTTTGCCCAGAGCAATAGGAGATGAAGGAGACACAGGACTAGGAAATAAGCCTATAACAGAAGTTAAAGGTCCATCCAAGAAGCAAAGCTGGAGGTGGCTGCTCCTGCAACTTACCTTAGACACAGCCCAGGCCTGAACTGAAAAGGTGCTCCTGGAATCATGGGCAGTTGTTGTGGGCAGAAGCCCCAGGTCAGGCTGGTGAGGGGAGGTAAGTGATTGGTGAACCTAAGGACCTGTCAGACATCGATCATATGGACCTCTCTGCATCTCTGTTGGCCATTGTACAAATAACAGGCAAATCTGCTTTGCAGAGGACAGAGAACAGACAGAACCAGGTTGCAGAACAACCTCACATACAAGTGAATTTTCGACTGTCAGGATCTTCTATCTTGATTGAAACCACTGAAATACTAATGCCTCATGTCTTACTGAAAGAATCTTGCTTGTATAAATAACTGTCTCAGATTTTATACAAATGAAAAAAAAATTACAAACACGCAACAGTGAAGTATTTATTGCAGGGACAAACAGTCCAGTCTCACTGGGTAATGCTCATGCTCTGTTTGCACAAGTCCCTGAAAGCAGAGAATGAGACCATCTCACTCTTGATTTATTTGACTTCCTGTTTTATCATGTAGAGAACCACTCAGTCTCCTGGAGCTACAGCATAAGTGATACTCTTTTTATTTATGGAGCGATGTTTTGGTTTTGCTTGGGGTTTGTTTTTTTTGGGGGGGTGGTGGTGGGGGTTTAGACTTCGCAAATGCTTTTGAGATTCTGCTTGTTGGCTCAAAGACACTAGGACTCTCCTCTTACATCACCTGCTTGGATGTCTAAGATATCCAAGACAATCTAGGCTCTCAACTCACAGGTCCAGGCTTTAGGATCTCCTCTCACTTTCTGGAAGTCTATTTAAAATGGGGAAAGGTTGCTGGATGGCATTGTGGTTAACTCTGAAGCATGGAAGTCAAGTCAGGACACCCTCTTAGCACTGCTCATAAGCCTGCAAATGTGTTACAGTTTTATGCTTAAGAGTGTAATTAATTGCCTGGTTGCTGTGGTGCTTACATATTTTGAAGGAAGATGTGTAGTCAGTGCCTTTTTTGTCCTTAGATACCTTCTTCATTTCTACCAGACTTCATCAGCCTTATCTACACCTGCTGCTGTTTCCATGCCAGCTTTTTCTCCAGTCCTTATGGGTCTGCTCCCCTTTCTGCAGAGCTGCAACAGCAGCTCCAGGTGTGGAGGTGTATGAACAGTAATGCTTTTCTGGACACCTCAGGTCCCAGGGAACTCCATGTTTAATATGGTCCAAGAAGCTTAATATTCTGACCATGCCTAAGTCACGAGATAAATGAGCAGATATATAGATATATACTGATATATAGATAGACAGACCGATCAGTCAGTGACTGATCAATTGATCTCCTGTGATGCTTTCTTCAAATACATTTCACTTAAAAAACAACCATGTCAACAGTGTCAACCCACCAATCCAGCCTGTCAGGGTCCCTCTGCAGACCCTTTCTACCCTCAAGGCACATCCACACTCCTGCCCTGCTTGGTATCACCTCTAGAGGAATTCAGTCTTTTGTTAAATTGAAGAAGGCACAATCAACAGAAATTTAGCATCTGGTATTTGAAATGGGTAGGTGTATCCACCACAATAACATGCTAAGTAAGCAGAGTGCACAATCAACTAAAAAAAAACCCTTAAAACCACAGATATGTTTTAAAGTGGATCAAATATTTACATTTTATTAATATTCTTACTGAAATATACAACATTGTATAAATGAAGCCTTCATAAACTGTTAGAGGAACAGGTCTTTTTGAAAAGTACCAGAAATGTGATAGCTCAAATACATTCTTGGCCTAGTGTCAGTGAATTAATTGTTCTGTTCTTTGCAAGAAATCAGTATATCATAACTGGTAAACTTTGCAGGTCTAAAGATTTGCGTACTGATAATTTATTTTTTTTAAAAAAAAAGCATTGTTAAGTTACATAAGCTGCATAAACTTAGTCTGTTCAAACAACACAATGAAGATATAAGCAACCTATCCCCCCAGAAAAGTGCCATTTGCAGTTGTGAAGCTGGCAGCAGCAGAGGACAAAGCCACCACATGGGGAGATGGAGAAGCAGAGAAAGCCAGAAGAGCATCCCCAGCACTGCCTCCAGATGGAGGGAGGACGTGACTGGAGCCCATGAGTAGCCCTGAACATTAATTATTTGATATACAGAATCACAGACTAATTGAGGTTGGAAGGGACCTTCAGAGGGCACCAGATCCAACTCCTCCACTCAAGCAGGGCCACATACTTGCCTGATATATGCTTTATTACATTTGCAGGCATTTACACTAAAATAGAGTGTTTGCCAGTAAAGTACAGGAGAAATTGTTAACAAATGCTATGTAATGAGCTGCAAGCTAGATAGTTATCCATCTTTGTGCTTGGAGTATATGGTTACATTGTAGATAAATATTGCCTACTAATCTTTCTGTAGATTTTTTTTTTTTCATTTCAGTATGCCAGTTGTCTGGTGTACACAATTTTGGAAACTGGCTCATAAATTATAAACAAACAACTGAATATCTTAGATCCCTGGGTGATCTGTATGTGACAATTAGAAGTTTATCATGGTTCTTGTTAAATGCTCGAAGAAGGATGTCACAATATTCTTTTGGTACTGTCACAATCCCATGTCATTATCCATTTTGAGTCCCTCACAAGGAAGGAGGGAACAGCTCTTACTACTTCTATTTTGTCATTTGAGTCACAGGTAAGGCAAACCTGTAGATACATCAAAATCTGTGTCTATCAAAAAAAAGTAGTAAAAATAAAAGTGAGAACACAAATTGTATCAAAACATTCCATTTGGGTATTTTCAAAAGAGAATATTTTGGTCTTTCATTTCATGACATTTCCAGTGTCACTAAACATTCAGGGACAATGCTAAAAAATGCAAGAAAAACTAGTTTCTTCCCAAGTTTTGTTTGTTTGTTTTAATATATATGTAACTCCTTTCATTTAGCTTAAACAAAGTGTGTCTGGTTTGGTCTACACACATCTCTATTTATGAAACACACCTATGTAAGAGAAAATTAAACAGCTTATCTATTATGTGAGTAGAATGGCAATCAATCATGGATGAAGTTCCAGGGACACAATGTAAATGTCCAGAGTCTACACATTTCCAGGGTAGTTCCTGCTCACATGTTCATCACTGTCACCATCAGTTATCTTCCAGCCTGGACACCTTGACCCAGCAAACCTCTTCTATCACAGCCACACAAGTTAGCACTGTCTATGTCAATGTTGTCCTCAGACTAGGAAAACAAGGACTAGGGGGATATTTGCTATGTCCTCCTTTCATTGCACATCCCATAGATCTGCACAGCCTGGAGGTGAAAGATCTTTCAAAATACTGTGGCTGCTGGAAGATGCTCTCCTAGTGTATAGCTTTCTAAATCTCACTTTCTTCAAAGACTTCCTCAGTTGTCTCTCCAGTGGTGACTTCTCCTTCACTGCTGTCTGACATGCTTGCCCGTGGATGAGATGAGCAAGCAGAGTCTGCCTCTGGGCTGAGATTTGTCCTTGGGCTCAGATTTATCCTTTGCTTCACAAGCACCCGCTGGAGCTGCATTCCCCAGGGCTTGCTTGCCTCCAGGCACAAGTGGTGTTTGCTGCTGTGGTGATGTTTTCTTCGTTTCTGTGAACATTTCTGGAGGTATTTTATGTTTTCCCCAAGAAAACAGAGTTTACAGCCAAAGGGATCTGCCAGCAGGAAGCGGGACCACTGCTTCTGGAGCTCTGCTTTCACCTGAGGGGACAAGAAAAGAGTCTGTCCATGGTGACATCCTGTGACTCCCCTGCAGTCCACCAAGCTCAATGCCAGATGTAAAATGAGGACTGTGGAAGTGCTGAACCTCCTGGACTTTTGCAGTGCACCTGGAGAGGTGCTTTTAGGGTAGAAACAGACTTTTTTGCTAAATCAGTCTTAAAATTCCACCTCTTCACACTAATTTGGAAAGCTTCTCCTAGCCCCTGAGTCTCTGATACACAGTGGTCTTGACACGTATGTGTGGGACAGCTGAAGTGGCTTTTGTGGCCTCAGACTGGCCCAGGGCTTCTGCTGGCATGGGGTAGAAAGCCAAAAGAGCAATTTTTAATTGCTGAGGAGTCAGGCTAGAAGTTCTGTGCCTTTCATAAGTGTTAGACAACTACTCCTGTATTGCAGACAAGTGTCATCTCTCTTTTTTATTAATTGCTTCAGGTTTACTTGTTAAATGTTAGGAATATACAGCCTGACTTGTATGTAGCCCATCTAGTTTGTTTCACCAGTGCCTTTAAGAAGGTGTCCAAATTCCTCTACTTGTGTCAGTGTAGTGTGTCCCATGCCAGCTGCCTTATGTGCTGCTGACACTGTGTATATTTTATTGCAAGTAATGAAAGTCTGCACCCAGACAAAACATAAGGGAACTACTGAGAGTGAGATTCAACTCAGAAAGCACTTTAAATTAAATTACATTAATTACACAGCTTGCATAACATGATTTTCTGAGGTAGTTTGTAGCAAGTCATTGGGATAAGGGACAAGCATCATGCAGCTGTGGTGGTGATGAAGGCACTGGTTGTATGGACAGGAACACAGCCTGTAGATAAAGAGAAGTGATTGATTTCCCTTATGCAGTATCTGTTAGGCTACTTCTGGGCCACAGCACAAGAACTGTGTTGATAAGCTTGAATTTATCAGAGATTAAGCCTGGAGTACTTATCCTATGAGGAGAGGCTGAGTAAAGTGGCCTGCTTCACATTGAAGGCCTAAATACTGTCAATGGGGACATTATGGAGGAGATGGAGCCAGACACTCTACAGAGGTATTTAGTAGGTACACAACAATGATCATAAATAGAAACAAATAGGAGAAGTTCTAACAGAATATGTGGAAATGAGTACAGTGATGCACTGAATCAGAGGACCACAGAGATTGTGGAACCTCTGTCCTTGTGGGGATTCAAAGCTCAGTTGGACAAAACCACAACCAACCTGATCTGAATTCAGTCTTTGCTCTAGATTGGGTAGGAGGTTAGTTTTCTGTGCTGTCATATCCTTGCATAAGAGCCACCACTGATCTACCTAAATCCTTCCATAGACCAAATTGAATTCCAAACTATGCCTTGTGGCAGGCAGGGCAGGAGACAACTTCCAGACAAGGAGCCCCCTCACATCAAGGTTAAGGGTCTCCTAACCAGTGCATGCATTAAATTATTTTTTTAGCATAATGCTAAGATACTAAAGCACCTCAAATCTGATTGCTTCACGTGGACTTCAGGGGTAAACAAAAGAGCCAGTTTAGTCTGGCTAAACATGAAGTCTGGGATTCCAGGAGTAGAGTTTAGGCAGCTGACCATAAGCCTCTGTTATTCAGGCTCTGGTATGTCAGAGACCCCAGGATATCCACACCTCCACAGTGTTACAGACACATAAGCTTCAGAGGAAATACTTTGCATTTGAGTCCCAAAGCTGAGAGAGATCATGCTGTTCTCTTCATACAAAACAATTATATCAGTTCAAAAGAATGTCTAAATGCTCTCAAATAAGCAGAGCTTGTCAGTATTTTCATCCTTCTTGGTGTCGTTAATATACTTTATTCATCAACTAAAATTTTTTCTCATAGCATTGGCTCTTACCTCTCCATTAGCAAAGCAGTATAAAACTGCTACAAAAAAACCCTGTAAGAGAAAGACAGCAAAAGGAAAAAGTTAGAGTTTACAGGAAATACCTGAAGTTTATTTTATAAACAATGCTTCTTATTTAAAAAAAAAAAAAACGAGTTGCCTGTATTTACTTATTATTCAAGTACCCATTAACTTGTTTTCATATGGTGCCTTAGCAAACACAGGGCACATTTGGTGCAAATGCTGAGAAACAGAAAAAATACCACCTCATTTGATCATTCATGTTTTGCTGTCACATATATTTTTAAGAAACTATTGTTTTTATACTGTGACTGCTGCCATTTCTAAATACAGTTTAAAAAAATGCACCTTGGGGTGTCATACTATCTATGTGCTTGTTTAAATTTGCAAATTAGAATACTGAGAGTGGTCTCATTTGTGAACTTTTTAAAAATTGGTAAGTAGTGTCATTTTAAGGCTCAGATATGTTAAGTGTTTTGGCTCTTCAGAATTGTAATTTTTCCTTCACGATTGATTTAAATAAATACTTTTTAAGATAAAATACTAGAGATAAAACTTGTCTTAAACCAACCTCAAAATTAGTCTTTCCATTATCCTCCTTTCAGTCTGTTTGTGGTGTTAGATCAAAACAGCTTACATGATAACAGTCTGACACAGATGTGCAGATTTGTTACCATTGCTTCAGGAAATGCACTTCTTCTGGTGTGTCTAAACACATCTATGAAACCAGTCCTAATGAAAAGCATAAATGCTGTTGACTATCAGTCCCAAGGCAACTTCCTAGCACAAGTAAAATGGTGTCGTAACCATTTAATACAGCTGACATCATTTAATTGCCTTCACACTCATACTTTTCCAGAAATATTTCTGTTTTTCTTAGACAAAAGCTTAAAAATAAATTCACACACACTGCATCTCCAGTATTTTTTATTATATTTACCATTAACCAATAGCATTTTGAGCCTACTGTTAATTTTGTAGCAGTCCAAAAACGTTTGGAGCCTTTAATTGCTTAAGCATATGTGATAGTTCATCTGCCACACTGGTGGAAAGGAGGGCAGCAGAAATATAATTCACAATTGCTTTTTCCATGTATTTTATTTCTACTGTATTTATTGCTTCACAAACGTTACAGTAGCAAAACATGGGCAATTTTGACAAGTCATTTATTAATGAAGCTTTTAAATAATCCTTAAAAACACAAAATAATGTTGTCAGCAGACATTATAAAATGTTATATTTTACTGTGGGGACAAATTTTAGAATAGTAGTTACTCAGAAATAATGGAGAGAGGTTCTGATGGATAAATACAAATTTAATAGCTTAGGAATCAGAACTGCTCCTGCAGTTTTGTTTTTGGGCAGAAAGGGCATGACAGTGTCTCTACTTGGTGATTTTTTTTCTTTTTTTGCATGTGTTCTGGATATGACCCTAAGTTTGGTCTCATGGGCACCACAAGCAGAAAAACCACATCATGGTGTTAAGCCCTGTGACTGCTAAGCCTGATGACCCCTACTTTCAGAGGATTTTGTGAATAATAGTGGCACCTCTGTGTTTGTAAATTTAATGAATTTAGTTTAGTGCTGCTGCAGAATCAGGACATGCAGCGACAAGCAGAGGTAAAGTCCTAACTAGAAGGTGGAAAATTCAGTTTTTATTCCTGTTTTATGTTCATTGTACATTCAGATTTTTTTAATGGTTCCTCTTTTTTTTTTTTTTTTTCCACATGTGGAACTTCATATGTATATGTTTGTGTATGTCATGGCTCCTAAGATATACTTTTTTAAAATGTTTACAGTGTGAGGAAAAAAGAGGAATCAGAAATGCAGAAGAAAATTCAGTAGCATAATAACCAATAGAAAAGGAGAGATGCATGCATAAGCCTCATGGCAGTTTTTCAGTTCTGTTGAAAATGACAACATGATAAATTGCTCATTAAATATCTTGGGTTTATCCTCCAGAAGCTAGCAGTCTGCATGCTGAGATGTTCAGACTGTTTCACTTTCCAAAGCAAAGAAGCATCATATCTGCAGCAGAGATTGCATTTAGAATTTAATATTGTGCTTCTTGAAAATCTTTGAGTTAAAACCTCCAGATGAGATCCCAGAGGATATTGTTTTTCTTTAACAATCAGTTGAACTGATTTTTTAAACTACTGAGAAGATTTACAGACTAAACAAATGTAATTGTGTACAGCTTTTGTGCTTTTGTTTTGCTAATCCCTCTACAAACAATGTTGTAGCTAAAAAAGAGAATCTGCAATAAACATTGTCTAAGATCTCTGGGTATTTTTGAACAGCATCCTGTGTGGCTGAGCACAGGCATGTTCCTCTAAAAAGAAGGAAACTTGTGTTTTCTGGTAGGGATGAGTAATCTATCTTCTATATCAGTTTTCCTTGTACAAGCCAGTAAGTAAAAGTTTCACATAAAATGATTCCGTGTTTCTTAAAAAAGCATCCAGCCACTGCAACCTCTCCAAGTAAGGATATGTCTGAGGAACATGTACTTCAGCACCATGTCAGCAGGATCCCTCAGGGAGGTGGCCCTGCATGAACTCCTGCCTGCATGGACATTTTTTGCCTCAAGCCATAGTGGAATTTGTTCATTAGACCCTCAATAACAGTGTCAAAGCACTGATGCATGCATACACCAGAGCAATGATGCATACATACACATTAAAAGCCAGGAGCATCATAAATTCTGGGAAAAGTGCAATAATGCTTTGGTAATTTCATGTCTCAGACTGTAGAAGAGGTCAGGTGTAAATGTAGTGGGTCAGTGAGTAGTAAGGATTTGAAGGATAACAAAAGAAGCTTTTACAAATACATTAACAGCAAAAAGATACTCAAGTAGAATGTTCACCCTTTATTAGCTGCAGGGGGGATCATGGCTATCAGGGATGAAGCCTTTGCCTGTCTTAAACAGTCAGACCCATTATTCTCAGGGTATTCAGCCTCCTGATAGGGATGGAGAGCAATAGCAACTCCCCATAATCCATAAGGAAGCAGTTAACCTGCTACACCACCCAGACACCCCCAACTCTATGTAGCTGGATGGGATTCACCCAAGAGTGCTGAGGGAGCTGGCAGAAAAGCTCGCCAAGCCTCTCTCCATAATCTGTCAGCAGTCCTGGTTAAAAGGGGAGGTGTCAGATGATGGGAGGTTTGCCAGCATGACACACAACTATAAAAAGGGCTGAAAGGAAGATCTGGGGAAGTACATGCCTGTCAGCCTGACCTTGGTATCAGGGGAGTTGTTTGTCTTGAGTGCACTGATGTGGCACATTTAGGATAATGATGAAATCAGGCCTAGCAAGCATAGAGTCATAAAAGGCAGGTCCTGCGTGACTGTCTTCATCTCCTTTTATAACCAGGTGACCCAGCTAGTAGATGAGGGAAAGGCTGTGGACATTGTCTATCTGGACTTCAGTAAAGCATTTGACACTGTGCCCCATGGCATTCTTCTTGAGAAAACTGTGTCCCATGGAACAGACAGGTAGGCTCTACGGTGGGTTGAAAACTGGCTGGGTGGCCAGGCCCAAAGTGCTGTGATAAATGGGGTTAAGCCCAGGTGGCAGCTGTCACAAGTGGTGCCACCCCCTACTTAGGGCAGCTGCCAAGGGTGCACCTTTCCCAGACAGGTGTTCTAGCCACTAAGCAGCAGATTCAGATTCACTTTTACCCTCCTTCCTCTCAGTTAATTTTGCATCTTTGGTTGATGGCTTATGTACCTTTGGGCAGGAGGGGACAGTGCTGTGTACACCTTACTGGAAAGAGTGAAACCATCTC
Source organism: Phaethornis superciliosus (assembly GCA_023637945.1). NCBI lineage: Eukaryota > Metazoa > Chordata > Aves > Apodiformes > Trochilidae > Phaethornis > Phaethornis superciliosus. The sequence goes on from JAJQWJ010000021.1 coordinate 4,468,099, forward strand.
CTAGCTGGGGCCTGTGTTGCCTCTGTTGCCCAGAGGACTGCACTAATCAGAGGTCTATTTTGCAACACTTGTCATTTTACTGCCACTGTTCCCTGAATTCATAGTAGGTTTCAATATATCACTTCTGATGCATTAAGTGCTTTGTTGAATTTATGCTTAAAACTGTGAAAGAGACAGAAGCCTCAAAAGGACACCTCAGACCACATGATGCCTATGTGTGAGCAGTGAATACCTGAAGTATGTAGGTGTGGTTTTAGCATTAAAAAAAGTCTTTAAGTTTTTCTCTAGACTTATGTGGAAGTACCTCTGTTTCAACTACTGGACAGCACACAGCTCAGGTGAGTCGTGATCCTGGCAAGGTTCTTGTACAAGATGTGTCTTCAATGCATGTGTTCAAGGCCATTAATCTAATAGACATATCCAGAGTGTGTCCTTTAGGCTGGAACAACATACAAAGTGCTTCCTGCTTATCCTTCACATACTTCTCCTCACAGCACATGTTTTAACTCTTCTACTTGTTCTAACAATATTTAGATCTGCATCTCGTTTTATAAATCTGCCATGTAGTTTACATTCCTTTAGGAAGAAAAAGTTAAAGTTAGCAACTCCCCCACAGACCCTCTGTGTCAGTCATGAACTTCTTGCCCCAACTACCCAAACTAAAATGAAGCTAGGTCTTGTACCTAGCGGTACAAAGAGTCTTTCTTGGAGTGACAACAAGGTCATCTTGGTGTGTTTATGCTGGACATGGACTGAAAAAGGTGACTCTGGAGCTAACACTGTTCTTAGTGTGAGTGCAAAGTCAAGACATTACCTGAAAATCTTTTTTTTTAAAAGCCATCCAGTAGTTTTTAGGAATTAACCTATGCGAAACACATATTCTAAAGAGACCACTTTAATCCTCTGTTCAGAAAAGAAGTCTGTGATGAATTGTCACCCATTACCACAGAATACAGGACACACTTTATCTGAAGATGTCAGACTCCTTTTTTGGTCTTCATGATTGTCATATTTGAATATGCACTTTTAACTTGTCACTGTAAGATTGTATCTACAGACATGATAGGTTGGAGCATAAGATTAAATAAGAATACTGTATATCTGTGGTACCATTAGGTGAGCAACGTAAATATGTGAATTTAAGAGCCCTATAAACAGTATTTGCAAAATAGTACTTACATGAAATGAGCTCATTGTCAGCTGAATGAAAAGTCTTATATGTCTTGAAAGTCCTTCCACCTGTTCATCAGTGATGAAGGTAAATACAAACTCATGGATACCCAACAATGGAATCAGCACAAGTGTAGATCTTGCCAATCTTAAGAAGAAAATTTTTGATTATAGTATTTTTTCAACATTCTTGTTGCAAAAATCAAAAATTCAGCTACAAATAAATTATTACAGAAATATTTCTTAATAGTTTGACTCTGGGATGATATTAGTAATTTTGTATATTTTAGGACAAATTCCCAGATGCAGAGTTTGGAGTACACTATCAGAAATGTCTATACAGGAGGGAATCCTGGGTTTTGCTTTTAAGTGGAATGTTAGGGATAAGAAATGGAAGGCCACTAACATCAAACATACACTGCCAGGTAACAGAAATATTTACATAGCTAAATACAAGTGATCTGTTAAGAGGGTTCTTAGACCTCCCTATCATTGCTGAACACTCCATGTAGCTGCATAGAAAGTTTCTGTAATACTGTTGGCAGTCATATACTTTTTTTTTTTTTAAATGCAACCAGAATAATTTTTAGGGAAGAAGATCTTCATTGACAAGTTTGGGAATGTGTTTGCATGGATGAAAGAAGATATCTCTAAAGGAAGAGTCTTAGGAAGACTTGAGATGTGAGGAACAGCTTGAATCTTTGAAAGCAAAGTTATAATCAAAAGTAATAAAGTAAAATTATAAGCAGTAGAAAAGATAATATAACATCTTTTATAATATAAGATTTATATCTTATATAATATAAGAATTATAATGTTATATAATTTAAGATAATATAACAGCAAAACATTGACCATGTTAATATAGACACTATAAGCATAACAAGCTTCCTGTAGCAAACTGGAGATCTCACTGCTGAGATATTTCAGACTTTGAATGTTGAAGAAAGTGGAAATATGCTTCTTGTTTGGGATTTAATACTGGAATTTAATAGGAAGTTAGTTGTTAAATTTCCATCCCTCCTCTCTCTGACCAGTCTTGTTAGACAATAAAATAATTCATTTTCATAAGGCAACACTGTGTAACAGACAGAGATGCACAGTGCTTTCATTAAAGATAGAAAGAACTGGCAAGAATTGGGATGTATAAAGCAGTTAACAAATCCTCAGGTTTCTATTGATTTAAGTCAAGTTTCCACTGAACCCTTAATTCCTTGGAGAGCAGCCTGCTCTTCCCATAAAGTGTAAAGATACTTGTGCAAAGTCAAATTTCTTGACTTTACATATAACACAGTGTACCATTGAGACTATGGCCAACAGAGCCCACAGCACTGCCTGAAAGAGTGCAGGCTAAAGAGAATGTTCCTATTTGTGTTGACAAGAAGACAAGGGACATTCCTGAGTCCACAGTTTCTTTATCTATGAAAAACTGCAGACCAGAAATAGTAATGTCACTTAGGAATGACCCACAAATCTTTTAAAATTCCTTTTTTTTTTTTTTTTTTTGAGGATCTCTGCCACACTCCAACGTGTCACAGCAGTAGATGCCACAGATGAGGATACCTGAGAGCAGAGATATTACCATCCTGAAAAGTTCTTGAGAAAATGTCCATAATAGCACACAGGTGCTGACCTGCCTTTACCTCTCAGATAAAACAAAATGCTTATGGAGCCTGCTTCACCAGGCTTTTCTGTATCATGCCCTCAATATCTGTGACATTTTGTCGTGGCAGCTAAGTGGTATAATCTGCAGGGGCAAACTGGCAACCTTTTGATGTTGTGAGAGAAAAAAAAAAAAAAAAAAAAAAGCCTAGGATTTTGTTGTTATTCATATTACATACCTGTATTTGTAGTCATGAAAGCTCATTTGCTGAGCTTTTAGTTTGGAAATCAGCATCCTGAGAATTTTTAGGAAGATGCCAAAGTTAACCTTGAAAGAGAATACATATGTGTTATTACAAAAATTCATTTGAAACTATTCATGTAGCTATTGAAGAAATGTAAAATTGGTATTAAACACTTATAAAGCAAGTCACTGGAGACCTGTAATGCAGTTGTGAGCAGGACAGAACAGGAGCAGGTTATTACCACAGCTGCAGCAGAGACCACAGAGCAGCAGTAACAGATTCACCTGGTATCCACTCTTCCCAAGTGAGACAGAGTTTATAAACCTTAGCTCATACAGTAAAGAGGTTCCAGACAGTCAGACAAGGAAGCACTATATCTGTGACATAGGCAGAGCTGTGTCAAATTCAAAGCACAGATAAACAGCAGTGTTTTGAGACAAAAATCTTTGTTGTTTCTAGATAGACAGAAAGGACACCCATAATAAGAAACCTCTTCTACATTTTTTACTACCTCCTCTATTTCAATTGAAGAATTGGATTATATTTGGAGAAAGGGTAACAAAAGTCAGTAATTCTTACTACAATGGAAAACAACATTGGTCCTCGGATGATCCACCAGATTCCCATGTGTTCATTTGTTCCCCAGCACCTGAGAAATTATTTAAAGTATAATTAGATTTTTTTCATAGAGAAAAACTGTTAAGCTTACATAACCCATGTATACACTTTAACAAATATACTTGTTAACATTTTCAGGTAACACTCAAGAGAAGAGGAATAAAGCCAGGAAGTATCATCAACAACTTCAACTGTATTTATTTTGAAGATCTTTCCACTCTAGAAGATTCCCTGGACTGCAGACTTCAGAACAGAATGGCAAATTCAGTCATTGGATCCACACAACTGTACATGGCATCAGATCTGGTGCCTACTCAAATTTCACTCTCTGAAACTGGAAATGGGTAAATGATGAACTGTGACCATGGTTCTTGACCTGCTAAAAAGTATGCATACTGTTTCCTTGAAGCTGCCTCCTTTAATCCTCCCTAAACTTTCTAATTTGTGCTGTGCATATGTTACTTCTTGCTCATTGGCCTGAAACACTGTAGGATCTGGGCTTGTCATTTGCAGTCTATATAACTTCTGACTTTATGAGACTGTAATAGTGATTTGGAGCCTGATATTGTTGCTTAATCACTATATTGACATTACAAACAAAGCTCTCTAGGAACTATGAATAAAGAATGGGAACAAAAGGAGTCAAACTTAAAACCACAGAGTCTATGAGATGCCAAGAACAGCATCTTTTAAGACCTAAAGACTGGAAAACTGGTGCTTACTAGTGCAAGTTACTCTTGCTGATTCAGTCACTGAATGCTGAACACACTCACTTAGTATCAGGATTTAGGGAATATAATTTTTTTTGTCATTCTCCTCCTTAGGAATATTTTTTTTTTTCAAATGGCAGTGAATACTGATTAAACTCAAAGTGTAGACGCTCTCCAAAGAAAACACCGGTCTTCTTTTCTTACTAAGCAGATGCTCTCCATGAAGATGTTTGTGCTGACAATTTTCTTCATTTACATGGATGACACAGGATGCAATGGCTTTCTTTTCAGAACAATGTACTGTCATTCTACTTCTTGATTTATGCACAAGTAAAATTGAGAATTCCTATAAGTAATTTAATGTAAAAGTACTAAAATGAACATTGAAAATGTAACAAGTATTAAGAGGTGTTCTATAATCTTAATATAATAGTCAATACTTGTGTAAATTACTGTCAAGGGCTTGAAAATTAAGCCAAACAGAAAAATTAAGCAAAGAGAAAGCCAGTATCCTAATGCACATTTTATTTAGTGACCTACCCTGTGTTCTCCAGTTTTGATCTGCTTATTCCCCAAGGGCCCACAAACAGAATCGGAACAACTGAAAAGCAAAGGGGTAAATTACGGTCAAGTTTGCAGAAGAGTTCATATAAAACACAGGTATGTCACAGTAGTGTTTAATGAAAAGACTCATGCTTTTCAGTTTTCTGCTTAGAACTGTGCAAAAATCAACATGATCCTGACTTGCCCCATTTGTAGTTCAAATGCTGAATGAAATTTAATTATATAGTTGAATCTTGCATTTTCATATATACCATATGCATATGGTATATGCATATGTATTTATGTATACATACACATACACTGCTGATATGTCCAAATCTTCTAAATTCCTAGTCCTGAGATTTCAAAACACTTGCTAGTTGAGTCCTCACAGGCAACCTAAGGCACCAGTTGTTAACATTTTAATTTGTTGAAATAGTTCAACAGTATTTTTTCAGTGAAGGTGCAGAACTCAGTCTAATTAAAAAACCTGACAAAGTCTTGTTTTTCTGGATTACCTTTCAACAAGGAAGATAATCCATGGTGCCCATTCCCCTATTGTTGGTCCTTATCCTCCCACCCCACACTGGCCTCCTGGAGATCATGGACTGCAAACTAAGAAAAAACCTGAAATAAATACAGCACCATTCCAGTGGTCTACCTATGTGCAGGCACAAGTTTCAAGCACAAGCACAAAGCATTTGAGCTACAAAAGGCAGATGTTCAACTGGGTTCTCATCCTAAAAACACACAGGAGATTCTCTGGACAGAAAGGAAATGAGATAATGAGAGCAAAAGAGGGGAGCTGACAGGGAGATGATAATTATTATTTATACTCTTACAGCTGTGAGAAAATTTTTTAACAGAACTTGTCTTATTTGTCCAGTTTGACCGAGGAATAAAAAGATTAGTCCCTGTTCCAATGAGCTGCTGAGCAAAAGAAAAATGGATACGGAGAGGTAGGAAGAGTGAGGAAGCAACAAGACAACACTAATCAGTGTGAAAGAGTGGTCTTGGTGTGTCAGCAGCCTGGGTGTCAAAGCAGCTCTACGACTTACAGAGGAATGTGAAAGGGAACAGAGAAATCAAGGCATGCAAAAAGATCAGAGGGCTAGAGTATGTCTCCTATGAAGATAGGCTGAGAGTTTTGGGGGACATGGTTTAGCATAGGACTCAGCAGTTAGGTTAATGCTTGATAATCTTAAAGGTCTTTTCCAACTGTCACAATTCTGTGAATGATTCTGTGAGTTGAGATTGTTCAGGCTGGAGAACAAAAAGCTCCAGGCATATCTCCTAGCAGCCTTCTGCTACCTGAAGGGGACCTGCAGGAAAGTTGGGGAGGTCCTTTTTATAAGGGCATGGAGCAATAGGACAGCAAGAAACAGTTTCCAACTGAAAGAGCTGACATTCCCAGGTTGCCCAGGGAAGCTGTGGATGCCCAGGCCTTGGAAATGTTCAAGGTCAGGTTGGACAGAGCTTGGAGCAAACTGGTCCAGTGGAAGGTGTCCCTGCCCAGAGCACAGGAGTTGGAACTAGAGGATCTTTAAGGTCCCTTCCAGCCCAAACTGTTATATGATTCTGTGATGGGGAGAAGGACGTTCTAGAATGTGAGGTGTGGCAGGGGAGAAAACCCTGAGGCTTGGCAATGAACAGTGAAGTGTGACGTTATGTTTTGACAGAAACTTAATGGTTTCTAATAGGTAGGATGGTAATGAGTGTGAAAGTGGAGGAAAGTAGTTAATGCCTGATGAGGAAGAAGCAAGAGGAAAAGGACGAATGCCAAAAATTGAATAGTATGTTCAAAACTGCAATCCTGAAAAACAATCTTCACAGTAGCATAGTGGATGAAAACAGGTAAGGCCAGAGAAAAGGATGCTGTAGGAAACAAGACAAGGTCCAATATGACTATATCTAGAGATGCATGAAAGTGTTAAGGTACCATTCCACTTCTCTTTAACACTGAGACACATTCATTCTTTAAAAGTACTCATCTTCCTTTGGTTCTAGAGAGAGCCTTGATATTGGTTACCCAAATTTAGCCTTGTTAGAAGGGAACATCTAAATTCTAAATATAAATGTAGCATTCAAACTGTAATTATTACAATTTCAATCCTAGCTGCTATTTGTTTCAGTATTTATGTTTGAGTTTTAAAGACTCTTTGAAATCATACCTCTTTGCCCTTGGTAGATAGTTTTAGAAAGCAGTAGATCTTAGAAAATATATATAATTTATATAATAATGTATAATTTCTATATAACTATGTAATAATCCACCACAATCAAATCAGTTTTCATTCTTTTTAAGTGAGCTATACACTATCATCCCACAGTCCTGGATACATAATCTTAGATTTAAAAATATAGTCCAATGGACATATTATGGTGATAGTGAACCAGCTTGTAAAACCATATGTTGATAAAAGTTTTATACTCAGAAGTTCTTATGGCCATCATCTTATCCTCCTTCTTAACTAAGGTCCCTGGATTTGATTTCATAACTCTTTCAGCAAAACTACATATTGTCTAAAAGAACATTTTAATTTTTCTTCTAAAGTCTTCAAAGCCCTGCAAGTTATACATGCAGATTTTAGATGATTGTCATGAATTGGGAAACCATGAGTTTTTCCTTTGTCCAGGCATGATACACAATTATTCTCTTTGAGTAAGCAACAAATTGTCAGATTACATAGCATAATTTAAACAGTCTTTTAAACGCTTGTAACTAATGTTATAGTGTCTTTATTCCATTAAAAATGTCTAAAATATGAGACCTGAGTCATGCAGTGTTTCAGATTGCTCTCTAATTTAAAGCACACTTTAGAACATAAAAGTAAACTAGGAAGAGGAACATATAAAAGAAAACTGTCAATGCTTAGGCAGCTTCTGGTAGTATCATAATATTCAGTGATGACAGAAAATACAGCCAAATATAGTCCAATTTCTTCTTGTTCAGTCCACTAGGCTACTGTTTTATTATTAAAAAATTAACTTATTTCCGTATCTGTAAGTCAAGCTGAACTGAAACCAATGTATCACTCACTGACTTTGAATCTTTAGTGACAGTTGCTGACTTCAAAACAGACAAGAAAGAATTCTGATTTTTTTCTCTTTCTTTATTATAAAGTATCCACCGATGACTAAAAAAAGTACCACAGAATCAATAACTTGGAAATCCTTACTACTTACCCCATCCTATCACAATATATGTCTGTAGCAGTCGTCTTTCAGAGAGTACAACAGTTACCAATAACGTATGCAGATAAATTCCTTCTACTAATAGCCAAAAATAATTTGCCCCAACAAAGTAATGCATGAAAAACTGTGCAGTCCTGCAAATGATTATAATCTGTAGAAATGAAACACCAGAAATAATTAAAACATTAAAACTCTGACAAATAATTATTTTCTCTTGTTCCTTTAGCAATCATTTTAACACTAGGAGATGGTTGTGATAGAACTGTGGTTGGGTCACATCTCACAAGATTCTTCTTGATGCTTAGAGAGGCTGGGGGAGAGTGAAACAATTTAAAGGCTTCTACATAGAGAGTTTGAGTGGAGGTGACAAGCAGGAAAAGACAGTGACACTGTCTGGGGTATGTGCTCTTCGTCACCATCTGCATATCAGAATTTTGACTGATGAGCTACTACAATGCTACTCACCATTAACACCCTGCAGCTAATTTTCCTTGCTGACACGGGCAAACTATATTAACTGTAGTTAGCAAACTATATTATCATCTAAGTATAATGTGGTATAATTTGCACAACGGTTGCAAATTAAAGAAGTGTTTATTCCATTACCTAAACAAGTGTAAAAATGTAGCACATTTTCCTAGTACAGAAAAGCCTTTAAACTTCTTTTATCTTGGTTTTATTTAACAAGAAATACATTGTTTGATAAGATTGCTCTAAAAGCAAGGTATGTGTGCATCGCATTGTCCCATGCATAGCAAGAATGAATAAATATAATGTTATAAGTGCCAAATAAATGTTTATTTCTTCCTAAAGTCTGCAGGTGTAAGGCATTTTACTTAATTAGATCTATTACTTTATTTCTTGCTTCTCTATAAGACTTCATTAAATATAATGTATTACCATTTATCAAATATTTTTTTGTGATTGTGCTAAGTTTTACCAGCAAAATCTCAGCATTCAAAGCTCAACTAAAAAACACCTGAAACTATGCTACCATATGGCATATTTCTGAAACTGTAAGTGTTAAAGCCAGTGGCAGCATTCATTTACTATTAGTGATGAACAAACAAGAAATTACCTCAGGACTGAGGTATAATACCCATCCAGTTTCATCATTTGGTCTTTTGGAGTAAATATTGTAGTATACAGTGTCTTTTATAAGAACTGCAGTGGCACGCAAGATAAAAGATGCAAATAAATTCATATGAATGTAGTTCCTTGTGCAGTGAAGTTTTCTGTGGGAGAAAAAATAAGGCATGAAATCCTTGTAATATAATTTGCAGAGATTTAAAAAATAAATAAATACTGTAGTATTCCCATTGTTGCTATCAATTAATTTTTGCTTAGGAATTGCTTTTTTAATACTTATTGAGAAAATACAAGTTGCTTACATTGGAAGGTAAGCAACAAATTAAATTGCATGGCAAGAAGAACATGCATACTGGGGCTTGTACTTTTAAAAAGCATGTAATTTGTACTAACCTGAGTAAAAGAAGTATAAGGAGAGCTAACACAAGTGAGATGAGAGAAAAATAATATCCTATAGTGTATAACAGCTGCAATGTAGAAAGCAATTTATGCTCTTCTTCCTAGGAACAAAGAAGAAAAACATGTTATACATACAGGCAGCTGGGCAGAGGACAAACATACCTCAGAAACTGTGAGTCCACCTTCTTTGTGTTGCAAAGAAGCCATGGGAGGTTTGTGATGCCTGTTCCCTGCACTACTTCATGAAATATTGCATGACAGACACACAGCCTCAGGTTTTAAATTTTTAATTCTGAAGAGTCTCACAGTCTCATTTCTATATTGCTAGTGCACAAGCTCTATTTGTAGTCTAAATCATTGTCATGATTACATGCACCAAAGGGATCCTAGTGGCTTAACAGTTGCAGAGATCAACTCACTCAACCCATACATGTATGTGTGTAGCCTGGGGACACACAGACCAGTTGTGTCTCTACAGTTTTGCAAGTCAGCTTGAAATAGACTGACTTCTACCTCAAGTTCAAATTAAAAAAAAAATTATTAAATCTAAATCTTTGATGAATAAACCCCAGAGGAAGAAGGGGGGGACACTCACATTTCTTTCCACTTTGCTTCATTTATAATTTCTTCTTGCTAAGTTTTTCCATGTATCTGCTATTTTTCCTCATCTCTTCATACTGCTTTTCCAGCTCAAGAAAACCTTCTCTGCAGAGGGGACATCAGGATACAGGACAAGGGACTTTCTTAATCTCTCTTTGGCCTGCAAGTATTTTCTTGGGACTTGGGTCTTTTCCTCAGTGATTTGTCTGTGTTCTTTGTGAATTGTCTTGCTGCTAAGAGCCATGTACTTTAGCACCATCTTCCTGACAGTAGTTATCTCTACTCAATTTATGCCAATGTGTACTACCTAGATACTACAAGTGAGCTGTGCCTGCTGGTAGAAACTCTCATAGAGGGGTTGAAGGTGCCCAGGGAGCACAGTGGGGGTGCATGAGATTCCCTATATGCTTTAGTCACTCTGCTTCAAGAAAGCATTCAAAGAGGCAGGACCCCAATAAAAAGCATGAGTTATCACCTCAGCTCTGACAGTTCTGGAACACCAAAGCAAATGAAATCAAGTTGATTCCTCCTATGAGTTTGGACACTAACCCTGAGTTATTCCTAACATCGTGGGGCTTTTCATTAAATATAACAAACAAGTTCAAAACCACATTTAGTGTTGGTAGGAAAGCTGGTTAAGAAAAATCATATACTGCCACACAAGATTAATTAATGTGTCTCCCACCAACTGGTCTGTGATCCAGAACAGTCAACAATACATGGAAAACTCTCAGTACTGTGAATATTTAGCATACCAGTATAAAGAGAGTGTAAGTTTGGAAGTTAAGATACTCAATATATAAATATTTGAGTAAAAAGTAAAACTTGGGAATCCTGAACTAGTAGTGTTTCATGAAGTAATCAATACAGTAACGTTACTCAATAAAGCAATAAATAGTAAGAGTGCTCACCAAATAAACTACTAAAAAGTAAAATAATCACCAACAGTAATAGTGCTTATTAAAAGACTTATTTTTTTACATCAGCTAAGCTGAACTCTACGGTGAAAGAAATTGCAGGAAGCTGAATCTGCATACTTTGCTGTTACCTGAAACTCTGATGCATTGGCTGCAAGTCATTGCTCAAGGAGGCAGCAGGACCAGACCTTTCTCACTGCTTGAACTGTTTTTTCCCCTTAAACCTAACGTGGGTGGTGGAGTGAGTTTCCCAGTTGAAAAATACCTTGTTGCTGAAAGTAAGAGCCTTGGAGATAGAGAGCAGGAGTGTGACCCCCAGCTTCCCAGCCCAGGGCTGCCCAGGGACTTTTTCTATTTGCTCTTCAGGAGCAAGAGCCAAGTGCTGCCTTGGGGAGCAGTCATGGGTTGTCTGGGGAAGCGGGGTGAGAAATGGCATTTGCATGATGATGAATCCCCTGCTTGATGACTAACTAAAATGGAAAGGACCATTTAACTGCTCATGAAGTGATAACAGGCTCAGGAAGTGGCAGGGAGTGAAGTTTTCTGTCCCTGGAAGACCAGAGCTGTTTGAGGTAGATGATAGGATGCTCTGAAGTCATTTGCCAGTCAAGTTTCAGTGTTTTTCAGTTTTATTAGGAGAAATTCAGCACATATGAACACTGAACGATGAACAAAAAATATTTTTTGCATCTAAAGCAGAAATCCCCCTCCTTTCTCTTTCCTCCTCTGATTCTTCTAAATAAAATAACGTTTCCATTTGGTAATCTAAATGAAATTTGAACATCTTTTGCATGTGTCCAATGGAAAGGTATTATCAGTTACTCAAGAAGGGATTAAGAAGATTAAAGTATTAAACCATAACATAAAACATACTTACATTTTTTTTGAAATTATTTTTCTCAGAACATTCTGAACTATCACGCCAAATGTCTGTGGAGTTCTCCTTTGTTTGCCAAGTCCCTTCATCCAAGCAGACTCTGTATACATTTCTTACACTTCCTGAAAGTAAACAGAGGTTTAGTCTGAAAGGTCAAAATAAAAACCTCATTTTTCATATATTTTACATTTCTCCTTTACATAGCAGCAATAGACACCACCTTGCCCAAAAAAAAACCAAAAAAAAACCAAACAAAAAAACCCAAACAACAACAAAAAAAGCCAACAACAAAACAAAACCAAAAACCAAAAGCCAAAACCCAAGAAAACCAGAATTAAAAAAATACTTTTTTGTTGCCTTTACAGTATATTTTTTCATATTTATGTACAACAAAGTACAAATGTGATCTATCAGATATTAATTCCCAGATTTTACCTGGTATTTACAAAAAGCACATAGTTACTAAATACAAAAGAAAAGCCTACGTCTCACTTTATTCAGTTTTCCTCATTAAACTCATAGGTTCTATCAAGTGTGGTTAGCACATTGCCCAATATATACAGTCAAATTGTAGGAGGAAGTGTATGGTTTGCTTAGGAAATGATTTTTCTCTGAACCACTGTGGCTGATGTTTTATATATGTGCTTTGGAGCCTGGTCAGCAGGTGACATGAACCAGTGAAGCTTTCTTGGCTTTTACCACTTTGTCCTAGTTTATACTAATTAAGATTTTAACCATAACACCAGAAGAATGGTATGGGAGCCCTGATAATATTTCTTGGATGTGGTCCTCAGCAGCTGCCCTCCAGGAAAAAGGTGCTTGAAAGGCTTGTTAGGCTACAACAGCTCTTGCTGGTGGTGCACTATGTCCTGCTGGAGGGCTGACTGCTCGGACTGCTGTTGTATTAGACTATTTCATTTTTATGGGAGAGAGCTTCAGGTCAACAGGGACCCCAGAAGGTGAACCTCAGAAGCTGAACCCCATATCTCTTACTGCTGGTCACATCATCTTGGAAATGTTGCTTTATGGCAAATAATATAGAGCTGTAACAAGAAAAGATGAAGAAAAAGGGTAAATAATTCAACCACTGGCACTAATTTTGTGCCTCAATTCAGAACAGAGGTGAAAAGAGGAGAGACAAGAAATTCCTCAGACACCCGGAAGACACTGGAACAGGAGATACAAGAGCACCATTTCTCATTTAGTGAATTCCCAGCATAAATACAAGAAGTAGTTATCACTTTCACATTACCATTTTCCAACCATGGCAAATATGAAGGACAAGGAACAGAGACTTTTCCTGGAGGTGAGTAAGGCCAGCAAGCAAACTGGTCAAAAGTCCCATTACAATGTATTCCTGGGGAGAAAAGCAAATAGAAGTTTCATTAAAAGTTGTACAGACAATGGACAATCACAAAAGCCATGAGTGTACTGCTCAGGTAGTCTGCAAGCTATTCCAGAGTATTTACAAGATGTAGCAGAGAAACTGTGCATTCACTGTGCATTGTTCAGTGCATGGGGCAGAAATGACTGCTACTTCTTCCCTGGATGTGCTCAACAGTAGCAGCTTTTAAAGGCTTCAATATGAGATAGAGGGATTGCTCAAAATCATCCTGATGCTTCTGTTGTCCAAAATGTAACATAGGTTCCAGCCACGTTCTTACTTGCTGTTTTTGGTACATGTCACAGGCTTTGCTGGTAAATGGAAGACATTCCACCTTTCATGACTCCTCTGACACTGGTTCTCAGAACAGACTACTGCCAGCTTCTTGGATAACGACTCCTATGAGAGTCTTATATCCTATAAAAGATAGCCTTTTCACAATAAATGTTAGGGACTTGACAATACAGCAGATTAATTCAGTTTTAAGCCTCAGAAGTGTCTCTTAGGCAGGCACACAGTGCTGCAGCATAGTGGTAGCTCAGCACCAACTGTTTAATACTTCATTTCTGTATATGGTCTGGTTTTACATATAGGAACCTAATATGTTTCAGGACAACAACAACAACAAAACACCATTAATTTAATGGTTGAATGTTTGCATGTTTAATTAGAGCTGATTGTTCTACATTCAGAACTTCTAAATCTACACATGCAAAACAAGTAAAGCATTATTTGCTTATTCATTGAAATTAATTAAGATGTAGCTTTATGGTGCTGTTTGTTTCCTTACCACTATCTACAGTTGATTCCTGCAGCATTTTCAAACATTCTTGTTTATATTTATTCCATCTGGTAGTGGTTTTTTCCAGCAGAGATCCTTTGGCCTGTGAGTGAAAATGCTGGACATAAGGAAAATTGGTCAGAATCTTGTGGTCTTTTAGTGGCAAGTTCCCTTCCACTATAAGAAATTTGAGAGGAGATGAGAGGTAGATAAAGGAGATAAGCAGGTAGATAAAGACAGACCCCTTCATTGTCCATGAAACTGTTAGAAAAAATTCTTACGTTGTTGTTTTATTTTTTTTCCCTGAGCAAGAAATGTATTGCCATGGTACTATATAACCAGCAACTTGTGTAAAGTACATATAGATATTTAATTGCTAGGGCCTGTGAGTATGCCCCAGAAACTCTGGCATTTCATTCCTCCACTGTAGAAAACTGGTGCTTAGCTTGACAAATATTACTGTCTTTTTAGGATTTTACAGTCAAATTATCCCAAGGTCAGCTAATACTTCTCATTTTTCTGCTAGATTAATTTATGAATGTTGATTGATGATAATTTTTAGGGCTGCTCATTTTAGAGTATTTTTAAAGATAATCAAGGCCATCTATTTGAATAGTACAGTAAAAAACTGAATAAGAAAGTAATTGATAAGCAATGTTATTTAGCTACTAACACCTTCTCCAGTGCATTCCGTACTCCTGCCCAGCATTTCTAGCACCACTTCTTTCTCCAACAGCTGAAACTGCCTTAGACATCTTTCTTTTCCTCATTTTTTTGAGAAAACACTAATTTTTTTTATAGTTTTACTTTCCCATCTGCAGCAACAATTTTGCCCCTTTTACCTGTATAGGGCAGTTTTTCTGTCCTCTTATTCCACGGGGTGTTTGCTGTCAAGATTTCTAACACAGTGAAACGCAGTTTTATTTTTTTACGTGCCAAAGTTTTCTCCATATAAAACATTTCACGTAAGATGAGAAATTCACCCTCAATCCACAGGGCCCTACAGGACCTAGCACCCCCTCTCCTCAAGGGTGAGAGTAGAGATAGACTGTAGTAGAGAGAACACAAATGAAGCAAAAAAAGGGTGTTGGTGTCTAAACTGGCAGTTTCTCTGGTAGACAAATTCCGTCAGATTGTTTGGGAGAGGACTGCTGGACTTGTAAGAGATGGATGGCAATGTGGCTGCAGAAAAACACAGAACTACAGGAGGGATTGCTAGGGGTGTTTGAAAATGGGATGAGAGAAGAGGCCCCAGCTGGACATGGGGACTTTGAGTCACTCCCTTGGCACCAGAAAGCAGATAGGAAAGAGACCTAGAAGTCAGCATGAAAGGCTGAGATCAAAAGTCCAGAGCAACAGTTGCTAGCACAGAGAAGAATTAAATTTGTCTCCACTGCTGAAAGTACTCCTGACATAAAATCTGCTTGGCTGAAAAAAAAATATTCCCAGCTATGGACAGACTTTAATAATGATTTTATACATAGTGCCTTTTGTGTTTAGGATTTTGTGGAGATCTGGGGCATACACCTTATCAATGTAAGGTTTGTCATTGTCCTGACTGGATTCATATTTTAACTTGTAAATATCCAGCTTTCTGATACATCTTTATCACACATCACTCTGACTGCAGAGGCCTTTAAGAGGGTGAAAATTGATACTTAGGAAAGGAATGGATAAAAATAGAAGAATTAAATGCAAAATTGCTTGGTGATATGTTAGGCTGAGGCTGCTGAATAAGTGGAAACAAAACAGTAGAGAAAGGGTGATGCTAGGTACTTCTTACAGTTCAGTGTCAGTGATTACTTGATCATTATATACCCAGGGAAAAGAGCATCAGCCTAAGCAGTCTCTTCATAATATGCCAGCTGGTGTCCTGAAACCAGGGCTTTGAGGGGCCACAGGCAGGCAAGCAGTCAAACACTGTCACTAATAATCTCTGAAAATGGAAAATTCACTACCGGTTGAAATTCACTACTGGTTATTGATTGTAACAACTGATTGTGGAGATCAAATTAAATACAAGTTTTCTAACAAGGAACAATACTTGTACCAAGGGATGCTTTTCAGCTCTCCAGGGAAAATCAATTTCCTTTTGTCTGGACTACACCCTTTTTGGAAACTGCCTTTCACATGTGTATGTTTTTCATGATCTTCTCTGAACTTGGTGATGTACCAAGGGCTGAGATAAACAACCAGGCCAATGTATAGCTGTGAATTTCACCAGGATCTTTTTCTTTTAACCTGTGTTTATTGGAAAATAAAGAAAATTATATTTATTTACTTTCATATCAAGAACACTGAAAAATTTTAGCTATCTATTGTATGAGAACAGTCTTCCATGCATATTCGTTTCTGTGCAAAATGTTGCTTGCTTTTTGTCTCTTAGTTAATTTCCAGACACCCTACTTTAAATTCCAGGGATTAGAAAGGCTATAATTATTCTTCCTCTGATGGGTTTGCAAGATAAGGAGAGAATATTTACAGCAGCCATGAGAAAGGAATGCATGTTTCAAAAATAAAAAGCATCTTGACATTTCCCTCATGCAGGCCTCAAAATGCTGGGAGTCAGAGGAGATTCTTCAGACGCTCTTGGTTAAGTGAACAATATTTGAAGAAGCAAGAACATGGAGATGATGCATTTGTAGAACAGACTGCTTCATTTAAGGAGTAGCACTTCAGTTACTAACAAACAAATGCATTAAATACTCAACGAAATATAAAGAAAACTTTACAGTGGATACCTGGCCTGTTGTTTGATTCCGTTCCTGGAAGCAGTCATGAAGAAGCTCACTCAACAAGAGTGAGAAACAGTTTAGGCATATATAATCATTTCACATAATTTCTTATGTAATTGTAAATTTCTGCAAATCTGTAGGCAGAGTCACATAGCTAATACCCAGTGACTGTTGATATAAATACCTGTGAGATGTTTAGTTTTCTAATATAAGACCTTCTGGTGGAAAAAACAAACCAAGTTCTATACAAAATGAGAGCTGCACCTGACAGCTGACATTATGAGCTGTCAACTGACCTCAAAGCTTAATTTGAAATATAGTTAGAATAACTTATAAACTTATTTAAATTATTGAACAAAAATATGCAGAAATTGCAAATTAACAGGGGAGCAGATAATTACCAGACCATTTAGATCACTGGGAAACATGAAACCCTCTGCAGAGCATGCACTATGGTAGACATAATGCAACATTTTCTTCCTAGAAAACAAAACTGGAGGATGAATGTCAGGACGAGATGGTTGACATTTCTGGATTTACAAGGGAGGATGTTGAAAAGGGACAGTAGGGATGAGTAGTATTTGTCCCTGGTGCAGCTCTGTCTGTATAGTATGACTGTGATGGTTATGCCTCCAAAGAGATGCACATTGGATGGAAAGTGCTGAAGTGACCTCAATCATAAAATTAGAATATTAAGAAATCTCCATAGATTTATCTTATCAAATAAATATTAAACAGATATTTAACAGCAAACTATGATGACTTAAATGCTACTTATATGGGGACTATCAAAGGCAGCTAAAGAAAACCAAGCTTGCTATATGTATGTGACTATTCAGTCAGCAGTGGTCTTCATGCTCTCTGGTGGAAATCTACAAGGACATTTGTGTAGAGAATGGCTGAAGAGCACTGGCAGTGCCTTGAAATGAAGAAAATCACCTTGCTTTCACTTCTTATCTTCAGAGGGATTGGTGCAGGTGCCACAAACAGAAGACTTCTGTGTTTTCTGCAGTGGAACATCCTGCTAAGGCTCTTCTGCATGAAGAGCACTTCACTGATGAGTGAGAAGGCAAACTGTAGGGAGTGGGAGTAAGGGAAGGGGAAATGAAGGAAGTGGGAAACCTTGATGTCATCTGTCTGTTTAACTAAGTGAAAAGAGTGCAATCCAAAAATCAAAATGCATCCGTGTTACTGTTGTTCTTCACAGAGCTGCCGGTACTTTCTGAAAGAGGAGGTCTGCAGTCTGAGCAGCACAGCAATCACTGCTGGGAAGATGAGGGAATTGATGCTTCTGCCACATGTGGGAGGAGGCCCAGACCTCTGGGCATTTTCTGAGAAGACCTGACAGATTTCTCTCTGTCTCTGACGTGGGTCTGTGGTTACATGGTGAGTTTTTGCTCATCATCTAGTGATGTGAGCTAGAGTGAGTTTTTTGCTAGTGAGTTTTTTATCATCATCCCAGTTTTGGGCTACTGAGATTTAGATACAATGCAAGCTCAGTAGTAGAAATACAAAGTTTTAGGTGAATTTACTGTGAGCTCAAGCAGTGGCAACTTAGCATGGGTTTTGAGCACAGTTTTATGTTTCAGTTGATGTTCAGACAGTAGCATTTAATCAGGAATTTTGACTCAGAAGAAAATTAACTCCAATATACAAGACATAAGCTCAGAACGTCCGAGACTTTTTACCTTACCCTGGACATATCTTTACTTCCAGCTATCTGAAATTTCACTGGGAGCAAATGAACTACCTCAGCCTGCTAGCCTGGCACCCTGCTCACATCACAGTTCACTCGCACTGAAGTGTAATCAAACCTCCCTTAAAGGATTTTTCAATTAATTTGGTTTGCTCGGAGGCCACAAATTTCACCAAGAAGACACTGCGGTGTAAAAACATGTTGGATGCAGCAGGCAAAGCTGCCCGAAGCTCTTGCTTAAGAAGATGATTATAATAATAAACCTCTAAGGTTGCAAGCAGACTTGTTTAAATTTATTTTTTCATAACTGGCCACAGTATAATCAGTATTTCACCCTTTTAATTTCTTGTACAAATCTAATTGTAAAATTATAATGTTTCTGTTTATTTAGATTATGCTATTGTGGACTGTATAAAGCTTTAATTTAAGTATAAAATAGAATTAAGAGCTTAAATATTTATGTATTATTTCAGTCATGAACTTGGTTTATTATGATTGATTGATAATTTTCATATCTATATGAGCATTTACTAAGAAAGATGGATATTGTGATTTATGATTATTTCTTTAATTTTTACTTTATTAAATAAAATATAAAGAAATATGGTATACTATGTAAAGAAGTTGCAGGAGTTGCTCTGACAGAGTAATTCACCATGATTTCTCTTCTAGTTAAGTTTTGATCTCACAGAAATAATTGGGAAATTTTCCTTTAGCACGGAGAGAACCAGTGCTTTGTTTGAGTTGTCCTACAGATTTTAGGTACACACAAACGTGAAATATGTTTCAGTCCTATATTCCTTTATGTGACAGAAGTTCTAAATTTGTATTATGCAAAAACATTAGAAATATTTTCAATTTAAAAAAACAAAGCAAAACAGCACAAACCAACCAAGCAAACAAAACCAAACCAAAACAGAAACAAAACACAGAGTATGTGTCTGCTGATATATTCCTAAAAATCTTAGGAACAGAATTACAGTCTCTACAGCACACACACATGGACACCCAGTTCTTTAGTAATGTAGATAAATGGAAGCTGAATGGACAAAAATACCCTATTATTTTCAGTTTAAAGTAAGTTTGTCAGTCACACTTATTCTCACCTGTATTTTTTTCATAGAAATGTACCCTAAACTACATATGAATTTTGTTCAGATGAATTTAAATTTACTGTATCTTAGTAATTTTAAAGAATTCTCAAAATCAAAGCTGGCATTCACAAGTAAATAATAATACTTAAAAACATTTGTGAAAAATTTCTTGAAGTTAATTACATGGAGATATTTTGTAATTAAATACATAAAGTTCCTCAAAATTATGAGACAGTATAGATGAAGAAATAAGCTTTTAGATTTTTTAATAGATTTCAGAAGGAAAAAAAGTGAATGGTTTAGTAGATGTCTACAAGCAATAGTAGTAGAAATAGCATACAGAAATACTGGCCTTCTGAAAAAGTGAGGTGCAGAATGGAATTAATAAAAACAGATTTCAGAAGTGTGATTCAGTGCTCATTTTCAGTACAAGTGTAAAAGGGTAAACAAAAGTGTTAGTAACAAAGCAAAGCTGCTTTTAAAGCATGGAACACCCAGAAAAAAATAAACAGGGTACACAATAGTATTGCTTTATGATAGGAAACCTGAAAAATAAATGTAATTCAATGATGATCGATACTGATATGAAAAGAGATTGTATAAATGGACTTAAACACAATACATTCCCTGTATGAAGAGCACTAATACAAGATATTTGTAATAAATGACCAAGTCAGGGTGAGTTCTAATACAAAATTCTGCATCTTCTCAGTGAACATTTCTCATATATAATACACATAAATTGCTATGTAAGAACTAATTTTTAAACAAACATGCTGTTTGTGAAACTTAAAATGTTATGTGATAGCAATATACTTTTATACTGTCCATTATTAATTACTGAATTAGCTTACCTGTTTCACTAGAAACAATATCATGAAAGAGCTGGCAGGTGTGGGAGATATTCTGGACCAGAGTCCCATGCTGGAACAGAGACCAAGAAGCATTACCATGCCCATTCTAATAAATTGGTCCCTAATACGCTGTAATTTTGCTTTAGATCTATTGTATCACTCTGCCCTGTGGAAAAAAAAAATTTAAATCTTCTATGAGTGAAACTGTTCAATGAATCTTCTTAAAAGGGAGTGAGGAAGTCTAGTATAGTGTCTCAGCTTGCTAGACTTCACCTCTGTGTTGTTTTTCTGATTAAGGCAGACAGAATTTACTCTAAACTTCACAGAAAGTCTGCTTACAGTAGTTTGTCCTTTAGCCAATAAGAAGAAAACTATTAAAACATTAAGAGGGCTGTTCCTGTTCCCTTGAAACTCCATGGGAATTTTGCCAGTGGTTTTACAAGAATGGAATCCAGATCCATAAATACACATATATTTATACACAACTCACTACACCATTAAAAGACACCCTAGAATACAGAAATACTTCATGTAGGAAGCTTATTGAATCTAGCTGTCTGTTAGGAAGCATTTCAGTTATAGCTATTTTTGTCTCTTTTTTTGTTTGTTTTTTTGTCAAATATGCAGAGTCAGCGCAGTATTGAGGAGAATCTCAATTTACAAAAACTGATGTTACTCACAGTTAAAGTTTTATTTCAATTCTTAGGTCATTCAGGTGGTTTTTTTTTTCTCTTCACAGATCAAGAGAGATAGGGAACTGCTGGAGACAGTCCTGCAGAGGGCAACAAAGTTTACTGAAGGCCTGAAGCACCTCTCCTATATGGAAAGGTTGAGACAGCTGGAGCTGTTTATGAGATTTGAAGCTTGCTTAAGTGACCCAAGCTTTGCTTCATTGGCCTTATTGTTCTGGTCAATAGCAGAGTCTTACTGTAAGATCTTTCCCATTGGAAACCACTCCTTTGATTTTGACCCAGAGGTTTTCAATTGAGCTTCCACAATCACACTACTTATCTTCTGTGCATTCAAGATTCTCCTAAATACAGAGCATTCTGCTGTTATATAGAGCATTTTTAATGGGAAAATGATTTAAACATTTGTGGTACCAACACTGATAAGCAAGACACCAGCTCAGTAAAAAAATTACTGCAGTTGTCAACCAGAAGACATCAAATGTTAGTTCTTTTTCTGAAGTTTCCAGAGACTGATTCATAGTCTAGAACAAGGTCTTCTAAAAGAAGATAACAATCCTATGGCATCTATGCTTGTTAAATTTTATACTGGACATAAAAGTTTGTTGGTGTCAGTGTTATTCCCCAATGGCCTCAAGTGCTTTGAGTCAGTGGTTTCTTCAAAATAAGTTTGAATACAGATATATGCAGATTACTCCTGGGAGCATGAACACAGGTAAGTGTTCAACCTTTTAAAGGAGTTCCCTCTCTCCTTTCCTTCCACTGCTCCTGTTTTCAGACTTGCTGGGCAGTTGGTAATACTGTCCAGAATCCATGTCAATGCACAGAGGCTTCAAGCAGAGTTCCCAGGTGCTACAGACTTGTGAAAATGCAGTAACAGAAACCTATAGGAAAAAATATAACTCCTAGCTCAATCTACAGTCTCCTTTTCTAGGTTGTGAAATTTGCTCTGCTTTTTTAGTCCAGATACCTGCTTGGTCTTTAACTTTGTTGTTGGATAACTCTTAAAGCTGACGTCTGCATACTCCTCTGTAGCAGGTACTTAAATTTCAGTTTCATGCTGGGGCTTGTCTAGCCACATGCTTCTCTAACCCTCACATCTCCTGGGAAAAGAGCTGACATAAAAATCAGAATTGTTTTCATTAAAAGATACCTGATACCTATGTGACTTTTGTGTCTTTCCTGTGGTATTACTCTCCTTTCAGGCATATGTTTTGACCTTAAGATTATTGTAAAATTGAGTTAATAATTTACTAACACTCCTGCTCCTTCTGTTTCTTTGCATCGTATATTCACATTATAAAACAGAAAAAACAACATATATGATATGTCAAGGTGGGAAATATTTCTTAGATGTAGGAAAAAGACAAAAGCTATTTCATGCCAGACACCGGATAGACAGAAATATTGAGAGTATTTCAGCTTTTTCTATACTGTTCCACCTGATGTGGCTAAGACTTCTATCATGTGTTCACAGAAGCATACTGGAGAAGACAAGAAGCCCATCAGTGGCAGAGTCATGTGACTGATGACTTCCATTTGTCACTGATGGAACTTTCATAGAATCATAAAATCATAGAATTGGTTGGGTTGGAAGGGACCTCAGAGATCATCAAGTCCAACCCTTGATCCACTCCCCCCGTGGTTCCCAGCCCATGGCACTGAGTGCTACATCCAGTTTTCTTAAATATCTCCAGGGATGGAGAATCCACTACTTCCCTGGGCAGCCCATTCCAATGTCTGATCACTCTCTCTGTGAAGAAATTCTTTCTAATATCCAACCTAAACTTCCCCTGGCACAACTTGAGACCATGCCCTTTCAACAGATGCAATCTATTTCCCAGTAGTCTTGAGAAGTGCTGTAATGCTGTGAAATGCTCTAATTTAACAGCTGGTTTTGTCTCATTAAGAATTCCTACACAGTAAGATTTACAACTCCACTCGATTTAATCAGTGTTCAGTGTAACAGGAGCATTTGGAACCGTATGATTTTATTTATTAGCTGAGAAACTGATAAGTTCCATCAGTCTGATTCCACCTGCTGATCAAGATAAATATCCATTTTTATTTACATATACAAACTTTTCCTGATCACATACTGAGACATTTCTAATCGATCTGTGGTTTGTGCATCTTTACTCCTGTAATTCACAGGGAAAAATGTAATTTATTGTCCAACCTCCTCATATTTCTTTCACAAGACCTCACTGCCAAACAGCACTATCCTATGACCTTAATCTCTCCTGCCACATGATTTCTGGTCATGGCCATATCTCTGCTTTCTGTCTTATCTACTAAACCGGTACGATTTTCTGAGAGGAAAGACAGGCAGGTGTTTCACCAGGCAGATACATCCATAGCTTTGTAAAAGGCTGTTTTGAGAGTGATCAACAGTATAGTCCTGGAGGATGCCAGTTGCAGTCCCAGCAGCAGACAGACGGCAAAGAGCCTCAGCAGCATTTTCTCTCAGTTTTCTCTCTTTAGTGTTCTCTATTACAGCATTCTGTAGCAGTTACTGGTGTGAAGGGGCAAGAAAGGTTGCCAAACCTTTCTGTAAAGGACAGAGCAAAGGAGATCACTGCATCCGCTTTAATAGCCCTGATGCCAACAACAGCAATGCTGTGCAGTATATTTGGGAGACAGGAGATGATAAATTTGTTGACCAAAAGTTCCATGCTGGGATTTGGTATTCGTGTGAAGAAATTATAAATGAAGAAGGTGAGTAAAACCATGTAAATTTACTTAAGAAAGTAATCAAAGCTCTTCTTACTTATTTGGTGTCACCTTCCTCTTTGATGCAACATCATGTATATATTGTAAAGGAGAAAGTATTCTTTAAAAGTTGCTCTTCTCTGGGAAGGCAGAATTTTAGGGGGTACTCTCTAGGCAGTTCCTAAAAAATTCCTAACAAATTCTGCAAAGACTTTTTTCTTTTTAATTATTATGCTAAACAGTGCACCAAGTTAAACTACTTTAACAAGACAGTGTTTTGGTTTCCTGATTTTGTTGGTCCCTTAGACAAACATGAACTTCTTTGCCTTAAATGATTGCTTACGATCTCCTATACAACACAACATGATTTTCTTGTTTTAAAAATCATATGAGCAGGTAAAGCTATGAGATCTAAGTTATTTCTTGGATTTTTCTCTTAAGTACAGGTATTTTTATTTTCTTACTGCAATCTTACCTTTCATAAGCATGAGACTAGAGATTTTCACCCCAATGAAACATATTCAGAGACTTACTAATCATGAGTGGTTACATTTAATTGAGCTTCACTCTGAGTATGCATCAGTAGAATGAAATTATTTTTCCATTTAAAAAAATGCTTCTGCTTAGTTTTGTATAAGGTTTAGCTGGTTCAAGAAATACAGCATTTATTGCAAATCCAGATCAACACTGTGTTTTTCCCCTTATATTCCTGGTCAGTTTACAAATAACAACTAAAAAAAAACCTCAGAGAAATCAAATCAGCTGTCATCTGTGTTATAAAATGTAAATATTTTTGCAGTCACCTATCCTGAAAATCCAGTTCTACAAGAAGGTCTTGTGATTTATACCCTTTTAAGAGGGTATGATGTTGGAGATCAGAACAACACACATCTCCAAAAGTCATTTGGTGGTAATTGGATTACTGGTTATGGGGTGGTTTAATTTGTTCATCTGCTATGGCAGTTCTTCTTTTTCAACTTGGTGCAATTAGGAGCTGAAAAAAACCCTTCCCTGTATTTTCAGAGTGTATCAGCATTAATTCCAAGAGCTTCATTCTCAGCATCTGTAGTGGGGTCAGGAGATCACATCAGTTTGAAAATCAAAGCTTACAGAAAGAAATAAGAATTAAGCTTTGAAGAAATTTGAGCAACAGGCTTGTTGCTGTAGGGAGAGCAAATTTTCCTTCTCAGGGAAGATGATACACAGGCTGCTAGTCATTCAGAGGAATTGATTATTTTCCCATTCTGTCTTTCACAGATACAACCAATAGCAACCTGTAGCCTTTCTCTGTTTTCCAGACTCTAGTTTTGCCTTGAAAAGTCTGGAAGGCTTTTCTAGTGATGTCTCAGAGTAGGTCAAGGGACCAGGGACTCTGTGTACGTACATCAGAAATTCTTTCTCTTTGTCATCTCAGTTTGTACTTTTATGAAAGATTTTGAATGTTATGCTTTCACATAATCTATTTCTTTAAATCATTATAGAATAAAAAATAATCCTGAATTTTAAAATATTTTTTTTTCAGGTGAGAAATGCAGAAGCTTCATCAGTCTGACTCCAGCTGCTGATCAAGGTAGATATGCATGTTTTTATTGTGTAAATAAATTTTTTCTGACCACACTTAACAGTATATATATTTATTCAGTATTTTCATTTTTTAAATGCTTGAGGGTTTTTGCTAAAAAAAAAAACAGGTTTTTTGCTTTTATTTATTTTTTCAGTTGAAAAATGAAGTTCATATGACTTAAAATACAAACTTGTCTTTTGAAAACACTCTATTTGAATAGGAAGGTTTCCTAAAATTGTTCTGAATATGGATACTGAAACTCAAGATTTCTGAGTTTTTCCCCCTTTCTCCTCATACCTCCATATTCACAGTAAGAAATTTTTTGGCCTGGAGAGGGCAGAGAGACAGGCAATGAGTGAACAAAGACATCCCGTAGGATGAGGGGGATCTGGGGGAGATGTGTATTGGACTAAAAGAATCTTGATGTCAGTCTCTAGGATTCTTACACAGAAGTGTATCCTCACAGAAGTGTAAGGATACTCTTCCGCTCTCCTAAAAGTAGAGAGTTACCTTCTTTCAAACATGACTCTTTCTGTAAAACATGCCTGCAGATGCTGGTAAGCAAACACACACCCCTTATGGTGTGGTTAGAGAAATCACTTTGTAAATGGACATTACATTAAAAAAAATTCTCCTTTCTTCCCCAAGAGGGTTGAAATTGGATGTCCAGGATACTGCGATTACAATGCTCTCCTGGATACACAATTTTAGCCCTTTCAACTTCTTTGGGAAGAAAACTCAGGATCTGAAGATCTTCCTTCCCTCTACTGCATCTTGTCGCTGCACAAATAATTCAGTACTTTTTTCTTGTGAGAAAAAATATAAATGAGATGTGGTTCTTAGTCACAGACATGGTCCTCAAAAAGGAGGGTTGGATTATGGGCCTTACCCTGAGATCTCCTCACACGTCAAACCATTGGTGGACACAGTGCTGAAACGAACTGTGAACATCATTGGCAAAAGTCACAGCTACCTGGAAATCCCATCAAGACAGGTAAGACAGCAGCTTATCCGTGGGTAGTTAAATCCCATGTGAAAATAGACTCTTGCCTTGCATGAGAGAAGAAAGGCTTTGTGTTCTGCAAGTGCATAATGCTGCTGTGCACAAAATTCAGGATGCATCAGGCTTACCCCTCCTGAATGTATCATCCCTGGGCAGCACATGGATCACCATGCAGGTGATGGATGTTGTTCAGTGCCGAGTAACAATGGCTCATTTACCAAAACTGAAGATGAAAGCTCACCCAGCTGGAGCAGCCAATTCTGCTGAGCTCCTGGCTGTGTGACATGGGGATGCTGATAGTAAAACAGCAGGCTGAAAAAACCTTCATGGGAAGATTAGAAGTGTGTAAGGTATAATTAGCAGATATCCAGAAAGAGAAGAATCAGCAGATAACCAGAGAAATTGATCTCAGTGAAACCTCGAGAGTGCCTGGGATCATGAAGACTTCATCAAGACCCTGTTTAGTTAAATATTAAGAGCACGGGGCAAATTTTGTTTCATTACTACACTTCAGGCCATGTATCATTATTGCAGTTTGTTAGCAGGGCACATGGACTTCTCTTTTGTTACATTTCTCTCAGGACTCAGCAACCGTAATGCCAACAACAAGTTAATTGCATAGTAGTTCATCATTTTAGATTAACTTAGTTCATGGTAATTTTACAGTAGTCATGGAATATAAATAACCATTCTGCCCCTCTTAGCACTGTAATCCTCAATGATACTAGTGGGAAGGTCAGTGATAATAGTAGAAATGTGCAAGTGTTCACTAAATGGCTAAATCAGTAGAGGAAATTAAAATTTAGGATGTCCATTTACTTTGAAGTCTTTCTAAAGATGTTATGACAGTATCCTGCCGGTTTTTGTTTAATGTCACATAAACAGTATAAATGAAGAACAAAGAAATTATGAAAATATTAACTGACTGCTTATACTATTGGTGCTATTGATTTGGTTTTTCAGGGGTTTTATGGCTGTCCATTGTAGCAGAGCTTCTGTACATCATTTTGCTTCTGATTGGAGCCATTCTTATGTCAGTAGAGATTTGCTACTACGGTACTGTCATTGATGGGCTAAAGATCAACGCCTTTTCTGCAGTAGTCACCGTGTTAGCAGGTACAGTTAAGGATACCAATTCATTACTTATAAAAAAATGCAACATTGATAGACTTTCATCTGAGAATTAATAATAGTGTTCAGGTTTCAAAACTATTATGATACCTACAGAGACACTAACAATATAAGAGGCAGCAAAAATTTTTGGAAAATATTAATTTCAGATTATTATGTCTTATTATTTTTATATTTTATTTATAGTTTTTACTATTTGATACTTTATTATTTTAATTTTATAATATTAAACCTTATTGTCATCTTAGGTCAATGATAAAGTAATAACATTATTTCGGATAATTTTTTTTCACAACATGTGAAGTACAAAATTAGAAATAGGCAAATTAATACAGCACTTTTAAGAGGGAATAAAACATAATTAGATAGTTGTTAGTAGAGAATCATAATTTAAAATGTATTCTATTTTCTGCATTATTATTTCTTAATCCACTGATATTTAATCATAAAATCCTAGGCAAATTCAGCTTGGAAGAAACTGCAGAGGATCCCTAACCTAACCTGAGGAATCTGGTCTAAATTCAGTGTTGAATGTGTGTTAAGAGCAAATGAGACTTCTGTGGGTGTCGTACATCCTGAAGTACTCTGATTCTGTCTATATTATAGAACTGTAATTGAGAAAGTTTGCAGTAAAAACAAATAAGGGTAACATCAATTATATTTCATAGAGTTATTAATTTTAGATCCAGAAGCAATCATAGGGTTTATTTACTGTAATTTCTTGTAGAATGCACGCCACTGTCTTTCATATGGTCTGGATTGTTTAAAGTTCACAGTGATTTAAGCTTGGTGAAAGCATGTATTTCAAATGGCATCCAATTGGAAGCCAAACACCAGGCAGATGGCAAAAAATTAATCTGAAGATTGTCTTTCTCTGTCAGAATTTTGGGCTTGGATCCTAATCCTAATGTTTCTGGATTTAGTGTTCATACGTTTGTGATTATTGTGCTTTTCTTCATGAATTAAAGATATTTTTATTATACTTTTTCCTCCTGAACATAACCACACATTTAATTCATTTGCCAGTTTCATTTTTTGTTGGCTAAATAAATCAAATAAATAGCCCAGAGAAACTGTGAATACCTCCTCCCTGGAAATATTCAGAGTCAGGTTGGATGGAGCTTGAAGCAACCTGGTCTTCTGGGAGGTGTCCCTGTCCATGGCAGAGGGGTGGAACTAGGTGATATTTAGGGTCCCTTCCAGCCCAAAACATTCAGTGATTCTATGAAACATCTGACCCTAAATGTGGGGAAGAAATAATTTTCTTCCTTTCTGCAGACATGTCTCTCCTCTATTTTTTTAAAAAATAAATTATAAAAAAAAAAATAATTGCATTCAGAGGGAAGTTCACCACTGGAATATAAAATGCTATGGGAAAAGAGATACCCTTAGGATTAAGCAGAAGTCTAGAAGCAATTTTTCTAATTAAATTATTAAATACAAGCTCCTTGCATAATCTAGTCTTCTAGTGCTTTTTAAAAGCCTTTTGATTACTTTTCCATTCACCCATATAACATTGATAAATCTGACTGCACTTAAGGCAGTCAGAAAGGGAGTACTATTGCATGCCTTTAAAAAATCATTCCACTGAATGACAGGAAACTGGGAAATGTGTCCTGTACCATGCAATGGAGCAATACTATCTTGTAATGCCTGATCACTACTCAGGATTTAGTTACTAAGAAGTTTTCAGAGGATGAGAGCAAACCAGTTTGTTGTCTTCTAAAAGTCTATGGCCTACGTGTCCCATTGCTCCCCTAGAATTCTTTAGCATACACAGCAGGTGTCACGGGACTGTATTAGTAATAGTATTGGCAAATAATGACACATATAGACCCCTACATTCAGTGGGTTTGAGTGGTTTCTAGACTTTAGATACTTTATAGAAAATATTCTTCAGGAGCTCAAGGGACAACTGCAAAAAATTACAAAGAAGAATGTCCCCAATTTACATTTTCTAATATTCTTATGCTATTATATTTTTTAGGTCTTCTGGGCATGGTTGCTCACATGATGTACACAACTGTATTTCAAATGACTGTAAATCTTGGTCCTGAAGACTGGAGACCTCACACATGGGATTATAGCTGGTCCTATTGGTATCTATTGATTTATACTTGTCTATTCCATTACATTTCAGTCACTTTACCCTGTGTTCAAGAATGTATACCTAATTTATAAGGAATGAATCTACCTTATTTCACTCCTGGAGATGATGTTTTTCCTCCATATTCAGTTGCTTTAGATTATTGCAAGAATACGTATTCTTGAGTTTTGCATTTGCCAGCCTTTAGACAGTACAGAGATCTCCAATTGCTCTGCATGAAGCAGAGGTTCTTGTCCTACTTATCAGACCTGGAGTTAGTACCCTCATCTCCCTGGCTGCCTTAAAAATGTTTAATACTCTTTCAGCTCTAGCAACTTGGGCTGAATTTTTTCTTTGCGGATTTGTGCTTCAGGTTGTTCCATGTGGAACATTTCAGACAAGGTGGTTCAAATTTTTGAAAACTAACTTAGGTAAAAATACCTTATTTTGGCCTTGTAAACAATTTCAGTGCATACTCTGAGGAGATCTAGTGAGTTGATTAAGAAAGGGCTGTTCAGAGGATGTATCTCTACTACAGAGACGTGTCTTTGAAAATCCATCAAATCTGATTGAGAGCTAACATTCAAGTGATTCAAGTGAAAACTGTTGCTGTTTTTCCAACTGTAACTGAAAAAAAATTGGGAGAACTGTATGTGGTTAAACCAAGTCAATCAGGATCAATATTTTGGGTCAATAGAGCTCAGACTGATTTTCTCCTTCACACATGCTATGACAGCCCAGATCACTGCTCATGGTCACTGATTCTTGTTGATTTTTCTGCTTAATTGAATAAGAGCTTATAGCTCCATGCAGTCTTTATGATGCAGACTCAATAGGGATTTTTGCAGTGAAATAGAGGTTTCTTCTGTCTTCTGTTATGTTATTCTTCATCTTTTTAATAACACAAATCTCATTTGAAGGTCACTGTTCATCTTTCCAGGAGTCTGTTTCCCAAGCAGCAGCAGTTTGAAGATATTGTTATATATATAGAAACAGGGATGTTTATGCATGCTATCAGAACACTGAAGAAAGAACCACCAAGCTAAAGATTTGCTAGATCATGACAAATTGTATATCTTTAACTGTGTGTCTAGCAGATTAGGAGGCCCAGCACTCATATGCCACTCTGTTTTCTCAAAGTGGAAAGGGTGACCCCATTTCTGGCAAGAAGAACTGAACTGAGCAGGTATGATACCAGGTATCCAGACAGCACACTGGACAAAGTCTGGGGACTACTTAAATACCCTTAATGGGTATCATAGGAGCTCTGTGGATTCTTCAGATACTATCCTTTTTCATCTTTTCACATGTACATACCTTTTTATTCTTTGACTCTCACTGCATCCATTCATTCATGTTTTTTTTCTTGCCAAAATAATTTGTTTTCCTTGGTCTGAGGCTCTGATTTATGGGAAGTCTCTCCATTTCCTTCATGAATGGGATTAGGCCTTTCTTTAAAATCTGTAGGAAGTGTGGTCAGTGGGACCCTTTCTATGGCAGTGGAAACAGAAAACTACAGACTGATACCGACAAGATTGTTGTCTCCTTTCCATCCCACTGGGAGGAAAAGAAAAACCCCAAATCAGTGTTGCAATTGCTGTTGCTGACACAGCTCCATTGATGTCATTGTCATCACCAACATCATGTTTGTCACTGATGTCATCACTGCTGCCACTGCATCCATCAATCTCTTGAGACCCCGGACTAATAACTTTGTCTAAGTCTCACACATTCAGGAACAGAGGATTTCATAGCTGCCTTCTTAGTCACCCAGTGCATTCTGGGCCACTGAATGTCCAAAGAAATGCATCTACCAACACAAGACTTTCAAAGCCATTGCTAACTGCATGTAGAGACATTGAGGACAGTCTGTGCAATGCCTTTTCTTTAATCAATTGTATGCTCCTTTTTTCTATCAAGATTTCCTTTGTTCTCTTCTTCTCTCTGCCTAAATGGGGGCTACATCACCAGGTTTGAAAACAAACTAAAACTAAAGCAATCCATACACACAGGTCCCCCACTCCCTCCTCCCAGATGTCTCCCTTGGTTTCTTTGCTCTCACGTCCTTTCATTTGTTGTCTCTCTTCTGATAACCTACATTTGCACCTCCCTTTCTCAGCTTCTTAACTGCTCTCCCATTGACTGACTGCATGTGAGTATCTAATCTGATGATAAGAGAAGGATGCCAAAGCTATTTTTTTTTTACAAAAGGATAGAAAATGGATGCCATAAAAAGAGTCATAAATTATTATAATTGACACTTCCTTTCTAATTGCCTGGGCACTCACTTGTGGCCTACAATGTCACCAAGACCATAACAGGGGCATGGGCAGGCAGAGGCACAAAAACTTCACTACTTTTCGATTAAGGCCTGTAAGAATTTCCTTAACTGCCAAAGAAAACAAAGAATTGGGCCCATAGCAATGGCTTCTCATCCGAGTCACCAGACCTAGTACAACTTTTATTTCTTCGAGAACTACTGAGTCTCTTGTAATGAATATTCTACCTACCAGAGTTCGTCCTCTGTCCACACAATCTGTGGCC
The DNA here is from genome assembly GCA_023637945.1 of Phaethornis superciliosus. Lineage (NCBI taxonomy): Eukaryota > Metazoa > Chordata > Aves > Apodiformes > Trochilidae > Phaethornis > Phaethornis superciliosus. The sequence continues at coordinate 4,500,337 of JAJQWJ010000021.1, forward strand.
AGGGATTTTCTTGTACCTGGCCCAGGAAACATGAACACCTTCCTTCTTCCTTTTCAGTGCTGGAACTGCTAATGATGGGTAGCCACACTCTATGGTATCCCTGATTGTCTCTTCAATAGATATCTCCATTCGCTTTTCCCTTCTTCATCAGCTTTCCTGGAGGCTGAAAAATGTTTCTCTTGATGGTGAAATTCTCACTGTCCTTGTGTTTCTCAGACTGAGGCATCCTCAAATCAAGAGACAACATTTTCTCTCTGAAGAGCTGTGCTGTACTGAATTCCCAGATCAAAATTCATATGGGATGCACTAACATGAAAATCCATAATTCAGCTGAGCTCTACACCTCTTCACCTCTGCAGATGAAGGACTCGTTACTTTAGTTCACTTTCTTATTGAGTTAACCCATTTGATTTCCCCTTCTGTCATTTGTCTCTTGGCAGAAATCAAATTGAATGGTCTTGAAGATGAATTTCCACAGCAGCCATGCTGCCCTTTATTCTCTGGCTCTCTCAGTGACAAGACTTTCATCAATGTTCTCACATCAAATAAATTACTTTTTCCCCCCCTTTTTTTATGGAAAAGCAAAATTTCTGGCAAAAAACTTCAGAGAATCACAATTATATCCTTCTTGTATTGTCAAAGGAAGCCATTTATTTCTGTACTTTTTTTTTTCTTCTCTTTTAGCATAACATTGGTCTACAAAAAATTCTGCCCATAAGAGATTAAGTTCTTTCAGTCTTTACTCAGAGGCCTTTGTAGAATCCTTCTTGAAATCAGTTTCTTACCTTTATGACACTGAGTCCTTCACTGGGCTTTAACAGATGGGTTAGGAAAAGCAGCTTCAACAAATGCTGTGCTTCATAACATCAGTTCTATCCATTTGTCTATTAATGCCAGTATGCTTCAATTATTTAGTCAAAAATGCCTACTAAGTGAGTCAGGACTACTGGAGTCATGCCACTTTGATCTCATTCCAGAGGCTGATTCTTCAGTTCTTCTCTGCCACAGTTGTCTTCATGTACAGGTTACATACCACCAGTAGGTAGGCTTGCTGTCCCATTTTTGCTACACTCACATCTGCTTCTAGGGATTTCCCCCTGTTCTTGCTATCTCTTTGTTACAAAAGCTCTTTTGTGGCTCCCCACATTTGAGAGTTAGTGAGGGTGCAGTTTGACTGAATTTAGGAGCAAGGATAGTTTAACCTCCTCCCCTTCTTCCAGCTTCTAGGAGCCTTTCACATCTGTGTGCCATATCCCATCACACTCAAATAATAAATTAGCCAAAAAAATGCATAAAACAGTAATTTAAAAACCAAAATTATTTTAACCACATCAAGGGAATATACAATGATAAAGGAGATCAGTGATAAGCAAAAATTTCTTAAACTAATTTATCCACCAAAGCATGTTTCATTAGATAATTATGACCCTGCCATGATAAGAAAGGGTCTGATGGGTAAGTTAATTCACTGTGTACTCAAATTCATTCCACTGTGGCATTTTCCATGCTACTTTTACACCTCCGGCATGCAGTGCTCACTCACTAGTCTTGACGTTTCTGACAGTTTCAGCACATTATACCTCAACATAATTTTTTGGATCTATCCTCTTATGGTTTTACTTTTAGTCAGAGTTGATGTCCTTTCCTCGTTGTTTAGTTATGACCTGTATTTTCTCAGGGATGCCTGTCAGTGCTCTGAGCCTGCCTCAGTAACCTATTTAATTGTGCCTTTTCTTTTTAATTGTTTTAAATAGCTGGCACACATTTTTTCTGTCACTTGTGAGATCTGTGGTCTTAACACTGATTCTTTTAAATTTTTATGCATTCTTATTTTTTTATAGTCCTTCTCTCTGATATTAAGCTCTATGCAGAGTAAGCAGATAAGCTGGTGGCACAGTTTCATTAAACAGGAATATTAAAGGTAAACACTAAAACCAATATGAAGAGGCCTACGACATTAGTCAGATAAGTCAACTATGTGGATGGTCAATAACCAAGAATCTTTCTTCCTCCCCCACCAGGCTTCTCAAAATATGCACCAACACAATCACAGGTTGCAGTATTTTAAAAAATAAAATTGAAGAACTTGGATATAAAAATGTTTGGCTAATTTCTGATAAACTTTTTTGTTTATAGCCTTGCATGGTCTTCCTTCGCTTGCTGTATGGCTGCAGCTGTCACCACTATTAACAAATATACAAAAATGGTTTTGGAATTCAAGCACAAAAGAGAAATGTTGGAAAAGAATTTAAAGGTTAAATACAAGATTCATGATCACACAGCTCCAGAGAAACCTTGCAATGTGTATGTGAACTCTTTTTGCAACAGTACAGAGGACCCTGCACACCCAAAAAAAGGCTTGTGTCACCTGGCCACTATTTCAGTTCTGTAAATTTGAACCGTGTCTCATCCTGTAAGTCAAAATACCAGATCACAAGGAAACAGTATTAATTAATAAAAATTTATATATGTGTATCATTAGTTATTTTTATTAATAAAGAAAATATATTTCCATGGATTTCCAGGAAATCTTAATATAAAAAAGCAGATCTGGGTGTCTCATTTCAGAAAAAGACAGTGACACAGGTCCTCCACTGCTCTGATTTTTAACCAGTCTGAGTCTGTTAGAATGCCAGAACATAATGGATTTCCACTCAAATTATTTATAGAAAAAACTTTAAAAAAACCCATCCCAAGCAAAAAACCCTCAAAGCACAGAGCAGCAAGTAGGGCAGCCCACATACGGTTAATTGTTTTAATAATTTGTTTGTTATTAAAAGCACTATTGCTCCAGAAAAATCCATATATTACAGCTTATGTTTCAAGAGTTTCACCACATGCTGTGAAAGAACGGGTAACAAAGGGAAGAGGTTTAAGTGTAATTTCATAGTAATTTGAAAATTACTAATTTAATTAATTTGAAATTACTAGGAAGGCAAACAGAAATGTGAAAGATACATTGCTGTAGACACCTCACAACTCATCTCTGAAATTCTCTAGGTATCATTCTGACAGCAGTGTCATAGAAATTTAATTTGTGTTCATTATATATGCTGATTAATCTACAATCTTACTAGGAAAACAGAATTGATTATGGTACTCATAGATGAGGAATTCACAGCTGCCACACTCTGAGGATCAAAGTGAAGTGTCCCCATGGAGCTGTGCCACGTATTTCTTGATTGTTGTATGAATGCTCCTGCTAAAGAGCCCCCAGGGAAAGGCACTGGTAAGTACTGGGTGACAGAGGCCTTATGCAGTACATTGAGCAGCTCTGAGCTTTAGAAAAATAACTATACATTTTTACCAGCTAAAATGTTTAGTGTTTTATGGCCAGCAATAAGGTGGAGTTGATAATAGAGTAGCACAGGTTCAGCAGATGGCCACCAGGATGATGAGGAAGCTGGAGCACATGCTATATGAGAAGCACCTGAGGTTTTTCTGACTACAGAGACCTGAAGCTCTTCAATATATAAAATATCTTGAAGTCTTCCACTTCCTAAAAGAAGATTATTTAATTACATGGAAGCATGCATGGTAGGAGAACAAGAGACACTGGGCATAGGTTCAGATAAGAGATGCTTGCACTGGCTGTGAGGAAAGACTTTGCCATCACGAGGACTGTCAAGCAGTGAAACATGCTGGCCAGAAGAAGCTGTGCAGTCTTCCTACTTGGAGGTTGTGAAGACCTAACTATATAAAGCCCTGAGTAAGCTGGTACCTCATACTGACAGAAGGGTGGATCAAAGACCTCTTGAATTACCTTCTCACCTGAGTTATCCTACAATCCTTACCCTGCTGCGTCCCAAAAATTGAATCTAACATTTGGAAATATTTGGAACTTCCTTTTTCTGAAGCTAATTTTTCTGTTATCTTTAGCCCTGCTTCTTTCTGAATAGTTTAAATAATTTATTTTCAAGGTTCAAGTTTTGCCTGTCACCTAACAGCAGAAATTCCTTTTCGTTATCATATATTTTCCTACAATGAGTTATTGACTCCTGTCCTATAACAGCATCTGACAGTGTACCTTTTAAAATTAACATCATAATTTCTTCATACGTATCATGTCCTGTGGAGATAAGTTGTATGCAATCCACTAGTTTTAGAATTGATTAATTTATGGTCACTGTGCACCATCACTTCATTCACACAATCTGTAGAGAGAACAATTGCCATATTATTCTCTTTATTAATTTAGCATTTAACCTATTCCCAGATTCTAAACACCCATTAACATCTTAAAAACAAACAAATATCAAACAAAGAAATATGAAATGGTATCTCTGAATAGTGACTGGGGTAGACTCTGTCCTTCCAGCTGACACCTTATTACATAGAGCACTGTGGAACTTACTAAAGGATGTCAGTCAAGTATTTATACCCCAAATCATCTCCTGGTACCTTCAGCAGGATTTATTTCATTATAGGTTTTACTGTAGATAACTTGTCTGCAGTTTCATTAATTTTCAGCATTTTCAGCATTTGGTATTCGTCCAAATTTTCTCATCCACTGGGAAAACTGACAGAATCATATTATTTGGCTGAGGGAATATCAAAATTATCTTGATTAGAGACTCTTCTACACCTAGAGAGTCAAGCAGAACTATAGAATAATTTACATCAGAAGCTACCCACAGAGGTTTCTGCTCTAACCACCCCTCTCAAAACCAGACCAGTTACATTATGTTGCTCAGAGTCTTAAGTTGGGGGGAAAGCTTCTCAAATACTGTGGCAATTTTATTCTAGTTCATTTGATCCAAAAAGGCAATTGAGAAGGGGATCTTGGAGTTTATATCTAGGAAAAATATCTAATATTAGACAAGTTTCTCCTTACTTCTGAAACTTTCCAGTCTTAGCATTTTTCTAAATTCTGCTTTTTTTTTTTTTTTTTTTTTAAGAGCCTTTTTGTCCAGCAATGCCCATTTCTTGGCCAGCATCAAGTGATAGATGATTTCATAAAAAAAAATGTAAATTTAAAACAGTGCAACTGCAGCTCATTAAAAAATAAAATTATGTGCCCTTTAGTCATATGAGCAGCTTAAAAAAATTAGAGCTGTAATTGAATATCTTTCTGCTGTGACTAAATCTGCAGGGCTAGGTTTTCCTAACTTATAAAATTTATTATTATTAAGAAATGTACATAATTAAAATATGGATAAGAGAGGCTCACATAAGATATCTCTTCATGAACTCAGCTCATATTTTTTTACAGTTATAAATTTTTTATAAGGTGGATAATATATATCAACCAACCTTTGGGCAACGAGGCAGAGATGGACAAATAAAATAGAAAAATACCAGATAAATGGTAGATTTCCCCAGAGGAAAAAAAGTATTACTTCAGAAATACCAATAGAGAAAACTTCTCAATATGAGAAAACACCACCGAATTATAGAAAATGGGACCTTTTTAAAGGTCACCTAATCCTTCTTTTCCTCTAGGCAAGATAAAATAAAGCTACATTGCTTTTTTACAGATATTTCATTAATCTCTTCTCTAAAGCTTCCAAAGACAGGCATTCTAAAATTTCTCTGACAATTTATCCTCTGTGCTTAACTACTCTTAGCAGAAAATTATTTCCCTGTAAATCTCCTTCACAGTAATTTTAGAGCATTGTCTACTACATGTCCTACAGTGGAAATGGATAACAATTTAGTGTTATCCTACTGAAACTAAATTTTAAGTATTTGAAAACTGTTTAGATATAACTTTCTTCCACATTGTAGTTAAAAATACATCTGTTCTTTAAAAATGTCTCGATAGATGGTGTGTATTTTAACTTTATAACTCACTGCTTTTCACTGTAGTTTGTTAAACTGTCCCACATTTGTAAAGTGAAATATTTAAAAACAATTAAGTATTTCAGCTGATACCTAGAAACCGCAAAATGCAGTAGTAGGACTGTTCAGCTTATTTTAATATGCAATCCACCTGCTTTTAGAACAAAGCAAGACAATGTTTACTCATGTTTAGCTGTGGTGTCCTATAATTGTCTGATCCTTTCCTAATTAAATTCTCCCATACCTTGTTTCTGTGAATTTATCAAGGGCTTGGCTATTGTTGAGCTACAGACACGAGTTTAGCTGAGACCACAGCAAATTTGCTTGAGGGAGTCAAGTTCTGGCAAGGAGCAAGAAAATTTTGGACAAAGTGGATGTTTGACTTGATAATTAAGGTATAACAATTAAAAAACCAACAAACAAAAACAAAAACACAAACCAAAAATACCCCCACAACCAATAAAAGTCCAGCTCTATAACACAATATAGATAGAACTCCAGCAGGAGCTGCAGGAACTGGTGCTTTTCACTAGTTCCCTATGTGAGGAAATGCAAGTATGTTTCTTGAAGCCAGCCCAATTGATTTAGAGATCAAGGAAAAAGTTAATGTCCCTGAAAGATGATAACCATATATTTCATTGCCCTGAGAATTCCTTTCATGTTTCCTTTCATGCATTCTTACTTATTACCATTCAAGAGAGAGTAGGATAATGAGAAACAAACCCAGATCTTAAAATCATTTCCCCTCAGCCCTCCCTTCTTCCTGTGCTTCACTTCAATCCTCCTTTCTTTCCCTTCTCCCCACTGCAGTGCAGAGTACAAGGAATGGAGGCTGTGGTCAATTGCTCACACATTTCTGCCACTCCTTCCTCCTCAGGGAGGACTCCTTTACACTCTTCCCTTCCCATGGGAGGCCATCCTCCATGAATTTCTCCAGTGTGAGTCCTTCCCACATGCTGCTGTTCTTCATGAACTGCTGTAACGTGGGTCCTTTCCATGGGGTGCAGTTCTTCAGGAACAGATCTCTCCAGTGTGGGTCCCCGCATGAGGTCACAAGTCCTGCCAGCAAACCTGCTCCAATGTATCATGGAATCATAGAATCATAGAATCGGCTGGGTTGGAAGGGACCTCAGAGATCATCAAGTCCAACCCTTGATCCACTCCCCCTGTGGTTCCCAGCCCATGGCACTGAGTGCCACATCCAGGCTCTTTTTAAATATCTCCAGGGATGGAGAATCCACTACTTCCCTGGGCAGCCCATTCCAATGTCTGATCACCCTCTCTGTAAAGAAATTCTTTCTAATATCCAACCTAAACCTCCCCTGTCACAGCTTGAGACCATGCCCTCTTGTCTTGTTGAAAGTTGCCTGAGAAAAGAGCCCAACCCCCCCCTGGCTCCAGCCTCCTTTCAGGGAGTTGTAGAGAGTGATGAGGTCTCCCCTGAGCCTCCTCTTCTCCAGGCTGAACACCCCCAGCTCCCTCAGCCTCTCCTCACAGGACTTGTGCTGGATCCCTTCCCCAGCCTGGTTGCCCTCCTTTGGACCTGCTCCAGGACCTCAATCTCCTTCCTGAACTGAGGGGCCCAGAACTGGACACAGGACTCGAGCTGTGGCCTCACCAGGGCTGAGTCCAGGGGCAGAATCCCTTCCCTGGACCTGCTGGCCACGCTGTTCCTGAGCCAGGCCAGGATGCCATTGGCCTTCTTGGCCACCTGGGCACACTGCTGGCTCCTGTTCAGCTTCCTGGCAATCCAGACTCCCAGGTCCCTCTCTGCCTGGCTGCTCTCAGCCACTCTGTGCCCAGCCTGGGTCTCTTTTCCCCTTCTTCAATACATTATCCCAGGGGCACCACCACTGTCACTGTCTGACTCAGCCTTGGACAGCAGCTGACAAAGGAGAAGCTTCTAGCAGCTTCTCACAAAAGGCAGCCCTGAAGTCTTGCTGATTCCAAAACCTAGCCACACAAACCCCATACACCAGGTTTAAGATAAACATAAGACTTATACATAGAATGGGATAGAATGTTTCAAATAGGAATTTGAAACATTTCTGAGAAAAACTAGTATTTTAACAAGATCCAGAGACAGATTCTGCTTCTAACTGTGTAGCAGATCACCAGAATCTAGGAGAGTATAATACAGAGTTTTATTGTCTTTTCTGTTTTCTTCCATTCTTATAATCCATCTCTGAAGCATGTACTCCAGGGTCCTGTAATGGATGATATTGAATGACATGCAGATATGTAAGCCCTTATTTGGGTTCACCTTTCACATATCCTGCAGGTACTTCCAAAAGCACACCTGAGAAACACCAGTTCAGGCTCTAACCTCATTTTCCACTGATTTTTAATTCTCTGTTTCTCACATTTCCCTACTTCCCCATCCTTTTTTGCATGTAAATTCCCGTAAGTCTGAGCACTAACATTATTTTGACAAATTTCTGCACGTTGCCAAACTTTGACCTACCTAACATAGGAAATCACTCCCAATAGAGTTTTTCTCATACTGTTGTAATGCAAACAATGGCATCTCGGGATATTCACAAAATCCAGAAGTGTAGAAATCCTATAGGAGAAGGTATGTCAGTGGTAGTGAATCATTGAGACATTGGCTGGTTCGTGTTTAATAAAGCCTCTTGCTTTATTCTGTCCATACTGAAAAGCAGAAATCTTTGACATTTGAAATATAAACTTCTTTTCAGATCAAAAGCAGAGAAAAGAACTAAGCAAAATTAATCTTCCTCATTTATCTTTATCTTTTCCCTAATCCCTGAGGCAACGATGGCAAAAAACAGCTGAGGGAAGAAGGTGCGAATATAAATGGCTGCTCTGGGGATAGGGTTGGCCATAAGTACCTCCTGCTTCTTACTGCTCACTGTGCGCAGGACTTCCTCTGCCACCTCCACTGGGTGCACACCATATGCCACCTTTCTGAAAAAGGCTGTAAATCAAACCAAGAGGAGTGAGAGCTACAGACAGAGAGCTAGACAGGCAGAGACCTCTGAAGGAATGGTTGTGAAACACACACAGCTACTGCAGTAGTTGAATTAGTTAAATGCCTACACACTTTCAATCCCTTACTCCTTCTCTTCCGTTGTTCCTAAGGGTTTTTTAAAATTTTGAAGTAAAACCCTTACAGTCCTGAAGAGAATGCAGTGGAAGTCTCCCTTGGGACCTTTCATGCTCTGATCTACCTCCTTTCCCCATGTTGTGGCACATTTATTTTCTCACATGAAGCTGTCTCTTTCCATGTTCCTCCTCTTTTCATCAGGCTAATCTTATCTCTGTTCTGCCTTTTTTTTTTTCCCTAACCTGTTCATCCTTTTTGTCATTTCCATTCTTTTCCCTTCTCTCCTTTCTCCTCCCTATGAAAAGTCTCCATACCTATGGGCCTCATATACTGTCTCTTTTTGACTCATCAAACCTTACATTTCCAAATAGATGCCTCCCAGTTGCCAGGTGCTGGTTGATGGTAGTGTGAACAGACGAAGGTTGGATTCACAGTGCTTACAGAGATATCAAATTCTTCCATTTCAGCTCTAAGACAATCAAAAAAGCCTACAGCAGCATGCTTAGAAGCAGCATCTAAAAAAAAAAGAAAAATATGTTTGTACATTCGGATATGAATGTATGGTCATATATGCATGATAAAACCTTGCAATACATGAATGTCTGGACAACTAAGCATGGAAAAATTAGTCAAAAGAACAGTGAATTATTTCACCAATGAAATTATCATGTGACATATTTAAAGCAAACAAAAGAAAATTATTTGTACAGAATACTTATGCTATGAGGTATACAGTCAATCTCCCTATGCATGTCAAAGAACCTGTGTCTGGATTTCCCAACCAGAAATATTAAGTCCTTGGTTAAGGAATAATACTTCTATCTTTAAGTTTAAAAATGTTTTTTTGTGGATGAACAGCTGTCCTTGCAATGAGTCACCACACCACCTGTTGCTGCAGTTTGTGACACTTCAATAAAATGCATTGAAATACACATCCGCTTCTGGAATGCAGGAATATTAATGTTTTGTAAACTAATTAGGCCTCCATGCTGCAGCAGCAATCCAATAGGGTTTTAATATTAATTTTAATGTTATGAATGTTAAGAGTTTTCTTAACACCTCTTAGTGCCTTTTTGAAAGCCTTGTGTTTGACTCAGTTTGCAGTGAAAAATCAACCTGTTCTTAATATAAATAAAATATTGCAGATGTGCTTAAGAAATGCAAAGAAGCTTCTCTATTCATTTGTTTTGAAATTCCTTCCTCAGCAAGCTTAATTTCATGCAACATAAGTATTGATAGAGGCACTGTAAAATCTCTGTTGGCTCTTATGTTTCTCATTATTTTATACCCAGGCAATGTATCTTGACACAATCAGCTGTTTCCTAGAAAGAAAGCATTCCACATGTCCCATGGATGTCGTGTTTCTTTCTGAGCATTTTTGTAGTTCTTATACTTCTTTTGAGATGGGGGACCAGAACTGCACAATGTTCAACATGTGGGCACTGCACATTAAGGCACATTAAGGCATAAAGATGGGAATTTTATTTTCTCTGCTGCTTTCTTTACAGATTTTGTAAAAATCTGTACAGATTTTTGATGTCATAGAACTAGAAGTCACAATCCTGAGGTCTGACTTAAGTCAGACCCCATCATTCATTCTTATCTACTGTCACAGTTAAAAATTACTATTTACACAAATCCTATATTCCCTGTCCACTAATGTTATATTTTACCAATACAAAGACCCTTATGTCATAATTCAGGATAGCTTAGTTTCATTATGAGCTTTGAATGAAAGATCTTCTTGAAAATTTTCTGGAAAGCCAAGCAGAATATAATTACTACAGCTCCTTGGAGACCATCTTAAGAAACTGAAGGTGAACGAGTACATGGGACCTGATGGGATTCACCTACAGATCCTGCAAGAACTAGTGGATGAAGTAGCAAAGCCACTGTCCCTCGTATCTGAAAACTCGTGGCAATTCAGTGAAGTTCCTGTGCACTGGAAAAGGGAAAACATAATCCCCACTTTCAAAATTGGAAAAAGGAAGACCCATGGAACTGCAGGCCAGTCAGTCTCACCTCTGTACCTGGCAAGACCATGGAGCAGATCCTCCTGAAGGCTCTGCTGAGGACATGTGGATAACAAAGGGGTGGTTAGTGAGACCACCCTGAGCTGGTTAGTGGGGACCAGCCAACACAGCTGCACTAAAGGCAAGTCCTGCCTGGCTCATTTGGTGGCCTTTTACTATGCAGTCACAGCCTTGGTGGACAAAGGCAGAGCAAGAGATGTCATCTACCTGGACCTGTGCAAAGCATTCAACAATGTCCTGCACAGCATTCTTCTTTTTAAACTGGAACTATATGGATTTGATGGGTGGAACACTCACTGGATAAGGAACTGTCTGGATGGCAGTGTCCAAATGGACATGTGTGTGGAGTGGTGTTCCTCAAGGTTTGGTACTGGGACCAGTGCCATTTAACAGCTTTGTCAGCAACATGGACAGAGGAATGGAGTGCACCTTCATCAAGTTTGCTGATGACACCAAACTGCGTGGTGCAGTCAACACACTGGAGGGAAGGGACCTGGAAAGGCTGGAGAGGTGGGCTTGTGCAAGCTGTAGGAAGTTCAACAAGACCAAGTGCAAGGTTCTGCACCTGGGTTGAGGCAATCCCTGCACAAATACAGGTTGGGAGGAGAAAGGATTTCACACAGCCTTGAGAAGGACTTGGGGGGGGGGGTGTGAGGTGTCAATGGCAGCACAGCCAGCCGAGGGAGGTGATTCTCCCCCTCTACTCTGCTCTTGTGAGAGCCCCTCTGGAGTCCCCAGCATAAGAAAGACATATAGTTCCTTAAGTGTGTCCAGAAGAGAGCCACTAAAATTATCAAAGGGCTGGAGCACCTCTTCTATGAAGAGAGGCTGCGGAAGTTGGGGTTGCTCAAAGTTATACTTCAAAGGTAGTATTTTAAGTACTACTTCGCGTTCCACTTCTTTGAAAAATTTTCATACAAATAGTAGTTTCTGCATTATTATGCAAATTAGCACTTTTAATAGCTTATTATCAGTGCCATGGAATACTCAAAGTTAATACATTAGAACATACATTTTTTATATGTATAACTTACAAGCTGCACGAAATGGCATTCCTATTTTTCCTTGGATACTATTAATTAGCACAATTTGGCCAGTTCTTCTTGAGATCATGTTGGGAAGAATGGCTTAAAAAAAAAAAAGAAAAGAAACAAAGAGCCACATAAGTAAAAGAACCCAATGTATTCAGTGAAAAGAAGTGAAACCTTAAGTGCAGAGAACAAAACTTTAATGCGGATTGTCTCAGTAATGCAATCAAACATATCACAAAACTCAGTAGCTGGAAATGAAGTGTCTTCTACACTTCACTCAGATTCCAAATGCAGATTTGGGTAAAGTATTATCACATTTAATTGTTAGCCTGTCTGTATTCTTGCAAGGGTTTGAAAACCATTGTCTGTAACAAAGGCAGCAAGTACATAAATAGAGCCACCATATGCAAATTACAACAAGCAGTCTTCTATCTTTCAAATACCTGCCCATATACTTCCTGAAAAATCTCTTTTCAAACCCAGGCACTCTGATTTTTATCCTCTTCACCTCAATTTCAGTCCACTAATTTTTGCAAAATTGTTATTATAGTGAAGGCAGGAAAAAAAAAAAAAAGTGAAAGTGAAACAGTGCTATGCCAATGACTGGGATCTCAAGCTTTAGGTGACAAGCAAACCAGGAAAAAGAAATTAAAATACCTTTGGTTAACGTTATAGGTCCAAAATAGTTGGCATCCATTATCTTTTTATCAAGTTCCAAAGAAATGCTCTGTACTGCTCCTTTCACCTTCATACTTGCATTGTTGATCAGTATGTCCACACAGCCATAGCAATTCAGGATTTCCTTAGCTACATCTCGTATGCAGTTTATGTCTGAGATATCCAAAAGTACGAGCTTCGGTGCATATGACTAAAAAAAAAAAAATAGTTTATTTCAAGGATGTCTATTATATAAAAATGCATTTCTATTTATTTTTGGTATCTGAAGAAAGTGCTTTTATTATTCTCACAAAATCCTTGATTTGTTCTTCTAGAAAGTAGGTAGTTAGGCAATGGTTATTGTAGAATCACAGACTGATAGAAGACTTTGGATTGGAAGGGACCTTTAAAGATTACCTAGTGCAACCCTCTTGCAGTGAGCAGGCACAACTTCAACTAGATCAGGTTGCTCAGAGCCCCATCCAACCTGACCTTGAATGTTTCCAGGGATGGGGTTTCTACTACCTCTCTGGGAAACCTGTTCTTGTGTTTCACCACCTTCACTGTAAAAAATGTCTTCTTTATATATAGTCTAAATCTACCATCTTTAGTTTAAAACCTTTACTCCTTGTTCTATCACAAAAACCTAGGCTAAAAGTTTTGCCCCCATCTTTCTTACAGGCCCCCTCTAAGTACTGAGAGGTGCTCTGACTTCTCCTTGGAGCCTTCCCTTCTCCAGGCTGAACAGGCCTGACTCAGTCCTCATAGAAGAGGTGCTCTAGATCTCCAATCCTTTCTGTGGCCCACCTCTGGACCTGGTCTAGCAGCTCCATGCTTTTCCTGTCCTGTTGGCTCCAGAGCTGGACACAATACTCCAGGTGATGTCTCACTAGAGTGGAAGAGAGGAAGCAAGGAAAGGACACTCCTATCTTATGCTCCCATATCTTTCTATCTGGGATTTCTCCCAAAGTAGTGGAGAAACTCAAAAATTAATTCCATCTTTGGATCTATCTGCCACTCAAACACTCAAATCATGTGAAAAATGGATGATAGTTACTGTGATTAAATTAAGCAGTTTGGGTCCCTTTCATCCACATCAACGTGAAAATTCCTCTGCCTATCATTTCTATTCCAGTGGCTTCTTTGAAATACAGGACCAGTCAGTTTCTTTATAGTAATTGTCTTGAATTAGCTCAAGAGAGCAGAATTTCTGACTTTTACATTTGGAATCATGCTATGACAACTTTCAGAGGTGGTATTCTCTCTTTTTTTTCTCTGGACTATGTTGGGTATGTTACCTGGGTGACAAAAGTCACCATTAACAGTGAATCATGTTTCATGTTCCTTGTTTTAATGGATTTAAAAGTACTTTGTGTACCTGCACAAGGTCTTTACATCAAGTTGTGAATTTTCAAAGCAGAGTGAGGAAATACTTACCATACTGGGGTCTGACACACTGAGTAAAGCATCGTACAAGTCTTCTAACTTTTCCCATGTCCTTCCACATAACACAAGCCTTGCTCCTTCTGCGTGAAACACCCGAGAACATTCTAGAATATAAAGCATTCAAAAAAATTAGTAATAACATTATTGATTTGATTTTATTTTCCTTAAAATGGGAGGCTGTTCTTGCTAATGATGGTGACTATATACTTTAAAATTCATTAATTTTGAAAGAATAAATATACATGGGAACAAAGAAAGCACTAAATGGCAATAATATATGTCCCAAGACATTTATCTCCTCAGTATTAGACCTTCCCAGTAGACAGCAGAAGCATCAGGGACCAGATTGAGTTTCCTCATTTCCTAAAGCCTTTCTGAGAAAATCATTGAGAGCTTTCTGGGTATGCTGTGCTGGCACTGTATTTTTTCATTTTTTTCAGCTCCCTCAGCACCCTAGGCTGGATGGCATATGTACCCATCAATATGTACGAGTCAAGCTGCTGTAATAGTTGATACAGCATCTTTTCCTTCACTGACAGTGAAGGTCAGTGTCTGCATAAACCTGGACTTCTGTTCTTATGGCCTGGGACCTAACAGCACTACTAAAGACAGAGATGAAGAAGGTGTAGAGAACTTCTGCCTTTTCAGCATTGTTGGGGTCTAGTTCACCTCTCCTATTTAACAATGGGCCAATTTTATTCCTCTTTTTGTTAATATTGTTATTATGTCTTACAAGTTAATATATCTTGCTGTTAATATCTCTGAAGAACCCTTTCCTGAAGTTTTTTACATCTCTGGCCAAATTTAGCTCAAGCTGAGCTTTTGTTTCCTAACTGCTGTCTGCCTACGCTGTTAATGGCCTTCTAATTTCCAACTGGTAATGTTCCACTTTTCATCCTCTGGTACCTTTCCCTATTGGTTATGAGCAGACCCAGGAGCTTGCATTTAAGCTATAGGTGTTGCTTGCTCCTCCTACTTCCCTTGCCTTTAGAGGTCATGAGCTGGTTTTGCTTATCTAGGAGAGTGGTCTTGAAGAACTCGTAGCACTCACCAGGTCCTCTACCCTCCATGGAAGCTTCCCATGGGATCCTTTCCAACTGAGCCCTGAGCAGGCTGGTTTGCTCTTGTAAAATCTAAATACTTTGTTCTTGAATTAACCTTCACCGTGCTCAGCAGTTTCCCAAACTCCACAATATTGTGATCACTGCAGTCACGTCTGTCACTAATGGAAATATCACAGAGCAGGTTCTCTTGGTTAGTGAATAGTAAGTCCAGCTGTGCCCCCCATTCCTGGTTGGCACAACCAGTGTATGTCAGGAAGCAGTCTTCTACACATTCCAGGAGCTTGACTGATGTAAAGTGAGCTGCAGTTTTGTTCTTCCAGAAAATGTCTGAGTAGTGAAAGACTCGCATAAGGACCAGGTTTTGTTGACCCTTGCCTGATGGACCTGAATATCACTTTCTTGGTCACATTGTCTTGGTTAGGGGTTGGTAACAGATGCCCACTGTAAGGTCATGCCTGGAGACAACAGCTCTGATTTTGACCCAGGGGCACTCCATAGGGCTACCACAATTACCATAGCTGACTTCTATACATTCAGGGTTTTCCTTAATATAGAGTGTGACTTCTCCCCTGCCTGTCTTTACTGAACAGCCTATAATCTTCTATCACAATCCTCCTCCAGTGGTGTGATTTTAAGGAGACAGCTGAGGCACACTTTGCACTGCTCTGGTTGGCCTTGTTTAATCCCAGATGGGTTGTAGTGTGATGGTGGTGTGACCATTGCCATTTTGGACCCCTCCCTCCAGGTCCTTCAGTTTAAAGCCTGCCTCACCAAGGTGGCCAGTTGGTACTGATGTGCTGCTCCCAGACTCCTCTCTGGTAAGCACAGTTTTATCCCCAGTCCCCTCAGAGTTTAGTTTAAAGGCCCTTCTATGAGTGCTAGATCTATAAATACTGAAATATAAACAGCCAGAGAAAACAAATGTGAGTATTTCCCTCAACTGATCTGAAATATTTCAGGGAAAAGAAAAGACCAGGTGGGATTTGAAGGCCAGAATTATTTCATGACTTGCCCTAACAGGCTGTAATAAAGAGCACTCCTTGCCAGCACAGCCTGTATTTCTCTTGCAGTTCCCTACTTTGTTCTGCTAAGGAATTCTGCAGAAGCATTCCCTTTCCCCATATGTTTCCTGCTTGGGAGTGGAAGGTTTCCAACACAGAGCAAGTCTTCATTGAAAATGCCAAAATATAGCCTCAAGCTGTGTTTACCTTATCAGGCATTTCCATCTACTGCCCCTCAAGTGATGTCTAGAGCAGGACTCTATATAAGCAATGTCTGATGCAGTAACTTTAACCTGGCAGCACTGTGTAGGCAGAAACTATATGAATATATGTGAAAAAAGAATAGATGTGAAGTGGCTGACCACCCAGGCAATCAGCTTATATAAACAGATAAATGATAAAACATAGCTCTTACAAAACATACCCAATAAACATATCCATTCTTTCTGTCTACTGAACCCACCATTACTCATATCCAGGCAGCCCAGCTGGAGCTACTGGAGGATGTCAAGGGAAGGAGTGACATGGGTAATAGAGGGACACAGATGTAAGTCTTTAAAGGGCTGAAAAGGAATGTGTAAAGAGTAAAGTGACACCTGTTAATACTGATGTGCTATTGCTCTGCAGTGACAGCCTATGTAATATGATCTCATAGTAGCAACATGCTAAAAATAACTCTTCATGTGCTTCCAAAACCTCACATTCTTATTCTCATTAAATAAAGACAAATCTCTGCAGTTCCAAAACTTCTACCAGCAGTTCTCATGGCTGAGACTGAAAACATACATTCTAAAATCATAGTATGTGATTAAAAAGATATTTCTTAACTTCTGCTTCATCTGTGCAGTTATGAATAAGTACAAGGTAATGTATGCACACTGTGCACTTAGAGAGTAGTTCTCTGTTTCTCTCCTCTGACACTGAGAAGAAATGAGAGAACTTACCCTTGCCCAGTCCAGAGATGGCATCCGTGATCACCACCACCTTGTTTTGCACAACAGATTTGGACAATAGCCACCTGACTGACTGGTAAATGTAAATAATCCCACTGATCCCAAAGAGAAGTAATGGTATAGCAAGTACAGAAAGAATACCCATCTCTGAAAGAAAAGATCATATGAGAGTAATGGTAATATGCAGTCATTATTTTTCATATTATTCTTATCTTAAAAAACATTTTTGTCACATATCTAGTTACCAGCATGCCAACAGCTTGAAGAAGTGGGAAGCTTGTTTTCCCATCAGTGCCTTAATATTATTATTTTTTTCATAAACAGGGTAATATTGTTTGCTTGTCTGTTTTCCTCATAATTGCATGGTCTAACCAAATATGGATTCCCTTTATTTGAAATTATTAGGGGAAAAAAATAGATTTTGAGTACAAATATTGCCTTGAGGAAAAACATAAGCTAAAATATAACACTGTGGTTTTAATTCTGTTGTTCTGGAAAACTTAAATTTTAATTCTAATTTCAGATTACATTATAGAAGTGTTTTCTGTTCTAAAAGACAGAGAAAACAGAGTAACTTACTATGGCTATGAAGATTCCAGGCACAGACAGAGCATCCTTTGTGTTTCTGTAAGTTTTTGTATTACAGGTTTAATTAAAGTTCTTTAGAAACTTCTTGGAGCATTGCATTTGTTGAGGCTGCTTGCCCTGAATGAGAATGGCTATGTATAGCCATGTGACAGAGATACTTTAAAAGTAAATATAGCATCTACAGTGTGATTTGCATGCCTGACCTATCTAGTGCAACAGGCAGCACAGTCAAGTAAAAGCTTTTAGCACAATGTCAGTTCAGCTGCACGAAAAATTTCTGTGTTGCCTTCAGTTGCAGTTGCTCCCAGGATTGCCTCAATTTCTTGCCATGTTTCTATTAATTTTACACTTAAAAACATTTCTATAACTGCCATGATGACAGTAAGTCTTCAAAAACAAGCAAAAGATTCCATAAAGAAGTTACCACCTGAATACTCAGCAATAGGAATTATATATCTCTGTGTCAGGAAAGGGTCTTTGAGCCAGGCAGCATGGAGACCAGTGCATCACACAGACCTGAGGGCAGCTAAGTCCTGGAACACAGACCAAGCACATCCAGGTGCCACAGGCTGCTTTCCACTGCTGCTATCTGCAAGGTAGATATGCCTTTTTCCCAGCAACTTCAGGACCATATCAATGTTAGATAGGTAATCTAACTTTTATATTGCCTGCAGGGATATTATCTATTAATCTGACAATCACAGTTATGGGTTACCCTTTGGAGTTCCAGGGAAAAGAATGGTTAACCATAAATCACACAAATGACAGAAATCAGAGATTGTTAGGGGCTGGAAGGAACCTCAAGATATTAAGTCCAACCCCCCCTCTAGAGCAGAACCACCCAACGTAGGTCAAACCCACGTGGACATGTTCCTGTGTGAATATCTCCAGAGAAAGAGATTCCGAAACCTCATGGGGAAGCCTGTTAGAGTGCTCTGTCACCCTCACAGTGACAAAACCTTTCCATATGTTTACATGGAACCTCCTATGCTCCAGCTTGCAGCTCTTGCCCCTTGTCCTGTCATTGGACATCAGTGAGAAGAGCCTGGCTCCATCATCCTGATAATCTCCCTTTACATACTCATTAATGGGATCACCCCTCATTCTCCTCTTCTCCAAGCGGCAGAGCCCCAGCTTCCTCAACCTTTATTCATAAGGGAGATGTCCCACTCTCTTCATCATCTTCATGGCTCTGCTCTGGACTCTCTCAAGCAGTTCCTGATCCTTCTATAACACAGTGCAATCACACACATAGAGGATGGACGAGGGATCAGACCCAGGCAGCACGGGTTCAGGAAGGGCAGGTCCTGTCTGACCAACCTGATCTCCTTTTATGATCGGGTGACCCGCCTGGTGGATGAGGGGAAGGCTGTGGATGTGGTCTGCCTGGACTTCAGCAAGGCCTTTGACACCGTCTCCCACAGCATTCTCCTGGAAAAGCTGTCAGCCCACAGCTTGGACAGGGGCACTCTGAGCTGGGTTAGGAACTGGCTGGAGGGCCGGGCCCAGAGAGTGGTGCTGAACGGGGCTGATCCAGTTGGCTGCCGCTCACCAGTGGTGTCCCCCAGGGATCGGTGTTGGGCCCAGTTCTGTTTAATAGCTTTACTGAGGGGATTGAGTCCACCATCAGCAAATTTGCAGATGACACTAAGCTGGGGGGGAGTGTGGATCAGCTGGAAGGGAGGAGGGCTCTGCAGAGGGACCTGGACAGACTGGAGAGTTGGGCTGATTCCAATGGGATGAGGTTCAACACGGCCAAGTGCCGGGTCCTGCACTTTGGCCACAACAACCCCATGGGGAGCTCCAGGCTGGGCACAGAGTGGCTGAGAGCAGCCAGGCAGAGAGGGACCTGGGAGTCTGCATTGACAGGAAGCTGAACAGGAGCCAGCAGTGTGCCCAGGTGGCCAAGAAGGCCAATGGCATCCTGGCCTGGATCAGGCACAGCGTGGCCAGCAGGTCCAGGGAAGGGATTCTGCCCCTGTACTCAGCCCTGGGGAGGCCACAGCTCGAGTCCTGTGTCCAGTTCTGGGCCCCTCAGTTCAGGAAGGAGATTGAGGTCCTGGAGCAGCTCCAAAGGAGGGCAACCAGGCTGGGGAAGGGATCCAGCACAAGTCCTGTGAGGAGAGGCTGAGGGAGCTGGGGGTGTTCAGCCTGGAGAAGAGGAGGCTCAGGGGAGACCTCATCACTCTCTACAACTCCCTGAAAGGAGGCTGGAGCCAGGGGGGGGTTGGGCTCTTTTCCCAGGCAACTATCAGCAAGACAAGAGGGCATGGTCTCAAGTTGTGCCAGGGGAGGTTTAGGTTAGATATGAGAAAGAATTTCTTCACAGAGAGGGTGATCAGACATTGGAATGGGCTGCCCAGTGAAGTAGTGGATTCTCAGTCCCTGGAGATATTTAAAAAGAGCCTGGATGTGGCACTCAGTGCCATGGGCTGGGAACCACAGCGGTAGTCGATCAAGGGTTGGACTTGATGATCCCCGAGGTCCCTTCCAACCCAGCCGATTCTATGATTCTATGATTCCATGATTCCATGATTCCATGATTCTATGATTACAACCCTTTGGGTGTGACCATGCAGCCAGTTCCTTATCCAGTCAGTGGTCCATCCATCAGATCCATATGGTTACAGTTTAGAAACCAGAATATCATGCAGGACAGTGTAAAATGCTTTGCACAGGTCCAAACAGATCACTGTATTTCCACTAGGACTAGAAGGTGAATGGGAAGCTCATCCTCAAGCTGCTCAAGGAGAGGGTGCTGGCTGAGGCTGATGCTGCTGATGAGGATA
Organism: Phaethornis superciliosus; assembly: GCA_023637945.1. Classification (NCBI taxonomy): domain Eukaryota; kingdom Metazoa; phylum Chordata; class Aves; order Apodiformes; family Trochilidae; genus Phaethornis; species Phaethornis superciliosus. The sequence goes on from JAJQWJ010000021.1 coordinate 4,520,747, forward strand.
TGGGCAAGGGAGTGGGAGGCGTCCCCGTCCATGCAGGGGGGCTGGAAGTAGAGGATCTTTAACCCTTCCAACCCATTCCATGATTCTATGATTCTCTGAGTTGGTCCCAGCCACTCCCAGGCATGGCTGTCTCCACAGCCACCACCAGGGCCTTGTGATGCAGGGTCCGGTGCCTGGAAACCATTGTCACAGGGGTCTCCACGGTGACTGTGAGGGTATTTAAGGGGTCCAGAGGCCTGGGAAGCCCACTCCCAGGAGAGCACGTCCCTCAGGAGACAGCAGCTGCTCTGGGTGACCCTTCCCCGAACCCTAACCCACATCTGCAGCAGCAGACGCCCAAGATGTCCAAGGAGAAGCAGGAGAAGATCTGCTCCACAAGAGTGCGGATCCTGATGAAGAGGCTGCAGGTGAGGGACGGCACAGGACGGAGAGGCCGGTGGTGGGCCAGGGCTGCACAGCGCTGCCTCAGGGCTGGCACCGGGGCTTGTCAGCACCGAGGGGGCTGCTGTGCCACGGCAACCACCTCTATCCCACACCTCCTCCTCCTCCTCCTCCTGCCCACAGGTGGCCCACGGGCAGCCACTGGCAGTGCTGCAGGGTGGAAGCCAGCGCCAGGTCTCGTCTCTCGATGGGGACAGGCTGCCACGGCTGCCCTGCCCTGAGAGCCAGCAGGCCACTGGGAGCCACCCCGTGCAGGTAGGGAGCCCCAGGCTCATGGGGATGGACATCTTCCCAGCCCAGGAGCTGCCGACAGGCGGGCGGGAGGGAGGTGCAGGAGGGAACAGGCAGGGTTGGGGGCAGCACCAGGAGCTCTCCCAGCTGGGACACGGGGGCCGCAGGGACGAAGGCCACACTCCCAGCAGCTTCTAACTCCCTGCTTTCTCTTGCAGTCGGACAGCCTGGTACGCAGGGTGGCACAGCCCCTCAGCAGGGTGACAGAGCAGGAGACGGCTCCTCAGCCACCCCAGCTGCCTGTCCCCACGCAGCACATGGTACCCAGGCGTGGACCCTCAGCTGAGCCCCCAGCTCATCGGCCATCCCCCTGGCAGGACACAGCACCCAAGCATGCACTCGCAGCTTGGCCCCAAGGAGCTGCCAGAACCTGCCACAAGCTCCCCCCTCTTCCCAATGCCCCCTCTGTGTCTTATCCCAGAGGATGGAACATGGCTGCCAGCTCCTGCCGCAGGCTGCCTCCTCTTCCCAATGCCCCCTCTGTGTCTTATCCCAGAGGCTGGAACATGGCTGCCAGAACCTGCCAGAAGCTCCCCCCTCTTCCCAATGCCCCCTCTGTGTCTTATCCCAGAGGCTGGAACATGGCTGCCAGCTCCTGCCGCAGGCTGCCTCCCCTGCCCAATGCCCCCTCTGTGTCTTCTCCCAGAGGATGGGACACAGCCATCAGTGCTGCAGCTGGCGGACACCAACGGCTTTGCCCATCTGCTCGGGGCACCCTGGGTGACCGCGGCACAGCCACTGGGAGGTCTGCCCCACACAGCCCTGCAGCCTTTGCCCCCGCTAAGAAGGGGACAGCCTGGAGTGTCCTCTATGAGACCCAGGGTAAGGTTGTCACTGGGCAATGGGGACGCCACCGGCAGCCAGGGGCACAGCAGGACTGGGCGATGCTGGCAGGAGCAGAGGAAGGCTGCGCAGCTGGTAGAGCTCATCCCCTGCCTGATCCCCGTCACAGTCGCTACGATGACAGTGACCAAGATGGCATCTTCGGGCTCTCTTTCTGGAATATCCTCTGGGTCTACACGGGCTCCAACGAGACACTCAGCACCGACACCCAGTCTTCAGGAGAGGAAGATGTTGACCAGCAGAACACAAAGTCTAAGTCTGTGTGGAGCTCAGATGTGGAGCCAGCACCACCTCGCCTGGTCAGCTCTCCCGAGGAAGAGGAGCACTGCCTGCCTCTGGCTCCTGTGGCACAAGAGAAGGCAAAAGCACAAGCCTGTCCTGTGTGCAGTAAGCAGGCAGTGGAGGCGGAGAGCCTGGCACCTGCCTCCCCCAGCCCCACAGATGATGTCCCGCTGGACACCACGGAATTCATCATGAGCCAGGCAAGGGCAGCAAGAACAAGAGAGGGCCAGGCAACCAAGGGTGGTGAGGCCCACGTATGTTTGGGCACTGGCAAGGAGGACAAGCTTGGAGAGGACAGTGACCAAGAACTGTCCCAGGGGGATGATAGCAGCATGCAGACCACCTGGGTCACTCCCTCTTCCCAGGACTCCTTTCAGGACCCCAGCGCTGTCTCCCTGGAGACAACCAGCATAGACAGCAGCGTGGGCACAGAGGAAGATGCTGGACTGGAAGATGCTGACCAGCAGGGTGCATCTTATGTGCCATCGTGGCTCACAGACACAAAGCCAGCAGCTTCTCCCCTGGCCAGCTCTTCTGAGGAAGAGGAGCACTGCCTGCCTCTGGCTCCTTTGCTACAGGAGAAGGCAAAAACACAAGCTCGTCCTGTGTGCAGTGAGCAGGCAGTGGAAGCAGAGAGCCTGGCACCTGCCCCCCGCCACCCCACAGATGATGTCCTGGCTCAAATGGTCATCAGACACTTCCTTCTCAGGCCGGCCCTGTGCCAGGTTTTGTGTGAAATCCCTGGGGCCATCCAGCATCTGGTGGAAGAGGGGGACCTGGCACAGGGCAGGGATGTGCCAAGAGCAGCAAGTCCCCCAGCGGAACCTAAGGACAGCGAGTCTGCCTTGTGTGGAGAGCCTCAGGGAGAGGCCAGCAGAGCCCAGACCAGAGGTGACACACAGCCCTCCTCCGGCCCCGGGGACACGCCCGAGGATGACCCAGGTATGTCCCCCAGGCGAGAGCAGGCCGGGCCCAACCATCCTGGCGAGCAGCAATGGGACCAGGAACACAGACGCTGGTCCTGCCCCAGCCACCCCTCCCTGGGGAAAGGCCTCGCTGGCGGGGCAGGCAGGAGATCGCCCGTCACCCGCTGGGCCTCTCACCCACGTCTCTCCTTCCCCGCAGGCACGGCCGCACTCCCGCAGGCCCCAGCTCGACGGCGACGGCCCTCCCTCTTCAGGAGGGCGTTCAGGGCACTGCGCAGGGCTTTCCAAAACTGCTCCTGCATGGGGGGACAGCAAGAGGAGCCCAGCTCCCCTGCCAGCACCAGGCGACTCCCCAGAGGTGGCCGCCAGCCCTGAGCCTGCCCTCTGGACAGGGAAGTAGGTGAGGGATTGCTGCAGGGACACAAGCACACAGCTGCCCTCAGGACATGGCGCTGACAGCCGCCGCTCAGCCCTGCGCTCCAGGAGCCCAATAAAAACTTATCTGGGGGGCCCCAGCTGAGGTTCAGAGCTTCAGGCAGGAGGTGATGGACAAAGAGGGGATTGCTGACGCAGAGCGTGCAGGGGCAAAAAGGGCATGGTGTGCGCCTGGCCTTTAGCAAGCCCTTTGACGCCATCTGCCATTTTCCTGGTGTAGCCAGACTGGCAGTGTCCGCACTGAAGAGGTGGGCGGGAAGTTCACTCCATGACGAGGGTCACATCAGTGATACAAAGTCCTCCTGGAAGGCAGTGACTGTGCCTCAGTGTCCAGCACTTCCCCCAGCACTGTCCCCTGTCCTCATAATCCCCCTGTGGGGTGAAACCGCACTGGGGGAGCCCTTCAGCAATCTCATCTGGTTCAGCCTGCCTTGAGCAGGGCACTCGGACAAGATGATGCTCAGGGGTCAATTCCATCCTGAGGTATTCTCTTTAAATAAAGATTTTCTTGATTTTTAAGATTAGCATCACCTTGCGTGGCAACTATTTGTGCTCTTGAAAGCCTCCTGCTTATTTTTGTGCACCTGAATCTGCATGTGGCCCTGCTTTCCTGATGGAGATGGGAAGTAAAACACCCATCCTTCTCTGGAGCTCTGCTTCGTTCACCTTTCCAGAAGACATCTGCATGTGTTCCAGTACTTCTCTCTTTTCACTGCCCTGCAGAAACTCCTTTTGCCTGTGTGCCATCTCCAGCACTGGCACCAGACTCTCTGTTAACAGCAAGTCAAAGGAGAATATAGTGACGCTGCTCCGAGGAAAAAAAAATCAAGTAGTATTAACCAGCTAGGTGCTGATTAGAGGTGCTCTGCTCTTTTAGCTGTTAGTATACTTGTAGAGATTTAATAAATCACATTTAAAGTGATGGGTGAAGTAGAATGAATTATTCAGAGGATCCTAAAGTAGCTGAATTTCATTTGTCTTACTTCTAGCCGGACTTTTCTGGCTTTGCTCTGCAGCATTCCAGGGCAGCCCTTGCTGCTGCTGCCCACAACCACAGGGAAAATAAAACTGGCAGCCAGCAAAGCTGCCTGTGCTACACGGTTGTTACTGCTCAGAGGTAGCAGAAGATGATCACTGCCAACAGTAAGTGTTTGGCAGCAGAAGCTTTAATTCATAGAAGCTGTTTCTTTAAAACGGTTTCCCCCTGGATTGTTTGTTAACACATAGTGCTTTAACAGCAAATGCTGTGCTTGTTCTTGGTGAGGGCATTGTGTGCCCTTTTTCATCTTGCTGCTGGTGGTGGTGATACCACAACCTGGTAGGCCTTGCTGTGTCTCACAGTCAGCAAACAGTGTTTCAACTCTGTCAGATGGCTCTGCATCCTCTGAAAAAATGTTACCGTGCCATTTCCTCAAGTGTAGAGCATCTTGTGCTCAGTGTAAGCAGTTTCAGGTCCTGTCTGACCAACCTGATCTCCTTTTATGATCGGGTGACCCGCCTGGTGGATGAGGGGGAGGCTGTGGATGTGGTCTGCCTGGACTTCAGCAAGGCCTTTGACACCGTCTCCCACAGCATTCTCCTGGGAAAGCTGTCAGCCCACAGCTTGGACAGGGGCACTCTGAGCTGGGTTAGGAACTGGCTGGAGGGCCGGGCCCAGAGAGTGGTGCTGAACGGGGCTGATCCAGTTGGTGTCCCCCAGGGATCGGTGTTGGGCCCAGTTCTGTTTAATAGCTTTATTGATGATTTAGATGAGGGGATCGAGTCCACCATCAGCAAATTTGCAGATGACACTAAGCTGGGGGGGAGTGTGGATCAGCTGGAAGGCAGGAGGGCTCTGCAGAGGGACCTGGACAGACTGGAGAGTTGGGCTGATTCCAACGGGATGAGGTTCAACACGGCCAAGTGCCGGGTCCTGCGCTTTGGCCACAACAACCCCATGGGGAGCTCCAGGCTGGGCACAGAGTGGCTGAGAGCAGCCAGGCAGAGAGGGACCTGGGAGTCTGCATTGCCAGGAAGCTGAACAGGAGCCAGCAGTGTGCCCAGGTGGCCAAGAAGGCCAATGGCATCCTGGCCTGGATCAGGCACAGCGTGGCCAGCAGGTCCAGGAAAGGGATTCTGCCCCTGTACTCAGCCCTGGGGAGGCCACAGCTCGAGTCCTGTGTCCAGTTCTGGGCCCCTCAGTTCAGGAAGGAGATTGAGGTCCTGGAGCAGCTCCAAAGGAGGGCAACCAGGCTGGGGAAGGGATCCAGCACAAGTCCTGTGAGGAGAGGCTGAGGGAGCTGGGGGTGTTCAGCCTGGAGAAGAGGAGGCTCAGGGGAGACCTCATCACTCTCTACAACTCCCTGAAAGGAGGCTGGAGCCAGGGGGGGGTTGGGCTCTTTTCCCAGGCAACTATCAGCAAGACAAGAGGGCATGGTCTCAAGTTGTGCCAGGGGAGGTTTAGGTTAGATATGAGAAAGAATTTCTTCACAGAGAGGGTGATCAGACATTGGAATGGGCTGCCCAGTGAAGTAGTGGATTCTCAGTCCCTGGAGATATTTAAAAAGAGCCTGGATGTGGCACTCAGTGCCATGGGCTGGGAACCACAGCGGTAGTCGATCAAGGGTTGGACTTGATGATCCTCGAGGTCCCTTCCAACCCAGCCGATTCCATGATTCCATGATTCCATGATTCCATGATTCCATGATTCCATGATTACAACCCTTTGGGTGTGACCATGCAGCCAGTTCCTTATCCAGTCAGTGGTCCATCCATCAGATCCATATGGTTACAGTTTAGAAACCAGAATATCATGCAGGACAGTGTAAAATGCTTTGCACAGGTCCAAACAGATCACTGTATTTCCACTAGGACTAGAAGGTGAATGGGAAGCTCATCCTCAAGCTGCTCAAGGAGAGGGTGCTGGCTGAGGCTGATGCTGCTGATGAGGATATGGGCAAGGGAGTGGGAGGCGTCCCCGTCCGTGCAGGGGGGCTGGAAGTAGAGGATCTTTAACCCTTCCAACCCATTCCATGATTCTATGATTCTCTGAGTTGGTCCCAGCCACTCCCAGGCATGGCTGTCTCCACAGCCACCACCAGGGCCTTGTGATGCAGGGTCCGGTGCCTGGAAACCATTGTCACAGGGGTCTCCACGGTGACTGTGAGGGTATTTAAGGGGTCCAGAGGCCTGGGAAGCCCACTCCCAGGAGAGCACGTCCCTCAGGAGACAGCAGCTGCTCTGGGTGACCCTTCCCCGAACCCTAACCCACATCTGCAGCAGCAGACGCCCAAGATGTCCAAGGAGAAGCAGGAGAAGATCTGCTCCACAAGAGTGCGGATCCTGATGAAGAGGCTGCAGGTGAGGGACGGCACAGGACGGAGAGGCCGGTGGTGGGCCAGGGCTGCACAGCGCTGCCTCAGGGCTGGCACCGGGGCTTGTCAGCACCGAGGGGGCTGCTGTGCCACGGCAACCACCTCTATCCCACACCTCCTCCTCCTCCTCCTCCTGCCCACAGGTGGCCCACAGGCAGCCACTGGCAGTGCTGCAGGGTGGAAGCCAGCGCCAGGTCTCGTCTCTCGATGGGGACAGGCTGCCACGGCTGCCCTGCCCTGAGAGCCAGCAGGCCACTGGGAGCCACCCCGTGCAGGTAGGGAGCCCCAGGCTCATGGGGATGGACATCTTCCCAGCCCAGGAGCTGCCGACAGGCGGGCGGGAGGGAGGTGCAGGAGGGAACAGGCAGGGTTGGGGGCAGCACCAGGAGCTCTCCCAGCTGGGACACGGGGGCCGCAGGGACGAAGGCCACACTCCCAGCAGCTTCTAACTCCCTGCTTTCTCTTGCAGTCGGACAGCCTGGTACGCAGGGTGGCACAGCCCCTCAGCAGGGTGACAGAGCAGGAGACGGCTCCTCAGCCACCCCAGCTGCCTGTCCCCACGCAGCACATGGTACCCAGGCGTGGACCCTCAGCTGAGCCCCCAGCTCATCGGCCATCCCCCTGGCAGGACACAGCACCCAAGCATGCACTCGCAGCTTGGCCCCAAGGAGCTGCCAGAACCTGCCACAAGCTCCCCCCTCTTCCCAATGCCCCCTCTGTGTCTTATCCCAGAGGATGGAACATGGCTGCCAGCTCCTGCCGCAGGCTGCCTCCTCTTCCCAATGCCCCCTCTGTGTCTTATCCCAGAGGATGGAACATGGCTGCCAGCTCCTGCCGCAGGCTGCCTCCCCTGCCCAATGCCCCCTCTGTGTCTTCTCCCAGAGGATGGGACACAGCCATCAGTGCTGCAGCTGGCGGACACCAACGGCTTTGCCCATCTGCTCGGGGCACCCTGGGTGACCGCGGCACAGCCACTGGGAGGTCTGCCCCACACAGCCCTGCAGCCTTTGCCCCCGCTAAGAAGGGGACAGCCTGGAGTGTCCTCTATGAGACCCAGGGTAAGGTTGTCACTGGGCAATGGGGACGCCACCGGCAGCCAGGGGCACAGCAGGACTGGGCGATGCTGGCAGGAGCAGAGGAAGGCTGCGCAGCTGGTAGAGCTCATCCCCTGCCTGATCCCCGTCACAGTCGCTACGATGACAGTGACCAAGATGGCATCTTCGGGCTCTCTTTCTGGAATATCCTCTGGGTCTACACGGGCTCCAACGAGACACTCAGCACCGACACCCAGTCTTCAGGAGAGGAAGATGTTGACCAGCAGAACACAAAGTCTAAGTCTGTGTGGAGCTCAGATGTGGAGCCAGCACCACCTCGCCTGGTCAGCTCTCCCGAGGAAGAGGAGCACTGCCTGCCTCTGGCTCCTGTGGCACAAGAGAAGGCAAAAGCACAAGCCTGTCCTGTGTGCAGTAAGCAGGCAGTGGAGGCGGAGAGCCTGGCACCTGCCTCCCCCAGCCCCACAGGTGATGTCCCGCTGGACACCACGGAATTCATCATGAGCCAGGCAAGGGCAGCAAGAACAAGAGAGGGCCAGGCAACCAAGGGTGGTGAGGCCCACGTATGTTTGGGCACTGGCAAGGAGGACAAGCTTGGAGAGGACAGTGACCAAGAACTGTCCCAGGGGGATGATAGCAGCATGCAGACCACCTGGGTCACTCCCTCTTCCCAGGACTCCTTTCAGGACCCCAGCGCTGTCTCCCTGGAGACAACCAGCATAGACAGCAGCGTGGGCACAGAGGAAGATGCTGGACTGGAAGATGCTGACCAGCAGGGTGCATCTTATGTGCCATCGTGGCTCACAGACACAAAGCCAGCAGCTTCTCCCCTGGCCAGCTCTTCTGAGGAAGAGGAGCACTGCCTGCCTCTGGCTCCTTTGCTACAGGAGAAGGCAAAAACACAAGCTCGTCCTGTGTGCAGTGAGCAGGCAGTGGAAGCAGAGAGCCTGGCACCTGCCCCCCCGCCACCCCACAGATGATGTCCTGGCTCAAATGGTCATCAGACACTTCCTTCTCAGGCCGGCCCTGTGCCAGGTTTTGTGTGAAATCCCTGGGGCCATCCAGCATCTGGTGGAAGAGGGGGACCTGGCACAGGGCAGGGATGTGCCAAGAGCAGCAAGTCCCCCAGCGGAACCTAAGGACAGCGAGTCTGCCTTGTGTGGAGAGCCTCAGGGAGAGGCCAGCAGAGCCCAGACCAGAGGTGACACACAGCCCTCCTCCGGCCCCGGGGACACGCCCGAGGATGACCCAGGTACGTCCCCCAGGCGAGAGCAGGCCGGGCCCAACCATCCTGGCGAGCAGCAATGGGACCAGGAACACAGACGCTGGTCCTGCCCCAGCCACCCCTCCCTGGGGAAAGGCCTCGCTGGCGGGGCAGGCAGGAGATCGCCCGTCACCCGCTGGGCCTCTCACCCACGTCTCTCCTTCCCCGCAGGCACGGCCGCACTCCCGCAGGCCCCAGCTCGACGGCGACGGCCCTCCCTCTTCAGGAGGGCGTTCAGGGCACTGCGCAGGGCTTTCCAAAACTGCTCCTGCATGGGGGGACAGCAAGAGGAGCCCAGCTCCCCTGCCAGCACCAGGCGACTCCCCAGAGGTGGCCGCCAGCCCTGAGCCTGCCCTCTGGACAGGGAAGTAGGTGAGGGATTGCTGCAGGGACACAAGCACACAGCTGCCCTCAGGACATGGCGCTGACAGCCGCCGCTCAGCCCTGCGCTCCAGGAGCCCAATAAAAACTTATCTGGGGGGCCCCAGCTGAGGTTCAGAGCTTCAGGCAGGAGGTGATGGACAAAGAGGGGATTGCTGACGCAGAGCGTGCAGGGGCAAAAAGGGCATGGTGTGCGCCTGGCCTTTAGCAAGCCCTTTGACGCCATCTGCCATTTTCCTGGTGTAGCCAGACTGGTAGTGTCCGCACTGAAGAGGTGGGCGGGAAGTTCACTCCATGACGAGGGTCACATCAGTGATACAAAGTCCTCCTGGAAGGCAGTGACTGTGCCTCAGTGTCCAGCACTTCCCCCAGCACTGTCGCCTGTCCTCATAATCAACCTGTGGGGTGAAACCGCACTGGGGGAGCCCTTCAGCAATCTCATCTGGTTCAGCCTGCCTTGAGCAGGGCACTCGGACAAGATGATGCTCAGGGGTCAATTCCATCCTGAGGTATTCTCTTTAAATAAAGATTTTCTTGATTTTTAAGATTAGCATCACCTTGCGTGGCAACTATTTGTGCTCTTGAAAGCCTCCTGCTTATTTTTGTGCACCTGAATCTGCATGTGGCCCTGCTTTCCTGATGGAGATGGGAAGTAAAACACCCATCCTTCTCTGGAGCTCTGCTTCGTTCACCTTTCCAGAAGACATCTGCATGTGTTCCAGTACTTCTCTCTTTTCACTGCCCTGCAGAAACTCCTTTTGCCTGTGTGCCATCTCCAGCACTGGCACCAGACTCTCTGTTAACAGCAAGTCAAAGGAGAATATAGTGACGCTGCTCCGAGGAAAAAAAAATCAAGTAGTATTAACCAGCTAGGTGCTGATTAGAGGTGCTCTGCTCTTTTAGCTGTTAGTATACTTGTAGAGATTTAATAAATCACATTTAAAGTGATGGGTGAAGTAGAATGAATTATTCAGAGGATCCTAAAGTAGCTGAATTTCATTTGTCTTACTTCTAGCCGGACTTTTCTGGCTTTGCTCTGCAGCATTCCAGGGCAGCCCTTGCTGCTGCTGCTGCCCACAACCACAGGGAAAATAAAACTGGCAGCCAGCAAAGCTGCCTGTGCTACACGGTTGTTACTGCTCAGAGGTAGCAGAAGATGATCACTGCCAACAGTAAGTGTTTGGCAGCAGAAGCTTTAATTCATAGAAGCTGTTTCTTTAAAACGGTTTTCCCCGTGGATTGTTTGTTAACACATAGTGCTTTAACAGCAAATGCTGTGCTTGTTCTTGGTGAGGGCATTGTGTGCCCTTTTTCATCTTGCTGCTGGTGGTGGTGATACCACAACCTGGTAGGCCTTGCTGTGTCTCACAGTCAGCAAACAGTGTTTCAACTCTGTCAGATGGCTCTGCATCCTCTGAAAAAATGTTACCGTGCCATTTCCTCAAGTGTAGAGCATCTTGTGCTCAGTGTAAGCAGTTTCAGGTCCTGTCTGACCAACCTGATCTCCTTTTATGATCGGGTGACCCGCCTGGTGGATGAGGGGAAGGCTGTGGATGTGGTCTGCCTGGACTTCAGCAAGGCCTTTGACACCGTCTCCCACAGCATTCTCCTGGAAAAGCTGTCAGCCCACAGCTTGGACAGGGGCACTCTGAGCTGGGTTAGGAACTGGCTGGAGGGCCGGGCCCAGAGAGTGGTGCTGAACGGGGCTGATCCAGTTGGCGGCCGCTCACCAGTGGTGTCCCCCAGGGATCGGTGTTGGGCCCAGTTCTGTTTAATAGCTTTACTGATGATTTAGATGAGGGGATCGAGTCCACCATCAGCAAATTTGCAGATGACACTAAGCTGGGGGGGAGTGTGGATCAGCTGGAAGGCAGGAGGGCTCTGCAGAGGGACCTGGACAGACTGGAGAGTTGGGCTGATTCCAATGGGATGAGGTTCAACACGGCCAAGTGCCGGGTCCTGCGCTTTGGCCACAACAACCCCATGGGGAGCTCCAGGCTGGGCACAGAGTGGCTGAGAGCAGCCAGGCAGAGAGGGACCTGGGAGTCTGCATTGCCAGGAAGCTGAACAGGAGCCAGCAGTGTGCCCAGGTGGCCAAGAAGGCCAATGGCATCCTGGCCTGGATCAGGCACAGCGTGGCCAGCAGGTCCAGGGAAGGGATTCTGCCCCTGTACTCAGCCCTGGGGAGGCCACAGCTCGAGTCCTGTGTCCAGTTCTGGGCCCCCTCAGTTCAGGAAGGAGATTGAGGTCCTGGAGCAGCTCCAAAGGAGGGCAACCAGGCTGGGGAAGGGATCCAGCACAAGTCCTGTGAGGAGAGGCTGAGGGAGCTGGGGGTGTTCAGCCTGGAGAAGAGGAGGCTCAGGGGAGACCTCATCACTCTCTACAACTCCCTGAAAGGAGGCTGGAGCCAGGGGGGGGTTGGGCTCTTTTCCCAGGCAACTATCAGCAAGACAAGAGGGCATGGTCTCAAGTTGTGCCAGGGGAGGTTTAGGTTAGATATGAGAAAGAATTTCTTCACAGAGAGGGTGATCAGACATTGGAATGGGCTGCCCAGTGAAGTAGTGGATTCTCAGTCCCTGGAGATATTTAAAAAGAGCCTGGATGTGGCACTCAGTGCCATGGGCTGGGAACCACAGCGGTAGTCGATCAAGGGTTGGACTTGATGATCCCCGAGGTCCCTTCCAACCCAGCCGATTCTATGATTCTATGATTCCATGATTCCCTGATTCTATGATTACAACCCTTTGGGTGTGACCATGCAGCCAGTTCCTTATCCAGTCAGTGGTCCATCCATCAGATCCATATGGTTACAGTTTAGAAACCAGAATATCATGCAGGACAGTGTAAAATGCTTTGCACAGGTCCAAACAGATCACTGTATTTCCACTAGGACTAGAAGGTGAATGGGAAGCTCATCCTCAAGCTGCTCAAGGAGAGGGTGCTGGCTGAGGCTGATGCTGCTGATGAGGATATGGGCAAGGGAGTGGGAGGCGTCCCCGTCCGTGCAGGGGGGCTGGAAGTAGAGGATCTTTAACCCTTCCACCCCATTCCATGATTCTATGATTCTCTGAGTTGGTCCCAGCCACTCCCAGGCATGGCTGTCTCCACAGCCACCACCAGGGCCTTGTGATGCAGGGTCCGGTGCCTGGAAACCATTGTCACAGGGGTCTCCACGGTGACTGTGAGGGTATTTAAGGGGTCCAGAGGCCTGGGAAGCCCACTCCCAGGAGAGCACGTCCCTCAGGAGACAGCAGCTGCTCTGGGTGACCCTTCCCCGAACCCTAACCCACATCTGCAGCAGCAGACGCCCAAGATGTCCAAGGAGAAGCAGGAGAAGATCTGCTCCACAAGAGTGCGGATCCTGATGAAGAGGCTGCAGGTGAGGGACGGCACAGGACGGAGAGGCCGGTGGTGGGCCAGGGCTGCACAGCGCTGCCTCAGGGCTGGCACCGGGGCTTGTCAGCACCGAGGGGGCTGCTGTGCCACGGCAACCACCTCTATCCCACACCTCCTCCTCCTCCTCCTCCTCCTGCCCACAGGTGGCCCACAGGCAGCCACTGGCAGTGCTGCAGGGTGGAAGCCAGCGCCAGGTCTCGTCTCTCGATGGGGACAGGCTGCCACGGCTGCCCTGCCCTGAGAGCCAGCAGGCCACTGGGAGCCACCCCGTGCAGGTAGGGAGCCCCAGGCTCATGGGGATGGACATCTTCCCAGCCCAGGAGCTGCCGACAGGCGGGCGGGAGGGAGGTGCAGGAGGGAACAGGCAGGGTTGGGGGCAGCACCAGGAGCTCTCCCAGCTGGGACACGGGGGCCGCAGGGACGAAGGCCACACTCCCAGCAGCTTCTAACTCCCTGCTTTCTCTTGCAGTCGGACAGCCTGGTACGCAGGGTGGCACAGCCCCTCAGCAGGGTGACAGAGCAGGAGACGGCTCCTCAGCCACCCCAGCTGCCTGTCCCCACGCAGCACATGGTACCCAGGCGTGGACCCTCAGCTGAGCCCCCAGCTCATCGGCCATCCCCCTGGCAGGACACAGCACCCAAGCATGCACTCGCAGCTTGGCCCCAAGGAGCTGCCAGAACCTGCCACAAGCTCCCCCCTCTTCCCAATGCCCCCTCTGTGTCTTATCCCAGAGGCTGGAACATGGCTGCCAGCTCCTGCCGCAGGCTGCCTCCTCTTCCCAATGCCCCCTCTGTGTCTTATCCCAGAGGATGGAACATGGCTGCCAGCTCCTGCCGCAGGCTGCCTCCCCTGCCCAATGCCCCCTCTGTGTCTTCTCCCAGAGGATGGGACACAGCCATCAGTGCTGCAGCTGGCGGACACCAACGGCTTTGCCCATCTGCTCGGGGCACCCTGGGTGACCGCGGCACAGCCACTGGGAGGTCTGCCCCACACAGCCCTGCAGCCTTTGCCCCCCGCTAAGAAGGGGACAGCCTGGAGTGTCCTCTATGAGACCCAGGGTAAGGTTGTCACTGGGCAATGGGGACGCCACCGGCAGCCAGGGGCACAGCAGGACTGGGCGATGCTGGCAGGAGCAGAGGAAGGCTGCGCAGCTGGTAGAGCTCATCCCCTGCCTGATCCCCCGTCACAGTCGCTACGATGACAGTGACCAAGATGGCATCTTCGGGCTCTCTTTCTGGAATATCCTCTGGGTCTACACGGGCTCCAACGAGACACTCAGCACCGACACCCAGTCTTCAGGAGAGGAAGATGTTGACCAGCAGAACACAAAGTCTAAGTCTGTGTGGAGCTCAGATGTGGAGCCAGCACCACCTCGCCTGGTCAGCTCTCCCGAGGAAGAGGAGCACTGCCTGCCTCTGGCTCCTGTGGCACAAGAGAAGGCAAAAGCACAAGCCTGTCCTGTGTGCAGTAAGCAGGCAGTGGAGGCGGAGAGCCTGGCACCTGCCTCCCCCAGCCCCACAGGTGATGTCCCGCTGGACACCACGGAATTCATCATGAGCCAGGCAAGGGCAGCAAGAACAAGAGAGGGCCAGGCAACCAAGGGTGGTGAGGCCCACGTATGTTTGGGCACTGGCAAGGAGGACAAGCTTGGAGAGGACAGTGACCAAGAACTGTCCCAGGGGGATGATAGCAGCATGCAGACCACCTGGGTCACTCCCTCTTCCCAGGACTCCTTTCAGGACCCCAGCGCTGTCTCCCTGGAGACAACCAGCATAGACAGCAGCGTGGGCACAGAGGAAGATGCTGGACTGGAAGATGCTGACCAGCAGGGTGCATCTTATGTGCCATCGTGGCTCACAGACACAAAGCCAGCAGCTTCTCCCCTGGCCAGCTCTTCTGAGGAAGAGGAGCACTGCCTGCCTCTGGCTCCTTTGCTACAGGAGAAGGCAAAAACACAAGCTCGTCCTGTGTGCAGTGAGCAGGCAGTGGAAGCAGAGAGCCTGGCACCTGCCCCCCGCCACCCCACAGATGATGTCCTGGCTCAAATGGTCATCAGACACTTCCTTCTCAGGCCGGCCCTGTGCCAGGTTTTGTGTGAAATCCCTGGGGCCATCCAGCATCTGGTGGAAGAGGGGGACCTGGCACAGGGCAGGGATGTGCCAAGAGCAGCAAGTCCCCCAGCGGAACCTAAGGACAGCGAGTCTGCCTTGTGTGGAGAGCCTCAGGGAGAGGCCAGCAGAGCCCAGACCAGAGGTGACACACAGCCCTCCTCCGGCCCCGGGGACACGCCCGAGGATGACCCAGGTACGTCCCCCAGGCGAGAGCAGGCCGGGCCCAACCATCCTGGCGAGCAGCAATGGGACCAGGAACACAGACGCTGGTCCTGCCCCAGCCACCCCTCCCTGGGGAAAGGCCTCGCTGGCGGGGCAGGCAGGAGATCGCCCGTCACCCGCTGGGCCTCTCACCCACGTCTCTCCTTCCCCGCAGGCACGGCCGCACTCCCGCAGGCCCCAGCTCGACGGCGACGGCCCTCCCTCTTCAGGAGGGCGTTCAGGGCACTGCGCAGGGCTTTCCAAAACTGCTCCTGCATGGGGGACAGCAAGAGGAGCCCAGCTCCCCCTGCCAGCACCAGGCGACTCCCCAGAGGTGGCCGCCAGCCCTGAGCCTGCCCTCTGGACAGGGAAGTAGGTGAGGGATTGCTGCAGGGACACAAGCACACAGCTGCCCTCAGGACATGGCGCTGACAGCCGCCGCTCAGCCCTGCGCTCCAGGAGCCCAATAAAAACTTATCTGGGGGGCCCCAGCTGAGGTTCAGAGCTTCAGGCAGGAGGTGATGGACAAAGAGGGGATTGCTGACGCAGAGCGTGCAGGGGCAAAAAGGGCATGGTGTGCGCCTGGCCTTTAGCAAGCCCTTTGACGCCATCTGCCATTTTCCTGGTGTAGCCAGACTGGTAGTGTCCGCACTGAAGAGGTGGGCGGGGAAGTTCACTCCATGACGAGGGTCACATCAGTGATACAAAGTCCTCCTGGAAGGCAGTGACTGTGCCTCAGTGTCCAGCACTTCCCCCAGCACTGTCGCCTGTCCTCATAATCAACCTGTGGGGTGAAACCGCACTGGGGGAGCCCTTCAGCAATCTCATCTGGTTCAGCCTGCCTTGAGCAGGGCACTCGGACAAGATGATGCTCAGGGGTCAATTCCATCCTGAGGTATTCTCTTTAAATAAAGATTTTCTTGATTTTTAAGATTAGCATCACCTTGCGTGGCAACTATTTGTGCTCTTGAAAGCCTCCTGCTTATTTTTGTGCACCTGAATCTGCATGTGGCCCTGCTTTCCTGATGGAGATGGGAAGTAAAACACCCATCCTTCTCTGGAGCTCTGCTTCGTTCACCTTTCCAGAAGACATCTGCATGTGTTCCAGTACTTCTCTCTTTTCACTGCCCTGCAGAAACTCCTTTTGCCTGTGTGCCATCTCCAGCCCTGGCACCAGACTCTCTGTTAACAGCAAGTCAAAGGAGAATATAGTGACGCTGCTCCGAGGAAAAAAAAATCAAGTAGTATTAACCAGCTAGGTGCTGATTAGAGGTGCTCTGCTCTTTTAGCTGTTAGTATACTTGTAGAGATTTAATAAATCACATTTAAAGTGATGGGTGAAGTAGAATGAATTATTCAGAGGATCCTAAAGTAGCTGAATTTCATTTGTCTTACTTCTAGCCGGACTTTTCTGGCTTTGCTCTGCAGCATTCCAGGGCAGCCCTTGCTGCTGCTGCTGCCCACAACCACAGGGAAAATAAAACTGGCAGCCAGCAAAGCTGCCTGTGCTACACGGTTGTTACTGCTCAGAGGTAGCAGAAGATG
The DNA here is from genome assembly GCA_023637945.1 of Phaethornis superciliosus. NCBI lineage: Eukaryota > Metazoa > Chordata > Aves > Apodiformes > Trochilidae > Phaethornis > Phaethornis superciliosus. Next base: position 4,537,269 of record JAJQWJ010000021.1, read on the forward strand.
ATCACTGCCAACAGTAAGTGTTTGGCAGCAGAAGCTTTAATTCATAGAAGCTGTTTCTTTAAAACGGTTTTCCCCCTGGATTGTTTGTTAACACATAGTGCTTTAACAGCAAATGCTGTGCTTGTTCTTGGTGAGGGCATTGTGTGCCCTTTTTCATCTTGCTGCTGGTGGTGGTGATACCACAACCTGGTAGGCCTTGCTGTGTCTCACAGTCAGCAAACAGTGTTTCAACTCTGTCAGATGGCTCTGCATCCTCTGAAAAATGTTACCGTGCCATTTCCTCAAGTGTAGAGCATCTTGTGCTCAGTGTAAGCAGTTTCAGGTCCTGTCTGACCAACCTGATCTCCTTTTATGATCGGGTGACCCGCCTGGTGGATGAGGGGAAGGCTGTGGATGTGGTCTGCCTGGACTTCAGCAAGGCCTTTGACACCGTCTCCCACAGCATTCTCCTGGAAAAGCTGTCAGCCCACAGCTTGGACAGGGGCACTCTGAGCTGGGTTAGGAACTGGCTGGAGGGCCGGGCCCAGAGAGTGGTGCTGAACGGGGCTGATCCAGTTGGCGGCCGCTCACCAGTGGTGTCCCCCAGGGATCGGTGTTGGGCCCAGTTCTGTTTAATAGCTTTACTGATGATTTAGATGAGGGGATCGAGTCCACCATCAGCAAATTTGCAGATGACACTAAGCTGGGGGGGAGTGTGGATCAGCTGGAAGGCAGGAGGGCTCTGCAGAGGGACCTGGACAGACTGGAGAGTTGGGCTGATTCCAACGGGATGAGGTTCAACACGGCCAAGTGCCGGGTCCTGCGCTTTGGCCACAACAACCCCATGGGGAGCTCCAGGCTGGGCACAGAGTGGCTGAGAGCAGCCAGGCAGAGAGGGACCTGGGAGTCTGGATTGCCAGGAAGCTGAACAGGAGCCAGCAGTGTGCCCAGGTGGCCAAGAAGGCCAATGGCATCCTGGCCTGGATCAGGCACAGCGTGGCCAGCAGGTCCAGGGAAGGGATTCTGCCCCTGTACTCAGCCCTGGGGAGGCCACAGCTCGAGTCCTGTGTCCAGTTCTGGGCCCCTCAGTTCAGGAAGGAGATTGAGGTCCTGGAGCAGCTCCAAAGGAGGGCAACCAGGCTGGGGAAGGGATCCAGCACAAGTCCTGTGAGGAGAGGCTGAGGGAGCTGGGGGGTGTTCAGCCTGGAGAAGAGGAGGCTCAGGGGAGACCTCATCACTCTCTACAACTCCCTGAAAGGAGGCTGGAGCCAGGGGGGGGTTGGGCTCTTTTCCCAGGCAACTATCAGCAAGACAAGAGGGCATGGTCTCAAGTTGTGCCAGGGGAGGTTTAGGTTAGATATGAGAAAGAATTTCTTCACAGAGAGGGTGATCAGACATTGGAATGGGCTGCCCAGTGAAGTAGTGGATTCTCAGTCCCTGGAGATATTTAAAAAGAGCCTGGATGTGGCACTCAGTGCCATGGGCTGGGAACCACAGCGGTAGTCGATCAAGGGTTGGACTGATGATCCCCGAGGTCCCTTCCAACCCAGCCGATTCTATGATTCTATGATTCCATGATTCCCTGATTCTATGATTACAACCCTTTGGGTGTGACCATGCAGCCAGTTCCTTATCCAGTCAGTGGTCCATCCATCAGATCCATATGGTTACAGTTTAGAAACCAGAATATCATGCAGGACAGTGTAAAATGCTTTGCACAGGTCCAAACAGATCACTGTATTTCCACTAGGACTAGAAGGTGAATGGGAAGCTCATCCTCAAGCTGCTCAAGGAGAGGGTGCTGGCTGAGGCTGATGCTGCTGATGAGGATATGGGCAAGGGAGTGGGAGGCGTCCCCGTCCGTGCAGGGGGGCTGGAAGTAGAGGATCTTTAACCCTTCCAACCCATTCCATGATTCTATGATTCTCTGAGTTGGTCCCAGCCACTCCCAGGCATGGCTGTCTCCACAGCCACCACCAGGGCCTTGTGATGCAGGGTCCGGTGCCTGGAAACCATTGTCACAGGGGTCTCCACGGTGACTGTGAGGGTATTTAAGGGGTCCAGAGGCCTGGGAAGCCCACTCCCAGGAGAGCACGTCCCTCAGGAGACAGCAGCTGCTCTGGGTGACCCTTCCCCGAACCCTAACCCACATCTGCAGCAGCAGACGCCCAAGATGTCCAAGGAGAAGCAGGAGAAGATCTGCTCCACAAGAGTGCGGATCCTGATGAAGAGGCTGCAGGTGAGGGACGGCACAGGACGGAGAGGCCGGTGGTGGGCCAGGGCTGCACAGCGCTGCCTCAGGGCTGGCACCGGGGCTTGTCAGCACCGAGGGGGCTGCTGTGCCACGGCAACCACCTCTATCCCACACCTCCTCCTCCTCCTCCTCCTGCCCACAGGTGGCCCACAGGCAGCCACTGGCAGTGCTGCAGGGTGGAAGCCAGCGCCAGGTCTCGTCTCTCGATGGGGACAGGCTGCCACGGCTGCCCTGCCCTGAGAGCCAGCAGGCCACTGGGAGCCACCCCGTGCAGGTAGGGAGCCCCAGGCTCATGGGGATGGACATCTTCCCAGCCCAGGAGCTGCCGACAGGCGGGCGGGAGGGAGGTGCAGGAGGGAACAGGCAGGGTTGGGGGCAGCACCAGGAGCTCTCCCAGCTGGGACACGGGGGCCGCAGGGACGAAGGCCACACTCCCAGCAGCTTCTAACTCCCTGCTTTCTCTTGCAGTCGGACAGCCTGGTACGCAGGGTGGCACAGCCCCTCAGCAGGGTGACAGAGCAGGAGACGGCTCCTCAGCCACCCCAGCTGCCTGTCCCCACGCAGCACATGGTACCCAGGCGTGGACCCTCAGCTGAGCCCCCAGCTCATCGGCCATCCCCCTGGCAGGACACAGCACCCAAGCATGCACTCGCAGCTTGGCCCCAAGGAGCTGCCAGAACCTGCCACAAGCTCCCCCCTCTTCCCAATGCCCCCTCTGTGTCTTATCCCAGAGGATGGAACATGGCTGCCAGCTCCTGCCGCAGGCTGCCTCCCCTGCCCAATGCCCCCTCTGTGTCTTATCCCAGAGGATGGAACATGGCTGCCAGCTCCTGCCGCAGGCTGCCTCCCCTGCCCAATGCCCCCTCTGTGTCTTCTCCCAGAGGATGGGACACAGCCATCAGTGCTGCAGCTGGCGGACACCAACGGCTTTGCCCATCTGCTCGGGGCACCCTGGGTGACCGCGGCACAGCCACTGGGAGGTCTGCCCCACACAGCCCTGCAGCCTTTGCCCCCGCTAAGAAGGGGACAGCCTGGAGTGTCCTCTATGAGACCCAGGGTAAGGTTGTCACTGGGCAATGGGGACGCCACCGGCAGCCAGGGGCACAGCAGGACTGGGCGATGCTGGCAGGAGCAGAGGAAGGCTGCGCAGCTGGTAGAGCTCATCCCCTGCCTGATCCCCGTCACAGTCGCTACGATGACAGTGACCAAGATGGCATCTTCGGGCTCTCTTTCTGGAATATCCTCTGGGTCTACACGGGCTCCAACGAGACACTCAGCACCGACACCCAGTCTTCAGGAGAGGAAGATGTTGACCAGCAGAACACAAAGTCTAAGTCTGTGTGGAGCTCAGATGTGGAGCCAGCACCACCTCGCCTGGTCAGCTCTCCCGAGGAAGAGGAGCACTGCCTGCCTCTGGCTCCTGTGGCACAAGAGAAGGCAAAAGCACAAGCCTGTCCTGTGTGCAGTAAGCAGGCAGTGGAGGCGGAGAGCCTGGCACCTGCCTCCCCCAGCCCCACAGATGATGTCCCGCTGGACACCACGGAATTCATCATGAGCCAGGCAAGGGCAGCAAGAACAAGAGAGGGCCAGGCAACCAAGGGTGGTGAGGCCCACGTATGTTTGGGCACTGGCAAGGAGGACAAGCTTGGAGAGGACAGTGACCAAGAACTGTCCCAGGGGGATGATAGCAGCATGCAGACCACCTGGGTCACTCCCTCTTCCCAGGACTCCTTTCAGGACCCCAGCGCTGTCTCCCTGGAGACAACCAGCATAGACAGCAGCGTGGGCACAGAGGAAGATGCTGGACTGGAAGATGCTGACCAGCAGGGTGCATCTTATGTGCCATCGTGGCTCACAGACACAAAGCCAGCAGCTTCTCCCCTGGCCAGCTCTTCTGAGGAAGAGGAGCACTGCCTGCCTCTGGCTCCTTTGCTACAGGAGAAGGCAAAAACACAAGCTCGTCCTGTGTGCAGTGAGCAGGCAGTGGAAGCAGAGAGCCTGGCACCTGCCCCCCGCCACCCCACAGATGATGTCCTGGCTCAAATGGTCATCAGACACTTCCTTCTCAGGCCGGCCCTGTGCCAGGTTTTGTGTGAAATCCCTGGGGCCATCCAGCATCTGGTGGAAGAGGGGGACCTGGCACAGGGCAGGGATGTGCCAAGAGCAGCAAGTCCCCCAGCGGAACCTAAGGACAGCGAGTCTGCCTTGTGTGGAGAGCCTCAGGGAGAGGCCAGCAGAGCCCAGACCAGAGGTGACACACAGCCCTCCTCCGGCCCCGGGGACACGCCCGAGGATGACCCAGGTACGTCCCCCAGGCGAGAGCAGGCCGGGCCCAACCATCCTGGCGAGCAGCAATGGGACCAGGAACACAGACGCTGGTCCTGCCCCAGCCACCCCTCCCTGGGGAAAGGCCTCGCTGGCGGGGCAGGCAGGAGATCGCCCGTCACCCGCTGGGCCTCTCACCCACGTCTCTCCTTCCCCGCAGGCACGGCCGCACTCCCGCAGGCCCCAGCTCGACGGCGACGGCCCTCCCTCTTCAGGAGGGCGTTCAGGGCACTGCGCAGGGCTTTCCAAAACTGCTCCTGCATGGGGGGACAGCAAGAGGAGCCCAGCTCCCCTGCCAGCACCAGGCGACTCCCCAGAGGTGGCCGCCAGCCCTGAGCCTGCCCTCTGGACAGGGAAGTAGGTGAGGGATTGCTGCAGGGACACAAGCACACAGCTGCCCTCAGGACATGGCGCTGACAGCCGCCGCTCAGCCCTGCGCTCCAGGAGCCCAATAAAAACTTATCTGGGGGGCCCCAGCTGAGGTTCAGAGCTTCAGGCAGGAGGTGATGGACAAAGAGGGGATTGCTGACGCAGAGCGTGCAGGGGCAAAAAGGGCATGGTGTGCGCCTGGCCTTTAGCAAGCCCTTTGACGCCATCTGCCATTTTCCTGGTGTAGCCAGACTGGCAGTGTCCGCACTGAAGAGGTGGGCGGGAAGTTCACTCCATGACGAGGGTCACATCAGTGATACAAAGTCCTCCTGGAAGGCAGTGACTGTGCCTCAGTGTCCAGCACTTCCCCCAGCACTGTCCCCTGTCCTCATAATCCCCCTGTGGGGTGAAACCGCACTGGGGGAGCCCTTCAGCAATCTCATCTGGTTCAGCCTGCCTTGAGCAGGGCACTCGGACAAGATGATGCTCAGGGGTCAATTCCATCCTGAGGTATTCTCTTTAAATAAAGATTTTCTTGATTTTTAAGATTAGCATCACCTTGCGTGGCAACTATTTGTGCTCTTGAAAGCCTCCTGCTTATTTTTGTGCACCTGAATCTGCATGTGGCCCTGCTTTCCTGATGGAGATGGGAAGTAAAACACCCATCCTTCTCTGGAGCTCTGCTTCGTTCACCTTTCCAGAAGACATCTGCATGTGTTCCAGTACTTCTCTCTTTTCACTGCCCTGCAGAAACTCCTTTTGCCTGTGTGCCATCTCCAGCGCTGGCACCAGACTCTCTGTTAACAGCAAGTCAAAGGAGAATATAGTGACGCTGCTCCGAGGAAAAAAAAATCAAGTAGTATTAACCAGCTAGGTGCTGATTAGAGGTGCTCTGCTCTTTTAGCTGTTAGTATACTTGTAGAGATTTAATAAATCACATTTAAAGTGATGGGTGAAGTAGAATGAATTATTCAGAGGATCCTAAAGTAGCTGAATTTCATTTGTCTTACTTCTAGCCGGACTTTTCTGGCTTTGCTCTGCAGCATTCCAGGGCAGCCCTTGCTGCTGCTGCCCACAACCACAGGGAAAATAAAACTGGCAGCCAGCAAAGCTGCCTGTGCTACACGGTTGTTACTGCTCAGAGGTAGCAGAAGATGATCACTGCCAACAGTAAGTGTTTGGCAGCAGAAGCTTTAATTCATAGAAGCTGTTTCTTTAAAACGGTTTCCCCCTGGATTGTTTGTTAACACATAGTGCTTTAACAGCAAATGCTGTGCTTGTTCTTGGTGAGGGCATTGTGTGCCCTTTTTCATCTTGCTGCTGGTGGTGGTGATACCACAACCTGGTAGGCCTTGCTGTGTCTCACAGTCAGCAAACAGTGTTTCAACTCTGTCAGATGGCTCTGCATCCTCTGAAAAAATGTTACCGTGCCATTTCCTCAAGTGTAGAGCATCTTGTGCTCAGTGTAAGCAGTTTCAGGTCCTGTCTGACCAACCTGATCTCCTTTTATGATCGGGTGACCCGCCTGGTGGATGAGGGGAAGGCTGTGGATGTGGTCTGCCTGGACTTCAGCAAGGCCTTTGACACCGTCTCCCACAGCATTCTCCTGGGAAAGCTGTCAGCCCACAGCTTGGACAGGGGCACTCTGAGCTGGGTTAGGAACTGGCTGGAGGGCCGGGCCCAGAGAGTGGTGCTGAACGGGGCTGATCCAGTTGGCGGCCGCTCACCAGTGGTGTCCCCCAGGGATCGGTGTTGGGCCCAGTTCTGTTTAATAGCTTTACTGATGATTTAGATGAGGGGATCGAGTCCACCATCAGCAAATTTGCAGATGACACTAAGCTGGGGGGGAGTGTGGATCAGCTGGAAGGGAGGAGGGCTCTGCAGAGGGACCTGGACAGACTGGAGAGTTGGGCTGATTCCAATGGGATGAGGTTCAACACGGCCAAGTGCCGGGTCCTGCGCTTTGGCCACAACAACCCCATGGGGAGCTCCAGGCTGGGCACAGAGTGGCTGAGAGCAGCCAGGCAGAGAGGGACCTGGGAGTCTGCATTGCCAGGAAGCTGAACAGGAGCCAGCAGTGTGCCCAGGTGGCCAAGAAGGCCAATGGCATCCTGGCCTGGATCAGGCACAGCGTGGCCAGCAGGTCCAGGGAAGGGATTCTGCCCCTGTACTCAGCCCTGGGGAGGCCACAGCTCGAGTCCTGTGTCCAGTTCTGGGCCCCTCAGTTCAGGAAGGAGATTGAGGTCCTGGAGCAGCTCCAAAGGAGGGCAACCAGGCTGGGGAAGGGATCCAGCACAAGTCCTGTGAGGAGAGGCTGAGGGAGCTGGGGGTGTTCAGCCTGGAGAAGAGGAGGCTCAGGGGAGACCTCATCACTCTCTACAACTCCCTGAAAGGAGGCTGGAGCCAGGGGGGGGTTGGGCTCTTTTCCCAGGCAACTATCAGCAAGACAAGAGGGCATGGTCTCAAGTTGTGCCAGGGGAGGTTTAGGTTAGATATGAGAAAGAATTTCTTCACAGAGAGGGTGATCAGCCATTGGAATGGGCTGCCCAGTGAAGTAGTGGATTCTCAGTCCCTGGAGATATTTAAAAAGAGCCTGGATGTGGCACTCAGTGCCATGGGCTGGGAACCACAGCGGTAGTGGATCAAGGGTTGGACTTGATGATCCCCGAGGTCCCTTCCAACCCAGCCGATTCCATGATTCCATGATTCCATGATTCTATGATTACAACCCTTTGGGTGTGACCATGCAGCCAGTTCCTTATCCAGTCAGTGGTCCATCCATCAGATCCATATGGTTACAGTTTAGAAACCAGAATATCATGCAGGACAGTGTAAAATGCTTTGCACAGGTCCAAACAGATCACTGTATTTCCACTAGGACTAGAAGGTGAATGGGAAGCTCATCCTCAAGCTGCTCAAGGAGAGGGTGCTGGCTGAGGCTGATGCTGCTGATGAGGATATGGGCAAGGGAGTGGGAGGCGTCCCCGTCCGTGCAGGGGGGCTGGAAGTAGAGGATCTTTAACCCTTCCAACCCATTCCATGATTCTATGATTCTCTGAGTTGGTCCCAGCCACTCCCAGGCATGGCTGTCTCCACAGCCACCACCAGGGCCTTGTGATGCAGGGTCCGGTGCCTGGAAACCATTGTCACAGGGGTCTCCACGGTGACTGTGAGGGTATTTAAGGGGTCCAGAGGCCTGGGAAGCCCACTCCCAGGAGAGCACGTCCCTCAGGAGACAGCAGCTGCTCTGGGTGACCCTTCCCCGAACCCTAACCCACATCTGCAGCAGCAGACGCCCAAGATGTCCAAGGAGAAGCAGGAGAAGATCTGCTCCACAAGAGTGCGGATCCTGATGAAGAGGCTGCAGGTGAGGGACGGCACAGGACGGAGAGGCCGGTGGTGGGCCAGGGCTGCACAGCGCTGCCTCAGGGCTGGCACCGGGGCTTGTCAGCACCGAGGGGGCTGCTGTGCCACGGCAACCACCTCTATCCCACACCTCCTCCTCCTCCTCCTCCTCCTGCCCACAGGTGGCCCACAGGCAGCCACTGGCAGTGCTGCAGGGTGGAAGCCAGCGCCAGGTCTCGTCTCTCGATGGGGACAGGCTGCCACGGCTGCCCTGCCCTGAGAGCCAGCAGGCCACTGGGAGCCACCCCGTGCAGGTAGGGAGCCCCAGGCTCATGGGGATGGACATCTTCCCAGCCCAGGAGCTGCCGACAGGCGGGCGGGAGGGAGGTGCAGGAGGGAACAGGCAGGGTTGGGGGCAGCACCAGGAGCTCTCCCAGCTGGGACACGGGGGCCGCAGGGACGAAGGCCACACTCCCAGCAGCTTCTAACTCCCTGCTTTCTCTTGCAGTCGGACAGCCTGGTACGCAGGGTGGCACAGCCCCTCAGCAGGGTGACAGAGCAGGAGACGGCTCCTCAGCCACCCCAGCTGCCTGTCCCCACGCAGCACATGGTACCCAGGCGTGGACCATCAGCTGAGTCCCCAGCTCATCGGCCATCCCCCTGGCAGGACACAGCACCCAAGCATGCACTCGCAGCTTGGCCCCAAGGAGCTGCCAGAACCTGCCACAAGCTCCCCCCTCTTCCCAATGCCCCCTCTGTGTCTTATCCCAGAGGCTGGAACATGGCTGCCAGAACCTGCCAGAAGCTCCCCCCTCTTCCCAATGCCCCCTCTGTGTCTTATCCCAGAGGATGGAACATGGCTGCCAGCTCCTGCCGCAGGCTGCCTCCTCTTCCCAATGCCCCCTCTGTGTCTTCTCCCAGAGGATGGAACATGGCTGCCAGCTCCTGCCGCAGGCTGCCTCCCCTGCCCAATGCCCCCTCTGTGTCTTCTCCCAGAGGATGGGACACAGCCATCAGTGCTGCAGCTGGCGGACACCAACGGCTTTGCCCATCTGCTCGGGGCACCCTGGGTGACCGCGGCACAGCCACTGGGAGGTCTGCCCCACACAGCCCTGCAGCCTTTGCCCCCGCTAAGAAGGGGACAGCCTGGAGTGTCCTCTATGAGACCCAGGGTAAGGTTGTCACTGGGCAATGGGGACGCCACCGGCAGCCAGGGGCACAGCAGGACTGGGCGATGCTGGCAGGAGCAGAGGAAGGCTGCGCAGCTGGTAGAGCTCATCCCCTGCCTGATCCCCGTCACAGTCGCTACGATGACAGTGACCAAGATGGCATCTTCGGGCTCTCTTTCTGGAATATCCTCTGGGTCTACACGGGCTCCAACGAGACACTCAGCACCGACACCCAGTCTTCAGGAGAGGAAGATGTTGACCAGCAGAACACAAAGTCTAAGTCTGTGTGGAGCTCAGATGTGGAGCCAGCACCACCTCGCCTGGTCAGCTCTCCCGAGGAAGAGGAGCACTGCCTGCCTCTGGCTCCTGTGGCACAAGAGAAGGCAAAAGCACAAGCCTGTCCTGTGTGCAGTAAGCAGGCAGTGGAGGCGGAGAGCCTGGCACCTGCCTCCCCCAGCCCCACAGATGATGTCCCGCTGGACACCACGGAATTCATCATGAGCCAGGCAAGGGCAGCAAGAACAAGAGAGGGCCAGGCAACCAAGGGTGGTGAGGCCCACGTATGTTTGGGCACTGGCAAGGAGGACAAGCTTGGAGAGGACAGTGACCAAGAACTGTCCCAGGGGGATGATAGCAGCATGCAGACCACCTGGGTCACTCCCTCTTCCCAGGACTCCTTTCAGGACCCCAGCGCTGTCTCCCTGGAGACAACCAGCATAGACAGCAGCGTGGGCACAGAGGAAGATGCTGGACTGGAAGATGCTGACCAGCAGGGTGCATCTTATGTGCCATCGTGGCTCACAGACACAAAGCCAGCAGCTTCTCCCCTGGCCAGCTCTTCTGAGGAAGAGGAGCACTGCCTGCCTCTGGCTCCTTTGCTACAGGAGAAGGCAAAAACACAAGCTCGTCCTGTGTGCAGTGAGCAGGCAGTGGAAGCAGAGAGCCTGGCACCTGCCCCCCGCCACCCCACAGATGATGTCCTGGCTCAAATGGTCATCAGACACTTCCTTCTCAGGCCGGCCCTGTGCCAGGTTTTGTGTGAAATCCCTGGGGCCATCCAGCATCTGGTGGAAGAGGGGGACCTGGCACAGGGCAGGGATGTGCCAAGAGCAGCAAGTCCCCCAGCGGAACCTAAGGACAGCGAGTCTGCCTTGTGTGGAGAGCCTCAGGGAGAGGCCAGCAGAGCCCAGACCAGAGGTGACACACAGCCCTCCTCCGGCCCCGGGGACACGCCCGAGGATGACCCAGGTACGTCCCCCAGGCGAGAGCAGGCCGGGCCCAACCATCCTGGCGAGCAGCAATGGGACCAGGAACACAGACGCTGGTCCTGCCCCAGCCACCCCTCCCTGGGGAAAGGCCTCGCTGGCGGGGCAGGCAGGAGATCGCCCGTCACCCGCTGGGCCTCTCACCCACGTCTCTCCTTCCCCGCAGGCACGGCCGCACTCCCGCAGGCCCCAGCTCGACGGCGACGGCCCTCCCTCTTCAGGAGGGCGTTCAGGGCACTGCGCAGGGCTTTCCAAAACTGCTCCTGCATGGGGGGACAGCAAGAGGAGCCCAGCTCCCCTGCCAGCACCAGGCGACTCCCCAGAGGTGGCCGCCAGCCCTGAGCCTGCCCTCTGGACAGGGAAGTAGGTGAGGGATTGCTGCAGGGACACAAGCACACAGCTGCCCTCAGGACATGGCGCTGACAGCCGCCGCTCAGCCCTGCGCTCCAGGAGCCCAATAAAAACTTATCTGGGGGGCCCCAGCTGAGGTTCAGAGCTTCAGGCAGGAGGTGATGGACAAAGAGGGGATTGCTGACGCAGAGCGTGCAGGGGCAAAAAGGGCATGGTGTGCGCCTGGCCTTTAGCAAGCCCTTTGACGCCATCTGCCATTTTCCTGGTGTAGCCAGACTGGCAGTGTCCGCACTGAAGAGGTGGGCGGGAAGTTCACTCCATGACGAGGGTCACATCAGTGATACAAAGTCCTCCTGGAAGGCAGTGACTGTGCCTCAGTGTCCAGCACTTCCCCCAGCACTGTCGCCTGTCCTCATAATCCCCCTGTGGGGTGAAACCGCACTGGGGGAGCCCTTCAGCAATCTCATCTGGTTCAGCCTGCCTTGAGCAGGGCACTCGGACAAGATGATGCTCAGGGGTCAATTCCATCCTGAGGTATTCTCTTTAAATAAAGATTTTCTTGATTTTTAAGATTAGCATCACCTTGCGTGGCAACTATTTGTGCTCTTGAAAGCCTCCTGCTTATTTTTGTGCACCTGAATCTGCATGTGGCCCTGCTTTCCTGATGGAGATGGGAAGTAAAACACCCATCCTTCTCTGGAGCTCTGCTTCGTTCACCTTTCCAGAAGACATCTGCATGTGTTCCAGTACTTCTCTCTTTTCACTGCCCTGCAGAAACTCCTTTTGCCTGTGTGCCATCTCCAGCACTGGCACCAGACTCTCTGTTAACAGCAAGTCAAAGGAGAATATAGTGACGCTGCTCCGAGGAAAAAAAAATCAAGTAGTATTAACCAGCTAGGTGCTGATTAGAGGTGCTCTGCTCTTTTAGCTGTTAGTATACTTGTAGAGATTTAATAAATCACATTTAAAGTGATGGGTGAAGTAGAATGAATTATTCAGAGGATCCTAAAGTAGCTGAATTTCATTTGTCTTACTTCTAGCCGGACTTTTCTGGCTTTGCTCTGCAGCATTCCAGGGCAGCCCTTGCTGCTGCTGCCCACAACCACAGGGAAAATAAAACTGGCAGCCAGCAAAGCTGCCTGTGCTACACGGTTGTTACTGCTCAGAGGTAGCAGAAGATGATCACTGCCAACAGTAAGTGTTTGGCAGCAGAAGCTTTAATTCATAGAAGCTGTTTCTTTAAAACGGTTTCCCCCTGGATTGTTTGTTAACACATAGTGCTTTAACAGCAAATGCTGTGCTTGTTCTTGGTGAGGGCATTGTGTGCCCTTTTTCATCTTGCTGCTGGTGGTGGTGATACCACAACCTGGTAGGCCTTGCTGTGTCTCACAGTCAGCAAACAGTGTTTCAACTCTGTCAGATGGCTCTGCATCCTCTGAAAAAATGTTACCGTGCCATTTCCTCAAGTGTAGAGCATCTTGTGCTCAGTGTAAGCAGTTTCAGGTCCTGTCTGACCAACCTGATCTCCTTTTATGATCGGGTGACCCGCCTGGTGGATGAGGGGGAGGCTGTGGATGTGGTCTGCCTGGACTTCAGCAAGGCCTTTGACACCGTCTCCCACAGCATTCTCCTGGGAAAGCTGTCAGCCCACAGCTTGGACAGGGGCACTCTGAGCTGGGTTAGGAACTGGCTGGAGGGCCGGGCCCAGAGAGTGGTGCTGAACGGGGCTGATCCAGTTGGCGGCCGCTCACCAGTGGTGTCCCCCAGGGATCGGTGTTGGGCCCAGTTCTGTTTAATAGCTTTACTGATGATTTAGATGAGGGGATCGAGTCCACCATCAGCAAATTTGCAGATGACACTAAGCTGGGGGGGAGTGTGGATCAGCTGGAAGGCAGGAGGGCTCTGCAGAGGGACCTGGACAGACTGGAGAGTTGGGCTGATTCCAATGGGATGAGGTTCAACACGGCCAAGTGCCGGGTCCTGCGCTTTGGCCACAACAACCCCATGGGGAGCTCCAGGCTGGGCACAGAGTGGCTGAGAGCAGCCAGGCAGAGAGGGACCTGGGAGTCTGGATTGCCAGGAAGCTGAACAGGAGCCAGCAGTGTGCCCAGGTGGCCAAGAAGGCCAATGGCATCCTGGCCTGGATCAGGCACAGCGTGGCCAGCAGGTCCAGGGAAGGGATTCTGCCCCTGTACTCAGCCCTGGGGAGGCCACAGCTCGAGTCCTGTGTCCAGTTCTGGGCCCCTCAGTTCAGGAAGGAGATTGAGGTCCTGGAGCAGCTCCAAAGGAGGGCAACCAGGCTGGGGAAGGGATCCAGCACAAGTCCTGTGAGGAGAGGCTGAGGGAGCTGGGGGTGTTCAGCCTGGAGAAGAGGAGGCTCAGGGGAGACCTCATCACTCTCTACAACTCCCTGAAAGGAGGCTGGAGCCAGGGGGGGGTTGGGCTCTTTTCCCAGGCAACTATCAGCAAGACAAGAGGGCATGGTCTCAAGTTGTGCCAGGGGTGGTTTAGGTTAGATATGAGAAAGAATTTCTTCACAGAGAGGGTGATCAGACATTGGAATGGGCTGCCCAGTGAAGTAGTGGATTCTCAGTCCCTGGAGATATTTAAAAAGAGCCTGGATGTGGCACTCAGTGCCATGGGCTGGGAACCACAGCGGTAGTCGATCAAGGGTTGGACCTGATGATCCCCGAGGTCCCTTCCAACCCAGCCGATTCCATGATTCCATGATTCCATGATTCTATGATTACAACCCTTTGGGTGTGACCATGCAGCCAGTTCCTTATCCAGTCAGTGGTCCATCCATCAGATCCATATGGTTACAGTTTAGAAACCAGAATATCATGCAGGACAGTGTAAAATGCTTTGCACAGGTCCAAACAGATCACTGTATTTCCACTAGGACTAGAAGGTGAATGGGAAGCTCATCCTCAAGCTGCTCAAGGAGAGGGTGCTGGCTGAGGCTGATGCTGCTGATGAGGATATGGGCAAGGGAGTGGGAGGCGTCCCCGTCCGTGCAGGGGGGCTGGAAGTAGAGGATCTTTAACCCTTCCAACCCATTCCATGATTCTATGATTCTCTGAGTTGGTCCCAGCCACTCCCAGGCATGGCTGTCTCCACAGCCACCACCAGGGCCTTGTGATGCAGGGTCCGGTGCCTGGAAACCATTGTCACAGGGGTCTCCACGGTGACTGTGAGGGTATTTAAGGGGTCCAGAGGCCTGGGAAGCCCACTCCCAGGAGAGCACGTCCCTCAGGAGACAGCAGCTGCTCTGGGTGACCCTTCCCCGAACCCTAACCCACATCTGCAGCAGCAGACGCCCAAGATGTCCAAGGAGAAGCAGGAGAAGATCTGCTCCACAAGAGTGCGGATCCTGATGAAGAGGCTGCAGGTGAGGGACGGCACAGGACGGAGAGGCCGGTGGTGGGCCAGGGCTGCACAGCGCTGCCTCAGGGCTGGCACCGGGGCTTGTCAGCACCGAGGGGGCTGCTGTGCCACGGCAACCACCTCTATCCCACACCTCCTCCTCCTCCTCCTCCTCCTGCCCACAGGTGGCCCACAGGCAGCCACTGGCAGTGCTGCAGGGTGGAAGCCAGCGCCAGGTCTCGTCTCTCGATGGGGACAGGCTGCCACGGCTGCCCTGCCCTGAGAGCCAGCAGGCCACTGGGAGCCACCCCGTGCAGGTAGGGAGCCCCAGGCTCATGGGGATGGACATCTTCCCAGCCCAGGAGCTGCCGACAGGCGGGCGGGAGGGAGGTGCAGGAGGGAACAGGCAGGGTTGGGGGCAGCACCAGGAGCTCTCCCAGCTGGGACACGGGGGCCGCAGGGACGAAGGCCACACTCCCAGCAGCTTCTAACTCCCTGCTTTCTCTTGCAGTCGGACAGCCTGGTACGCAGGGTGGCACAGCCCCTCAGCAGGGTGACAGAGCAGGAGACGGCTCCTCAGCCACCCCAGCTGCCTGTCCCCACGCAGCACATGGTACCCAGGCGTGGACCCTCAGCTGAGCCCCCAGCTCATCGGCCATCCCCCTGGCAGGACACAGCACCCAAGCATGCACTCGCAGCTTGGCCCCAAGGAGCTGCCAGAACCTGCCACAAGCTCCCCCCTCTTCCCAATGCCCCCTCTGTGTCTTATCCCAGAGGCTGGAACATGGCTGCCAGCTCCTGCCGCAGGCTGCCTCCTCTTCCCAATGCCCCCTCTGTGTCTTCTCCCAGAGGATGGAACATGGCTGCCAGCTCCTGCCGCAGGCTGCCTCCCCTGCCCAATGCCCCCTCTGTGTCTTCTCCCAGAGGATGGGACACAGCCATCAGTGCTGCAGCTGGCGGACACCAACGGCTTTGCCCATCTGCTCGGGGCACCCTGGGTGACCGCGGCACAGCCACTGGGAGGTCTGCCCCACACAGCCCTGCAGCCTTTGCCCCCGCTAAGAAGGGGACAGCCTGGAGTGTCCTCTATGAGACCCAGGGTAAGGTTGTCACTGGGCAATGGGGACGCCACCGGCAGCCAGGGGCACAGCAGGACTGGGCGATGCTGGCAGGAGCAGAGGAAGGCTGCGCAGCTGGTAGAGCTCATCCCCTGCCTGATCCCCGTCACAGTCGCTACGATGACAGTGACCAAGATGGCATCTTCGGGCTCTCTTTCTGGAATATCCTCTGGGTCTACACGGGCTCCAACGAGACACTCAGCACCGACACCCAGTCTTCAGGAGAGGAAGATGTTGACCAGCAGAACACAAAGTCTAAGTCTGTGTGGAGCTCAGATGTGGAGCCAGCACCACCTCGCCTGGTCAGCTCTCCCGAGGAAGAGGAGCACTGCCTGCCTCTGGCTCCTGTGGCACAAGAGAAGGCAAAAGCACAAGCCTGTCCTGTGTGCAGTAAGCAGGCAGTGGAGGCGGAGAGCCTGGCACCTGCCTCCCCCAGCCCCACAGATGATGTCCCGCTGGACACCACGGAATTCATCATGAGCCAGGCAAGGGCAGCAAGAACAAGAGAGGGCCAGGCAACCAAGGGTGGTGAGGCCCACGTATGTTTGGGCACTGGCAAGGAGGACAAGCTTGGAGAGGACAGTGACCAAGAACTGTCCCAGGGGGATGATAGCAGCATGCAGACCACCTGGGTCACTCCCTCTTCCCAGGACTCCTTTCAGGACCCCAGCGCTGTCTCCCTGGAGACAACCAGCATAGACAGCAGCGTGGGCACAGAGGAAGATGCTGGACTGGAAGATGCTGACCAGCAGGGTGCATCTTATGTGCCATCGTGGCTCACAGACACAAAGCCAGCAGCTTCTCCCCTGGCCAGCTCTTCTGAGGAAGAGGAGCACTGCCTGCCTCTGGCTCCTTTGCTACAGGAGAAGGCAAAAACACAAGCTCGTCCTGTGTGCAGTGAGCAGGCAGTGGAAGCAGAGAGCCTGGCACCTGCCCCCCGCCACCCCACAGATGATGTCCTGGCTCAAATGGTCATCAGACACTTCCTTCTCAGGCCGGCCCTGTGCCAGGTTTTGTGTGAAATCCCTGGGGCCATCCAGCATCTGGTGGAAGAGGGGGACCTGGCACAGGGCAGGGATGTGCCAAGAGCAGCAAGTCCCCCAGCGGAACCTAAGGACAGCGAGTCTGCCTTGTGTGGAGAGCCTCAGGGAGAGGCCAGCAGAGCCCAGACCAGAGGTGACACACAGCCCTCCTCCGGCCCCGGGGACACGCCCGAGGATGACCCAGGTACGTCCCCCAGGCGAGAGCAGGCCGGGCCCAACCATCCTGGCGAGCAGCAATGGGACCAGGAACACAGACGCTGGTCCTGCCCCAGCCACCCCTCCCTGGGGAAAGGCCTCGCTGGCGGGGCAGGCAGGAGATCGCCCGTCA